>CM033028.1:10203270-11403270 GCA_019207045.1 Branchiostoma floridae x Branchiostoma belcheri | reverse complement strand
ATACAGAGCTCAGGTGATGTCATTTTGCATTAGTTATCTACCTTCCCCTCTGTGATCCCCTTAGTCCATTCCCAAGCAGAACATAGCAGACATGCATGTATGCACAGTGCGTATTCATATTGCCGCACCAAGGCCAAATTCGTCATCTAACAGAGCTGAGGGCAGAAAGGGCATATCCGCTGGTACAAGGAGGACTTAGTGATATTGAACTGAGGCTCGCCTCCTTTTTCTCTGAGTAATGAGCAAGCAGAAACCTTATTGGCCTTCATGTTTTCCTCCTGAAAAATAACCAGCAGTCTCCTATCACTAAGCAGTGTGTGCATTTGAAGAATATTGAATGAAGACCTTTATTGCACATTTTTGCCTGTGCTCTAGTGGAGGGGTGATTGTAATGCGTTGTGGTAATAACCCCAGGCAAAGGATTTAAAGCATAGCCTTTTGCTCTCGACTTGATATCTAATATATCACTTTCTTTAAGTGCTGAAGGCTGAAAGCTTTTTCACAACAGTGAATTTTATACATGTAATTATTCTGAACATAAGCTGTTAGTTTGGAAAGGTCAGGCCAGCATTTCAGAGACAGTCATTCACAGTCAGACAATATACATTACACGGCAGGCAGTAGCAATGATTTTTATTTATTAAAGCCATGTTTGGATATTTGACCCCTGTTGGACTTTGGACCCACCACGTTGATATTGTAGCGTTTTTGTGTATTTTGACTGAGGTAACCAGTGATGACCAACTTTTCTGTTCGTTACAGTGAGCTGAGAGAACAGATTAAACCTGAAATCATCAACCTGGTCAAACAACAGGTAAGTTATTAACTTATCTAACTATGTACTATACTTATATACAGCATTCTATGCAACTTGTAAATTACTAATCCCTAGCTGATTGCAAAAGCCACATTTGATATATATGTGTTTCTTCTTGTCACAGAGACTGAATTATTTGGTGGAAGGAACGCTGTTTAACAAGTTCACCAACCGAAGAGTCAAAGGTACGTGGGAAAGACACATCAGATTTAGATTGAATATGTAATAATGTATTCGGTACGTTTTGTTTAATTAGGTGATTTCTGTCATGGGTTTAGAAACAAAAGCATTTTTGAGTTGTTAAGTAAGACCACTATTTTGTATGTACAGCAGTATAGTTATTGTTGCAGTTATCTGGTAGCTGACAAACTGTGCCTTAGTTTCCATGCTGTGGAATATATGTAACAACCACACTTACCTGATTATATGGGTGACATCTGAGGAAAATGGATAGTAATGAGCAACGATTTCCAATGTCAAAAAGAAAATGTGAAAGAACAATTTTTTGGAATACCATGTTATGTGTGTTCAGTTATTTATTCAGCCTTCCTGACCACTTTGATTTTTGGCTCAACTTTTTTTGGCATGCTGGCATCAGTTTTGCCGTGTCCAAAAGATGTCATCCATAGAATCAAATCGGTATGGCCAAATAGTAAGGGGTGGTTAGATTGATTGCCTCATACCTGTATTCACTCCCCCTGTAGACAAGTTTTGGTACTGCAGACTGTCTCCCAACCACAAGGTTCTCCACTATGGGGATGCTGAAGAGAATTCCAACCCTCCCATAGAGATGCTTCCAGAGAAGAGTAAGCTTTTCTGCTTTATCTCATAAGCCTCTTTGTGATCTTTGCATTGATTTTTATACATTTGTATCTTTGTTATTGACAGACTGACTGAAAAACATATCAGCGATCAAGGAGGTTTTATCTTGCAGAGATGTAGCATGCCCAATGATTCACGTTTTGGATAAAAAGTTTATTTTTTTCTTTAGTCCCTATTTCAGAGATCAAAGGCATTGTGACAGGGAAGGACTGTCCTCACATGAAGGACTTCAGAAGAGCCAAGGTCAGTAACTAGGTGTAGCGTAGATGGGTTTAGCAGTTAAAGAAATTATCACATTTCTCAAAAGACAATAAGGTATTTTACATGCTTTTAAGCATGCAAAATACCTTATTAAAACATCACTTCTCCAAATGAATGAATAACATGTTTTTGTGTGACCAGAGTTTAGTTCAGTACACACAAAGCTAAAATGATATCTGTGTTCACTCTTTCTGACAAAGTCCTTGTGTGATTTTAACCTTACTCAATCTCCCTGATGTAGGGTGTGACTACCCTGGCCTTTGCTGTGCTGTATGATCCTGACCAGTCCTTGGACTTTGTGGCACCCAATGAGACGCTGGTGAGTCTTTTAGACTATGTTTTAGATTATATACATGCCATGAATGCCTGAATACTCTGTGTATTGTTTTTAAATATGAAGTTCACATGTTAAAACCTGGATGTTTACTGGTAAAACTCTTGAGTATATTGCCACATGTACATATATATCTGTCTAGCATGAAAGCAAATATGGTTTGTGTTTCAGTATTCCATTTGGACAGATGGGATAAATGCTTTGCTTGATAAAGAGGTAGGTTTTGCTATTGGATCAGTTTACCAGCTTTACAGGCATACTTTTGTATGAGATACATATGTACTACATATGGTTGAAGGAGGCCCTAATATTAAGAACTCAAAAGGAAGGATTGAAACTGTTTCAAGTTTGCAGGGATTTGATTTTGCTGTTGTGTGAAAATATACTAGTAGTAGTCTGAGTACCATCCTCCATGCTGGCTTAATACTTTTGCTTGCTCATTGGTTAGCAAGGGAAAGTATTGAGCCAGTGGTCACTATGGAGGATGGTACTCATGCTAAAATAGAGTGCTTGTGGTCAAGACAAGAGCAGAACAAACATTTTTGTGGAGATTTTAAGATTGTGGGGATGAAATCATCGTCACTGTGAAAACTGTGAACATTATACCTTAGCAAACATTTCCAATTTTACAGCACTGTTAAGAGCACATAGAGAGTAAAGTTCCTCATGGAATCACATTGACCAGTATTTCCTTCTCTGTCATGTCACTTGTTCCTGTGCTTTATGATTTGTGCTTTTTTCCACAGATGGTGAGTGAAGAGATGAAGAATGATGTGGAAACCCTGCTCAGTATGGACATGAAGTTACGTCTGCTGGACACAGAGAATGTCCCCATCCCTGACAAACCCCCGGACATGCCTCCAGACCCGCCCAACTTCGACTTCTGCTATGACTTCAGTTGATCTTCTTTGGGTCACTCACTTTACACTTTCCATAGTTAGGTCGTTTCATTACTAATTGTATTAAACATTCAGTTATTTTTGCAATGATTTGTTTAAAATCTTTACTAAGATGTGGTATTCATTTTCAGTAAGTGTACTATAGGTTAATATGAATTTGAATTTATGTAAATAGATTTTAGACCTAATAATTCAGAATGTAAAATGTTTATGACTATTCATTCCAATGTATGATCTGTATTACGCATATAATTTAACACTTTAACACTTAAATGAACCACAGTCATGATTGTGATTGGCAACTTTTGAACAAAGTGTAAGTGTAACAAACCATTTTTGCCAGGTTAAGAAACGGTTTCCACTGTATGTTGCAAACTTAGGCCACACCAATTTAATTTCTTGGTTCACGGATTCGCTCGCTCCTATTTTTAAAAAAATAAAATAAAAATTACCACTCACCAAATTTTCACCATTAATGAAACCATTCACCAACTTTCTGGTGTAGCAAATTGGCCATTATATTATAAGCTCCTTAAAGTGTGGGTACAGGTGCTGTTACTGTACAATACTAGTGTTTTTGTACTTTTTTCAAGCTGAAAACTTTTCTTCTTCTTTTGTCTTTATGTTTTGGATTAGCCGTTACCTTTACCCAAACCATTTTACAATTTTTATTTTTATTTCGCCCTCTCGCTCCATATTTTCTATGAAAAAATCCGTGAACCAAGAAATTAAATTGGTGTGGCCTTACATATATCTTAAAAGATAAAATGCTGGCTGTTTTTTTGGTACAGTTGCAGTTGTTTTGCTCTCTAACAGGTTATAACTGTCTTGCTACATTGTGAGGCTGATGAACTTGCTCTGTTTGCATTCCACATGTTTTTATGTGTCACACTTCTCAGAACTATATCTAACAGTATCTATCTACACAATTTGTATTGTGGTTATTCCTGTCCTGAAGCTTGAAAAGTTTTTCTCTACATCTACTGGTGTTGCACCTCATTTTTTTAACCCGTAGCTACTCAATCTGGTTTACCATTTTTGTCATTGTAGAGGAAGAAGGTAAATAATTCACAATCAGACACAGAAATGCCTCAACATGGGGAATAAATGTTGTGCCAAATGTTGTTGTCTCAAAGTGCTGTCGTCTCCAAGCCTGCGTTGGCAAAGATGTTGAAATAGAAACAGTTAGGGACTAACACGTGTGATCTGTTGTGATGTACTTTGTAAAGGAACTATGTGGAAGTCTTCTGGCTATCAAACATCTCTACTCTAATTCTGATGTCAAGTATTACTAAGCCATGTTATTCTGTATACTATAAACTGACAGAAAAATCTGTGATTTTACTACATGTAGGCTATGCATAATGCTTAACAATAAAGACTGTGAAGGATAGGCAGTACCCCTGCATTTTATACCGTTAGGACATTGAATTGGGGGAAATGGGCCGTCAATGTGATATTGTGTCTCTGTAGTAATTGGGTCTGTTGTTTCATAAATAAAACAGATAATGTTACAACAAGAAATAAGCAACCTTAACCGCTGAACACATATCTACTTGCAGGATAGTAAAACTGTCTGTACGATATTCCAACATAATGATTAACATGGTGAAAGCTATTTTTGGCAATGCCTCGGGGGCTAGCCGAATAGTATATTATTATTCTTTTGAAAGAATGGTATACTGTTGCTTAACTTAAACATGTATGGAAAGCTCTATCTTTTATGCACTTTAATAAAATACTTTTATGCTAGTGTCAAACTTTGCACAATGTATTTTTTCATCTAAAGGCTTTTTACTGCAACCAACGAGACAAACAAAGTCAAGTGACGCTGAAGAAGAGTGATGGATGTCACTTGAAACGTCCAAAAGTAAATATCCGTTTTTATCCAGTTGTAGAGATTGAATTGTATCTGAATAAAGTCTACTACAGTTTGAAAACAGATTCAAATCACCTTTATTTTTGCACAATGTATTTTTTCATCTAAAGGCTTTTTACTGCAACCAACGAGACAAACAAAGTCAAGTGACGCTGAAGAAGAGTGATGGATGTCACTTGAAACGTCCAAAAGTAAATATCCGTTTTTATCCAGTTGTAGAGATTGAATTGTATCTGAATAAAGTCTACTACAGTTTGAAAACAGATTCAAATCACCTTTATTTGGTTTCAATGCAAATCTATTTGCTTACAATATTTTGGCAAGGTTCCAAAGATTGCTTACTTCTAGCTAATTACCAATGATGCTTGTAAAATTTGTATGAATAATTGGGAAGGAAGTGAGTTGGCTATTAGTCTGTAGAATGTGATGAACTTATAGGCCCAGAGACCCAAGAGGCTTGTTGAAGGTTGGCTTGTACATGCCCTGGACTGTGATCACCAGCTTCCTGCCACCTGGGAGTGGGGGAAGGGAGGAAAGATGATCAGCACTTCATTCATGGCTGGAGAACTAGCTCAATGGACTGTGCCAAATGATGCTAGGAAATTGCACCAACTTTGCAAATTTGTCCAATTTTCCCTTGCAGTCAAACTGACGTGGGATGCATTTGTGTATGAAACGCAGATGAGCAGGTGATTGGAAATTGCAGTATTACCACTAGATCAACAAACAATGTACAACAATTAAAATGCATCAAAAATCAATTTGCAACGACAAAGGATGTTCTCCAATAATGGGTAAGATACAATACACAAACCAATTTCCAAATGGCAACATTACAACTTCAGGTTACAGTTTGTGCCACTTTGTGAATGCCTGGTGCACTTTTGTACACTCAGACTTCCATTGAGGTCATACATAGTTTTCCCCTGATGCCCTAAAGCTAGCATGTGTTTACACAATCTCTTGCTGGCTGGGGTTAATGACCCCCTCCTAGAGCAGCAGCAATTGTAGGGCCGGCTGCTAGGGGCAAGATTTTAGTCAGGCTACCCTAAAGCAATATTGGTTATCTTGATGCTGTTTACTAAATGTACAACCAGTGAGAGAGACTAAGTCTTTGTCTATGTATACACACTACATGTAAGTGTGTACGAGTTTTTTTCTACATCCATACACTGATGCAGGGTCTTGTATGTCTATAATGTTACCTCCATAGTTCTTGTGCTCCAGCAGCCAGATGCCTTGTCCATGCCCAGTGTTGAGGATCCCATTACTGATGGGGATGGTTAAGTTACATCCAACCAGGCAGTTCTTCACCAGGGCAGGCTGGAGGAAAGAAGGGATTCACAGGATTATTTCAAAGCAAGGACATTATACAATGTAGGTATTATTACACAATGTCTTTGTTCAATTATTTTCAAAAAGCAACAGAACTAATAAGCTTGCATGTCCAAAGAAAATGCTCAATTGAATAAGACAGCTCTATGATTAAGTAACAAATCTATGCCTCTTCTCTTTTACATTGTATCGATGAGGATTGTATGAGCACTGTGCAGAAGTGCCTCCTAGTGGTCAGTTTTGAAATGGCAAGGGAATATCTCTTTCACTTTGTATGGTTTCTCACCATGTCATCAGAACCTTCACAGATGCGAGTCCATATATCCGACTTCTCAGGGATCAGAGAACTCAGAGCAGCCTCTGTGTCATATCTACAAATTAGGAGAAAGGGGTTAGTGCTCCAAAAATACATTCAGACTCCAAACTGCTCTGTATAAAGGAATTATTGATGCCACAACAAGTCAATAAGTACTAGTACTTTCCAAAACAAAACTTTGCTCACCTTGCTGCTGGGTCAAATCTCTGAAGAAAAGAAAAGAAAAGAAAAGAAAAGAGAAAAACTGAAGTCATCAGCAGAACTGATTTCAAAAGAATATAAGGGGCATTCAGAGGGCATGCAGAAGTAATAATAGAATATAATGATAGAACACTTCTTTCCAAAATGTGAGGGCACGGGCATCATAAAGTTTGCTGATTGTAGAGAACTGTGAAGCATAAAAAAAAGTTGTGAGAAAGGAACTTACATCAGACAGTGCAAGACTTGCAGTGGAAGCTTGAACTAGGAAAGAATTGACAGAAACAGGGTGAAGTGATAGGTATGGGCAGGTGTTAGTTCTTAGAACTGTGGAACATTTTAATGATACATAATGTATGTGATGTTATCCAGGACACAGAGACCAGAGAATTACATAGTGATAGCAAATAAATTCGAGCTCTGTCATCCATGCATCCTCATTAATATTTTGCAGAAAACCCTTAAGTAAAATACTCTCACAGTGTACTAGCTAGTGGAGAGATGTCAGGAAAGGGCATATCTCCTTTAGGGTTACCATACAAATCCGTATGCGATGGAGGAATTTGGATTCTACCATTTTCGGAGAGAACTGGAATTTGTCTCTGGGGTTGGGCAAAATGGTTCCTCGTCTAGATGTAAAACGTCTTTGTAGAATGTCTTTTCTTTGAATTACATGAAACAACATTTTTTCCTTAGTTGCTAAATGTCCAGTCATCGTGCAATTAAAGGTACACCAGAAGTAAACAAACCCACGTGGCTGTTTCCTTATTGTAACATTCAAAAATAAATTCATTGGTCAAGAATATCAATACACATAACGTTAATGCAAAGAACATTTTTCACAGATACTTTGAAATGCTAAACGTAGGACGATGTCTTCTTTCTGTCGCACTGTTTAATAAACATCTTTATCCACAACCAAATGCGGAAGTGAACATTGTCAAGTTTTAAGCTCTTCAGCTTGAATTGAAAATTCGGTCGCTTACGGAAAAGGTGCGCTACGCCGACGTCAAACTTCCTGAGGCCCATGGTCTGCTCCAGAGCTTGTTCCACGTCTGGTGTGATGTGGTGGCATCCCCGACCCCTGTCCGTCAGACGGATCTGTTGTTGTACCCACACGGTTTCTCCGCGACTCTCCTTGTCAGCCATGGTCACACAAATGTGATCTTCGCCAGCTGGTGACCTCACGTTACCTCCGACCTCTGACCTGACGCTCGTGGGGAGGTGGGCCCACAGGAAGGTCGGCACTCGCAATCTGCTCAACTGATTTCCTGTGTTTATCTTGTGGAACTTCGGTAAGTATCTGCTCTTCGATCTATATTTGACTCTGGAGAAGGGAACTGTGGTAATTTGGGGGGACGAATATTGATGACTGCGACAAAGATCATCATGAAGACTGAGACGAAGCGGCTTTAGAGAAGCCGCGGGCTTGGCGCCTGGGATGTTTTGCTTTTCGGGTTTTCCCATTTTTTGTGCACGTCCGCCAGCGTCCTTCCTAACTGGATTCACTATGATAATAATGTTATCTTTCAAGCCAGCTAAATGGCAACAGAAAGGTGTAAAACGATATCCAACATTTAGTGATATTTCAGACGGCAAGCTGGAATATAACTTTCACCCTTCCGGGGTGGACGTCTTCACTTGGCCTCAAACTGGAGGGCGTGTCGTTATCCACTTTATCTGTAAACAACACTGTTTATTGCTTGTCTTTAGCCAGTTTCTTACGTTTGTTGTAGAAATAGACTCCTATTGATGTAGATATAATCAGAGGTGAAAACAAACGGGAATCAGATCGTATGAAAAAGAAGTTGTTATGCTGTACTTCCCCTTTTCCTGTATCGGAATAAACCATCTCAGCAATGGCAGGAATGCGGCACTTCTCTCAACGTGTAGGTTTCATGATCATCAAAATAAATATCAAAACCTACGCTAGATTGATCTTACTGACGATAAACTTTCCACCACGTTATTTGGGGGCGTGAAATCATTAATAACCGTGCTTTCCTTGGAGTGGAAAATTGATTGGTCACAGTTTATTTGCCAGCCTTGATCTAATTTTTGCTGTTTGTGAAATGGACACCTCGGGGGCGGCCCTGAAACTGATCGCAGGTCAGCGTTTGTGGAGGCTGTCCTGTACACATAGGAGAGTGCGGGGGCCGCATGTTGACTCATACCAACACATTTCCTAACCTCTTGCAGCAAAACGCAGGAAGTTGCCGAGAAGTGTAGTAGAGAGGAGGCAAGACCAGGAGGGATAACGGTATTACATTCGTCACCATGCCGGTGTTTCACACTCGGACCATTGAAAGCATCTTGGAGCCTGTAGCCCAGCAGGTATGTGTGTATCATATATACTTGGCCTTTCCCCCCTCCCAACTGCACCCTACTCACAGCAGTTGTCTAGTTTGACCTCAAAGCTATGAGGTTATAAAGCCACACAGTTGTTGCGGTGTCATATTTATTGAGATCAAAGAGAGTCAGATGTTCACAGGCATTTTGCGACAGTCAAGTTCAGTTCACCATCTATAATTACTTGTGGTCGTGCTGTAATTCAATCAAGGTTCTTCCAAGGTGGTCCTTAATAATTTATCATTTCAGAATAACCCATGGTGTCCCAAAAGTCAAGCACTCAGTAGGTAGGCCGAAGATCAAAATTGAAATGTGTCAATTTCAAACATTTATTGTGGGCTATGTTATATTTTGCACCAAACTCATTAGTAAATTACTATAATCAGTTGGTGTCAAATCATAAAATTCTTGCTAAACATAAGTTGACATAAACCTGTGATTCTGTCAACCCAGTTTAGACATAACCCCCTGAAGCAGGCTGGTTGCCAAGCCTGCAGTGTTATTAGAAAATTCCACAATGAGCTTTGGGAAATCTCTATGTCAAGTATACATACACAGGCTTTGAATCCAAGTTGCTTTAAGACAAAGACTTTAAAGTTCAACCAAATTCATTCATTTAGTTAAGGCAGGCAATGACAGGTGACAATTGTACATTTTTAACAAACTGCGTCTATATACTAGTACTACTATAGTCTTTCGGTCCTGTTTCAAGATTCAAGCAACACACTGAAGACACTGATTTGGTTTTGTGCTATTACTGCTAAGATAGAAAAAGCCTTTACTGATGTTTAGTACTGTTGACAATTGCCATTCATTAAACATATGATTTTTATACACAATCACTCTACTGTATACTGTATTACTTTTCCATAGACTGTAATGACATTGTCAGCAATTAGTTTGTCATGTATGCTACATAACATGGGTAAGTAGACCGAAGTTAAGTTTTAGTTGGAGTTTATGCTGGGTAGCATCAGACCCAGGGAAGGAATCCCTGTCAAGGTTTCCTGGCTCTAAACATAGTTAAAACAAACAGTGTTGTGTGCCAACTTGGCAGGGATGGAAGCTTGCAGCAGACAGAACTTTTGACACTAGATGTAGCTAGGCTGACTGAGACTTACAAATAAATAGTTCTCTTGTCTATAGGCTATGTAAAGAAAGGCAGGTAGTGTTAATTTTATATTTCACCTAAAATCTAAAAAGGTTAGAAGGCAAATGTTTTAATTGGTGTTGTTTTTTGACAGGGAAGGTATTACTGTAAACATTGCTATAATGTTTTAGTTTGTGCTTCAGTCAGATCAAAGTGAGGTTAACAGTCTTAGCTCATTTTATCTAAAGTGCTTTGAGTTTGTTTGTGTGCTACATGATGTTGCCTTTTTGTGACTATATGGTACAACATTTGTGCCAAAGCCAAAGGTATACGTGTGTGTCCCAAACACCAATATTGATACCCCAACCAAACCTTTCCAACTTCTGGAACATGGTAAATACAGAAAGATGGCATCAAGGCCATTTGACTTCCCAAGAATGTCACTGGATTTTTTTAATTGATACTATAGTATTTATATTGAGATATTGATAAAATTAGCTTGCAGTTGTTTATTATCATATCTGGATTACTGGGAAACTTCGAGAGTTCATCCCATGTGTAAGGTCCGCATGTTGTCAGGTCAGAAAGTGCACCCATTTTCATTGTAGACTATAATTAGCTACCCTTGCCATATTGGCAGATAGGAAAAGGTCAACACAGCGTTACATTATTTATTGTGTACATTTTTAGTTTTATGTTCAGCGCAATGCATTATGGAGGATTAATGGAGAATGAGGTGGCAGAGGGTCCCCCTGATCCATGGGGGGTAGGATAGCAGCTGTCAGGCTATATCTGTAACACTCTGTGTTTCATGGTTTATTAACCTAGCTGTATACATGTACAGGGTTCAATGGCTCATGGTTACTTTATTGACAAGACAAAAGGGAAATCATAAATGTATTAAATCAAAATTTCACAATGAGAAATATATGTATGATGTCAGGAAAATATGCATGGCATATGATGAATAGTCATTTGGTCTTGTATTTAGGCCAGTAATGCACATGACATATCGTACATAGAATAACAGGATTGGCATAGCAATTTTTGTATACATTATGCTTTGGTAATGAGCTAACAATGTTACAAGTACATAAACACATAACCTGGAAAGAAGCGTACAATTTGCAAAGCATGGCCTGGGAAACCATAACATACCCAGAAGGGTCATCTCTATATATGGAGGTCTGTCTAGTGATGTTTCCCCAGAGAACCTTGTTCCAGTTGAGTACCAGACAGATCTTTAGATCTGGTTACCCAGCCATGTTATGGTTTCAAAAGAGAGGTCAGGGCAGCAAAAGTTACATTGTGGGTCAAAAGTCAGTACTTTGAGTGCCCCCCAAGAAGGATTGTGTGGGATAGTATGAAAATGAAGACAACTTCTTCTTTGAGAGAGTGCATTTTTACAACAAAGTAGGCAGGAAAAATGTAGAATGAAAAAAAAGGTAAAGCTAAAAGAAAAGTACTTGGTCAAACTTTTGACCCTAAACAGAAGTTACAACAGTATTTTTGCTACCTGGCCCTCACAGTGGTTATACTTTGATCAAGAAGAGAATTTTCACTCATATTGAAAGATAGTCCATACATTACATGACATTGTATGCTTTTACATTTTGTATTATTAGACGTACACATTTCCTTCTTGAACTATTACTCTAATGTATATTGAGAACGTGAGTCAGGGATTTTGTCCAAACACAGCTGGTAAAGGAAATTCCACAGACCTAATTGTGGGAACAATGCCAGGACTTGCACAGACAGGAAATATCAAAGGTTAAGAATTGTGAGTGCCAAAAAAGGACATTGCCATACCAGCCCTATTGTTCACGTCTACCACCTGAGGTATAGTATTCCCTGTACCAATGACTCATTCTCTCTTTGTTGTTCATTTGGAATGACTTTGTTCAGAAAACAATACATTCGCCTACTTAGTAGGTGTTACTGTCTGAGGTTTTTAGTCATGTTTCATATCATTCAGTCATTGATTATGCATGATATGAAATAAAAGAAGCATATATTTCATGACTCTCCAATGGAAAATATAGAAATAAACACTGAATACTTACAGGATTAAGGATTCAAATAAGAATCTGACGACAGCTCTTTGTTATATTGTCATATGATGCAAAAACTGAATCAGTTATTGAGTTTATTCTTCTACTGAATGCTTCAATATGACATTTCCTTCAGGAATAAACCCTGTGAGAAGTTTGATAGAATTATCCATGTCCATGGCAGGCTTAATCTGTAATGTGTCATAAAAACATGTTCCATGGTTAGTTAAAGCTGTCACCAGACTCAATATCAGATATTGAATTTACAGTGAGAGGCTGTCCTGAAGTGGCAACATAGTTGATTAATCTGTTCATTGATCTGGATATCGGATACTTAGTAAGTAAGCATCTGACTTTATCTGGGGCGCGGAGAGGATTTTCTTGTATCCGGAGGAAAAAATTATGACGGAAAAGGATTTTGCTGATTCCCTACTGCAAAGTAAGATACATGTAACGGGAGGGGCCCCGAGTTCGCCACTTTTTTCAATAAATCATCGTTTTCAAACGGAAGTTTAATGACCCTCTCTATGATTAGTGAATACATCGGCATATCTTATGTTAAACTTTTTTTTGCACGCGTTACCATGGTGATTGATCGAACGTAGAGGTCAAGGGTCAATCAGCAACTTTCCGACGTAAGATGGGGCGTATGTTCTAAGGGTGTACCCTGAGTTCGCCACTTTTACAATTGGTAAGAAATCGTTAAAAATATCCATTGAAAATGTTTTTAAGGTATTAAATTCTATTCTATGACTTACCACTTTCCTGTTACGGGGAAGTAAATCAATATTTTTCAGTGCATCTGAATGAAACACGCAAGTTATGTAGACACATTGAAGTCCGTCTTCTAGTAGTTCTACGACCACGTGATGGTAACGTTCTCAGCAGAACGCGGTCACTCGGGGTCAGCCAAGATCATCGCATCTGGAGAAGCATTTGCAAACTTTCGTAATCTTCATGTTGTGCGATACGCGTTTGAACAACATTTGTTGATAAATAGGAAAATATATATAACTTTGAAGAGCCTTTGGATTGAAGAAGTTGAGCAATTTGAAATAAACAACATGCGCTGCACGTCCGCGGAGAACCGAGCTGGCACGTTCCATACCATCATAAGGCGGCCACGTTTACTGCATTTTCTCAACTGATACAAATTTATCAAAGGGACAAACTATCATTTCTTTTCTTTCCAGTTAAATGTAGATTACCTTATTATCCGATTCTGAAACAGAAACGTAACACAACTCCAGCTATAGTCGCCGCGTCGCTGTCAGACGATCTCTTTGGCGCGAAATTGGAAGCGATACTAGTGTTCCCACGCTTGGACGCGGGTCACATGTTTACAGAAAAATCCTCGGCGAAACAGATGTTTCCGCGTCAGATACATGTTTCTTTAAAACATGTGGAAGTACAATATAACAGATATTTTGTAGAAGCACCGCTGTGAGAAAGTCCGCTGTTCACACCGTGACGGCACCTGAAACTCTAACCAACTCCCGCATTTGATTGATAGCCGGCAGCCTTTGATGACAGTCGCAAAGTCGGCGGAAGGCGTCACCAAGTTTACAGTACTCTCACTGGCAACAAGGAAGCCGACAGGCTGTGGGCGGTGCCACAAATTTGCTGTGCTGAAAAGGCCTGGCGAGAACAAGTCCTCCACTAAATCGTATTTTTTTACCGAAGCACGTAAATTGAGGATAGAGGAAAATTCTATTTTCTTTCCAACAAAGCCATGCTTGTGAAAGCTGAAACATTTTGTTTTGTTCCAAGGGTGTGTCAGGTTACACAACAAAGGGACGGCGATCAGAAATAGGGGTGGGTGTGTCTGGTACACATTTCTTGGAACAGCCGGCAAAAGCTACGTATCAGCGAGATGGGGGATTGATTTAATATCGTGTTTCTGCCGGGGATGGGCGGGGCCTCGGTTTTCGTGCTGCCGGTAGGGCGCGCTTTGAACAGTCAACCAGTCGGCGTAAAGGTTTGTTCTTCAGACGGCGGCTTCGTTCTGCAGCCATTACGTAAGCGCAGGCAATAATTTTTGCTCGTTTTTTTTATAGGCGCACCGTGCGACCGTGATTTCTAACATACTAGAAGTCACATTCGTAAAATTTCAGTCAAAATGCCGACGGACGTTTAATAGATTTTGATATATTTTCTTCCAGAAATGGAAGATGAAATGAAAGGATTGTTGTTTTCGGCGTCCTTCAAATTGATCGTACGTACAACATGGCTTCCTTGTTGCTTCCGCTCGTTGTTGACGATGTTAACTTGCTTTCACAAAGCTTTTATCTAGTCGACGACTTGACTTGAAAGTTCATTTGCAAGAAATATAAGGAGATCTAACCTGTTTTATGTCTTCATTCCTCAGTTTGGCGCTTTCGAACAGGTCGAAAATGACAGGTGTTCGATGTTGACTTTAGCGTTCGAATTGAAAAAAAAGCCGGTCAAATTCATGAAAAGAAATGATTAAAGAAAGCAGAAGACGACATATTTAAGTACTCATCTTTATTCCACAGGTTAGGAAGATATTTTAGATGCTCATTGACTTGTTCTTTAGTGTACAGCACCATTTTTGGAATGAAAAATAGTCGGTCATTGGTAGACAGTCGCCGTCGCCAGGCACCCGGCCCAGACCCGCGCTCCGTGCCGCACGTCCCACTTTCCATTTTCTTCTCCATAGATCGTCACTTTTGTAGATATGAAGAAGCTTGTGTATGCATATTGTACTTTGGTGTTCCATGTTAAAATTACCCACAAAAGTAATATCAGAATCTTTCCTGTCCAGTGTAAAAAAATTTTAAAAGTTAAAGTGGCGAACTCATGGTACAGTGGCGAACTCGGGGCCCCTCCCGTTACATATCCCTGTTTGCTTATGGCCGTCTTTATGTATTATATTAAGTCTTTGTAATATATGATGTGAGAATTATTTGGTATGCACACATGTATAGCTTTCTATTTTGTAGGAGTGGAGGTTGTTGAGATGATGTGGGTGTGGTGGCCATCAGGTTGTTATATTATATCTCCCAAGTGGTCTATGGGACATGCAAGAGAAGTGAAAAGTAGGTCAAACCCTGCCCCCTCCCCTCATTAGGATCTCTGGGTGGTTTCTGAGCCAACTTGTCAATCTCATTTTCTACTTCATTAAGGATTCTCAGTAGTAGGATTTATTTGAGCCCTTTAGGCTGTACCATTTTAGAGATTGGGTTAGGAAAAGTTTTCATGCAGAAAGTTTGGGAGGTCAAAAACAATTCTATGCATTTTTTTACATAATGCAGTGTAATGTTACAGGTTTTACACTCCAGTATTTTAAAATTTGTAGGATAGTATTGGCAGAGCTTTTGTGTTTTTGATATCTTTGATGGTAGCACATGTGGCTAAAAAAGACAAATAGTTCCCAATGTTCCAAATTTGGCTCCTCCAGTTGTCCCAAGAGGTTACTCGTGCTTAGAAGGAAACATAACAAGGAACCTTTGAAGTAAATATTTACATTAATGTATGGCATTGTAAACATGGACCAGCCTGGTGTCAAAACCTGGGCTCAGAGTCTGACTGATTCTTAGACCACTTTTGTAGTCAAACAAATTTCTTACCTTGTGTTAGATTATGAGATAAAACAGAGAGAAGTCACAAATAGTTCATTTACTAGGTTTTCACAGGTGTAGCTTAAACTTATGTTTATATCTAAAGTCATAAAAGTTTTCGATTGTATACAGAAGGATACCATTCTCTTTTGCCATATGTATGGTACAACATGTATTTGACTTTGACAGCTTCTCAGCATGGGGTCTTGAACTCTATAAGGGTCCCAGGAAAGTTTGGTAAACAGTGTGCTGGGTGGCAGCTGAGATTGTCAGTCATGTTTGAAGGAGGAAGCTTGTGTAGAAATAGTTTTAAAAATTTAGGTCTCCAGCTCAAAAATTTTTTTCTGTCCAACTCAGCATTTTGGTATTGGGGGGGGGGGGGGGAAGGGGGCTGCGCAGGTCAAAGGCCTTATGTTGACTTATGTCTTTTGATTGTTTTGTAATCTTGAATGGACTCCAGAAAGAATATTGCGAGTATATTGTAAAGTCTAATGGTGGTCGAAATAAACAAACAAACAAAGGCATGAAATTGTGGCCAAAATGGCATGAAGTTAAGATCTTTGTTTATCTCCAAGGACAGATAGGATTTGTCCCCACAACCATATTTCTATCCCAAGGCAGTGGGAAGTGTCAGCTATGTGGACATACCCCAGAACTATCAACACTATTATAAAGACATGTTCCTTTTGTCAGTTTGTCTTATTCTACTCTCTTGATATTAATAGCTGAGGTGTTTTTAAAACATTTCTGTGATTAACACCTGCCCTTGACATCTACATGGACAAGACACAGTTTTTAGTCCAAATGTGCTTAAAGAAGCTGTGCACTCTGGCCTGTCCATGTATGGGTGTGGGACCAGAGCTCCCCAGTTTACACTGTCCTATTCTGAGGTCGGTCAACACATCAGAATAGATTTGATAGTCCGTTGGAGTGGTTGTAGAAAATTAGATCTATTGGTAGGCTTTCTCCAGGGAAAAACAGTACATGTAACTGTGAAATGAAACAAATTTTATTATCAGTTTCTCCTGTTTCAAATAATAAGTTGTTCAACAGGTGGTATTCAGTATAGTCAAAGATGAAAATGGAGGTGAAAGTTTGAAAGAAGGTGATATTGAAATTCTGAAAAGATTTATTTTCTGGTAGCTACAAGGAGAAAATAGAAAGTTCCCTGTGGTTTTGCAATTAAGGTAATGAGGTAAGTGGGCAGAAGTCACTCTGAAAACCTTCAACATAAAACCACTATGAACATTTTTCCTTTTATAGTACACTATTCCCTATCAATAGGTGTGTAGAAAACATCAGATATTGTCCAATGAATTTGAAAAGTTCATAGGAAACAGCTCTAGACTGCAGACTTTAGTCTTTCCTGTTGGATATGTTGGACTTCCACTAGTAGACAGCCTCTGAGTTATCTTTGCATGTGGGCAAAACAATGATAAGTCATGGCTGAGAAACTGCAGCGTTTAGAGATAACCAGGGAAAAAGTCAGGAGGGTGACATTGAACATGGGTAGGATTTCCAGCGTGGGTGGAGCAGCTGTTCAACATCAAGTTCACGATGACAGCTGCTGCCCCAGAAACGTCTTGACTTTCTAATGAATCCCAACAACCATGTAGTAAAAACCCTTTGGAATGGGGAGATGTCAAAGTTATAGACCAGGCAGAGGCTTGAAAAGTTGGTGTCACTGACTAACTTCAGCAACACAAGTACACTGGTGACCGTGTAGATTACCCTGCAGAAATCCATAGACAAAATTTACTCTAAATCTGTTTACTTTTGTGTGGTACTATTTCATGGAAGGGAGAAAAAGGAGGTTTTTGATATGCTGTAAACTTGAAATTTAAACAATTTCGTATTGCAGTAGGCCATACAAGGAAAATATTGCTGTGTCTTTTAAATTCATATCAGAAGGGTCACAAAGAAAATCGCTCCAAAAGTTTCATGATGTACAGTACATAAAATCAACGTTTTGTCTTTCACAGATTTTTCAGTTCACTAACTTCCTTAGGGTACTTTTATCTAAGTTGGTATATGGATTGTTGATCATATTGTTCTACATTATTCTTTTAATTATACAATAAGCAAATGGTCAAATTCAGCCAAGGTAAAAATAATTAACTCACATATTTGTTATCATAACATGTGCATGTATATGTACAGTGTATACTAGGCAGCTGTTTTCATAAAATTTCATTTGATACATAGTTTGATGACAGTTGCAATTATTAATAGATGACCTTCACTGATCATAAGTGACAGGGAATTGATGTAGATGTTCCCTATGTGGACAGCTTTGTTGTTGGGGTCAGCAAAATGGAGGGTGTTAAGCCTTGATTTATCAGCCATAAGGTCATTCTGTCAGTTCATTTATATGCCAGGATATAGGATTGCTTTCTATTTCTCTAGAGGCTAGCTATAAAACATAGTCTCTACCAGACTCCGAATCGCTGGAAAATCGTAGAAATGGAACAAATAGAGAGGAATATAACCGGCCAGGGAACAGCACGCGATTCCAGGATGCTGTTCCCTGGCCGGTTATATTCCTCTGGCCGGCTTACTCCTCTGATTTGTTACATTTCTACGATTTTTCCAGCGATCCGGAGTCTGGTAGAGACTAGTATGTGATATCAAATTACATCAAAGTTATATATAAAACATTAATGTTGTGGAAAAGAAGAAAGCAGTGAAAACAGCCACATCGTTTCTTTAGATTTTGAAATGGAAGAAACCATGCTGAAGTAAATAACATTGTCACTGTATGTAGGTAAAGGAAAACTGAACAGACTGAACACCTTGACACACTGATACCCTTTCTTGAACCCTCACACTGATACCCTTAGTTTGAACTGGAACCTTGCACTGTGAAGGTTCACTTACATGTAGTAGTTTCATTGCAACAGCATACCATGTTCTGTGATGATTAGTGCACAGATGACTCTGATTATGACTGGTTTAAGTTTATTTGACTGTTAGACAACTTGAGCTCAGTCTGACGTCTAGGGGTTTTCTCCCAGGACACATAGAAAAATGCCAGTAGATATGTTTCCCCTGGTCAAATAAATAGATAATAAACAAAGACATGAAAATAGCAATTTCTACTGCAGTTGGCTGCTTGGGGGCCCATTATTTAATTTGACCTTCATTTTCCTGACCCCTACCCATCTACCAATTTTCACAGAAGGATCTCCACAGCTTCTCAGGAGTTATCCGAAAACATAACCTTCTTGGCGAAGGTGATTAACCATACACTGATGTTATCACTGTCTGTTTCCATGTGTCCTGTCATCAGGGTCAGTACCCCAGACACAGAATTAGCCCTGGCATTGAGCCAGCATGAAGTGAATGGTATAACAGATGTACCATCATTAGTGACATTACAACGCTTATCTAGCTAGCTAGGATTACTACTAATTTATTCCTAACAACTTCTGTATTTAGTCCTTGCAATGTAGTTATCTCAAATAAGACATCTGAATTGAGTGGTGGGTTCAGCAGGTGCCACAGTCTTTATCAGAGTTATCTAATTCAATAGTCTAAATAGATATATTTGTAAAGTGTGAGAGTTGAAATTTCAATAGTATTGATTGTCATTTTTATTCATCAGTTACTGGAAGTCATTTGTTGAAACAAAATGCTTTTGTGTAATATTCAAGTGCAACAGGAGTATTGGCAGTACTCTCCACTTTTCTTCTTTAGTCGGTGCCTGTGGTATTTTTATGATGTGGGTGGGCTTAACCATTTTGGATTGTATTAATTTCCTTCCAAAAACAAACGTAGAAAGGATGCATCCATTATCCTATCTGTTGTGTAAGACTAGATTGAACCAACAAGATCAGTACATAACTCAGAAGCATCAATTTTCAACCAAAACCTTACATCTGTTCAGCCGACCTATAAGAAGTCACACCTTTTCAACTCTTTGTTGATGTTCCATGCAAACCTTGACAACTTCCCTCGGCATTCCACCCATTCTGGGAATGCACCTTGCCTTCAGTGAGGCCCTGACATTCCTGCCACATGACACCCTGCCCCGGGGAAACTCAACCCCTTGGTACATGACCAAAAATAGGCAAGAGGGATTGCTTTCTAAGCAGAGCCTGTGTTGACTGGGCGGTTATTTTAGCGAACACTTCCACAAGGCAGCCATGTACAAGTGTGTTAATGTACTGGGTCTTAAAGGTTTTGTACTGTGATTGTCAGGCATTTGCATACATATGGGCAATGAAAATATCACAAAATTTTGCAATGATATCTGAGACGATCTAAGATGTATGCTAAGGCATTACTCTTCATGGGGCTTTCCCTTTTATCATGACCCCATTTTGTGTCAATAGTCTAAATTAGGAATACATGTATTTGCAAAGCAAATAGCCTAAAACTTTGTTCAAGGCCTGTAAAGTACACAATATAGGACGTTGATGAGATGTATAATCAAAGAAAAAAGACATATACATGTGACAGGACAATAAAATATTGTAAAAGATATTTGAATTCCCCTATATTTGGGTACCTACTGGCTGCAAAATACACCTGATACTATATTATATTGATTCTCATGGTTGAAGCAGAACACGTTTTTCTGACCCAGGTCAAAAGTCAGCTCGGGTGGTGATGTTGTGTGATGCACATGTCCTCAAGGGGAGCCTTGAAACCGCCAAGAGCCAAGAGGCAATGAAAGATGTACTAGTCTATTATTGGCTGGGGATGTGGAGGGGTTCCCCTACTTACTACTGGTACTTAATGATCACCTGATGATGATTTGTCAAATAGAAATGCTTCAATGATTTAAGCAATTTCAATAAATTTTGTACACTTATGAATGAGTTGATTATATTTTAGTTTCATCAATACATCTGTGTATTGGTAGTTTGATAGGAGACTCAAGAAATTTCATGTCATTCACTCCTTTCAATACACTATCAATACAAGATCATCATACTGTTTGGCCTTCATGTGTATTTATAAATGTAACGTAAAAAGTATATGTAACATTTATGTGACATACAGTGTTACTATAATTTGGTGTCATGTCTTAAACACCTGCAGGTCTCCCAACTGGTGATTCTCCATGAAGAGGCTGAAGATGGCAATGCCATGCCAGACCTGGCCCGGCCAGTCCAGGCTGTGTGTGCCGCTGTACAGAACCTGGTCAAGGTAAGACCAATGATTATAAGTCAGTTGCTAACTTCTATTGATAATGTTTACAAAAGTAGTCATTGTCTATGACTGCGTGACACTAGAAAAAAAAACAAATAGTAAGAAGAACTTTTACTTGCATGAAATGTTATTGATGATCAGCTTAATTGCCAGTTGATTGTTTGCTCTCTATGTGATTATGTGACTAACTCTAATTTCGTGCTGTAAGGGGTGAATCTATGATAGGTTGATAAAAAGAAAGCGATACGACATGTCGTCATTAGTAAACGCCCATATGCAATCACTACATGCAAGAGTCACGGGCACTTTGCCAGGGTGGGTTGTGAGGGAGAAATGAAACACCACCCTGTATCTCTTTGCCTCTACCTTACAATGTTGTTGATTATCCATGCGGACTGTTCCCTGAATGATTGTGGTCCACTCAGTACAGTCCTCTTCAAGGGTCTCCCTATGAATGATGTTGCAGTGAAGGAGAGCATGCCATACATAGACACCCAAAATTAAAATTATTTGTCTTACTTAACAAAGGTTGCGAAGGAGACAGCAGAAACCAGCCAGGATGTGATCCTGAAGCAGGAGATGCCCATCGCCTACACCCGGGTGGAGGAGGCCTCACACCTGCTGGTGGACGCCTCCGACATGCTGCGGGCTGACCCGTACTCCAGACCGGCCAGGGAGAAGCTCATAGATGGTGCTCGAGGTAAAACTATTCCTTCCTGTGTTTCCTATGTATTGACCGATCCTGACTCCCTATCACAATTATCAGTTGAACCAATAGTGGCATGGCAATTAATGGTTTGACCAATGAGAGAGTGGCTGCATGTCCATCAAATATCTGCATTTTCATATCTTTATTCTATATTTCTACATTTTGACGGATGTAAACGAGGCCATGGGATTGGTCTATTGGCTTAACATTTTATGAAAGGATCATTCTGAAACCTGCCACAGTGAAATTGTTTTGCAGAAGTGCCAAGTTAGAATTTGCTCTGCTGAAATGTATTTTGAAAACTCAAACTGAATATGAGCTGATGTCAGTACAAATGTACATCCTGCTTGTTTGTAGGAATTCTGTCTGGGACGTCCCAGTTGTTGCTGACATTTGATGAGGCGGAGGTGCGTAAGATCATCAGGGTGTGTAAGAGTGTGCTGGAGTACCTGGCCATCGCTGAGGTGGTGGAGACTATGGAAGACCTGGTCACTTTTGTCAAGGTACAATGTATGATAAGAGAAAATTTATCCAAGCATCTAGTTTAGATGATTGGGACATGGTAACATAAACGTACTAATGGGGTTTTGCCCAGTATATACAGGCTTTCAGTTGACGTTATAATAATTATAATTTGAATCCATATTGGTGGGCGGTTGGATTAAGCAATGCCATCTTTATGTGCTTTATGGGCATACACTTATCCAACTTGGCCCAGATGATGTGAAATTAAAAGCCTGTATAGAGAACAATGTTTGACAAGTGTTAAGGGCAAGAACATATACTAATTGAAATGTCATATTCACGTTAATGTTTACCATTAGATGTAATTCTAAGTAAGGAAGTAGTCCTTAAAGCGGATGTTTTGAAAGTTACCAAGTTATACTTCCTTGCCAAACTTTTGTCTTCAGAACCTGACCCCTGGCATGACGGGGATGTCTAAGATGGTGGATGCCCGTTCTAAGGAGCTGACCCATCAGCAGCACAGGGAGAGCCTGGCCCACTCCCTGCAAGTGGTGAAGGACCTCACACCTGTCCTCATCTCCGGCATCAAGATCTTTGTCACCACAAGGAGACCACAAGGTCTGGTGTCTGTTTGTTTGTCTTGCATAACTGATAACTGCCTTTTGTTATAGAACACCTTTGTATATACAATCAAAGACTGTAAGGTTTGATCCACCGATACCAGGATTGTCCCTTATTCATTTTGATGAGTGTGGTGAAATCTTAAATGTGGTTGAGATGCGGCTCCCCTTAACCATATTGTATGCTTGGACCACAGATGGTAAGGGGATCCCAGAGGCCATTGAGAACCGTAACTACGTGGTGAACAAGATGTCAGCAGAGATCAGCGAGATCATCCGCGTCCTGCAGCTGACGACGTACGACGAGGACAGCTATGATGCTGACGACATGACAGTGATGAAGAAGGCCCTGGCCAGCTTCATGGCTCGTCTGAACCAGGCCAGGGAGTGGCTACAGAACCCCAACTCAGAAGCTGGGTCCCTGGGTAGGTACAAAATTAAGGAAAATATTTACTACATTTATTGTTGATACTATCTAGTAAGTATGCCAAAAAGCAGTTACTCGAGCAACTGGATATGATTTTGGAAACAGTCAGATGTTTCAAGTAGCATCCACTAGTTTTCCTCTTGTTACCTGGATGTCTAATTTTCATCGACGTATCCATTAAGTAGCAATTTTGAGATTCCAAATCTCAGCTTCCTTTCCTGATACTTTAAAAGTACATTTTACTGATACCTTTTCACAGGCCACTTGTCAAAAGTTCTGAAATGACTTTCTTTTCTTTGGATGCTGTTACAGGTGAGAGATCACTGAGACAAATCATTGAGGATGCCCGAAGGATCGGCGACCGATGTGTGGGGCCGGAGAGAGATGAAATCCTCAGGCTGTGCAGTGAGCTGACAGCCATGGTGGACCAGCTGTCTGACTTCAAGGCCAGGGGAATGGTGGGACAAAACAGACTTAGGAGACTGTTTAGTGGACCAATCATATATCCCCTACCACCTGTGTTAAATCATATAAATACATAATGAATGGTATTGCAAATATTTTGAAGGACATGCAGCCACTTTCTCATTGGTCAAACTGCAACTTGCCATGCTATCATGGGTGACTGCTGATTGTGATTGGCAGTCAAGATCAGTCTATTCACTGACTCAATCTGTCACTTATCAACTTTTCAACTTGTACTCTTTACAAATTTTTAAAAGGCTAGAAATTATGTCTTTTTTATATATCTACCCATTGCTAAAACCTTTAAAGTATTTTCAAACAATATTAGCTATAGTTATCAAATATCAAGATATGCACTGCAATTTAAAAGGTCACACATGGTTTTACAGATGACATTTGTCCCAGGTACCTTAGTGTTTGGAGCAGTTTTGGCATTTTTTAAATTTCATTCTGATACAGATATTAGTGGTACTTACCAGGACATGATAATTTTTACACAGGGAAACTCTCCGGAAGCTATCAACCTGTCCAGGCAGATCATTGACCGGCTGTTGGATATGGACAAGCGAGTGCAGCAGGCAGTGTCCAACTTCCAGCAGAGCGGCATCAGGAAGCCAGCCCCCACCATCGCTGGCAAGATGGAACAGGCCATGAGGTGGCTGAGTGCACCGACCATGGATGACAAGGGGTTAGGTAAGGATGCTCTCCATACTTACTGTAATCCCTGAAATTTTGGCAATGGCCTTCTGTTTGCTGTTTTCATGTTCACTTCATCCTGAACTTCAAACGACTGCAAAATGTCCATTAAAAAAATGACTGAAAAAATGGCCATAAAATTGATGTGAACTAAAATCATTTTACTTACAGTAGTGTGTTTTGAGAATGGATGACAAGGGACTCTATAGGGATCTCTGTCTGTAGTTTGCATCCTGATATATTTTACCTAGCCCCTATCTAGCCAGATTGATTTGTGGAGGAACTTTAGATAAACAACATTTTTCGCATTTTCGCTGTTTGTTTGATTTTCTCACTCGCATATTGTATCATACAGTGCTGAAGAAGTTAAATCCTGCATTACTACATCAGTTCATCATCAGTTATGCAGAAGAAAGATGAATATGACGCTGCTGTAATATCTGATGTTTGTGCTCACCTTTACAAATGTGTTGATCAGGACAACAAGCGGTTCATGAGCTGGTGAGGGAGGGGAGGAAGCTGGCGCAGACGTGCCAGGAGCCGGACAAGTCGGACCTGCTGAGGAAGTGTGACTCTGTGGAGAGGCTAGCCAGGCAGCTGGCCGACCTCGTCAACCAGGGCAAGGTGAAATAATATGGACATTTTTGTTAGGGAAGAGGGGACGTTCTCCATGAAAAAAAATGTCAAAATTTTCAGTTGTGATTTTCAAAAATGATGTTACTTACTCTGAGACAGCAAGGATGGAAACCTGCCTAAGTGCCTAGGCTAAGTACTGGCCCTTTGCTCCTCTCTGTTAGAATTCTCCAGGTTGCAAGGTCCTTTGCACTTGTCTCCACAAACTTAAGACTCCGTCCAATATCCTTTGCAATTTGATCTTTCCAGCGCTTTGAGGTCTACCCCGTGGTCTTGTATTTTGAAACTACTGGTTGTAGGCTTTGTGAACTGATGTGTTTGGTGGAAGGAAGGAAGGAAGGAAAGGACTATTGCAAAAGACTTTTCTGAGAAAATTCAGGAACATTGAAAAAATGAAGCTGCTGATGCTGATACTCCTATATGTGACCTTGCAGGGAGACAGTCCAGAGGCCCAGGAGCTGGCCCGTACTGTGCAGGAGAAGTTGAACGACCTGAGGAAGAAGATGGATGAGACTCTGGTGAAGCAGATCGCAGACGTGTTCCTGGACACCACATCTGCACTCAAGCAGCTCAATAATGCTGCCCATGCTCCTGCAGGTCAGAGGTTAAACATTTCCTTTGGTTTGACTCAATGTTGGTATTAACTGAATCTGGGAAAAATGATCTTCTGCTACAACTGCCCATCAGCATAAGACAATGTCTTGGTACATGTAACTACATGTATGTGATAATATAAGCTAGGCAACTGTCTTAAGTTCTCTCAACATGAATAATGAATTCAATATGATATACAATCATGTAACATTGGCATTCTTACTTCTCAGAAACATAGAAGGCATTTTGATTATATAACACACATCTTATCGCTTACACCAAGAATCATTCATGGTTACAAGTAAGAATTTGCTGAAATTATTGATAGCAAGAATTATCCAAAGGAAAGAAATTATATAACTTTTTTAAAAATCTTTTGTAATAGATGCCCCCAACCGAGAGCCAGAATTCGGCAACAAGGCTGGGAACTTTGACCAGCACTCTGCCCTGTTGACCCAGACTGCTGGGCGTGTGGCTGATGCTGGCAGCTGTCAGAACAAGAAGACAGTGGAGGGCATCAAGAGCACTGCTGGTGTGGTCAGTATCATCTCTTAAGGACTTTCAGGCACTACAGCTTACACTTAGCAATTCAAGTGATGATGTTCTGTTCTGGTTCACCTCTTTGAATTTTTTTGAATAAAGTACACACTTTTAAAACTTTTCAAAATATGAAGTATGCAGCCCTGCTCATATCTAGAAGGGTGCGAACTTGATTTGAGTTTTTCCATCATATATTGCAGTCATAAATTTTTTGTTTGTGACTTGCCCCAAATCAGGCATGCATACTTTAACCAAGAAAATGTTTAACTTTATTGCCTTGTTTTATCTTGGCACTGACACTAATATTCATCAGTTATACAGGTACACTGATGAATTTGAATTTGATTGCAATTTTTTTATTTTTCTCTCCAGATCCGAGACCTGACCCCACAAATCATCCATGCTGGAAAGATCCTGCTGGACAACCCAGACAATCAGGTAGGGGGAGCCGCTGAGTGAACCTCTGCACTCACTGCACTGAAAACAACAGTATTCTGTTCTCTTGTCACAAACATTTAATGCAACTTTGCTTCTGTCTGTATTTTAAGTCCTGCCATAGACATGCAACCCTCAGAAAGTCATCACAGCATCTTTTCCTCGTTAATGCACCTTTTACTTTTTAGCAATTTTACAGAAACTCTTTTACACTATGCATAGCTGCCAGCTAAAAGAATCCACAAGTATTTATTTCATGCAATTTCCCAATTGCTAGCTGTGTGCATACATTTAATGTTACTGGATTACAGTACTGATCGCGACATAGTATGCAACTCTGACAAACGCAAACGCGATACGAACGCGTTACTGTCGCGTGCGAGTCGCGTTATAGTTTAGCGCCGCCACCGACCAGAACGCGTCAGAGTTTTTCCCTGTCGCGACTGTCCCGGCCATTCATATGCAGGCGGCGGTTACATCAAAGACACTTGGGAGGAGCACTAATCTGCCCCTGCTGGGCGGAATATAAACAACTTCATGGCCTGCCGTTAGGTACAACTGGAATGTTTAAAATTTACGGCTTGGTCAGCAAAATTACAACTGTTGCAGCGGTGGTTATCCAGCATAAATTCTGTATTTGTCTGTGTTGGAAATCATAACTTGTTTTCGCATAGACTAGCCCGTGCATCCGCGCTACAGCGAGCGGGGCCGGACTTCCGCGCTACAGCGAGCGGGGCCGGACTTCCGCGCTACAGTGAGCGGGGCCGGGCTTCCGCGCTACAGCGAGCGGCGGTGTCAAGTAGCGAAATATCCCGGAGGTCCCAGATAAAATACCTTACAGCTCCGCAAAACTGCCACGGAAACCGATTGAAACTTGGAACGTTGCGTGCACACATCGTAACAAATTATGACACGTATCGTTACAGTTTGTTTGAGGACCAGAACGTGCAGCATTTTGTCAAAACTTTGGGGGTTTGATGGCAAGTATGAAGTAAACATCGCTGCGATAAAAATAAATGAACGTTTTGTACGTTTGTGCAAGGAGTTTTATCAAGATAAAACCTCATTGGTTTGTGCGTGTGAGTGCGCGACACAATTGTTCTGATGCCGGTGGAACTGTAGCAAAAATTGGACTGACCCTGGTCCTTACCGTTGCTTTATATCTACATGCAATGTTCATCTATCGTTACTTCTTTTACCTTCTAAAATTACAGACAAGGGGTGTTAACATATGTAACGGAGGGTGTGAGTGTGTGAGGTCCTCTAGCTTCGGACGTAAGTTTATGAGTTCGACATCGTATTGCATGTAATTTTTGACCGTGCGTAAATCTCCGTCGAGGCCCGCTGTAACACTTGTTGCTTTCCAAGCCATGTCAACGTTGACGATCTGTTGCAGTGAAAGTGAATACTCCATTCTACGCCAATGGCTCTTGAGTAAGAACCCACAAAATGCCACAAATTTGTCACTAAGAGGCCAAAGAGTCTCCTGCAAGCATGGTAAAGCCGGAAACTGATATGGTGACCCCTGGTTGGCTCTCAAACTTCAAAGTACACGGCAAATCCCTTTTTATTCCAGACTGTCCGTTCAGTGCAAAGTCATGACACATTTTGAACCGAATCCTCACTAGTCCGCCAGTTTTGTTTTGTCCTGTTTCTATTTGAGCAAGCAATGAGAAATTTTCCGTAAATGTTATGATGCGCAAAGCGATCACACATTGTCACGTCGGGCCAGCGGCGTAGACTTCAAAGACAAAGCCTGTCAATCCTAATCAAGTGGCGCACCCGCACTTCATGCGGGTCTAAGGTTTCATGCAGACATGTTTGCTACATTAATGACACACGGTGTGCATATATTATGTATCATATTACATTAAGACGTGGTCACATTTGTGTTGACAGAATGTGCGATATATTGTCGACCTTTTCTAGCGCAAGTAGTAGGAGACCTCGGCAATCAAAATCTACACTTGTTCTGGTCGTTTTGTGCGTGCAAGGAAACGACTGACGTAATTGTTGAGATGCCGGTAAGATTGTACAATAATCTGCACTGGGTTTTTTTTCTCCGCCCTAGCCCTGTGTGTTTAACATTTGGTTGTTTTTCTGGGTTTATTTCATTGTATTGTTGACAGTTTCTACGACAGACTACTTGTACTATACACATTGGTAGCATGCATCGATCACATTTGAGTTAAGTTCGTGGCAAAATCGAAGGGCGTGGATAATCTGAGTAGCGAGAAACAGTTCTGTAATGTGTTTTAACGTGCCTCAATATTCAAAGTTTATCAAGTTCCTTCATACACAGATAGACACACTTACCGTATTTTCAACATTTGGTCGTCATGGTCGATCCGGCTAGGTGTAGTAGCTGCCGAATGATGATCGATAAAACTGTTATAAACTTACCTTTCATGTTTCAAAGGCAATGAACAGTCCATAACATTAACACTTGTAGTAAAACGTGTTAGAAATTTTACATAGTAGAAGAAATGTTAGTTACGCCAAAGCAACTTTCAACAGATACGCAATGAACTAGAAGTAAATGTTAGTTAAACCAGTAAGGCCAACGGAACTCCGAACAGGTAGCAGACCTGAAAGCACGCTTAATAAATTATTAAATAAATTCAACAACACATAAGCTTGGAATATGCCTGGTAGACTGCCCGAACGACCAGGAGTGTCCAATGGCGATGTTTCGACCCAAGAGCTCCGTCAGGAACAGGTAGGTCTTCATGCTGAGTTTCACCCACGACGAGCAGTAGGAAAATATATTTATCAAGGAAAATATATTTATAAATTTATTTGTTATATTTCATACTTTTATACGTAATTATATACGTCAATTCATGCGTACTAATAGTTCATTCATGTGAACCGGCATTCATGTTTGAAATAGTCCACATATCTATATAAGTACTCTCGCAGTGTATTCATTTCATAGTCCAAATCCTTCAGAACTGTAAGGCGACCAGGAACGGCCGTCAGCGATGCTCCGTCCCCAGAGCTCTGTCAGGAACAGGTAGGTCTTGTAGGCGGAGCTGCACCCTCGACGACCATCATTGTGCCAAGGAAGCTAACGGATGGAAACCCGAATCCCTTTATTCTGACTTAGAAATATAGCTAACTATGTCTAAATACATAGTAGAAGTAGATGTAATGTTAGTTTTGTCAACACAACTTTGAACAGGAACGGTTAGTTATGACAACATTTGAACAGACAAAATACGATTAAAATAATAAATAACGTTACATTAAAAACACATAAGGTTGAAAGAGTGCCCTGTATTGGTTTCGTCGGTCGACTGTCCGACGACCAGGAGCGGCCATCAGCGATGTTCTGTCCCCAGAGCTCCGTCAGGAACAGGTAGGTCTTGTTGGCGGAGCTGCACCGGTGCACCCTCGACGATCATCATTGTGCCAAGGAAGCTAACGGATGGAAACCTGGATCCCTTTATCCATAGTAGGTCTTCATGCCGAGTTGCGCCCTCGACGAGCAGCGGTGTTTCCAGGAAAAGCCGAAAACCTATTTATCTAGAAATACTAATTTAGCAACTTATGACAATATCCTTTATTCATATTACATACATATATATATAGTCAATTTATGCGTACAAGTAGTCCAGTTACGCGAACCATACATGTTTGAAATAGTTCACAGATCTATTTAATACTCATTGAGTACTTCGCACGTAGCGATCCATTTGTAGTGGGAATACTACATTATGACCACACACCCACACCCCGTTCTTGAGTCGGTGGTAATACTGGTATTGCTTTGTGCCAAAGTCCTTGGTCATACTTGAGTCAAGTACTGTTTGAATGAAATTTTACCAATCGATCAACAAAACTTGTACTTCTGTGGCGGTGTTTTCCGGCTCTCTAACAACGTCTCAAAACACGTCACCAAATCAAGACTTTCACCACAATGCTACACCACATCTAGCACCGAAAACTTACTAGTACGCCGCCCGCTGTAAAAACTTCGAGAACTGAGCGTAGCCGGTACCAGTAACTATTGGAACATCCTATTATAACATGGGGGAAACGTCTCGTATGGGGTGATTGTTCTCGTTAAAGTTCATTGAAGTAAAAATAAATGCCAACTTAGATATTCCATAACGGTTGTTAGATGTTGCTATATGTTCCAAGGAAGCTGGCCAAATTACTTATCTGTTGAAAAAAGAAATTATTTGACATTTCTTTATAAGATTGTCCCCAGCTGTCACTATAAGAACGTCCCCTAAATCGTGGGAATGCATTCCAGTACAGAACGTCAGAAGTTCGCTACATCCAAGTTGTAGTGGGCGGCGGTCCTTTGATCTAGTATCATATGTGCCAGGCCGGCGGCGACTAAATCAATCAATTTTGACAGCACTACCGCGCCGGATGTCTGACATGTCCGAGTAGAAACGATCTCTAAATTCTAAAAGAATTCATAATTTGGATAAACTGATACTAAAAATGTACATTTACAAAGGCATGGGTCCAATTTGTTTATCCCATGCCCTGGTTTAGCAAATTTAATCAATTATGTACGATGTTTTCACATAATTTTGTTATTTCGCGCGAAAAATGACTCTGTTGTCTTTCCTCCCCGTAAGGAAATATTCATCTTGTCACCGAACATTGCGGCGAGTCTCGTGAGCTCACCAAGCACACCCATTTGCGACGTGCACCGAGAAGAGTCCAACGTGAAACACAAGTCTCCCGACCGTTTTAGATAGCATTTTGTCGTCTTGCAGAATGCCCCCCCCCAAATTATGGAAGAAAATAAGCATATCCCATACTTTTATGCAATAAAATACCGACACGTATTATGGTACGCCGATGGTGGCAAGATTGGCAAGTTCTTTTGTGGCATTGCAGACCCCGTGAGTCGGCGCGCCCGACTTGCTACCGGCCCGATCCCTCACCCCATCGGCGCCCGAAGTTGTTACCCGCCCCACTATCCCGCTTTTCGTCCCCCGCTATGTTTTCCTCGCAGAGGGTAGCACGAAAGAGACAGGTGGAGCCGTCGCCACATGACATCCTTCAAGGTGTCAGGTCCCCATTGTTTTAAAGGCTGGTAAAACAAACATGAAATTTGACCCCATCTCATTAACTCTGCGTCTGGTAAACCCGAACGCGTCAGAGTTTAACTGTAACGCGACTCCAATAAAACTCTGTCGCGACGGTGACGCGTAATCGACGCGACAGAAACGCGATACGAACGCGACTCGATGTATACTATATCTCAATCAGTACTGTATATTAATACATCTTACCCTATGCCAAAATATTGGCAATTGCATGGCTTCAGTCTTTTTGCCACTTTGAGCTTTCGAAAGCAAAACCAATTTTTGGAGACATTCTGAACTTTATCAGGCATATTAACGATACCTTTTTCATCTAGCATTCCTATTTATGCAAAGTTAATGTCATGTTTCATGGATTTTGTTGCTTTGTAAAAAAAACTAAACTAAAACACAATGAAAGCCACACATTTTGGTACATGTAATTTGCTTACTCGCATTGTTGCTGCCTAACACACGCGTGCACACAGCTAGCCAAGTCTCATGATATCACTTCTCTATTACATGTCTCTCTCCCTTCCTTCTTTTCCTCTTCCTCCTAGTCTAGCGGGTTCAACCTCCACCGAGTAAGAGTCTTCTGAAATTCCTCTTCCTGTTTGTCTCCTACTTTCCTTTGTTCTTGCCTTACTCTGCAGTGGCTTTGTTTGTACATAGTGTTGGTGGATGGAGTTAACTTGTGTTTTGCCAAATGCCCCAAACTGTGCTGTGAAAATGAGGAGTGATAATTCCACTATATTTGTGATGTAGATATCCAGCAGTGTGTACAGTGTTGTCTTGTTGACAAAAGCATGTTTTTGTTTGGTTTTTATCTTATGGCAATTTTCATATAACCTTCCTTCAATTTTCAAAACATTTACAAAAAAGGTCTTTTGTAGTTCTATGTAGGTTAACAAGGAACTGTGGAAAAAAAGGTTTAGAAATTTTCACATGGACTATCACAAAATATGCCAGTTGTTTGCCATGAATGCTACAGATTTCTTTGAGAAATGGGTCCAATTCTTCAGAAAGCCCATTCTTCTTTCTTCATTTGCTTAACTCACTGACAGGCAAAATTTGATCGCACCAATGATTCTGTCTCCAAACTCCCTTGTTCTGTCACATGCCTGTATTACTAACTGACATGCTATTTTGCTGCTTCTATAACCAATATTTGTATGTTAGATTATGAATGTAGAGTTGCTGTGTCTGTTTGCGTGTTCAGGAATACAGATATGTACCCCTGAGCTACTTTTCAAGACGTACATTAGAGCATGTTGTTGCTGGATTTGCTTTGCCAGGCAGCCTCAGAGCACTTTGAACTCCTGAAGAGGGAGTGGATGAACAACATGGACAAGCTGACATCTCTTGTGGATGATGCAGTGGACACTGTTGCATTCATCAAAGCCTGCGGTGAGTTTCCTTGGGTTATTACTCTATGTTGGGAAGGAGCAGCATTTACAAGCATGTACCATCTATTTTTCTTCAAAATCATCACATGTACAAATACATGTATGTACAGTATATACTGAAGAAGTTAGATGCTAAAACGTGAATTTTTACAATGCTGTTTTTGCACTTTTACAGAGGAGGCCATCGCCCGTGACAGTGAAATGGTGAAAGTTGCCATCAAAAATGTGCAAGTCCAGGTAAAATCATGCTGTATAAATTTTTGCCGGGAAGGATACTAATTCATGTGGAAGAACTTTTTTGGATGTCTGTTTGTGTTTTGGCAGTTATATATTTTTCATATGCTAGTTAACGCTAGTTCACCTTTATCCGTTGTGTAACTTATATCCATTGCTTTTAAAAACGTGGTATTTGGGGATATCACGTCGACGGACGTTTGTTTAGAATTGCAATATTCTCAGTACATTGCAGCTTAGAACTACCACCCGTCGACTTGATGTGCCTAAATGCACTGTTCTGAAAAACAGCGGATATAGGTTACCCCGCGGATAAAGGTTAACTAGCGTTACTTGTTCAAGTACATGTAGTTCATCAGATGAAACATTTTTGCCCACAAAGTTTGTATTTACATGGACTTATGATGGAATGTTGCAGAGCGTGGTGAATGGTGCCTCCAACATCGCCCGCCGTGCCAACCGCGTACTGATGGTCGCCAAGAGGGAAGCTGACAACTCTGAGGACCCCAAGTTTGTGGACAGGGTGAACGATGCATCCGACACACTGGCAAGATGTAAGCAACTGTCAATGAACATTTACAAATGGTTAGCATGAATATAGCAACAAGCGCTATTAGCCATTAAGAAGTGTTGACTATCGCATGTATCAAACACAGCTTATCAAGATCAGTCTTCTGTAGTACCATGGAAAGCTACCAGGGGACCCATAATCTAATCCTTTCTTCATTTTGCAAACACCCACAAACATACCAGATATCATAAAAGTCAATCCACAACTTCTTGAGTTGTGTTGTTCACAAACAGACGGATGAACACACTTAACCATCTTGGCAAAGCTTCATTTATTTCAGTAATGACTTATTGCCTTTCAACCATTTCTGCTCATCAGCTATCAGCCCCATGGTGGTGGATGCCAAGTCTGTGGCCAGCAACCCCAAGGATGCAAACTCCCAAGGGAGATACTTTGACTCCAACACAAAGGTAGGTACATGTACAATGCCTTTCATTGTACATACAACAGTTGCTGTACTGTATCTGTGATCCACATGGATTTCCATGAGTTGTTGTCAGTCTATGTCAGTTTGCCTTGAAGTTTGCAGAACTTAGAGTTGTTTAGATATTTGTCATCTGCATCTACTTCAATGGTAGAAAAGTATCAAATCAAGGAGTGAGTGGTGGTCAAAGGAGGCACAGTTGGTGTGCTTTGACCAAGATGCCTTGTTTGAATCATAATTCAGGAAATATTTGTTTGCGAATGCTGCTTGTTTTTAGTTACATGTACATGGTTACTGCAAGTTTACTGGTTCTAAAGGTGAAATGTGTCAGTACCTTTGTTACTATGCATTGTTCCCAACAGGAGAGTGCAGAAAGGTTACCAGGGGAAATGGATACGGTAGTGTAGAAGCCATTTTGAGGTGCCTATGCACTAACTGGTGGTAACAGTAATTGAAATATGATTAAAGGTGTTTCAATTAATGCCTCTGCACATTTGTGGTTGGAGGGTAACATGGTGGTAAGGTGAATGGCAGCTGCTCACATTAAAAGAAAATGACATGTTCCACCAATGCTTACAACTTTTGTAATCCTGCCATGAAGCTGTGGGAGTACTGTAAAGGGGAAATCTTTGTGTAGATTTTATGTTGGCAGGTTTTCTGATGATGAGGTTTTTGCAATGACCTCTTCACTGCCGACTTAAATAACTGCAAAACTGTCTTCAACTTGCACTACTGTTTCAACCACCAAGTTAAAACCACTGCAAACACTCCATCTTTTCCCTACTGTGGAATTAAATATTTGCAAACATTTTCCCTTGTACAGTAATGGGTGGTCTTTATTCTACCAACCAGTCAGGGAACACATGGAGCTGGATACTTGTAAGCAGTTGCCTGACATAAAAAGATGATCCATAACTTAAGATTAATTCTGAGATGTTTCAAACAACACAGCTGAGAGATGCTGTTGCGGGTGTCCGTGAGGCTGTCACAGTTGTGGATGAAGCTGCCCTGGCCGCAGCACAGGAGGCTGCCTTCCCACCACCACCTGACCTGAGCCAGCTCAAGCTGGGAGGTAAGGTTCCCTATTGGGGAATATGAAGACTTCAGTTACACAAAGAACAGTATATGTGAAAAGATGAAAGTTGAATCTCTACTTCTGGATAAATCAAATTTACTTCAGACGTTTCAAACGACCTCCGTCGTTCTTCTTCAGTGAAATAAAAATAAAAGTTTACAACACTGAGGAATAAAGAATACTTCTTACGTTCTAAATAAACAAAAAAGGTAACGGCTAAGGTGTTCTAAAGTAAACATGGTAGGTAACTACAGAGGTGTTCTAAACAGTGTTCTAAATAAACAAAAAGGTAACTGACAAAGGTTCTTAGATACATTCTAGCAAAATAAGAAAGGCTAACAAGCAGCACAAGCAAATTTTCGTCAGCCATTTGGCATCATCTTAACATCCACAACGGACATTCGTTTTCTTTAGATACAACAGACATTTTAGACAGAGAACCACGTTGGTTTGAAAGGGGGGTTAAGGAAGCCATTTACGAGCGCATTTATCGTCCATCTCTCAATCGAAAGGGGGGGCTGAGAACTGACCTTTCCAGTGCTTGGAATGATGTTTTAAAGTAAATGATGGTTTTATTGATATATAGACACTTATTATCATTATATCCCTTGTTAGCCTTTCTTATTTTGCTAGAATGTATCTAAGAACCTTTGTCAGTTACCTTTTTGTTTATTTAGAACACTGTTTAGAACACCTCTGTAGTTACCTACCATGTTTACTTTAGAACACCTTAGCCGTTACCTTTTTTGTTTATTTAGAACGTAAGAAGTATTCTTTATTCCTCAGTGTTGTAAACTTTTATTTTTATTTCACTGAAGAAGAACGACGGAGGTCGTTTGAAACGTCTGAAGTAAATTTGATTTATCCAGAAGTAGAGATTCAACTTTCATCTTTTCATTATATTCCTGGATGTATAATCTTCACAAACGTAACAGTATATGTGAATATGTGAAAGAAGACCCATATTTGTTGAACTCAGTGGGACTGAACTAGTAGCTGTGGAGGTAAATCCTGTTGCCATTTGGTGATAGACATTGTGAGGTAAAGAAAGGTAGCTCAGCACTTAGGACAAAGGTCTGGCTTATGTGTGGCTTACAGATGGCATTCTGAATGTTGTGGTCAGATGACAGCAAAATGCCAGATGAAGCAGATAAAAATGCCTTTTTAAGTTGTTAACGTCATTTCAGCACCAAGGACAGGGATGATTAAAACATGGTCAGTAGTAGATATCTCAAGATTTTCTGTAACAATAATATACCAAATGTAGGCCCATGTTTTGTCACTTTACTACAAGTGTATAGAACTGGTACTGAATTGCTCCAAAGCATTTTGGTACCAGGGGTATCCCTGTTGCTGTGGCTCAAATGATAGCAGCCTTGCAGTTGAGCTCCTGGTTCCTATTAGTTAGGGATCCTATGTTCAAGAGCCTAAGACATGTTCAAGGGGAAAGGCTAACAACCCCTCCTGTAAAAATGTACACTGTTACAGAAACTTGCTGACCTATGTACCACTAGCCACTACAAGGTGATCAAACAACATTTCAGTACCAAGGACAGAAATAGTTCTGATTCCTAAAGACAAAATAAAGCAGTGCAAATGGAGGCGTTTCTTGTTTTCAGATGCAGCACCACCAAGACCACCACTGCCAGAGCATGAGACACCCCCTCCCAGACCACCACCCCCAGAGGAGGAGGAGGAGGAGATCGCTTTCCCCACCCCCAAACCCAACCAGCCCATCATGGTATGCCCTTGATTCTGTGTAATGATTACTTGTAATGCTTGTGTGGTGCATACATGTGGATAAAAACCATGCATTATGATGTAAACATTTTAATCAAGAAACGAATGTAATTTAGGTTTGGGAGATGCATGTCATTGTTGGTTGTAATCATCATAATGGGATACCTGTGCTGATAGATGTGATAGTATATTGGGTGTCAGTGCATATATTGATTGCAATGATAAGTAAGTATACTTGGTTGTGATTATGATAAATAGATGATGGTGTTTGGTTGCAATTAGCATGATGGTGGCATTGCTGATGGTAGGAAAGTCATCATAGGTTCATATCAGTATGGAACTAGGCTATGATGGGTTTAGGCAGACTATCAATGTTAGGACATCATCTGCTAACAAGTTTGGATGACAATCCGGTTAGGTTCTTGTTTGCTGCAATAGTACCTCCACTGGAATGGTCAAAGTGACTAGTGAAGCAAAAGGAAGCCCACTCAACCAGGATGTCATCCAGACTGAATGACTACTGTTTCACATATTAACATTGTCTTCCAGGGAATAAAACATTACCTACATGGATATGTATTTAACCTTTATGACGAATTAATGAACCTGTTATGGCCTGGTCACATCCTTTGTAGGATGTCCTACGATTTTGATGTCATATAAGTTTCTAGCAGGCTGTGTCAAAAACAACTTCAGACAGGGATTTACGACAGCCTTTTCCGCAGCAGACAGCTGAATTTTGAACGATATTAAAGAATATCCAGAGAATGTCACCTCATTTTTTAATACAATGAATGTGACCAAGCTGTAACCAAGCAGGCCTTTCTGTGTATTCATGCAACATAATGATGTAAACAGTATACACCATCTCTTGCATGTTGATATGCCAGTGACAGAAATCTTGCAGTCTTTGAATGGATGAGAAATGCGTAAATGAGGATATAATCATTCTCTGCTATCTGCTAATATTTTGAAGTTTAGTATTTTCTGTTTCCTCCTGCTTTTGTTTTTCTTGCGCCCTCATGTTATCTTGCTGCTGCAATTCTGTTTGTGAAATTGGTTTTTATGATAGTCTTATTGCTTCTTACTTATGACCTTTCACCCCTGACCCTTCCCAAGACGGATTCAGAAGATGAAGAGATGGCTTTCCCCGTAGATCCCAATGCCAACGAGAAAATCATGGTACAGTAGTCTGTCTGTCCCATCTGTTCCTCTCACATATACCAACTAACACTGATCACTGACATTTTTCCTTCTCCCTGTGTGCTTTGACTTAAACCAAGACCAGTAGTGCTGTTTTGGTTTGTGTGCTGCAAATTTGTTTCTAGTGTTGCTTTTTGTGTGGATGTGTTTAAATGTGCTACATGTACACTTGTAATATATGTCTAACAGAGAAAAGTAATCTCCTTTTATAGGGGATAAAATATTTCACACACCCTGCTACACACGGACACCATGTACTTACAAGATCATTCATTTTACTCAACATACATTTAACACTTCATCCAGCCCAACTGAATTGTATAACATATGTGCTGTCCATGTCCATCTTGTCTGTCTGGTGACTGCATGGGCATTACTTATAGTTCTTGCTTTCTCCATCTCTTCACTCTCATTTTCCTTTGATAAACTCACTTGTCCACCTCTTCTGCATGTTCTAATCCAGAGTGCCTCAATTCTCTCTTCTCAATGCTTCTCCTATGGTAGTACAATTGCCAAATTAGGGTAGGTACATGTATAATACCTCCTGTAGTTCCTTATTCACTTCTATTTGCTACACTATGCTGTTACCTGAATTGGCTTCTAACTAGCCTAGCTTTGTTGTCTTTCTACTTTTAAACTGTTTCAGTTCACTCACGTATTAGATCTGTACTCCTCACTTTGCATGAGTGCTTTGTTTGGATGCATGTTGATTATGGCCACAAAGTTGCAGGTACAATGGGGATCAGGACCACTTGCACAGAGAAAGGATGCATAGCAATGCCACAGCAAGTGCACTTCTGCACAAGTGTGCAAGAGGGAGCTTCTGCTAACCTATGTCCTACCTGACCTCTTTCCTAGGTTGCAGCCCATCAGCTTCACTTGGAAGCCCAGAAGTGGTCCAGCAAGGGCAACGAGATTGTCGCAGCAGCCAAGAAGATGGCGCTTCTTATGGCAGAGATGAGTCGCCTGGTCAGGTATGTAGAAGTCATTCAACAGTCACTTTTCTCATATTCCTAAGTTTCTTGTACCAACTAAACCTAGCTTTCCTCTAGAATCCCAGATTTCTGTGATGGCGATTTTCTTGGAATCTCCATAAAACACACGGGATGTTTCTATTGTTTAAAAGGTTGCAACCTCACAGTTGAGCTCCTGGTTCCAGTTAGTAAGTAACTGGGAGCTGCAGTTCAATCCAGGAAAGGCACCTCAGTTGGCACAGCACCCGTCATTTGAAAGGGTGGTAAAGTTGGGGTCCCATGTTCAAGGAGATGCCTTGAGCATGTTAAAGGGGAAGGGCTGGTAACCCCTACCTAAAAATTATGTATCCTGCTCCCCAAATAGTAAGGAAACTTACTGCACTATGTGGAACCATTATCTGTTTTTTCCTTGCTGAAAAACTTAGTTGACTCTAAATTTGAACTGAGTTTACTGTGTCAGGCAGCTAAGAAAAGGTTACATGTCTCAATCTGTGCATTCAGTACTGAGAGTTTGTTGCTTTTCTTGTGACATGAATTCCACGTTGATCAAATGTTGTACCCTCTATGCTGTTTCAGAGGTGAAGGCGGTAACAAGAGAGACCTTATCCGAGTTGCAAAGGAGATCGCTTTGGTCGCTGACGAGGTCACGCGATTGGCCAAGGAAGTTGCCAAACAGTGCACAGACAAGAGGATACGAACGGTAATATTATAAACATCTAAACTTTGGATAACTTCTTTTGTTCTATGCATGATTCAAAGAAGTACATGTACTGGTTTTCTTCAAAAGGGAGATTCTTGTATACCAATTTCTGCATCTTTGTACAGTAATAAGTCTTGATTAGATATATTTCCATCAGAATATGGTACAGTGTTACTTGCATGTAATTTTTACTCACTATATTCCCCTTGTAATATGCCTATTTGCCCCCCTCCCCCTTACAGAACCTACTGCAGGTTTGTGAGCGTATCCCCACTATCAGCACACAGCTGAAGATCCTGTCCACAGTCAAGGCCACTATGATCGGACAGTCAAGTAAGAGATCACTCTGTGTCAAACCATGACTTTGTGTTGCTACTAGATGGATAGTTTTGATCCATCGCTTCTTGTGCAGTAGACAATGGCCAATTGTCAAGCTTGTAGATATAAAAAGAAGTGGCTTGACAAGCACAAATAATGGACATTTCATACTCTGATTATGCAATTGTTATCTGCATTCCACATACAATGTATATAGTTTCTCATAAGAAAATCCTAATCTAAATGTCTGTACAACACTTGGCTGACACCCTTACCCAATGCACTCTGTGTATGCTTTAATCTGAATAGCTTGTCTTGTTCCTAGTCTTCAACTGTTACAGAGCTTTGCTTTTTCTCTCTGATATGGTGTCAATTGTGCAATATCACTATAACCTCAGACTCACAACCTGTTCGTATGCAACTGACAAAACTTGCTCTTTTCTTTCCATGGACTAAATACAAAACTGTACCTGCTTCTTTGTGGTAAGCCTAATGTTGTCTTCTGTACGTGGTTTCATCAGTCTTTTGTGTCACTACCATCTCATCTCTTTTTCATTTCTCTCCTGTGTTCGTGTACACTTACAATGTTTTTTTTCCTTTCTGTCCTGTGTTGATGAGAATTTTTCCTTTTTTCTCCCGTGTGTCCTTTACAACACTGACAGCTCCAGATTCCAATACAGGTTGACCCCTTCCACCTTGTTTTGCTGGCCTATCATCTATATTTCTAGAGCCATTGTCATTGTGTATGCTGTACATGTGTATCTTGTCTCAAACATGCTTCTGCTCTTTGTTTGTCATTTGTGAAGTGTGGTAATGTCTTTAAGTGAAATGTTTATATCACTACTTCTTAGCCTTATGTAGGAAGGGTTCATGAATGTCAGTATTCCTCTCAATTTTCCTACAAGATCAATTTTTGAAACATTCTATAGTCTGTGATTACTTTCATCTGGTTGGGACTGAATAATACGAGTTCTTCATTCACAACTAGGGAGTTAATGTCACCATCCTCATGGCAATACTGAGTTCACTTTGCACTGCAGCTACACAATGTTGTGCAGGTACATGTAGATGCTGCTGCTAACAAGTGCAGTCCCAAATGAATGCAGTACTTAAAAGTTTGAGACCATTTTTGTGGCAGCAACACCTAGCTGCAGTATAATCCAAAGTGAATCAGTCAGTATTGCCCTGATGATGTTACTGAAACATTGGGTGTTGTGTTGTTCCCTGAATGTGACTATAAAGAACTTTATTATTCATTCTATTCTTATTTTTGAAAGGTATAAAGTGTAACAGAGATTTACCAGTTTGAAGGGTAAATTGCCATCTATTTGTACCTAAAGAACTTTTTCCATCTTGCAGATGTAGACAGTGAAGAAGTGGACCAGGCAACAGAGATGTTGGTCCACAACGCTCAGAACCTCATGCAGTCCGTGAAGGAGACTGTACGCGAGGCCGAGGCGGCCTCCATCAAGATCCGCACAGACGCAGGCATCACGCTTCGCTGGGTTCGGAAGAAGCCATGGTACCAGTGAAGTCCTTCTGTCTGACCTGATGTGAACTTGTGAAACAGGAGTCCCAGGGGGAGGGGGGCACCTACAGAGTTTGATGTACTTACTCTTACCATTGTGAGATCATTCAATCAATACCTATCAATCACAAAGAGAGAAAAGAATGTTGGGTATGGTGCCCCCTAGCCCTCCTCTTGGATTCCTGTTAGCTAACCAATGACATGGTGCTCAGGCATGCATAGCGCATGCACACTGCAACTTGAACTGTGACTAGTACTCATGTTTTGAAATTTGCTGTGTTGTGTTGAGACTTATACTGATCATTCTGACCAAAGTACTGTAAGGATACCCATTATCAAGCATTTTGCCACTTTTCTCAGAGAATGCTCAGCATCGTACTAATAACTATTCAGAAGTTTCAGGCATGTTTTTATGAATGAATTATCACTCACATGACCTGTATCTCACTTACCTTTATTTGCACTGGTAGGCAAAGAATAGGAATGAATTGTTCCTTTTAGATAGATGGTCTGAAAATGGCCAAATCATTGTTCTAATGATTGCTAGTACATGACAAACATAATTTTGCATAAGACCCTTAGGCCTTTTGTGGCTAAGATTGACATGGTTTTTGTAAAACATCAAATTTTATATGACTCTTTAAAATGTAACTCTTCCATCAATCATTAAACACATAAGCAAAAGGAGACAAGACATGTCTTCCTATGAAATTTCAATGTTATTTTGGGGATGTCTCAAACAAATCAGAGCTTAAGTATTTCTTCATGTAACTCTAAAATGATTCATGATGATATAGTAACTATAGTAAATGTGATATGCTTAGGAGTGCAAACAGTAGTGGTAGCATTGCAGAAAATCATCAGTAATTCAATATTTTTGACAAGGTTTGCCATAATATATGCAGTAAAATGCTAGTACCTGTATCTATATCTTTATCTAGATGCCTCTATGTACAGATATATAGAAATAGCTAGCTTCAACAAACTGAGAAATATGTACAACTCAAAGGTAGTGTTTTATATTTACTATCCTATAGGCAATATTCAAAGAACTCAGATATTTTTATAGACACTGCCTAGAAAGTTGATAGGTTGAATGAGTCAAGTATTGTTTAAAAAAAATATGCATTGTTTATTGCATTAAATCCAGCAAGGACACTTTTCAGTGAAGTTAAAACAGTATGCCATCAAAACTATGGCTACCATGATACTATACATGTCATGTATATGCATACAGTCAGTACCCCTTTTGGACAGTTGGACATTAAACTTTCAATAGGGTTTGTGAGACAAAAAGTTAATTACGATAAGCTGAAAGTTCACAAGGCAGCAAAGTGATTTCTTGCATGTAGCATGTGTTATTAAGGATTATATGAGATTCTCTTGATCTTACTGATGTTACTTGCTCGTTAAGTTTCTATTGCGAATATTGGATTAGAAATAGATTGCTTTGACCACTTTGTTTTGCATATATCTACATCAGATTGCTAAGTTATGTGTATTCTAAGCTCATAGATATTCCAATTTATTTAGTGTTATAATGTCAAATTTTCTGTTTCTACAACAGGAATTGTGCCTTATGCAATGATGTGTTTAAGAAAGAAATGAATGCTGCACTTGGGTAGACTGACAAATAAAAGAGAGAGCTTGCTTTACTAAATTAGCATGTGGCTGTGCGTAAATGACTTGAATGAAGCATGGAGGTACATGACGTATGTTCCAAGAATGTGTCCTCAGCCAGTATGAACTGTAATCTCCAGCATTTATACACATGAAGCCAAGTGTCTGCGCCCCTTTCCCCGCTCCTTTCAGTTTTTCCTCATAATCCAGTTGCTAAGTAAGTTGTGACTCAATTGCCACCTTCCCCTGGTGGGGTGTTTGAGTAAAGTAGGTGCAAGGGCAACTGACCACATGGAAGCTACATGGTTGGAAGTATAACATTAACAAAGTTAAGATATACAAACACACATATTGTGCATGGTATTATAGGATTGACACCATAAACCTGACAAACACAAAATATAATTTGCAGAAAGTTGACCAAAAAATTTGAAGGGGAAGACAAAAGAAAGTTTGCCACTAGATTTGAGTGCTTTGATGACTTGCTAGGCATGTAACATTGCATTCTATAAAACTATTACTAATACTTAAATTTTTTTAAAGTTCACTCACTATGAAATCTATGATTGAAGTATATTTTATTTGGAGTTGATTCTTCAAAGATTTGTCTTATCATTTCTAGACTCCTTAACAATCCGATTAAGTCATTTTTCTCCTTTCTTCTATGTTTATCCCCACCTGTCTTCCCTCCCTCCATTTTGTTTTCCCCTTACCTCAATTTGTGATGATGGTGACATCGTAGGGAGGAAGAGCAAGCTGCACAAGAATCCAAGATTTTCGACAGCATTGAGAAGCAGATGAAAACTGGAAAGCCATACAAATACAAGGGGATGCCTGGGGTCATATAATTTTTTAGCCAAGAAAAGACGAGTGGATATAGAACAAAGGCCTCTGTAAAAGGCAAGATAATGTGAACTGTTGTATAAGAGCATTATAACATCATATGTGCACATTGGGGGGTGGTGTAGAAAATTGTCACTGTCTTATTTAAGGCCTAAAGAAGCAGGCAGTATTTTTTAAGGACAAGGCATTAGCCCCAAAATACATGTAACTGTTGTGAAGTCTAGTTTTTCAGTGTCATTAGGGGATTGAAAATGCTTGACCCTTTTCACTTTGAAAAACTCAGGGCCTACACATTCTACTTTAAATCTATTGATCAGTAACTTATGGCTGTCTATTTCCAAACTTTACTGTTGAAGTTTTATTACTGCTTGCAAGTGCCCGAGTTCAGGCCTGGGAGCCCAGTCTTTGATCACCATCATTATCAGCTGACCTTAGAGAATACAAGACAATTTGTAACGTTATAATCTAACTGGATATATGTGGAGAAGGAGACCTCAAGCCAACCGTTCACACTTCCGCCACATCTTCAGAAAAGACGCTGGAGCCGCATGTTCCCCGTTTAGGAACTTTATTCGAACCGACACACAACAAACATGTTTCGCCGTGTGGCTTCCTCAGTGTTATGGGCTCGTCATAATCTAACTGGAGATTGCAGTGAAATACAAATCATGTATTAGGAGGGGAGGGGGTAGTTTGCTAGTGTATTGTCATAAAATACACTTTTTTAAGATACCCAAAGTTTAGCATCATAATGTTACATAATCCATGTTTCACAATCTATGGTGGCCAGGATTGCAGATCAATTGGCTTTTAAGTGCCCAGATTTGCAGTACCAGCACTACTTTTATGAAATTCTTGATAATCCATAATCAATGGTGGTCAAGGGCTGGGCTCCCATCAACAATGCATTTTGTGAAAATTTCTTCACAAATGGAGGGAAAAGTTTTGATGTTGAGGAGTTTGGCAGTTGTTCGATAAAGGAAACATGACCACATGGACCTCTAAGACTTTACCATTAAGTGCTCAAGTTGTCAGCTTGTTTTCTTATGTGTTGTAGCATTGAACTCTTTAAGGGCTGTGATTTTGACATAACTACATGTACAATGTAGATGTGTATGCCAGAACAAGTGTTATACACACCTAGTACTGCTGTCTGTTAGTGAGACCCCCTATACAATAATTCAAACTCTTAACTGTTCCCTTTAGTCATGTTTTGTTCCTTGTTCCATTTCAAGTTTTGTGTACCATCCTTCCTTGATACTATGTACTTGGTGCTATCTTCCCAGCTTTTTGTGAACATTTACTTGCATATATGATTGCAATTTTGCTTGTCATAGGCACCAATGTCAGAATCCCTGTAGGCCTAGATTATTAGATATTGAAAATATATTGCTGTTCTCAAAGTAAAGTAAAGTAAAGTAAAGTAAGACATAACCTTAGTAATATTAGGCTTTGAAAGGAAACTACTTGCCAGACAAAAAAACATCGCAAGATGTCTGGAATGCATAAGTGTATTTTGTTACTCAATCATTGTGCTTTCAAATTCACAGTGCTTAAAACATTTGACTCGACTCAAATTCTCATACAGTATGTTTATGTGTTAGACAGACTCCGGAATGCTTTAGTGTATTTTGTTACTCAACCATTGTGCTTTTCAAATTCACAATTGACTCAACTCAAATTCTCATACAGTGTTAGACAGACTTTAGGCTACAAACTTCCTTCGAAGTTTTGAGGTTCTGACAAAACTATATGAGGTCATCGCATTGTCAAATCTGCTTCTGATGTAAGATGAGCACAACTTACCATTGACCATTTAACTATCTCTTTGTTTAAGAAAGAGGCAAGGAAAGAACATACACAAGTGTAAGTGCTGCTATGCTGACTAGTCGGCAGGAGGACTGTTTTCATGTTGTAAAATGCAGGTAGTATTTCACAGCGCAAACATTTTTGAATAAAGAAATGATTTTCTACTCTTGTCTTCCTCTTAGCACGTCAAATTAGAAGTGAAGGCATACATGTACCTCTCCAATCTGAAGGAAGCAAAGTCAACCCACAACTTTGAATACTTAACTTTAGAGTCTTGATAAACAACATAGGTAGACTGGCAAGGTATTGGCTACATGGAATGATCAAACTTTTCCTGATCTAGTATTTCCATTTATATCCTGCTTCCATGAGTTTCTCATATGCTTCCCATACCTCAGGAGGTATTTCTTGGTGTATCTGGAAACCCTTTTCAGGGTAGGTACGGACCCTATACAGATCACTCAACATGATCTCAACAGTGTTCATCATCGGTCCCACCTCATCATTTGCATAGTCTTGAAAACTGATTCTCGGTGAGGTAACATACAGGGACGTTTCTTCAATGTTTCCTGGCCATTGTTTCATAAAGGTTGCATAAGCCCTCCGTTCCATGTAAGGCTTCTGAACAAGGATGATGCTTCTGGCGGGGATGTTGTGCTCCTGTAGGAGTTTGTAAGACAGGAGCACATTTTGTCCTGAGTTGGATGCCTTGTTCTCCACCAGGATTCTGTCAGACGGAACACCAGCTGCCACAGCAATGTCATGGAAGATGTCTGCCTCTGGTCGGTCCCAAACACCTAGTATGTAACGTTGATGCATTAGAATCATGGTTACTAAGAATGAAACGAAAGACATAATAACATTACAACCACATCAAAAGACACCAATGTTAGTAAAGTTCTCAAAAGTTTCTTCCATTAGACCAAAGTCTGTAGCAAGTAGTCTTATTCTCAGTAATATTACACCCCTATTTAACTATGAAAACATTGAAAACAAATCTTTCTATGTATTGTGTGTTATATTGTCCCTTCATTCATATTTTTACAACTATAGCAACCACTGATTTTCCTGAATTGCTTAATTTTGCAAACGATCGGCAACAAAATGTGTAAACTTTTTCAGAGAACTCAAGTGTTGTATTTGGCCAGCAATTGTTGTTTGCCAGTGAGGAAAATAGCCATTACAGATTAATGTTGTACCTTCTGTAAGATTCCCCAGCCCCCCTGAGAAGACCAGCCACGGTGCCCATCCCTGGTGCCACAGCTCAGCTGCATACTCCGCCACACGCCTGTCATGGCTCCCAAACACCAGGATCACATCACTCTGGGGTGGGGATACATCAGCCGTTAGTGACTGCAAACTATTGATTATGTGTGCGCGCGCATGTGTGTATGTGTGAAATTTGCTTCTTTATTGAATATCTATCTTCTGGGACAGAAAATCTCAGCTCGTACAACAAGAAGGACGAGCATAAATCACTGTAAAGCTAAAGTTGTACTGACCAAGGGGGTTATAATTACATGTACCTCCTTGTTCTCTATACTAGTATGCCATATTGACGTATACACTCTCGGTCAGGTTTTTCCCCGGATTTTTTAGTATATAGTGGAGAGACTGGCAAAAATAACCTGACGGTAAGATGACTATTTTTTGGAAAACCTAATCTTATTTTCTGACAACTACTTACTACTTTTCTGACAAGTTAAGATTGTAAAGTGTAAAGATTGTGAAGTAAACACGTTTGCGCTGTTTAAGTGTTTTCATGAAAATGGGATCATTTTGCAATGACAGAAGGTGTCAAGTTCTCCAAGAATAATAGGAATTCCTTTAGCAATAGTGAAACACTATTGTTTTGATCATCGCCCATTCACAAGTTTTTGCAGCCAATGCTGATTGGAAAAGTGACACCGCTTGGCACAAAAATCTGTGAATTATGAATTTTAGCAAACCTAAACAGAATAGGAAGAAACACACTAAATTTTAAAAGTAGTAACGTTATAGTGGTGCTAGGCCAGGAACATATAGCGCCAAGGCTTGTGAAAATGTTTGCCTGTGAGCTTGCTGTCCCACTAACAGACGTGTTCAACACCTCACTTCGAGAAGGGGTCGTTCCCACCCAGTGGAAAGAGGCTGTCGTGGCTCCTATTCCGAAAGAACTCCCAGCAGTCGTGGACAAATTACGCCCAATTTCCCTTACGGCAGTCTTTGCCAAGATATGCGAAGGCCTTGTGGCGAAGTGGGTAACATCTGACATCTGGACTAACATTGATCAGCGACAATTCGGGGCAATCAAGAGAAGTTCCACAACCCACTGTCTCGTAAGTCTGACACATTTCCTCTACCAAGGCGCGGAAGCAAGTAGTAACATGGGAAGGATAGTGTTGACCGACTTCACAAAAGCCTTTGACACTGTCAACCATCATCACGCTATCTGTAGACTACTGAACATGGGTACAAGGGCTTCCATTGTCCCATGGATTGTGAGTTTCCTGACAGAAAGGCGACAGAAGGTACGATATGGATGTACCACTTCAGGCTGGGAAACACTTACCGCAGGTGTGCCACAAGGCACCAAATTAGGCCCTGTCATTTTCCTGTGCATGATTAACGACGCAAGCCAATCTCATGACGATCGCTGGAAATATGTAGACGACCTTTCACTTGGCGAAAACAGACATGTGCGCCAGCAGTCAAATCTCCAGGACCAGGTGGACTCACTCGAACGGTGGTCTAACAGTGTGCAACTCGTGCTAAACCCCAAGAAATGTATGGTGTTGACTGTTTGTTTTATGAAGAACCCACCACCCCCTCCACCCATAACTCTCGGAGGTAAACCTCTGCTGTCTGTGATCGTTGCCAAAGTACTTGGAATCTGGTTACAGTCCAACCTGAAGTGGGACAAACAAGTCGGTGAGTCAACCAAGAAGGCCAACAAGCGCATGTTTATGCTCCGAAGACTCAAGACGTTCGGGCTACCGGTGGCTGACTTGGTAACGGTGTACTGTGGTTTTATCAGACCTATTCTGGAATATTGTGCACCAGTGTACCACAACAGTCTCACACGCAAACAGACCGCAACCTTGGAACTTGTACAGAGACGCGCCTGCCGAATAATCCTCGGGCGACACTACACTGACTACTCATCGGCCTTGCAACAGTGTGGACTTGAAACACTGGAGGAAAGAAGAACCAACCTCTGCCGTAGGTTCGCATCCAGTATGCGGAAGTCAGAAAGAACTGCACACCTGCTACCGCAAACACGAGGTCAGACGCATGGCCGTAACCTGCGGAATTCACAAACACTGACCGTACCTTAACCTTCCGCACTACAAGATTCCGCAACAGTCCGGTACCATCAATGCTAAGGCTTCTCAACGAGAAAAAATGACAATGTTTATGAACTGTAAACTATGTACTATGTTTTTTTTTCATGTTAGATGAACTATCCAAACAGCAATACTCTCCAAGATCGTTTGTTTTAATGTGCAATCACGTGCTAGAAATTGATTGTGTATGTTAATTATATTAAGTAAGCAGAGACTTTTTTTAATGTACAACAAGTCACAATTCAGCCCCTGGCTGCCAGTACTGTGTTTTACTAATAAACCATTTTTGATTGATTGATTGATTGATTGATATATATATATAATGGAGGGCCGCCCTTGTTCCATCCTCTGGGGAGGACCCTGTCGGTAGTCACATAGCCTTTTGGAGGCTGTGGCTGTACAATTTTTGTGTCCAGGACAGAGCCCAATCCTCTCCTTCCACTGTCAATAATCTCTCCAACCCCCTTGTACAATTGAATGGAGTCCAGGGGAAAGTCCTATATTACCAGCACAGCTTTTGTGACATGTCAAAGGATATGAACCCAGGACCTCTGTTTTCTAGGTCAAACATTTACCCAACACAACAAGGTAGGAGTCCGAGAAGATTGGCCAGGCAAGATTTCACCACAGGGGCATATATGAACAAACAAAATACTAACTAAGTAATTACTAGCTTGCAATTTTCAGACCAATCTAGTACATATACTAGTAATGCCATATTGCCGGAATAACAAGAAAACCTTACCGTTATAAAATCTTTTTTTCAAAATAGAATGATTAAAGGCAACCTAAGCAATATTACAGCGTCAAAATGGAAATACTCTGAATAAGGCAATCTGCATGATATTGACATCTACTGCACTGTATTCTCACATTTACATCATCATTTCATACTTTGAGCGGTTAAAAATGTCCCAGAGACAAGTTGCACAAGGTTATTCCTTATTATTGTACCCCCCAAAAATAAGGACTTGATGTGGAATCCTTGTGCAACTCATTCCCGCGCTGTTTTTAATGGCTCAATTTATGAAATAATGATGTAAATGTGCTAAAATAGTGCATTAGATGTCAATATCATACAGACTGCCTTATTCAGAATATTTCCACTTTTAGCAATGTAATATTGCTTAGGTTAGGTTTTACATAACATGTGAAATCGAAGTCATCTGTTACTTTACAAATACTTCATTTTAGGAATAGTCCTGACTAACAGCTTTTAGGAATACATGTAGTCCTGAAATGCAAGACTAAACAGCTTCAAAATTAGGATCTGGGACACGTCCCCATAATTATTACTACACACAGTACTGGTACTTGTGTTCCTGCAAGGAATGCCTCCCAGACACATTCTCGAAGGGCCCAGCCAGTGGTGCACATGGACAGGCCAGCCTCAGGTCACTGACAGGTTGGAGATTAGCAATTATTACGCCTGTCAATCAGCTGAGTACCATATGATGGGGCTATGAATGGGGGGATCTGAGTAGCCTGACATAATAGCCAGGCCAGGTAGACAGGCCAGGTAGACAGCCCAGCTCTTTCATCAAACCCTTATATTTGAATGGGTGTAATGAAAATCAGACGATACATTGCCTTTCAAAGTTTCATGACTTATGTGCTGAGCAAGGCCAAGTGACAATGCTGTGACCTCAGTTCAACATATCAACGTTATTTGATGTATTAAACTAACTGTGTCAATCTTTCGCCCTTCAAAACTTGGTTAAGAAGCATGTTGTCACATTAAGTCAATGTTACTTACTTATAACGTTACCGTCAGTCATCAAATGAATGGGACTTGTACTGAATTAAACTGAGCACAAACTTTAATAGAAGGCTTATAATACTGGTCATATGTCAGTCAAGGACATATTGAATGTCTTTGATGGAGACATGGAAACGCTCAGGATTAAGTGTACATTACATTTAAAACCTTTGGACAATGCACTGGCCCTGCCACGTGTCCAGCCACAGAACTAGGCACAATCGCTGAACACATCGATTGAGACAGTCGACAACAAACAAAATCACTCACCTTTTCCAGCTCATGACCCATAGACATGTAATTCCAAATCGTCTCGCCAAGTTTAACATGTTTGTCCTCCATTGCTTGAGCTAATTGTTATTGAGCGTAACATGCACAATTGCAAGGTACGAGCAGTTCGACAAAAATGTAACGCGGTCTAACAAAACGCCCTTTTCTTTGCAGATGACCTTTTGTCGTCTGCTACGCCAGCTGTCAGTACTACTTCCGGGTGAAACGTCACTATGGTAACGAATCTGCAAGCAGATGTGTTGATTGGGCTTGCTAACATTTTCTCCCAAGTACTTTACGACCTCAATATCAATACCAGTGAAGACTAGGTGGTATCAGTAACGAGGATGACACCGGGTTTATAGACAACATGGGAAAAATTAGAAACATTACTTTTAGTGGCCACTGATACGGTGACAACATGAATAGCATTGCATATGCCATTGATGTTCAGAATAGATCGTTAATAACTGACGATCAATAATATCGTCAATAAGTATGTGCGATTCTGGTTCAGACCAACAAATATGACATCGTCATTCAGTTTTCCACGTTTTCGATGTTTTGTTGCTACTGCATCGATGGCTGAGTTTTTTTATTGACATTAACTTAGACTCTGGCCGACTGCTAGTTATCAAAGCACTCGAAGCGACTGTTCAGGCTGCTGGCAATGTAAAATCAAATAAATAACTTTCCATTTTGTGTGCCTAGTACCTGTTGAGCAAATAACAGTTTGTTTGCCTTACCTTTTTTAGTGCTGACGCAGTGTTAAAAAGTGCCAGACGTGAACATACTTGTCTTGCTTCCGCGCTCACCAGGAAGTTCCAATCCGATCCACCTAGCTCAAGCATTTGTGCGTATTTCGGCGACAAGTAAGAAATGTGTGCGTTTCAGGTGGGTAAAGTTACTACTGTGTATATAAAAAGACATTGACAATAATCAGGCCATTGTTTCGGCAAGGAGGTTAAAAAGACCTTGGTTTTAGTATTCTTTGCCATTGTTAGATAAAGTTTATGTCTGCAAGGCCTGTAGCGCTATAGCTAGTGAAGAATATCATTTACAACTTTCTGCTTTCATATCACAATCTAACAAGAGACTGCTTTGATCATTAGAACCCATTGCATTTGGAGGGGTACACCCTAGGAGAGGAGATCGGCAGAGGGGCTTCAGGCACAGTGTATTCAGCAAAATCGACCGAGACGGGAATGACCTATGCGGCTAAAAGGTTACTGATTGAAGACACGTCCATCAGAGAAGTTGGCGTTCTGACACAACTTAGAAAACATCCAAACATCGTGGAATACGTGGAATCTAAGGTAGGATTGGATGGGCAAACACAGGTGCTGTTTGTCATTTCTGAGTTTTGTCCTCTTGGAAACATCGGCGACTACATCCTCAAGCAACAAGTCGAAGTCGTCACCAAGAGAAATCTCGCGGTTCAGCTGGCGGACGCTATAACATTTCTTCACAAGAACAAGATCGTCCATCGCGACATCAAACCACAAAATGTCCTTCTGACGGGCAATAAGGCGTTTCTAGTGCTGAAAGTGGTGGATTTCAGACTTGCTACAGTACTTCCAAGCCCAGAAAACGGTGCGAACAACTTTGATCGTTCCTACATGCGATCAGCTGTCGGAACGAGGTTCTACCTCTCACCTGAAATCTACCAAAGTCTGCTGAACGACCAACCATGTCGCTACACCCCGTCAGTAGACATTTTCTCCATGGGACTATTGTTATGGGCCATGTTTGATGGATTGAGTATTCCGGGTTCGTGCCAGGTAGATCGGTACTTAACACCTTTTGCAGGTGCAGAGACGGACCCAATGCCTATAGCCCAAGTCGTAACACAGGGGGACATTGGTCAGCTGAATGTGATGAGCACAGAAGAAGCACATCAGTGTAAAAACCTTGTCCGCCGCATGCTGGGTATGGAGGGAACGGAGCGGCCAGGAGCCCAAGAGGTGTTGGACACGTTGATAAGAGGTTATGGTGATTACAGGGTAATGCGCGTGTCTGTGGGTGGAGACGTAAGTCGCCAGCATGGTACCAGACGTAAAGGGCAATGGACTGAGCGCGACGTTGGCGCCAGTTGTTCTTGCAAAGGAACTCAGTGGGTTTTGGGTTGTTTGCTCTGCTACTTGGACACAAACGAAAGCTGTGCGAAGTTTTGGAAAGGAAAGGGAATCTTGTTTATGCTGTTGGCCATTGCTATTAGCCTAGCTGTATTGTTGACCCAAACTTTCTACGTATTTATGTACGCCGTGATGTTTTCCCTTGCAGGCGCGCTGTTCCTTATTAAGCGCATCATGATGTCTGTATGTGACTATGAGCTTGAAGCTGATGGTGTTTCAAAGGTACTAGACTCATCGTACAATGAGCCACATTTAAAATGGTGGCGTATCTCGCCAGTCAATATCCACGATGAACGTCTAGATTTGTGTCCTTGCTTAAGCGACCAATCAGACTGTTTCCGGTATAACTTCAACGATGGCCCACAGTGCTGTAATGCGCTGAGGGAAGTGGTCGTGTCTAGTAGTGTTCAATCTCTGACAAACTAATGACATTTGATCTTAAGCCCATAAGCGGCTACGGTAGCCAGCATAAAACTCCACAGAGGAACTAATGAAAAATTGTGTACTCATGATCATTGACTTCATGTATGCTTTTAAATAAAGTTACTATCTGATATCTGATACCCCTAGCCATTCTTATTGATTGTGTAAAATTAGCTTAGTAAAAAAAGTCATTTTAAAATCTTAGCACCATGATAGTTTTCAGTTGGCATTGATATTGAAGATTTGCTGGTATCGTGACACGCGTTATTTTCCGATTCAGTAATAAAGTGGTAAGAAACCGTGCAAGAACCAGTGCATAATCAGTGGAAACAACTAATATCAACCTTGAAATGATTGAACAAGCATTTCCTGCTATATGCTTCAGATGACATGATAAGCTGGTTGCATAATAAGATTAATTCTCAGTACATTTCAATACAAATATTAAATGGGTCTACAAGCCAAATATATAGAGCAGCTTGAAATGAAGGCATTGTTTTTTTTTTCTTCAGTATTGAGAACCCATATAATGTATTAGGTGCAAGTACCGGTGGTGGCTCTATTTTATCCTCTGTTTTAACGGTACTCAGTGAATGCTGTTGACAAACGCTACGACAACGACTCACAGTGCTCATTTGCCAGTGCTCGGGCAGCTTGGCATCGGGGGCCCAAGGCCAGCAGTCAGACCGCCGGTCTAAAATTGTTGTTGTTGTTGTCTCTATATCCGCTTGGCTTGTCGGGTGATAGTCAAATACTTTTTAATACAATACTGTATTTTTCGACACACACTTTACACCGCTAAAATTTTATAAACTTTATGTTGTGTTCTATAAACACTGCACCTGCTAGCACGTGCTAGCACCTGCTAGCACACTTGCTAGCACCAGTAGTTCTGAAACTTTGAATCCTCGTTGGGTCACGCGAGAGTTGCATCGATCCAAGATGGCGGCGCCCATGAGGTCACGAATTTGTTGGGCTACAAAATTCCTGCTGGATTCCTCCGTTATCATGAAACCCAGGGAGCTGTCAGGTATTCTGTCTTTCCTAGAGTACTTGCTAGATACTCGTACCTGGTTAAACAGATATGTGCATGTTGATCAATAGTTGTGAGGTCAGGAAAAGTATCGTCTTGACGCGCCCCCCTCCCCATGATGTGCACTGGCAATATTTATAGCTACATGTGTATTTATTTTCATAAAATTTTACGCTGTTATGATTTGGACTGGCTTATATTTGGAAGGGTATATTAGTAGCTTACACAGTGGCTTTCACTACAAATTTTGTCTGTTTTAAATTTTATGAAAACTAATATGTTCGTAGAGTGATATATATTTGATAATCACTAAGTTGTAGAATTTCATGACACAAGTCACAGGTGCCAGACGCTTGTTACCAACTGCAGCTGTAGGAATGCAGGGTCTCACCTGTCAGCACACGTTACACACCTCCACCTGCAGACTACAGGACATAGACACACCTGAAAACCTTCTGAAGTACAGGTAAACGTCATTCCCTTACAACACTTACTCCATTATATAGACTGTCCATTCTTTTCTTGGTTGAATCTGTTACTTAAGTTAGTATATGGTTCCTTAGGAGAAGGATTCAAATTATAATGATTAGTTCAACGTCAATGAAAAGCCTGTATACTTTAACATTAGATAATCCACAGGAGATGTGGAAACGTCAGTTGCTGTTGTCATGATGTTATTCTGAAACTGTTATCATAGCAACAGTATGGAATATTGTTATGATTTGAATTGAATCAAATTTTCTTTATATGCTTCTGCAAACAGGTATAAATCCCTGGGTATAGACAGATGGAACCCACCTGACATAGATCCCACATCAGTAGAGGAACATCCAGGTAAGACTCAAGTATTTGAGCTGTACATCATCTTCATATGTAGACTTAGTTAAAGCCACTGCTAAGTGTACAAATCTGAGAGAACTATACAACTGGTAAGGGTAGAGTGTATCAGAAACTGATAGGCTTCAGGTAAGTTGCACACTTGATATGTAACTAGAGTTCGGACTTCGGGGACCTCATACCTCCATGAAATATTTATTGCTTTTTTGTGGATGGTATGTATGTTTATAGTCGGTTGTATTTGAGAGTAATGGTTGTATAATATAAATGTTATGGGAAAGTAGTGGTGTATTTATTTAATGACACAGAGGATGTCCATCTGATTAGTAATTATCAAAATGTGACACTTAATTGTGTAATGTGCGTTTAAGAGGTCGACGGCATATGGTAGCGTGGTGTTCCTTAAGCTTGATGTTTGGCATTTAAAATGTCTAAGGTTGTCAGCATTATTGAGGTTTGACTATGTGCCTCAGAGCAGTGTGGTGGGAGGAAGTTGGGAAACTCAGAAAGAAGCAGGGATGTGGCCAACTTTAGTCAGATGGTGATTTGATTTGCACCAATATGTCATAACATCAGCTGTTCACACGGTACAAAAAGGAGATGCACACTTTCCTCTGACAGCCCTACACCAACTGTAAGATGAATACTTGGCGCCAACCCCGTCTGCTAAAAAACAAGTACCATTGGCTACGAAAGAGACAACTAACAACTGTATCGCCCATAAAGCTTCTGACACCCAACCCAAATGAGAGGACCTAATGGCATTCTAATCACCATGTCACTCAAATCAGCAGTACAGTATGTGAGACATCCATTATCGTTAAATGTACCTCAACTTCTCAATTATACTTACGCTTCACATCTCCATGATATCCTAAGCAGACATAAATAAAACTAATTATCATATTAAAAAAAAAACTCGGGGTTCCCCAAACAGCTGTCACCTCACCATCTGCTTTGAGCTAAGCCCATTAACAAACACATAAAGCACGATGCCTGTACCAATATATCTCAAATATAGGGGTGATTTCTGATATTATTACATCGATTATAACGACAGATACGGCTCCCAAAATCTCATCGATTCGAGCTTTCATCACACCCCACCAACACAACAAGTATGAAACCAATCCATCCAGCCATCCTTGAGTAATCATCTACACAGACAGAGACACATAACAGAAAATATAACCTCCATTCCATGACATTTCATGGAGGTAACTATAATGTTACCACAGTCTTTAGCAAATGATATATTCTGCAGCCCACTGTTAGTAATAGTAGTAGTAGTACATCCGGTTACACCGGTGAAGTACAATCCAAAGTACAATTAAGCCCACTGTTAAGATGGCAAAATTGTTGGGAAATCATAATAAGTGAAGGTGTACTTGGAAGGAGGATATGGGCACTTGTTGAGATCTTTCCTACCCACAGTTCATACCATACCATTATAACTACAAACCAAGGGATTCAGATAAGCAGCATGTATGTTGGGAAGTAACCATTCACAGAAAGTGATGCATCTATTATAACATATTTTCATGTTACATTTTGCAGCTATTCTGGAGAAGGTGAAAGAGGAGATGGTGTCCCCTGATGTGGGTCGACTGTTTGCAGTAGTGCAGGTTGCAGGGAAACAGTTCAAGGTCACGACCGAGGACCTGGTGTTGGTTCAACAGGAGATGTTCGCAGATCCAGGAGAGAGAGTTAGACTAGAAAAGGTAAAGATAGTGTCTAAGACTTGTACAGTTAAATGTTTTACATTTATACAGGCAGGATGTGATAGTCACATTCTATCACATTGTATGAGGAGAACCTTAAGTTTTTGCTGTATTTTGTATGCCGTGTGTAGTCCAGTGACTAGTGACCCTTCTTCGACCAAGAGGTTAAGAGTTTTAATCCCTGCAGTTGTTGCTCACATTGCTTGCACGCTACTGGAAAGTTAAGCCATGGTGTACTGTTCATTGTACAAAATGTACTTGTTGCAGAGAGCTAGTGGAATTTCTCAGGCAATGAACCTGTACTGTACATTACATCCGATCAGCCTTCTCTGCTAGGACTAGTAGAAGATTAGCTTATCTATACATTGAGTCATTAAATCACACAACTAAAATCTTATTATTACTTCACAAAAATGAAGTTCACATACTTTTCAATCTTCTGAATGTATAACAATTATTTAACAATTGTCTATGCTTGTCACACTTATTATCCTTTGATATGATTTTCATACAGGTATTACTTGTTGGTGGCAACAACTTCTCATTGATTGGGAAACCAATATTGAGGTCAGTATGAAATGTTGTTTTGTTATGTTATTATACTCTGTAACATCCTCAGAATACACTGTTGAAACTATATACAGTTGTATTGCAATTCAGTATGCCCATTTTTAATCATGACAGTGTTAACTTTGTTCATGCTTGTTTTAACATTTTGTGAATGATTGTATCATAATCTAGAAGAAGAAATGAGATAAGCATGTTTTTCCTTGTTTCTGCAGTCGTGACCAGGTTCGGATAGAAGCCACAGTCATTGAAAAGTTCATGGCACTCCCTCTCGTTGTGTACAAGTTCAAAAAACGGAAAGGCTACAGGAAGAGGAGAGGTGAGCATCAGTTTAGATTATCAGTAGATGTGTAAATATCTCTGTAGGAACATTAGAGCAGAATTAGTCAGTTGTAGTCTTTGATATCAACATTTTTGACTGCTTACTATTTTACTGTAGAATATAACAGCAGAACCTACAGGTAATGGTGGAATGGTGTTGGAATTGTTCATATGATTTCTTTTTATTGAGTAATACTGACAACAAATGTCTGTGACAATAAGCAGATTGAATAGGACTTTGGAGGTATTGATAACATTAGATTTTGTGCTTTTGTGTTCAAAAGTGTTACATTATTTCTGGTTTCAGATCACTCCCAGCCATGTACAGTACTGAGGATCAACAGCATAGAGGTGGCACCGAACCTTGGCTGAAGACTTTCTGAAGAATGTTTCTTGTACCAGATTTACCCCCAGTATCAGCAAATACAAATACAACAAGTAGAAATACAAAGCTGGCCTATTATTATCATGCATCTTCAATAGTACCTCATATGATGTGAGAAAGTACCTTTTTTCCTGGCACACGCATACATTAGCAAAATGAGTGCAGTGTTGCTATCCATTTACTGACATTGCCAGATATTACTGTATAGCAGGTCTCATGGGTACATTGAAGGTGGTACTGTTATGATGGAGGACAGTGCCACTTTAGTGATACCAGTACTCCATGTACATGTATGTACACTGTATTTGTGTCTGATGAAGCTACATATTGATTAAAAGCAACTGAAATCAACACAGGACTGTAATTTCAACCCATCTGGTTCACCACTATAGCTTTTGTATAGATAAAAATCATGCATTAAAGTGCTGTAGAAATGTATGTTTGATGGAGTATTTTTCCTTATATGTACATACATGTGTATTTTCTCTTGTGTTTTTTTCTTTGGCAAGTTTAGGGTTTGTAGAAGTGTCTTGGAGTGACTTCAGTTCCCAGATATGTCCATCACAAGATCAATCTCCAAGCAGAATGGAGGTGTTACAGGCATACTAACTAGACTGAAATGTTAGGCAATAAAAAGTTACTAGTATGTCAGTCAACTTCAGAAGTACCTTCTAGATTTTCTTTGCCTTAACTTATCTAGACCATAAACAATGCAAGCAAAATTTCCCACCATGAGGCTTTCAAGTGTCAGTAGTACTCTTTTGAATACAACTTTTATTTGGTGCCTTTCCTAACGTTACACGTGTCACAAGATGTTGGCAATGTTCTAAAACATCCCATTTTTTTCTGTTTGTTACACCTGACTACTCTGGTCCATTACTTTGCTGATGAAGAAATAGTCATCATTACAAATACTCTGAATCAACAGAAGTACATCTTGACAAGTCACCTTTTACTTACTCTTGTATGTTTGTAACACAGTTTACAATATACATTTGTCATATAATCTCCTCTTTGGATTATTTCATCTCTAAATCTCAAAATAGAAGAGGGCTGATCGGAGCATTTTCCAATCACTTTCAGTCCACTATTACTTATCAGTGTGATCTTGGGCCTTAAACTACTAGTATTTAATCCATAAAAAAATGATTTTACCCCCTGGAATCTTCAAATTGTTGTGGTCCTATAAACACACAGTGATGTCACCTAGCTAGGGCCATTCTTGGTCCACCAAGTGGCCAATTTCTGAAATCATGGACAGCCTGCCACACCATTATCAGTGACATTCACTATTTCAATACATAGAACTTAACAGAACTATAATATGTTCACTTGATGGTTGTGGTGCTGATCTTTGCTGCAGTTACTGTAGACCCTGATAAACTCCTCGGAAGTAAAAATCAAATTTCAACAGCTGCATTGAATAAACAATACTCAACACAATCTACAGTTAATCTCTTTAACTTAGTAGTGATGATAATGACCATTCATCATGTGCTGTAATCATCATACTGATCAATGTTATCAAACAAAATTAACCAGTACATTTACATGTAAGTATAAAAACATTACTACACATCCAAATGTTAGATAATGATATGTGTAGGGTACATATTATTAAGTACAAGGCATTTTTGGTCAGACTGGAAACAAATTGTATACATTCAACATGTACTATTAAAAGCTTAGAGCCATCTTCAACTATGTGCAATCTAATAGCCATTGCAATCATTAAATAGTCATTACAAATTTGTTTCAGTGTAGTTTTACTTTAATTTGTAACAATCTCTTATGTAACAACAAATAGAACAAACGATAGATAAGTGTACATGAAAGTTAAGTACATGTAGATGGAAATCATTCCAGGTATCTGCTTTCAGCTAATGTAAAATGCTCATTAATATAATTATAAACAAGACCGTTGGCCCCAATCATCAGCATTCTGCTGTGTCATACATAATCAAACTCGTCTATCTTTACTTGGTCGTATGGTTTAGACTGTATGTTCTGGATCAGCTTTTTAACCTCTGATGCGATGAAGACTGTTGAAGTCAGCGCCACCAGGAGAACAATATCTGTGGGGAGAGAAGAAAATGTGTGTGAGGGAAGACATAACATTTCAAAATGTTCCTTAATGTAAGACAAATTCCAGCATGCATTCATGTCCATATCATAAATCTTGAATCATTTGTGGTGAAATTTATTTTCAGTGATCTTGCCACTGCAAATTCATGACACAAATGATGCAAATATGTTATAAAGTGTTTTACTACAGTAACTGTACTGTAGAATTTTTTCCTCATTTCAACACACCAAGAATACCTCCATTTAGCTCCTACCAAGAGAAAAAAAAGCTTACAGTACTTACCTCTTCAATTATCTTCCAAATTCATTACAAAAGAAACTAAGTTATCCTATCCCTTTATCTTAAATTGTATGTGAAATAAATACTATTTGTGATAACCATACAACCTTTGACAAGAAAATATCATCATGTGACAGAATAGAAAATTCTCCTTTCTATTCTACCAGAGTGCAAGTTTACATGTATAGCAGCAGGCTTCAACAGAGATGAATAAAAATGCTATGAATGCTAGTGCTGTCATAATGATATCATAACAAAAAAAAGCCATGCCCGTACCTTCCAATCTGAGTGCCTCTGTTTGGAACACCCTCTGTAGAGGTGGGAAGTAGATCACCAACAGCTGGCCGATGATGGAGCCTCCAACAGCATACAGGAACACACGGTTTGTGAACAGACCGATCTTAAAAATGGACTTGGTCTGGAAACAAAGAAAAATACCAAACTTCATCTGAAGACTATATACTGATTATGTAAATGTTAAACGAACATGATTGAAAACCTGTTGAAAAAGTATCCTGCTGGTTAAATTAAAAATCTGAATGAACTTGAATCAATCAAGTTGAATCAGTTTAAGAGGGTTAACACACTTAATGTGAAGGCAAACAGTATTAACTATTAACAGTCACTTAAAAATTAGTGTGCTGAATTATACTGAGATTAAATACATCTATCTCATTTAGCATGTAAGAACCTACAGTATATGAGGACCTGAACACAAAGCATCAACTAAGGAAGGACTGTAATGCCATCCATGTTACGTAGAGGGGGTCGCTACCTGTGATCTGGAACTGAGGGCATTGAACATGTCGAAGAACACAAAGCAGGTGAAGGTCATAGTCGTGTCCCTCGGGGTGATGATGTTGTCCATCATCTGTGGAAACAACATCAAGGTCAAACTCTAAAGTACGGCCATGTATTGAGGCAGGTCGGAACATGATTGTACATAATTATATATTTCTGTATAGAACAAATCACATGTGTATGCTATATAAAACCTACAATGTTATGCACCATGGCAACCACTTTGCTCTTGGAGGAATCCAGTCAAATTATATGAGCACTTTATCGTTATGTCTTCATGGTGTAGAGGTCTATGCACCGTGCCACTCTCCACATTTGCATCAAATTATGCGGAGCCAGCAGCCAGGATTCACACCACAATTGGAAAGGAGTCTTATCATTATATTGGATGGTGACAAAAAGCTGGCACCCCATGGATGAGGAAGATTTAGGTTTTAGCCAAAAGTGTCAAACCTCTGCACATAAAAGAACCCCACACACTTATCAAGAAGTGCAAGGGTGCTTGACTGAAAACATACTTTGTCTTTTCTACATTGTAATGATTTGTATAAAGCAATTAAGTATGAATCCTACCTCTCTGTGGAAGACCCAGAGAGTGCCACTGACGATGATGATAGCTGACATGAGGATGTTCCCCAGTAGAGACTTGGTGATGATGGAGTCTTTGATACTCCGCGGAGGTTTCCTCACCACATCCTTGTCCACAGGCTCTACTCCCAGGCTGCAGGGAAAGGCAGTTTAACCTTTAATACTTTATTCTATTCTATCATTTTATCAGTTACCTAGTCTGTCAATTTTCGTTAATTTCTTGTATATCAATAACAATTTGCTTTTTGTTACATATTGGGTGGGCTGACTACTCTCTCATTGCAGCCAGGGCTTACAATAGGCGGGGCTAAATCACAGGGGTCTGGTGCGAGCTGCCATTTGGCGCCACAGGTGACCTCACTTACTCATACACACTCACTATCCGGTTTAACATCTGTTAACACAAATGTCGCAATTGTATGGAGTGAGCAGCCATTTGACCTCAGTGCGTACACTTCAACGGCACGAACTCGCCGTTTCGGGAGGTTAATTGTGGCGTACCCCAAGGTAGTTGCTTTGGCCCCTTGCTGTTCACAATATTTACAAATGACCTACCTTTTGCCGTGAGGGAAACGATCCCCGAAATGTATGCAGACGACACATCTGCATACACGTGCTCACCATCAGTGGAGACAGTAACGGTCAATTTACAGGAAGATTTGAATAATATATGTAACTGGGTGAGGCTAAACAGACTGTTCTTGAATGCAAATAAGACAATGTGTATGTTGCTTGGGAGTAGACCCAAAATGTCAAAGAAACCGAAACTCACCTTGTTTGCTGACGGATGTCCTATACAACAAGTAACAACAATGAAGCTACTTGGGAGCACCTTGGATGAGTGTCTCACGTGGGACCTTCATGTAGAAGAAACCATAAAGAAAATGGCTAGGTCCCTGGGTGCCATCAGAAGGAGTGTTGCATACTTGGATCAGTCCTTAGTGAAAATGTTAACAGAAACACTTACCTTGCAACATCTTGACTACTGTGCAGCGGTTTGGGCTTCTACTACACAAAAGAACATCACCGCACTACAAGTGATGCAGAATAAAGCAGGCAGACTTACCTTGGGAACTAACCGCACCCCGATCAAGCATATGCACAATGTCTTATCATGGTTGACTGTAAGCGAAAGACTCTATGTAAGCAGCATGTGTACATTACACAAGGTACTCCTTGCCAGGGAGCCGTCTTTATTGTACAGTAGACTATATTTGGTATCGGGCCAGCATAGTTATCACACGAGACACGCGGCACGGCAAAACTTAAGAACTGAAAAACCAAAAACAAACAGCCTGAAAAAATCCTTCACTTATAGAGCAGCATCAGATTGGAACAAACTATCACATGAGCTGCAAACTGCGAACACATCCAGGATTTTCAGACGGCAGCTGGTGAAACATATGCAAGACTTAGCTAAAGACACATGAGGGGCTTGATGATTTTTGGATAAGGCACATGCGTTTTGTTTAATGATTTTTATTGACATGTTGTACGTGTGTATGTTGCAAACTGTATGTGTCCAAGTATTATGTGTATTACTCCTGGAAGATTAGTGGTTGCATTGAATGCTAACAACTAAAGGAGTTAATAAACAATAAACAATAAACAATACAACAGTGATTGCACCAGGTGCGGCCATAGGACTTTCTTAGCTTTGATCTTATCTTCTTATGTACGCATGCTATAATCAAAAGTAATCGTTATGTTCAAACATATAATCTCAGTTAGCTGTTTTCAGTATGAATGCATTAAGCTGTGACTTGTGCATGCCTTACAGGTATGTGATGAGCAAACCTTTGAGCAGGAGGTCCGTCCATGATGATGTTGATCCAGAGGATCTGCATGGCGTTGAGTGGGTTTGGCAGGCCACTCATGGTGGACAGGGCAATCAGGGACAGGGCTGCTATACTCCTGTACATAACAATAGAATGGAGAAATACACTTCATCACACATATATACCGTAATGGTTATCTATACCAATTAACCATATTTTTAAGGACAAAGTCTTCAGAGAGGGACAGTATATGTAAATGTGTATGTTTCTAAATACTTGTTGACTAAGAAGTGTATCCAAAATGTGTGATGTGTCCTTTCGTAGGTCATGCATAGTCCAGTTGTTAGCAACCTTGCTGGCTGTGGTACTTACCTGCATCCTCTTACCTGACATACACACTTCTGGAAAGGGTCACAGTCCATAGAACAAGACGTTAAGACACTTTCTACAGTACTATTCACCAGATTGGCCAAAAAAGGGTAGGGAAATTTCACTGCTTCAATGTCCTGATATAATGAAACTGTAAATACAGTATGCTGCATCTGCTTCTTTGTCATGGTCAGTGGAAGAGTAGCCCAAATATTCACTGAGTTCATTTGAGATAAACTGGTTCCAGATCACTTTCATTTTAATAACTATATTCAAGTAACACACGTACAGATCAAGTCAAGACCTGAAACCAGACAGGTACGGTAACTATCTAGGGATTAAGTCTCAATATCACACTTCATGCATAGGAGGAGACTTGCACAAGAAAAACCACAAACTCACGTGCTGAGCTGGAATCTGACAAAGTTCTTGATGTTGTAGAAGATGCTCTTCCCCTCTTCAATTGCAGACCTGAAGAGATCAATAAACATGATCACAACTAGGTAGAAACACAGTCACACAAAATGCTACACACTGTTTCTCTGCTTTGCACTACCCATTCTTGAGAAGAAGTTTTAATGTCTAACACATATTGCCACCTGCTGTGCTTCAGTCCAAGGGCTTTAGAAATGGATATGGTTGCTGCCCTATTGACAATAAGGCATGAGAAGGACTTAGGAAGTCAGTTGAAATTGACTTCTTTATAAGAACTGAACCCTATTACAACAATGAAGGTAATGACCAAAGAGTATACATGTGGCATGTACATGTATGTCTTACATTATAGTGAAGAAGTCATCATCCACTAAGATCATGTCTGCCGCCTCCTTACAGACATCTGTCCCCACCTTCCCCATGGCCACACCAATGTCAGCCGTCTTCAGAGCCACGGCATCGTTCACACCATCTCCGGTCATACACACGATGTCACCGTTAGCTTGGACAGCCTTTTTAATAAGGGAAAAGCATCTGATGTAATACATTTGTGTGCGTACTAAGTAATTATAAGTGGAATCTTAAGTGGAACTGCATGGCCGAGTGGCTAGGCTAGCTAACATGAGATCCTTAAAATCCTACAGATCCCATTGTGTCATTGGAAAAGGCACTAAGCACAACTTGCCTTACTCCACCCAGGTGTAAAATTGGGAACTACCTTTAGCCTTTACCTTTTAGTTTTACTACACATGTGTTCATGGCAACATCAAGTAAACTTTTATCCTGCCTTATGATCAGAAAAAAACCCAGCACTTCTAAGGCTGACATGGGTCACCTATTGTAATTGCCAAAGACTATACATTGTCTAGGGATATCATAACAAAGAAGCTGGAATCTACCTTGACAATCTTGAGTTTGTGTCTTGGGCTTGTTCTGTAGAACACTGAGACCTGTGAAGAAACATCAATCTTTATTATGCTGATAATCAATGGCTGACAGATGACCAAAATTGAAAACTAGCATTGCCAATCTATAGCCTTAAGTCATTGTAACAGTAAAGAAGCTATGGATAGATCCTTATGACAATTGACAAGTGGGTGGGGGTTGGAAAAAATGAAGGAAAATTCAATGGGCCCCTTGGCAGCTTTCATAGGTATATGTACTGCATCAGAACGTTTTGTTTTGATACCCTGTGTTATGGTTGTGATTATTGAGTGGTAAATAGCTCTTGGGGCAGACAGTAACTACAGGGGCCAAATCTTGTTTTAGATTTTGAAAGAGAAAGACTTAAGAAGGAGTTGATGGATTGTCCTTATTATCATACATCAAGGTGGTGCTACATACTGAGTGTATCCTGTGTGACAGCTCCATGATGTCAGTCTTCTCTATCTCCTCCCCTGACATGGCGTGGCTGCCGTGGGCACATAGACCCAGTCTGCTACCTGTCAGAACACATCAGCAGTAATACATGCACTTAGGTCACAGCAAGTAAATTCTATGAATCTGATACAGAATAATAATGTATCTCATCATTTTCCATATGTTGCCTCATAATTCTGATAGCAACAAAATGCTGAAAGACTAGATTCAAATATCAATCTGTGGCCTACAGATAGGATTCTAGGGATGTCAGATGGTTTGGCACTTTACCAACTTGGCCCATGGCTTATCGGACCAACTTGGCCAAAAAACTTGGTCAACTTGGCCAAATACCTAACCCTACTCCAACCCTTACCCAAACCCAACCTGGCCCTAAACTAACCCTAACGATACGCCTAACCCTAACCCTAACCATAACCCTAACCATCTCCCTAACCCTAACCCCAGCAGAGTTGGGCCAAGTTGGTAAAGGGCCAAATCATTCTGATCCCGAAATCTAGTAACTCACCAATTGCAACTGCCGTGTCCTCCGAGTCCCCAGTCACCATCTTGATGTGCACCCCTCCCCCCTGTAGGGTCCGTATGGACTCCGCCACACCGGGGCGGGGAGGGTCGATGATGCCGACCATCCCCACGAAGGTCAGCTTCCCCAGGGCGGGGCCTCTCGCCATACCCAGAACTGCAGAGGGGAAAAATTGTCTGTTTGTTTAGACTTTTGTAATGCCTATTTGCACATACATAAAGTTGTAAATTTTCTTTATAGTCTCATTAGGTACTTGTATATTTTGACAGGGTGGAGTTGCTAGCCCTTCCCTTGAACATACTCGAGGCACCCCCACAAAACCTGTCCCCACTTTATCATGTCCCTTCCGAAAGACAAATGCAGCCCCAACCAAGATGGACTAACCCAGGATTGAACTGGGGTCTCCCAGTTACCAACTAATTGGAACTAGGAGCTCTACTGTGAGGCTGCTACCAGTTGAGCTACAGGGGCATCAAAGGCAGGGAAGTATGACAGAAAAACCTTATACTTTTCACAACTTCATTCAAATCAAAGGGTGAGAAACAAATGTTACCATTAACACAGGAATTGTGATGATCTAACATTGGAGTTCACTCTTACAGGATTCCAACAATATGGTAAGCTATCCTACCATACCTCTGAGGCCAGCCCTGCCCATGAGCTGTGCGTTGTGGTAGTACTCTGCGAGCTGTTTCTCCGTGAGAGGGATGGCTGTGCCACGACTGTTGTACGTCACACACTGCTGTAACACCTGCTCAATGGCACCTTTCATGAAGTATTCCTCAGACCCCTTCTACAACATGATAAAAAATGGATGTCAGAATCTGGGTGCTACAGTGTACTAGAAAAAAATTAACTTATCCTGTGCCTATGGACTGATTCTCATACACAGCTCACAGTTTTGGGGGATCTCACATGCAGAAAATTAGGTCTCACACTAATGAGGACTTCAATTGTAAATGTACATGTAATAAGGAGTCGAGGGAAATACTAAAAAGAATTTTAAATCACAAGATTAGCTTCCTCTGGAATCACATGTTGCTTTGTAACAAAGAAGACCATGAAATTGGACAAAAGTCATATGATGAATATCTTATGTGTAGAGTGCACAAACTACAGATCTTCTTTCATACATTTACTAGATGGTTGATTACCAACTTCTTGGTACATTCCCCAGTACTAAAAGGCGAGAACAAAATGCTGTAAAATGAAGCATAGCTTGTGGTGGAGACTACCAGACACAAGTAAGACTTCAGGAATATGGTTGTTCAGGACAAGACAACAGCTTGAAACAACTGATGCATGCCCACCACTTGTAACCTGCTGAACCTGGAGTGACTCAATACCTCCTTGTTCCGAGGAGCACACCTCACTGCCATCCACTTCTTCTCCGAACTGAAGGGGATTTCATCCAGCCGCTCATAGTGGGACTGGACTTTGAACAGACCAAGCTGGGGAGAAACAGGAGCTTTTAAAGATGCTGTCGGTGTGACCGTTAGATAATGGTGAGTTTGAAATGGTTGCAGAAGCTAGTTTGTTAATATCCTGTACACTGTTTGGCAAAATTGCAATAGGTTGAAATCCAGTACCGTCTTACTCAGTTTTGAGAGTAGACTTCCCTACACCTGCTTGAAAGACTCAAGACTATAGCAAGAGAGAGACAAGCCTGGAGAGAACTCTGTATGCAAGAGACTCTCTTTGTCTGCCCGCGCCTGATTGCATCACAAAAAGGCATGCCTACCTACATGTAATCTTGTCAGTAATACCGTAACCAAGCTTTCATTCCAATTACCTTCTACATCAGGTGCTATCAATTTAAGTCCAACATGGTTGACAAAACACACATTTTTGGGGCCCCAATCATTTTTTAGACTCTTTTAGAGTGCACACAAGGATAATATAGGAACAATACCTTAATAGTAACAATACATTAACCAGGCCTTTCTGATGAGTCACCTCACCTTCATGCCAAAAGCCATAAGAGCGCCCTCTGTTGGCTGCCCAAGGAGCTGCTCTGTCCTGATCTCAGCATTATTGCATACACAACCAACCTGAAACAAAAACATACATGAACAACATGGCCATGACTTATGACAACAGACTTATATTGTGGAAGTCATTATGTAAATAGTACCTGAGCTTTTTAGAATATTGGTGTTTATTTTACATATTTTTATAACCATGTCCAGAAACTTGAAATCCTCTTTGAAAATGTTCATAATGTCACAAGTCACTGAAGAAAAGAAAAGGTGGACATTGACAATCAATACAGATGTAACTGTAAAAAGCATTGAAAAGTTGCCGTCATATTAAGGAGATGTACTGTATTCTGTACAGTATTCTGTACTACTAATTCTGTACATGTATATGTTACCTCTCCAATCTGCCATATGGATGCATGTAGGTGTTGGTCAGCCTCAGCTCCCTCTACATACACCATGCCTTCTGAGTTGTACCCCACTCCTGTCACCTGTACACAGTTAGCATCTCTTAGTACAATCAGAACCATTGCATAGTCTTTGTGTCAGATGCAGTTTACTGCAACACTGTACTACAACAGGAGCCGGTACTGTCAAAGGGTAACTATTCAGTCATTTGTAGTTTTCAAGGTGAACTCTTAACCTCAAATTGAAAATCACTGCAAATACTTTTGGTTTTGTATTGAGCCCACCTATCCCCTTGTTTCAACTGTGAACACTCTATTTTCTCCCCACTGTGACATCAAATTTCAGCACACGTTTCCCCTTTTAAGATACTCTGGAAACTGAATGTTCACAATGTAAACAAATGAATCTTTCCAATTTCAGAAAGGCAAAACTACCAATAATCAATTTCTTTTTTGCATCTTAGCTTCTCAAAGGAAACAAACTAAGAGATCTGTGAAAAATATTGGGAGCAGATATTCTAGTGTTATTTGTTTATTACACTTCCCATAAATGGTGGGGAGACAAAACAGGTGATACCACCTCTGCAAGTTGTCTCCCCGAAACAAAATACACAATACAAATAAATAATAAGAGTCAACAATGGTATATACAGGAATAATCGGAAACAAACAATAACTTATATACAATACACATTCAATTAAATAATAAGAATAATCAAAAATGGTACGCACAGTGATAATCGGAAACAAAATATAACTTATATACAAAATGCACAATGTTTATATACAAAGTTGAACGGTTAACATGCTCTTGTTGCGAAGCACGTCGAACAGGAGCAGAACGACGTCCAAGTACATGGGGTGTCTGTATTATAAAGGTGTGTGAATCGGTTGTATAGGTATTTTAACAACTGACGTTTAAATGTAGTTGTGTGTGATGACTGAGAGACATAGCGGCCCATGGCTCTAAGGTTCCCATCCAGCCCATTCCAAATACTAATGAGTCTTGGGATGTATGAGGTGGCAAACTGTTGAATTTTAGACCTAAAAGGTGTTGCCATGTTGGCCCTAAAGCTTCTAGTCCCTCTAGATGAGAAAGAAACATATTTCACTATGTCTGAGTCATATATGGTTTCAGTCATTTGTAATATTATTCTATTCAGATATTCTAACTTAAATACAGTATATGTATCAAGAACTGTGTTTATCAGTACTACTGTCAATCATGAAACTTAGCAGTAGCTTTATTACCTCCATGAAAAAATGGAGGTATAGTTTTGAGTGTGTCTGTGTGTGTGTTTGTGTGTCTGTGTGTCCGCATATTTGTGGTCATCATAACTTGAGAACCTCTTGATGGACTACGATGATATTTGGTATGTAGGTACCTTAGACAATGTTGTACAAGATTAAATAGTAATTATGCAAAATAGGAGTACATTTGCATAATTAATGAGGATATTATATCATGGCAGTTTTTTCAATGTATCTCTTGTCCTGGATGTGATATGGTCTTGACATTTGGCTGGTAGATAGCTTGCAGTGTCATGACAAAGTGGGGCAGGTTTTAGCCCCCTAACATTTAATTTCGGAACTGCAGGGGCGTTTTTGTCAAGACATTCTAAAGAGGATAACTGCAGAAAGGATTGATGGATTGGCATCATATTAGGCATGCGGGTACCTTAGGCAAAGATGTTCATAATGATATACATGTTATGCAAATGAGGACTTGATTTGCATAATTAATGAGGAAATTGTATAATTCCATTGTTTTCAATAACTGGACTTCAATAAATGTAACACATGTTAATTATGATAGGTGGAATATAAGCAGATACCAAATATGGTAATGAAGAACTTATTTGCATAATTTATGTAAAAATTGCAAAACCGCTTTATGATTAATATTGGGAATTTTACAATTGTGACATGTGTACGTTAGTCAATTATGAACAATACCATGCATAAATTATGTTAATGTGTTAGTCAATTGCATGAAATTTACGAAAGCTCTAAATTTTCATGGAGGTATGAGGTCGCCGAACTCTAGTTTTAGTGGTTTTTGCAGTAACCATTGGGAACTCATAAATACTTGAAGCTAAGGAACTGTTACAACTGCAAATTTAAAACACGGCAAAAAGCTCCTTTTCCCTCCTACTTTAAAGCAAAACCACCAGGAAAGAAAATGAATTCACAGTATGGTTATTACCTCTGCTATGATGCCATCTGCAGTGACTACAGAGGTGACTGTCATCTCGTTCTTGGTCAGAGTCCCAGTTTTGTCTGAACAGATGATATTCACACAACCTGGCAGGGAATACAGGGTATCAAATATCAACACATCATGACCTAAATGTGTATACATACACTTTGACATATGATATTCCACATTCACTACCTCCATGAAAAATGGAGATAGTATACAGTACTGCATGTCTGCATGTCAATGCGTGTTTCTGGATATTTGCAGTCAGCATAACTTAAGAACCTCTGGTAAGATTAAGATGATATGTGGTATTCATGAAGGTGCTGGAAAGATCAAGGTCAATGTCAATTTTGGTGTGTGACCTTGGTACTGTAGCAGAACTTCTGATGTTTATATCTTTTTTTACCTGGATATGCTTTGGTCTTGTTGTCAATGCATCTCGCACTATGATACGTGCTATGAAACCCAGGACATTAGTTTAAACATCTACACAATGTAAAGGATGAATTATAAATTTTTGTTACACCCCTTCTTGCACCTCACTATTCACAACATTGGGCAGGCTTAGCACTGTGCAGGCAAGGCAATAAACAAACCAGTATACCATAAGCATGTTGAAGATTTGAGGAGATAGATTGCAATCTTACATATATCTTTGACTTTCAAGAAGCTTATGTAAGCCTTAGATGTTGAAGGATAAAAATGCTGACCTAGAGTTTCCACAATAGGCAGTTTCTTGACGATGGCATTTCTCTTGGCCATGCGCATGACTCCCAGTGCCAGTGTGACTGTGACCACGATTGGCAGGCCTTCAGGTATAGCAGCCACTGCCAAACTGACAATTATAGAATAGACATTTCAGTGAAAGGTCAGGTGCATATACATCCAGAACACTTTCCATTTATCAACATTTTCATGATATTAAATCTATAATCATCACAATCATTTTTTAAGAGTCATTAAAAGTTAACCTCCAAAGTATTACATTTCATGTTAACATTATGCTTCGGTGTAAATTATGCTTTGTCTGTCTTAAGATTATGTTTTAGCTATTTCAGCTATCTCATAACTATGCTTTCCATACAATACAAAACATAATCATACAGTAAGAAAAACAAGAAAATGTAATTGTCTGTGTTCAGTAGACTGTACAATCATGAATTATTGAATGATGTGCCACAAATTGTCTACACAGAAAATGTATTCTTGCATTCTTGTTTTTAAATCTCAATGTAGTAAAGCTATCTTTAAGCAAAAATTCAGTTCATTATTTCATGGATGGGAAAATAATTAGGTCTAACAAAACTAACACTACCAACAAAACTATTAATTGCCTGATCCTATACAACCTAAGTAAAAACAAAAGAAAAGAACACCTTCTTTGTATACATATCAATGGGCTTTGTTCCGCCTCCACAGTTTTCTTTCATCATGAGAAGGTTTTCATAGTCATTTGTACATGTTATAAGAACAACAGAATAACAAGGACATCTCCTACCTGACTCCCACTGTAAACATGTCCAACATCTTTCTGCCCTGGAGCCAGCCAAGCAGCATGATCAAACCTGACAGGGTAGAGCACTCTTATCCTTACAATGGTTTGGACATGATGTACACATCTGAACATTAATATTTGGAACCAGAAAAAAATCATATCAATCATATACCTGACGGACTATATACTTCATACTTTGGTGAAATAAAATGTGTACATTACTGTACATAATTGAACAAGGACACAGTGTACAATACACTGTACATGCAGTATATGGTACTTCATAGTATCAACATCCAACAGGCTTTTTAGCTAGGATTTTATCATCATGGGGCATCTAAATTTCTCGGTGAGTTGCAGCAATTAAAATAGGCGTGAGTATTGTAAATGTAAGGCAGAGTTTCAGACAATTCTAAGTTAAAATGGTGCATTTTAAGGTATCCTGAGGGGCAAAATTACTGTCAGAAGTGACCTATTGGCATCCCCAGTCCATCAGAATGTCATGCTTGTCAGATGATCTGCTCCCCAGTGCAAGGGTATTCTAGTGCGTCCAACTTCGTCCAATTGATGCCTGGACGCATGCCTGGCTAGAAGCCTGACATCCAGCCAGGTATTTGATGATTAGTGGAATGCTTGAAGATTGACCAGAAGGTAGCTGTATCGAGCAGGTGGCTCATAGCTGTTTGCCTTTCACTTCAGCAACAGCCTCAGAAATGCCAACAGGATACAACTGAGCAAATATCAGACCAAATATGTATCGTATAGTATTAGCTAACTACTTCAGTTATATCACAAAGCTATGGCCTATGACACTATACAAATATTGAGCCATGGTGTGTAATGAAATCATGTACCAAATACTCACCAATGATGCAGAAGGAATAGAAGGACAACTGCTTTCCCAGTAAACCCATGTTCTTCTGAAGAGGTGTCTTTGGAGCCTGCAAAATTTGATGGGGGAAATGCAAAAGGTTGGCTGCAATGAGGATTTATCAGATAATTTGTCCAGATTACCATTTGTCCAGATTACCATGTTAAAAAAAACCCATATGCTTACTTTTATTGCAATCATTCAATTGGCTGTTGGACATTAACATTTTGAGAGAGAAAAGAACGTAGAACACACTGGACCCCGGGTACAATTTTATCTAATCTTCTTCAACCACATACAAGAAGAAATAGGGGAACCTTACCTCTTCTCCCTGCATCATCTTAAAGATTTCCCCAAATTCTGAGTTCTCCCCAGTTCCTATAACTATTCCCTGAAAAACACAGGATTCAAAAACATTACGTATTTGAGCAATTCAAATTATCTACATATAATAATATATGTGAGAAAAAAAAGTAATCTAAAATCATTACATACAAATACTGACTTAAAGTCATTGCCATGAATAGCTAATACAACATATATATCTAGACCTAGAGTGCATTCCAAGTCTGCAAGGGTTTTTAAACATCATTTGTAAATGATACTTTAAGTCAAAATAGCCACAATTTAAATCTATTTCAATTCTTTTAAGCATTTCAGAAATATTTTGAAATGTGATTCTTTCACTTTTATAAACATTTACAAATATTTTGCGAATGGTAGAGCTGCATCATTGCCTCCAGGCAAATAAGCCCTGTTGTCTGCCTCTGTACATTTTCAGATTTCACTGATAGACACTGGTGGATACTTTGTGGTGAGCCATTGATGCATGACATGCAACAATATGTTGCAAAGGATGTGTGAAATGCTTTCCTCCCAGCCCGCTGACCCATTTACAAAATGTTACAAAATAGTAGAAGATAATAAATAATGGTGAAATGCTATTACCATTCTTTGAAAACTATTGAAAACATTTTATTCCGCATCACAGAACCAAGGAAATATTCAGATAGTTGAAATGACACTCAAGATATTTCCAAAGTATGAAATCTCTTTGATCTACAACTGCAAACATGCATAAATAATGACAATGACACCCCTTGCAGTGACTTTGAATGGAAAATAACTTTTTACTCAATGCTGACCAATAATATCTTTCAGTCAATGTGCCTTTTGTTTATAATCTTCCTACAGCTTTGACAAGGTTGACAATTTTTTAATCTTTAGTACATGGCCACTACCCCTCAGCCAATCAGACCCCTTCAATTATTGTGTTTATATCCCCATAGTGTAGAAAAGTGTGGTACTATGAAAAAAAGTGTGGTATTATCAACTCTAATAAAGCAGAAAAGAGTGGTACTATGAAAAAAGTGTGGTGCTATGAAAAAATGTGATACTATGAGCTCTAATAGCTTCAACTCGGGTGTTAAAGAAACCCCCTAGTGGGCGGAGTGACTCTATTTCCCAATAGAGGGCCTCGAGGCATGTTCTAACTATTACGTAGAATCTTGGGCCTTACCTTTCCCCTCCCACACCTTACAAGTGTCCCCATGAAGGCAATGTTCTTCTTGTTCGCCACGCCTGAGTTACCAGCCAGTTTCTGTGGGAATGTGAACTTGGTGCTTGGCTCCGTCTCTCCTGTAAAACTCGACTCATCTATCTGCAGGTCCACAGCCTGAAAGGTTCATGTAACAGAACATTGATCATCAACTTTATTAAAAGGAATCTTTAAATACCACAGGAAGAAAATGAAACACTTGGCGACATAGATGAGTGGCATTAATTGTCCCTATTATACTTAACCAAATGTTAACATATCCTGTTAACCTTAACACAGGTAGACACAATGTAACAATTGATTTGCTATGTATACAGAATACATATATTTACACATCAATGTACAACACGTCATGACGGGTAAGTATAAACAGAAACTTCAATAGAAAATACGATAAAACTCAACCTTTTATGTAAAAAAAATAGATTTATGCAGCACATTTGCATGTATGTTCAAACAATCTTACATTTAAGAATGACACTATTCCATAACAAAGAGCTACTATAGTAGGAAGGAGGTTTAAGACATACTTCAAATAATCTGACATCGGCAGGTACCCTGTCTCCCACCGAGAGATGCACGGTGTCGCCAGGAACCAGGTCTCGTGCCAAAAACACTTTGAGTTTCGTTTCCCGCACACTGGAAGGCGTAAGGATAAAAATCATAAATAAGGAACTCTGTATAAGTCGTGTTAAAGCTGTGTGATAGTAGCAGAGGTCTTGGCATTAAAGGTACAAAATGCAAAGGTATCAAACGTATAAAAACACATAAAGCTTTTACCAATGACAAGATGGTGGCATCAATTTGGTCAGCTCCTCCAGTGATTTTTCTGACCGGTATTCCTGTATAAGGGAATACATCAATGTTACTAAAAAAAATATAGTTAACTGGCACTTGGAAAATTTACTAATCATTAATCAGTAAACTTCAATTTCAACTGCCATGAATGCACGGAGGAAAAGTACATACCTGTACAAAGGCAACTGTTACTACAATGATGATTGCCTGAAACAAAGAATTGTGTTATCCTTAGTTACTGGCCAAGGTATAATGAATCTCAAATACTGTAGCATTTCTAGGCAACAATAGCTAAACACACAAAGCATTGGTGGCACAGTGTTTGAAAAGTCAACTATCTGGCCTAATCTCCACAGTGACTGTCATAGTTAAGGAACACATAATTTATGAAATTATAGTTGCAGGGTTGTAAACACTGAGTGCAATGCACTTTTGTGTATATTTGGGGTTACCTACTATTGTACACTAGAAATATACAGCATATAATCATTCTTGGCTTTTAAATGTCATGATAGATAACCGAACCTTTGTTGTATCACTTGTTTAAAACCTTCACGTTTACAATAGAACTTGATTTTTTGATTTTTTTGATTTTATTTATTTTGCACAATCATTAAAAAAGTTAACATAAAACAAATTAAAGGATGAAAGTACATGCAGGGGGGAAGAAAAAAGCCTCGTGGCTTGTACAAAGTCTTCCTCCAAAGTAACAAGATTGAATAGACGTGAAAAAATTATACATTAGACAATAATGTAACCAAAAGAATTATATCAATTAACATTAACAAAATGGAAATAAATCATAATAGTTCAATAAATGATAACTAATGCAATATCATAACGGCGAAATGAATGAAATGATGTAATAAGAATATAACATTGAAAGAAAAGTAACAACTGACAATGAATGGGAGATTAATTAAATGTTTGATTATCTAATAATGACTTTTTTAACAGGTTTTTGAAGATGGATGGTGAATGACTAAGATGTAAGGTTTCATTTAAACTATTCCAGATTTGCGGACACCTGAACAGCATGGAAAACTTTCTTTGTTGTGTTTTTACTTGTATCTGTTTTAAATGGTTAGACTGTCTGGTATGGTACTGATGGTGGTCTGAATTGTGATGGAAAAGGTTCTGGAATTGCTTTGGTATACAAGAACTATTAATGGTTTTGTGAACAAAAAGGCAACTTTGCAGTTTGTTTATATCATATATAGTTAATACTTTTAAATTACGAAACAAAGATGCAGAAGGGAATGTATACGACACATTTGAGACTATTCGGACGAAGCGTTTCTGCAGAAGAAGTAGAGGTTTAAGTGATGTGGAGTATGTACTCGCCCATACGATGTTACAATATGCAAGATAGGGATATAGTAAACTATAGTATAATATCATATATGTTTTAGAAGATAGTAGCGTTGCGATTTTTCTGACAATACCTATGTTTTTATAGATTTTTTTGCAAATAAGGTCAATATGTTTTTTCCAGGTAAGTTTGTCATCAATGGTGACACCTAAGAAACACGTGTGCGTAACTTGATTAATTGGTGTGTTATTAATAGCTATTTTAACATTTTCCTTATTGTATTTTTTCTTCCCTGCAAAAATAATGAAATTTGTTTTCTTGACATTTAAGGATAATTTATTAATTTGGAACCATTTGTTTACTTTGTCTAATTCTCTATTCATTTTACTGACTAATATACCAAGGTCAGAATGTGATGAAAACAAGTTAGTATCATCTGCAAATAGTAGTGCATATAGTTCATCAGATACATTAGCCAAATCGTTTATATATATGAGAAATAATAGAGGACCAAGAATAGAACCTTGAGGGACGCCACAGGAAATTGATCTTGTATCTGAGGAGTAGGTATTATTAGAAACATACTGTTTTCTGTTAGATAAATAGTCTTTTAGCCATGTTAAAACATATCCTTGAAAGCCATAGCAGTTAAGTTTTTCTAATAGAATTTTATGGTTCACGGTGTCGAATGCTTTCGACAAGTCCAGAAACACACCAATGGTGAATTCATTCTTTTCTAAGGCCGAGGTAATTTTATCTACTAATTTCAAAAGTGTCATATATGTTGAATGGTGTTTACGGAAGCCATATTGGTGTTCATGGAGAATGTTGTTATCTTCTAAGTGCTGTAGAATTCTCTTGTATACTAATTTCTCTATGACTTTTGAAAATACCGGCAAAACTGATATGGGGCGGTAATTTGACAGTAAACAGGTGTTTCCCGATTTGAAAAGCGGTATGACTTTGGCTATCTTTAAATCATTTGGGACCATACCAGTTTCCAAGGACAATTTTAATATATACGTGAGGGGCTCTAGTATTGAGCTGCTGACTTGTTTTATTAAGGAGGTGCTTAATTCATCATTACCAGGAGCAGAGTTCTTAAGATTACAAATAATATTTTGGACTTCGGATACAGTGGGTGTTTCAAAGAAGCTATAAGATGGGTAGACATTGTTAATGAAAGATAGAGGAGAACAGTCAGTCTTGTCGATCTTTTTAGCTAATGAGGGTCCAATATTAACAAAAAAGTTATTGAAGGCATCTACAATGTCTTGTGGGTTTGATATTTCGTATGTGTCGTCACAGAGTTTGCTAGGAAGGACATTCGATTTCTTTTTTTTATTAAGAAGCTGGTTTATCAATTTCCATGTGGTTCTTATGTTATCTGTTGTCTCCTTGAATTTTTTGTGATAGTGATTCCTTTTAGATAAGCGAATTAATGTGTTGAATTTATTTCTGTAAGTTTTATATGTCTGGAAAGAAGTTGGATTTGGATTCCTTACATATTTTTTGTATAACTTGTTTTTCTTGATGGACGATTTATGAAGCGCAGGAGTGAACCAGGGTTTGTTCTTTTCTACATTACGTTCGGAGTGAGTAACAATCGGGAAACATTCTTCAAACAGAGAAGTAATGACTTGAATAAAATGACTGTAGGCATTCAGGTTTCATGCCAGCAAAACTTCAGGTTTCATGCCAGCAAAACTTCAGGTTTTGCTGGCATTCTACTAAAATTCATGTCGTGCATCCCAAACTTTTCAGTGATAGGTAAGGCGCACCTTTTTTCTAAACATGAACTTTAAGCTGTGAGATGAAGTAATATAAGTACCAGTCTGAGAGAACTCACCACTGTGATACTGACAGCATCATCAAACTGTCTCATACAAATGGAGATGAACGCTGAAGCAAGCAACAGCATGATCAGTGGGTCTTTGAACTGGAAAATAATAATAAAAATTCTCTCTTTGTCATCTTAGGCTTGCACACATCATAATAAAAATGTTCATGTTCACTTTAGGATTGAATATTTCATCTTTAGCATTAACAGGAGCTTATTGGTCATGTCTTTCTTATGACCAACCATTCTAATCAGATGTTCAACTCTTAAGCACGCGATTGAAAAGACAATTTCATGCTGGTTCAATACAGTAGGAAAAATGTATTCTTTTTACTTTTGCACACACCCCCCCCCTTAAAAGTCAACAATCAAGCACCAGTCTGTCAATTAACCTGCATTAATATATCATATTTCTGTGAATGTGATTTTATTTTGTAAGACAAAGCCAGCCCGACATGTGATCTGTTAGAACCCACACAAGTTCCCACACAAAGCAGACAACATCACCACGCCCACCTGTCCAAGATATTTCTTCCATAGCGGCTCATCATCGTTAATCTCAAAGTCGTTATGACCATGAATCTGCCGTCTTCTGGCAGCCTCCTCATTGGTCAGGCCGCGGTGAAAGTCCGCTCCGAGGGTGTACTGGACATCCTCTGCAGACATCTGCGCAGCATCCGCAGACTTGATGGTCCTGACAGCCATCTCAGGGTGCATTAAGATGACCTACATGTGCGAACAAGGGCAATGTCTGTTTTAAAACTATGATGGTATGTCTCAGGGAAAATTCCAGATTAACATATAATTTAGTAAGAATGGTGACATTTTAGCATGTAGCCCCTCCACCTTCATGCCTGAATGAAAAGCACAGTCCTATTGCTACAATGTGAGAAATCATCTTGGAATAAAAAAGATGTTGTCATGGAAAAGGTTATCATGCATGGCCTAAGAGCAAAAATAACAAGCCATCTCCAAGCCTGGTTTCCAGCCTTGTACAGCCACGTCCTAAGGTCCAAGTAAGGATCCTACCCTGCCCATTGGGTAGCAGACTATGTAGCTGTACAAGACTGAGTACAAGCCTAGCTACATCCAACAAAAACACCTTGCCACCATCTTTATCGGCAGTCATCACTTCCTCTACCTTATTGTGAAGCTGGATTTCAACAGCATCTTGCTTGGAATTCTGTGAAGAAAAACGTTCTTTAATGCAAATCAAAAGAATTCTAATTCACTCATGAAGACAATATCCCTGAATGTAAAATCTGAATGATATGTCTACAGTAAAGAAACCCCAGCAAAATACACAATGCAAACTAGTACTTGAACAAAAAGTAGTGCATAAATGATTAACAGAATTCAAAAAGAGATACACACAAAAGAGCTGACAGATCTTTTGAAGTGTCAAAGGTCCTTCCAGTGTCAGAGCCATTTAAGATTTATTAACACAATGTTAAGCTTTGTGTGCCTGTGGAGCTGGTGTAATCCTGGTGTATTGTTGTGATGAAAGGCAGTTACACTGGTATGTCAACAGATTCTCCCTCTCCTGTTGACAATAGTGAAATTTAAGACCAACATTCACTATCTGGTTTGTCGTCTGTTGTTCCCCATCAAATCAAGCGAGGGTTAGACATGCTTGCAAATAAATGTGGTGGGGTTTTTTGTGTGTGCGCGCGTGTGTGTGCATGTGTGTGTGTGTGTGTGTGTGTGTGTTTTAAGACCTTCATAATTGCATTTTATTTCCTTATAACGTTACTATAAGTTATTACTTATAGGCTAATAGAATTCTGAAGAAAGAAACAACTAACCAGGAACTTGAACTTCAATGGCTTGGCCTCTCTGTTTTCCTAGGATTCACATGTATCTTTTCAAACAATCTTAAGTGGCCTGGGAACAGGCAAATGCATTTTCACAAGATAACGTTACACCTTTTATTTTGTAGAGGCTACTCTCCACACACCTCCATGTTTGTCCCAGGACTACACCAAGTCTTACACGTTACAGTCCACTGCGTCACTGCATGTCCAGTAGGCACTGTGTACTTTTCAGGACCGCCTTTTTGTTCAAAATGAAAGACTCTTCATACGGGACTAAGCATGGTGTCTGATAAATAATTTACAAAGTGGCTCAAGGATAAATATCACAGTTGCACAAACAAATTCTGGTGAGTACCTGGCTGTCGGAGACGTCAGATTCTCCCTGTTGTTTGGGGCATGGCTCGCCCTCAGAACTGTTTCGGTTCATAGTCGCCATCTTGGTGGTGTTGCAGTTGACATACGATGGTCAGAAGGGGTTTATGCATCGTCCTGATGTCCAAAAACGTCGGCAAACGGGATCAAATTCCTAGTATCATGACAATGTGTAACGTAAGGTTACCAGTTTACGTGCAGGACCAGTTTACGGTCACTTCAATGGGCGGTGCAGACTTCGAGGTGAATTGTGAAAAAGAAAATTCTCTTCAGTAGGCAAGAAGTACGTCTATAGGATCTATGTGCATGTATCTTATTTATGATATATGTTTGCATCAAGCAAAGCAGCCGACTAAACATTTGAAAAGCCTGCCAACAATTTAAATTGACGATTTATGATCGTAGAACACTGTTACAGATGGTCCGCTTTGATCGTAATTCTCAACCGCTAACTTCGTCCCCTCTTTCTAAATCCTACAAACTCTATATCAATTGCAAAATCGTCTGAAACCAAACCTGCAGTTCTTATCTCAAGAATTCATGGTGATTTTATGTATGTTATCCAAAAGAAGTCTTAAAAACTAACACGAAAACAAATGACTGTCGTCGCCGAGCCGGTAGTTTTCGAACGCCATGTTGTACCACGTGACTATGCAGTTCATAGCTTGTGCATTGGAGGGCAGGGCAAAATCGCTAAGGGGCGCTGTTTTAGCCAAATTCATGTGGGGAGGGCACGGCATGAGGAAGCCAACGTATACTGAACGCGTTTCAAGGCCAATAACTATCTATACTCTTGATAAAAAAACATATAAATGCGTCGTCGACGTCATGAGTACCATTGGGCAAGTTGTGGAACAGTATGGTGCTAGGAGTGGCGTTCTGTTGGGGCAAAGATGACCGACCGGTACGTTTAGCGGCGATGCAAAGTGCACGGCATGGCGTCGATGTAAACAATCATCCACCGTGTTATCTCAGTGAACTACTTGGGGAACTTTTTATGGAAAATGATCAATTACATGACCTTTAGAAAAATAACCACAGGGAGAAACACCCAACTGACCGTAAATTGGTCACCCTGAAAGAATTTTGGCTGCAGGCTTGTTTATTGAAGCAGCTCGCACGGCGATAAATCCAACTCAGAAGAAATATTATACCACACATAAGTTGAGGCAGACCGACTAAGATATCTTCCAAAATGAGAGTTTTTCATTTCTGCCTGCGCGATTTCCGTAAAACTGCGTTGTTAACAAATCGACCGTAAACTGGTAACCTTACGTTACGTGCCGATATCGATATCAACCTTTGACTCAGCTATGGCAGGCCACGCATGTGTGGGGGTAGTCCACATACTTTCATAGGGATATCAACGATGAATTATGAGACTAACGATCATGCTTACAACTGTATAGATAATTCATTTCCGTATAATATAATATCACATATCAAAAAAATAATTTCTGTTATTGTAATGGCGTTTTATTTCCTAAATTTGAATATAAGAATTCATTTTTATTATTTTACCCCTATTTATTTTTGGAACAGCCTGAAGTTGTCGTTCTCAGGTATCTATGTCATCTTTCTTTACTCGACCAATCCTTCCGCAAAAGTTTCACCTAAATCTCACAATTAATCCATAAACCAAAATATTGTCAAATTTGCATCTTGTATTGCTATCAAAGAATCGCCATCTGCTATTTTACTACGAATTAGAATTTAACTTCAACACCCCTATAAAATCAACAGTTTAGTCCATTCTCGTCCCCAGACGATATTGTAGCATTTGATTTGGCGGGAAAATTGAGACGATCGGGTCAAAAGTAGTTTAAAGTACAGTAATCTGGCGTATTTCCATTTCAATTTGTTGCTATGGATCAATACCTTCTTATTGTTCATACTGGACATCCTAACGGTGAGTTTTTTGTAATCAATACATGTTCACGCTACATCACGCGGGCCACAAAATATTTTTCATGTCAGTGAGTTGTGTGGGGAGGGGGGCTCTTTGTTGTTACTTTCAGCTTTTCTTTATCTTTATCTATGTGTTTCATTAACTTAATGTATATATGTTTCCCAGATGCAGATCTTAAAGTTCTCCAAAGAGATACACTTGATCTGATACGATCATTGCAGACAGAACGGCGTCCGGGGCTTCACTCTTGGCTACAAGGTATAACGTTAAATTATACAATCAACAGCATTACTAAACAATGTTGCAACTTGCAACCTACATCATACATTACCACACCATAAAGGAACATTCTGTCAATAGTGCCTAAGAAATTCTTATTGACAAGAACATCATGTCAATAGTCTTAGGCCTTCCTCATGATTCCATTTCCAATCAATGATTAATTTATTGAAGTCATCCTGTTGATTAAACATGTATTAAACATTGCAGTAATGTTAACTTTGCATAGTAGAGCACGTCACCGGAACGTACTGCGCCTGCGCAAACCCTGGTAGTTTGGGGCTTGGTTTGGTCAACGTTGCATTAAAATCCCGCTTGTTGCACAGTATACTATATGTTAGAGACATGGTTTCATGTAAAGCGTACACGGAGTTTTACCCTTATATACGCACGTACTTTCTTAAATGCGGCCCTTTAGTAAACCGGGGGTTTAGCATGTCTATACATTTCGCGCAGGCGCAGTACGTTCCGGTGACGTGCTGCATAGTAGTAACTTGAGTAGTATCCAATATTTGATTACTATATAATGTTTTACAGTAAGTAATACTGATCAATATAATCATGCCTCTATTAAAGAGGGTCTGCATGCTCTTTTCCGTAAGGCGTAGGCAGGCCTTTTTAATTCCCGTAATTCGTAGGGTAAGCTATTTTATTTCACGTAATTCGTAGTGGGGATGGAAAATTTACCGTAAAGCGTAGCCAGTGTATTTCACGTAAGGCGTAATCTAGCCTAAAAATTTCATGTAAAGCGTAATTAAGCCTAAAAATTACCCGTAAATCGTAGCTGGCCTCCCAAATTTCGTAAGTCGAAACGTAGTCTACCAGAAAATTTAGTCCTTCAAAACACAGGAAATTGCGTTTCAAAGGATCAAGATTTCAAAATTTCGCCGGACCTCACTTGAGACTCCTTTCACCGTCGGTCATCGACATGGTAAAAATATGGTATATACCCTCAAAAATCTTCTTTTTTTTGCAAATAGAAATGTCATTGAAGTTAGCTTAGTCTGCCAGCAAAATTTGCCCATCAGAATGCAGGAAAAATCAAGATTTCAAAATTTCCATGGTCCTCCTTGTGCCGCCTCGCGCCTTTGGAACTCGAAATTTTGAAAATATGTTGGGGATGTGTGTCAACCTCAAAGATCTGTTTTGCTAATAGAAATTTGCCCATCAAAATGCACAAAATATCGTTTTATAGAGGGTCAAGATTTCAAAATTTAGCCGGATCTCCTTTGCCACTCTATTCACCTTCGGTCATCGACTTCGTAAAAAATATGTATCATGGCTGGGGGATGTGACGTGTCAACCTCAAACACATTTTTTACTGATAGAAATGTAATTTCACTTAGTTTTCTATAATAGCCAAAAAAACTGGCGTTTCAGGGGGGGCAGGATTTCAAAATTTTCCCGGACTTTCCTTCGGCGCTCGACGTGGCAAAAATAAGTTGGCTGGCGTCACCCTCATAAGCTTACGCTGAACCCATGGGACTCTTTAATTAGAAATGCCATTTAACTTAGCTTTGTTTGCCAGCGAAAATTTCCCTTCAAAATGCAGGGAATAGTGTTTCAGAGAGTCAAAATTTCAATCTTTCTTGTGGAGCACGACCCCGCCTCTGTCGAGTGTTGCCAGCCTTCCAGAATTTAGCGTAAACCGTTGTCAGCCTGTCTGAATTTAGCGTAAAACGTTGCCTGCCTTCGTGAATTTAACGTAAAGCGTTGTCGACCGTCCCGAATTTAGCGTAAAGCGTTGTCAGGACCCCCCATGCAGACCCTCATTAAAGAGTTAGTTGTTGTTCTTGTTTATTGTTTTTTTTTTTTTTTTTTTAATTTTTTTATTGCATTTCACAGAAAAGCACAGATTTACAGAAATCAAAAGAAATTACAAAAGTTGAAAGAAAGTACAAAACACAGACCACGGATCCAAAATAATATATCATAAAGGTGGAAATAAACGAACGAAGGCTACAGTGAAAAAACATTTACAACAACTGGTATTCAATCATCTGAACATAGTTAAGGATAACAACGAAGATGGATACTACATGACAGGTAATATGGACAAGTGGAGAAGAAAGTAGAACAATGCCAATGGAAGATAGCAATGGACCAATTAATTAGCAAGGTTAAATGGGAAAGACTCCCATTTACTAAAATGGATATCTAATTTGTTCCTTCTCTCTGCTATCATATATTCTGTCTTGTAATATCTCTTTACATACGAAATGTAATGATTTACAACTAGTTTTTTGTCTCTCTGTATGAAAATATAATGTTTGGCCACTAGAATTAACAAATTCTCGATTACATTACAATTTTCAGATATGTCACCTAAAATAACTGTCTGAAAGTCCAGATGTAAGGTTTTATTTACTATTGTTTTAAACCATATTTCTAAATCTGTCCAAAAAGTAACAACTCTAGGGCAGTCCCAGAATAAGTGTCTAATGGTCTCTACTTCCTCACAATGTGCACAGTTCGGGCTATTTAGAATTTTCCAGATGTGTAACATTTTCTTTGTGGCTAACAATCTGTGCAATATTTTATATTGAAAAATTCTTAGTTTCGGGCATATAGTCAGTGCATAAACTAATCTAAAAACCCATTTCCACGGGAAAATTGTATTAAATTCATCTTCCCAGCGTCTTTGTATGTTCAGTGGGCTTCTATTTTCTGATTGCAAAAAGGATGTATAGATAATTTTGTTTATTTTAGTTGCCTTCAGCCATACGTAATTTGCTGTATGAGGTAAGATAGGGCCTATTACTGGTGTGTTGTCTAAAAGCTTTTTTTTCCAGTTTCGCGGTATTGCAGATAATATCTGATTGTACTCTAGCTTATCAAATGCTGTACCGAATTTAGCAAGAAGGCCATTGTAAGATAAAAAGCGTCCATTTGTATCCAAAAGGTCATTAATGTAATAAATTCCATGTTTAAGAGGTTTTTCCCATATAATAGGCGTATTTTCGATTACGATACTTGAGTTGCACCATAAGAGTTGTGCTTGTATCTCTTTCAAAGTTTCAGGAGGTTTAAATTGGAAAGAAAGCCATGCTTTCAAAACATCTTTGAAAAAGGGATTAGGAGAGACAAGTAATCTAATAAAAACATTATTCATTTGATCAGTGGATATCTTTGTTGCGATATCCTTCCCCAAGGACAGTTGTAAGAACGGATACAAATATCTACTAAATATTACGGACGATGTACATAAGAAAGATTTGCGACTTGAATCTTGCTGGAAGAATATTCTTGGAACCCATGAAGCCTTACGGGTAAGGTCAAAAGAAGGTAGATGTATTAATCCTAAACCTCCATTGTCATATGTATTGTAAAGGATTTTACGTTTAATTTTTTCAGGTTTACCATTCCATATGAATTTAAAAATTTTTTGCTCATATGTTTGGAAAAAAGTTTTTCCGGGGAAGGTAAAGACAAAAATAAGTGGGTAAATTGTGAGACCACAAGTGTATTAATGAGGGTAATCTTGCCATAAAGTGTCATGGGTAACATTCTCCAAGGTTGGAGAGTTCTGTCAACTTTAGTTAACCTATCTTGATAATTGTCTGTAAGTTTATTTATGTCTCCGGTGATCCCAACTCCGAGCATTTTTACCGGTCCATTTGTCCATATTATAGGGAGATTACATGGCAAGGTAAAGTTAGTATTCCTTAAAGTTCCTATTCTTAGAATTTGGCATTTTTTGTAGTTTGGTACCAATCCAGAGATTTTTGAAAAATTATTTAAGTCATTTGTTAGGGCAAAGAGAGATGGTAATGTCGGCTTCAAAGGGAAATTTGAGTCGTCGGCAAATTGGGAAACCTTAATTTCCACTCCATGCATCGTTAATCCTTCTATTGTGTTGTTTGATCTAATTTTCGTGGCCAGGAGTTCTACACATAAAATAAACAGATACGGCGAGAGCGGGCAACCTTGTCGAACACCACGCAATAGCGAAAAGGGGGCTGAAATATAACCATTATTTATCACTCTACTTGTAATGTCTTTATAGAGAACAGAAACCCAGCTAATAAATGATTGTCCGAAACCATAAAATTCTAAAGTCCTAAACATGAAATCCCATCGAAGCTTGTCAAAAGCCTTTTCAAAGTCTGCTATGAAAATCATACCTGGTAATCTTTCATTTTCATAGTATTGAATAATTTCAAGAATTTGACAGATGTTTTCACCAATAAATCTGTTTTGTAAAAATCCACTTTGATCTTTATTTATTAGACTCGCAATAACATTTCTCATCCTAAGTGAAATTACTTTTGATAGAATGCGTACATCGCAACATAACAGTGATAGGGGTCGCCAGTTGTTAAGCAGTGTCGGATCCTTATACTGACCATCTGCATCTTGTTTTAATAGAAGAGTGATTAATCCTTCCCTCTGTGATTTTGACAAATTACCTTTTTCATATGCGTAATTGAAACACTGTAGCAAGGGATGTTTTAAATTAGAAAAAAAAGTCTTGTACACTTCGATCGGAATCCCATCAAGACCTGGGCTTTTGCCATCTTTAAAACTACTAATCGCTTCCCACAACTCCTTTTCCGTAATTAGTCCTTCACAGGAATTTTTCTGTTCAGGACTTAGAAGAACGTAATTGTCCTTTGGAAAGAAGGGATCACAATTTGTATCATCAAGATCTTCTGGAGGGTTTTTAAAGGAGTATAGGGAATGATAAAATGTTTTAATTTTTTCCATAACACGCGGGGGGTTGTGAATAGTTTCCCCGTCAGTTGTATTTAAAAACATAACATTTTTCTTACAACAGTTTCGTCGACCAAGATCAAGAAATTGTTTGGTACACCTGTCGGCAAATTCCATCCAATCAGCTCTTTGTTTATATACCAGCTGGTCCGTTTTCTGTTCATATAAATCTTCTAATTCACTCTGCAGTACACTAAGTTCGTCAAGAAAAGAAAAAAGCTCTTTTTGTTTATTGTTTATCATTTGACTAGATTTGTATTTACATCATGAAACCAATGTCTCCTTTCCTCATCACCTGCCAGACTGTCCCAATCAGGTCATCCGTAGAGTCCCCTGTCTGCATCTGGCTTTTGCAACGTCATGGTCTGAACATCTTACTCAGGTGAGAAATACACTCCATTTCCGATATTGTTATAATCATAACAGTTGGAAACCGTCAGTGATAACTGTACCATCAAGTCTGTCAAAATTTCTGATGAATCTAAATTTTTAGTTGGAGCATAGTTTACTTCTTCATAAAACATTGGGTTTACACAGGAAAAGAACCAAGGATCATTCTGGCACGTCTTAGATAAAACCCATGGAGAAGAAGAAGAAGAGGAAGACTCCAAGAGATGCTGGGTGAAGCAGGTAGAACTGTTAATGGAGAGCAGGTGGACACCTTCACAAGATTCAAGAAAGTTTCAAAATGAAGACAACAAGGATTTTGAGTCAGTGGTGCCTGTATTTTCTTTTCATTTTTACACTTTAACAGGACTTGTATGAGAACTTGCGAATGTAGATTCACAGTCACACAATGGGAAAAAGCCCAGTAACAAGCATTTTTCTTAAATGAGGTAATTTGCATGTATCATGTATTCATTTTGAATTGGTGTGATGTGCTGAAATCTTAATCTCCAAGCAGATCTTTCGGTGGCTATGCAGTACCCAAAGGGTCATGCCTCTTGAATACAGAATGGCCCTTTGGATATTGCCTTGCCACCAAAAGATCTGCAGCTGCTTGGAGGTTAGTGAAATCTCAGATGTTTAAAGAGACACACTTTGAAGCTGCCTTCTTACTGTTTCTTTAGAGCCCACATGACACATCTGGCAAATAACATTCATGGACTTGCTGACCAGCTTCCTGGTAGTGGTAAGTACCCGGCAGATTTTTGTCTTGTAAGATGCATCAGTAAAAGCATTATTACATATCCTTTTTTTTTGTGATAACCTATGAGTCATTAAGGAAGTAGTCAAAAATGCAATCTTAAGAGGTACATGACTCAAGTACATATTACTAGTTTTTATCTTTTTTTTTAAAGAATTTCTCATCTACCTTTCCAGACAGTTTTATGCTGAATGTAGTCTGGCTCTCATCTTCAGAAGATGTCACAATAGAGTGAGTATTTCTATTTTGAAAAATGGATGTATGATTGATTATTGTGTGAATGATAGATTAAATGCTGCAATTTGATTAGAAATTTAAGACCATGTCCAAAACCATTTTCACATTTTTGTGTTTATGCATTGAATTAGGTCTCATATTCAACTGTTTGGAGCCCTGAAGAGACTTCATGACTGGCACCATGCCCATATTAGGCTAGTGCCCACCTCATCAGACAAGTGAGTATAACCCTTGATTTGGTTACAATCAAGTTATGGTAGTTGTCACCAAGTCCTTGATTATCTTTAAATGGAAGCTTATCATGTGCTTCTGAAAATGTTCACAACTATGAAATCATCTAAAGTTTAATCAATGAAAACTACATGTAAATGATGAAACTTTGAATTTGGGTAAGGAAAAGTAAAAAAAAATTGTCTTTGCAGGGTTACAAATTTGCAGATAGTGAGAAGTCTTGGTAACAATGCCAGCCAAGAGGGGTTGCTGTCAGAAGCTCTGAAATGTTCCCTGAACCCCCTTCATCTGTGGAGAGGTTCTGTCCATGTCCATGAGTCTAAGGTAGGAATACAACAAACAGAGTATATTTTCATTGCTAGTTCATTAAGATGTGTATAACATCACTACCAAGCAGTTAATTACATATATGGTTTAGACTTGTTTAAGATAGACTTCCCCTTTACTCTTAAATACAAAATATGGTCTTATATTTTCCTTTTCATCAGCACTTAAAAACACACCAGTAACATTAACATAGCTGTAAAGTTTAGTGTTGTTTGTCTTCCTTGAATGTTGCTTTATATACAATGAAGGTGTAAATGTGTTGATATGTTATTGTTTTTTTCCGAAGGGCCCACAATCTTTGTCCTTGCCAGGATTTTCACTAGAATGTGGAACCATCCCTCCCAGTATTGGAAGAATTAAGACTTCATTGATATCAGGGTAAGGAAGAACTTTTCTGTTGTTACATCGTATTTGTGCAAATTAACTTTTTAAGCTCAACTATTAGAGGTATATTGTCATTCAACTTGTTTTTCTTTTGTATGCAGCAAGGACAATGAAAGCACAAGTTTAGTGACAACAGTAGCTGAATATCATGTAAGTATGTAAATGTTGTTATAGTTTAACATGCAAAGTCTAAATTGCAAAAGTTGATGTAAAGTTTGATCTACATTCTTTCCTTCACAAGTTGTATAACTTAACATTTATGGGATAATGAATTTGGGTAGAAATGTTGTCATGAGATAGTGAGTTGTCATAGTGTTTTTTTATGTTTTATTCTAAAAGAATCATACCTAGACAACTGAAAGCATTTTTTTCATCCTATGTTTCCAGGGTTCTCTTGAACTGAGCCAGCACCTGGAGCTGGTACAGGTGGTACAGCTGGAAGATGTGCCTCGCCACCTGATATCACCTGCAAGTCTCAACCTGTATCCTCACTCAACTGTTCCTCTGTGCTGTCAATAAAACAGTGGCCATTGTTATTTATTAGGGTCTTCCTGCATCAAAGATATTGATTAGAGCATTTCAACAATGACTGTGCCATCATAAGGTCAAAGTATTTACTAAAGAAAACTGTTTTGGTATGATGAAAAAAACAGACATTTTCTGCATACAAATTTTGACCAGAAACAGAAGACTTGTAAATATGTGTATGACTATGAGCTTTTTTTATCAAGTTCCTTGACTTTGATCTAGTAAATTGTCAGCAAAACATCCAAAGATCCAGAGGTCCAAAACTCTGTTTCAAGAAGTCACTGGTAATCCCAAGGTAATGTGTCTTCATGGCTTTGTTAACCATATAATATGCTCCTTTCTTGGTAATTCCAGACTCTGTGTAATAATTCTGATAAGCCTCAGTAATTGGTGTTATATAATATGAACAGATGGGCCTGCTGACCAGGCTGACCTGTACCAGAACACTGCTGCCTCTCAAGCCTTCCAAGGAACGCAGCACTCAGGAGTGGATGGACAAGTTCAAGAACAAACCATCAGACACAGCAGGTTAGAGCAGATCTGTAATTCATATGTAGCATGTAATTGTACACAAAATTGAACATTTTGTAAAAGAAGGCTTGGTCTGCATGTTCATAGCTTTGTTAGCACTGTTGTGTAGTACTTCTGTTATAAATAGTGTCATAGAGTACAGTTAAAATGGTACACAGTGTTCACCATAATATTGTTAAATAGGAAATGTTTGCAGTGGTTTTACGTTATGGTTTTTGCTGTGACCTGGTTTTTGCTGTGACCTCTTCACTGCAAAATTAAAACCGCCGCAGACAATTTTGTGCTGTCCTACTTCCTTGTCTCAACTGCACACTTAAAACCACCACAAACAAAGACTCCATTTATTCTTACCATGAACATAAATCCCATCAAGTTGCATTGAGTTTGAGTTGAAAATTTTTAGCGAACATATCCCCTTTTAGTTTTACAGTAAAGTAAGACTGTTTCCCATGGTTTGCAGCGCCCCCTGTTGAGGTGAAGGGAGCAGTGCATGACCTCCACTTGCTTGTTGCTGGGGATGGAAAAGGAGGCTGCATGGCACACATCCTGTACCCCCCTGCTCAACTAAATGGTGCTGTCCTTCACCGGCTAGCAACAACTGACAATCGATTGTTAGAAGACAAAAAGCTTGGTAGGTGTGAATCCTGAATCTTTTATCATTTCCAAGCATATCCTTGTGTTTCTCCGTAGTTTCATCAGGTTGGGAGGTCAATTGAACAAAGTCTTTTTCGACAGTAACAGATGGTTGTCGAAATGTTTACTGAAGAATTAAAGAAGGTTGTTCCATTCTTTTGTTTCTGTTTCCTATTTTATCCCAGACTGTTGTAAACAAAGTCTTGCCATTGCAGACCTTACTCCAGTGGGGAACATACTGTGCCAGCTGCCTGACCTAACCAGTGGACTAGTGGGGATGGAGAGGGACCTCCTACAGCTACAGGTGTATGCCCTTAAGATGTGGACAGGTAAGAATACATGAAAGACTAGACATTAAGAAACAACACATACAACTGCTACTCTTTGCAAGGTTGAATAAATTTTCTAAAATTCACTGAAAAATGTATTTGCCCAAATCAACTTTTCACTTGCCCAAAATTTAAATGACATTTTTCTATGTATTTTCACTTCGAGCAATAGAATTCTTTGACTATTGGCTCGATTTTTCTGTGTTGGCCAAAGCTTGATGCCATGACTGTGAAAAGTAGCAAGTATGTCAAGATTTCACTTCTAGAAAAATCTTACTTGCCCAATCAGGCCAGTGGGGTTGGACATGTACTTGCTGGACACTGCCAAGTATGATTTCATGTCATGATCTAAATGCCTTTCTCTCTCATATTTTTGTTTTCACAACAAACAGACGAGAAGACTGCTTCTGGCCAGCCTCCACAGTTGACATACCAGGAGATAGTGACTGTACTGAGTGCTGTGAAGGAGGAATACTTGAAGAAAAGACTAGGAGCCACAGACATGACCAGGACACATCTGTCTGGTAAAGGACTGGGCTTCACAAGCATCAAATGTGCCTCTGGTAAGACAAGCTTTCTTTGGTGTCTTGAAACTAAAAGAAATTTACAGTACTATTAAAGATGACTGTCAAAAGTAATTTTTTTTCATTCAGAAGTCTTCTATTTAAGCTAGAAGGGAATGCACAATAACATTTAGGTTGCAGCAAGAAATGAAACTTATAAATGTGCTTTATTTTTTTCAGAGCTGGATCTGGACAGCAATATGTGGCCTGAGAAGGAAGCTCTGATTAACAGGGAAACTATGGAAGAAATTGAAAAGTAAGGTCTAATTTTATTCAATTGGTAGTTTTGTTGTGTAAGTGACTATTTCCTAGCATGAAATTCAGAGGCTTTGCCGTCTTCCTTTCCAAGGCAGTTGTCTGATATCATTACAGATCCATGAAACGTCAGAAGTCTGTGGATATTTTACTTGGCGGATTGCAACCACCAAAACGAATGGACAATGGTAAGTGTATGTTACGTTTAAGGGTTTTTAACTGTACTGAATGATTCTTCGGTACTTGCTTATATTGTCAGTGCCAAACCTTTTACATATAAAATTTTATTAGTAGGCTAGTGTAGGATATCTATGGATGTACATTTTTGTATGTATAAAGAACTCATATGGACTTTTTAAAATCCAAAATGGACTTCGAGATTCAGCTTTCAACTCTTGAAAATAGCACTGACATTCTTCTTCATCTCACGTTGTGCTCCCAATTTTGCATCTTAAGTTCTACGTGCACCACCATGCATATTCCCCTTGGTGACATATAAACTGCCCAAGGCTCTGGTTGTCTATTTTACTTTCCATGATGCTGATTGGCCATCATTTGCACTTTCCATGGTGCTGATTGGCCATCATTTGCACTTTCCATGGTGCTGATTGGCTGTCATGCATACTTTCCATGGTTCTGATTGGCTATCTTTTAAACTTTTAAACTGAGAAGTCTACTACTTGAGAACTGTTTATTTGTATGTACTCTATGTAGGTTGTTCACAGCTGACTGATACTTTATTTATCTTGAATATTGTTAATTTCTTTCAAGAAATCAAGCTAGATGCAGAGGAGTTCATTAAACACTTCCTGTCCAATGGCATGGCTGCAAAAGACAATCTGACACCTCTTCAGTTACCTGTAAGTTTACATCTTTGTCTGTAACTTTTAATTTGTAAATTTATTAATCTTGTAGAGTAGTCCCTTCAGTTTTCAAAATATTGTCTATAGTCGTATTTTATTTTATTTGTTTATTGGTTTGGCTGTTCAGAACAGCCAGGGCTGCCCAACTAGTCTATAGTCATATTTTAGCCTTAAGGCTTTAACATGGAAATCATGGTAACCATTGCTATTTTGGTTACACATCATACAGTATTGTTGATTAGGCTTCAAGCTTTCCTGACAAAGGAAATGCAGTGTGTTGTTTGTGTCCTATCTGGTCTGTGCAGAAGAAAGGAAAACTGAGACATCAGACAAAGCAGCCCCACAATGTGGAACCTGAGCAGATGAAGACCACATCCTTCTCAGAGGCAGTTAAAACAGACTTCCCTGGAATAGAGTAAGTCTCTGTCAGTTTCTTCACACTGACAGGACCTATCCTGTAACTGAGCTTTTATGTTGATTTCTACTCTTATTTGCAGTACCTTCCCTGTAAGCCCAATGTTTTGATCATTCTCCAAATAGCAATCACTCAAGCAACTGGATATGATTTTGGAAACGGTCAGACGTTTCAGGTAGAATCTTCTTCCTTTTATCAGATCATGTTGGAGAGCAGGTTTATATATTCTAACTTAACTATGAATTAAAATGTAAAAAGGGGGAGGGGGGAGCGTGCCAAATCCCAATTGATAAAGTTCCACATGCAGGCCACCTTTCCTGTTGAGGATGGGATTGTATATTCTCTCATATACAGCCTAACGCCCTGTTCAAACCATCAGGTTTTGCGGTCTAGGATATCTGGAAAGATGGAAATGGAAAGATGAAAAGAGATGGAAAGAGTGTCCCTTGTGATGGAAAATGGCAGATGAGTAGCCATTAGCGCTAGGTTTGCGATGTTCTTTATACTTTTTTCCTCTGAACTCCTTCTCCTCCCCCATCAGGTACTGCCTGGACAGTAAACAGGCTGAGGACCAGGATGCTCGGATATCACTGATCCAGTCTAGATACGTCAGCCACGAAACCTCCTCCACCTGCACTGTGGACAAGGCCTCCTCCCCTGCCACCATGGTAACCAGGTCAGCCACGCCCAAGAAACAGGCAGCTAAGCAAGCTGGGAGGAGAACCACCCCAAGGTCACAGAGGTCAAGCAGCAGCAGAACAGTGGAGAAGAGGAAAGCTGACGGCAGCTTGGACAGGCAGCAGAGTAAACGGTTCGTATTGAATGGTTGTTCATGAGCCTTCAGATGCCACCTGATAATTTTGTATTCTCAACAGGCTCGTCAGTATAGGGTCCCATACGCTGTGATTTGGATCTCCTATGCCTCGATTTGGGCCCCTAAGCTGTGATTTAGGCCCATTTGGGCTGTGTTTCAGGCAGTGAAAGGTAAAAAAATGTTGGCTTTCTTTCACCAAAGTAAGCCCTCAAAATGCAGGAAATTTTTGCCATATATGACAATGTTTTAACCCTGATGTTTGTTATTCTGCCTAGACATGCCAGTATCAGTAAAACAGGCCTGCCCCAGCATGTGAAAAGAGAGAGGACTCTCAGTGCCCCTGTATCCAGGAGAAGCAGAGCCACCCCTCAGACACACAGGACTTCCAGCTGTACAGACTCTGTACAGGACAAGGAGAGAAGACAGAGTTCTACGAGTAGGGCTGCAGCATCAGAGAAGGACACAGATTCATCAGGAAAGCAACAGAACGTCACAGAAAAGAGATCAGACAGACACAAAAGGGTAGGGTTTGGTTTATACTACATGTATACACATTCTTTCTTCACTGACTTTACAAAGCTTTAGTTTGTGCAAAACACAGGTCTTAAACAAAAACATTTACAAGACTACTTAAAATTCTGATTGGAATTTCATCACTCTTAAGCGAGATAAAAAAATTTTTTTCTTGCCTGAAAAGGCTCGGGCTGGTTGGCAGGTTTTTGCTAGGGTCAGTTGGGTAACAAGAAACACATTTTTCCGTGGCCTTAAGAACATATTTTACTTGTCTGAATGAATAGATGTCATTCAGCATGAAAGCACTGATAAATCTGTCAGTCAAAAATTGTATAGAGTTTATTATGTTGGGCATTATTTCAACTTGAAGTTATTAATGGGAAACAATGATTTTACCCATCCCATAGAAACTGTGGCAAGTTGTCGATGAAGCTCTGACACAGAACGGTGTAGGAAAGAGTCACAAGAAGTACAAAGCCTGCTGCACTCGCCTGTTTGAGATCTGCAAGATGTTCCTGAAGGTAGGCTGGTCTCTACCATTCCATCAATTTGCTTTTAAAAGAGTGAAGTCAATGATGTTGTGGTTTGTCCTTGTCCACCATCTGGTTTGAGCAGGTCATGTGGAGAAGTGCCCTCTGACAAAGTTTTGCCAAACTGCAAGCATTTCGTGCACAAGAATTTGCAGAATAATTCTTAGTCGTGAATCCACTGTTTTACATTTTCAAAAAGTGCAAAAAACATAACCTCATTGGCAGATGTAATAACTGCATGTAGCCTAAGGTGCAAAATGTAGATGAATTCTTACATATGGTAAGAATGGTAAGAATGAATGGTACATACAAAATGTATGTTCTTGTTGCAGGATTTAAAGAATTCCCACAAGCTGGAGGATCACATGAAGAGGCTTGCAGATCAGAACGTAAAGCAGGTAGGATTTTAGATCAAGATTTTGTTTTTAACACTTACATGTGTTATATCAATTATTCACAAGATTCCTGTTTTAAAGAGTGTACCTGGTGGCCACTGGAAACGATAACTATATGAATATATAAGTTTTTTTGCCCTGTAATTCAATAACAATTGATTTTCGACATTTTTTGCAGGTTGTTGGTTTCTACATTGAGTAGAGGAGACAGTAGGGACATGGATGACAGAGGACATACATGTATTCGTTATGTGTTTAGCACTGTTTTATACATTTAGTATTCACAAATGTTGCAGCTGATGTCACTTGTGAGGGTTTTTAATCAATGGAAGAGAAGAAGATGAATGGTAATGTGAATTACTGATTCTTTTATCTGTCAGTGCTGGTATTTGTAGAACATTTATACAAGTATCTATCATTCTCAAAAGTGAAATAAACTTTGCAAGAAGGAAGGCTTTATATGTGTCTTACCTTAAAAAGAATGGAGATACAGCCATACATGTTGTGTCAAACAGGTGCTTGATTGTCATTTTATTGAAACTAACAATTCTTCTTACTGAATATATGGCTATTCCTCAGACAATTGATAAGTGCTGAGAATGTGAAGATAATTGTAAACATGTCCAGTCCACGTTCAACTAAACACTGCCTGAAAATGTTTGGAAAAAATGGACCAAGATCCTTTTACATTGTTTAGATCAGATGTACTCTCATTCTTAACTAAAAAGCCCAGGCAGCAACATACATGTCCTGAAATACTTCACAAAGTAGATATCTTTGTATAGGCTATTAAGTCATAATTATTGCCCTCTAAATCACGTCTTTCTTCACCATATATACACACCTTTACCCAATATATTTAATGGTAATACTGAAATGACATAACATGGTACAGGAAAAAATTGAATTGTGCAATGTACATTATTCTATTGACAGAACACTTATAACACAAATGCTATGATAAATTAAGAAAGAAGAAATATATTGATAAGTGTTGCATAATACACTTACATCTTCGTGGTAATGCTTACAGCTCCTGCATCATAATCCAGAGACATTGCTCTGTAGAAAATCAAAATGTACACCAAATCTTTCAACATACATGCACACCTTTTACTTTTAAAAATCACTTTATACGTACAGAATACCATAATGAAATGTTCTGTGTTGCCAAGTTTCTCTAACATACAACAAAACAGTTTACACAATGCAATACAAACTTGGTGGTTTTTCTTTTTTTTTAGTCATGTGGGTGCTTAATGAGCCATGTGGATTGCTCAGTATAAGAAATAGATCTCAGTATACATTTTAAGTATTAGCTGTGACCAGGGCACACAATCTTCCCTTACTTGATAGAGAATCTGGAAAGATTTTTATGTCCCATAAGGTAGATTTTTTTAAATTTTGCTTAAGAATATAATGTCCCATAAGGTCAATGGATTTTAAAGATTTTGCTTAAGAATATAATGTCCCATAAGGTCACTGGCCAGCTATTAACAAATGGAGATGTAGAAGAAAGTTTTCTTAATACATGTTTGCCTGAAAATAATGTGTCACTTAAGTAAATTGGTCTGGCCTATTCAAGACTATCAACTACACATGTACCTGCTATGGGCATTCTTTTGCACAATTTGTCTGTCACACTGAGTTTCACTAGATATGTATGTAAGTACATTTCTTGAATCCCTGTTGCAGAAAAGCTTGTCTTAAGATTGGTCTCTCCTTCAAAAAGGTCTCTTCTTTAGGAAGTTGTTGATCATGGTGAAGGCAGCGTTAGGCTTGTCCATGGGGACCATGTGACCTGCACCCTGGGGTAAACAACACGAGTTCTTTCAAACATACATCACATCTTCGAAGTAAGAATAGCAATTAGCATACAACTGCAACTGTATCAGCCAACATAATCAATGGCTACATGAAGACATGTATTTGACATGAGAAGATTTGAAGATTGTAAAATTTTTCTTTTTCATTGCTGAAGTAGCTCCTATTAAATTTATCATTATGAAATTGATATGGTATGAATATGTATGAAATAATATTTGGATTCAGGATTTTGATATATATCAAACAGAAATACTGCTCTGGACTGGGTCAAAGCTGTTTTGATTTTCAGAATGAAATGAATTGGCTGCAAGCACAACATTTCAGAAAGTATGTGGATGATTGTATACAAATGGGGTTTTAAGCTGCATAAAGTCCCTCCATCCCTCGTCTGACGAACAGCAGCTATTGGCGTCATGGCCCTTCTGACGCAAATGGTTGTGGGCTCCAATTCATCTCAACCAAACTACGCTGCAATTTCACTTCCTCAGTACTGTGATAAGCAAGTGTAAAGGCTCGCCATCATTCCTCAACCAATCTTTGAGCAGTCAAAACAACCCAGGAAAGAGAACAAAACAAAATATCTCTTCTCTACAAGTGTCTTGATATACTGTACATGTTACTAAGTGGAAAACCACAATTGAACTATGATCAGCTTCATTTTAGCTGGTGTTTGCATAATCAGGAGAACTGCTTATTGAGTGCACCTCGTAAACAGCCTGTATTCCCAAGCCAACTAACCGGCGCACCACGTGAAGATCCCAACCAAAGATACCGGCTTTTTCAATTTGAACATGAGTCCGCCCAAATGCCGGTGATTCTCACTCTCTGGATTCGGTAAATCACCTAATTTGCTTTGTTCAACTTATCAGTATGGCTTTCAATTACAGGGGGTTTAACAACTCACCACAACTTAGTGGGACAGTGGCTACATCGCCCTATCTAGTCTACTGGGTGAGCCAGCCCAGCTGTTGCCAAGTTTACAGTCCATGCATTTTTTACATTTCGACAAAAGGAAGGAATGCTTCACTTCACCACATAAAACATGTAAGCTACAAGAGGGAATAGTTTGATTATTATGGCACAACTACACATGCTACAGCTTGAATCTAAATTACATAAATATTTCTAATAAAATTTCAATGCTTATACAGGCTTGCTATAATCTACTTTTAAAGTACAAACAATCATAAGCGGACTTGAAGCCAAGTAAGCCATCATCCCTTACACCACATCCACAACGTGGTTGTATTTTTCCCATTACACATGTAATCACACAAGTCTTTACAACACCAGCGACAAGCAAGTTAAGGTGATCTCCTGGCCGTTAGATCAGATAAGGCAGGGCCTGTTTGGTGTAGAACTCATCAGTTAAACTCCCAATTACAAGGGGTTTAGCAACTCAACATAGCCCAGTGTGTGGTCTGTGGACTGATGCCCTTGAATACAGGACACTTGTGAACACTACCTGCCTTCAACAAAATGATTACAGCCACTGTTTATTTTTCCAAATTTACCAAATTGGACTAAGTACTTTCTGATATAAATGGACAGCCAGTAATGTCTGTCTGGTATGTTTGCAGTGGAACTAGAATAAGGCATTGTCAACCCATGTTCTGCCAGCTCTAAGAATACAAAAACCAAGAAAAGAATTGCTGTGGACGGATTGTATAAGCTGTAAACATTTACCTTGACTGTGAGAAAGGCAAAGTTCTGGTATTCCTTGACAAAGCCAGCAATTTGGTCCTTCCCATCATTGAACAGCCATGCCCTCCTTTGAATCTGTTCCTGTAATGCACATTTTGTAGATGTTACAGCATTGTTCATAGGCACAGAAATGTAGCTCTGAAATAGACTATTCAGATAATGTGAAAAATTGTTCTGATTCATAACCAGGAAGTCTTTATTACACAACACACATGCACACAGCTGTAGTTAGAATACCTGTAGTCCGAGGGATTCCACAAACCACTGGTTCCCCAGAAAGTTACAGGCCATGTCTGTATCTCCATTGTACAGCAGGACACGGTATTTCTGTGGGCACCAAAAGAAAGATGTAAAGTCTTTTTGTAAACATCATTTAACTTCTCCTTGACTAAATTGTTCTGTAATCTATACAAATTAGGGTGTACAAACACATATAGGTTGGCAGGAACTTCTCTTTTCAACCATGCCTCTATAAGAAGTCAGTGTAAAATGGAATCAATCAAATAAAATCTACCTACTTAAATCATCACATAATTCTAATGATTATTCCTTTTCTTGGCATATCACAACATTTGGTGTTAGAGTATGCCTTTTTTCTATGCTTGCTTCTGAGTTTGTGTTCCAAGGACACAGGAATAAACAAAGGTTCGACTGTGGGGTGTTTGACATGCTAAGAATGCAGTGCATACATAGGGCTTAAGTACTTGACTAAGTCTTTATCAAAGATCCATTCAAAAGGAATGTACAGAGGCTTGGCAAAACCTGTTAAATATACATGTCACCAGGGGAAAGACTTGGTAACTGTGAAATTACTTCTCTAAAGTAAAACTCCACTGAGAAGGGGAGAAAGAAAAAGTAACATTCTGTAAAGTTTTGAAAAATGCCATTATCAAAATTAACATTTTTTCAGAATGAGTTTGATTGATGATTCATTGCTTAAGTACACAGATTATTAATCTTACATTGTAAAATGCATCAAATTTCATGTTACAAAATGTACAACACTACATCATGTCCTGTCCTCCACTGGCCATTAAACTGACTTCTGTTTATCTATATTTTGTCCTTGTTGGTTTTGGAGAATTGGACACTACATCAACTTTTTATGACCTGGCACGAGGGGGAGGGAGACCACAAACAGAGCTGTCCCCTGGTGGACATCAGACAACATTATGACCAATTGTCCATGCACGCTTGCCCACAGGGTAATATGAACATTACCACAGGGCAATATCACCCTACCCTCTAGGGACACATTTGGACTCTTGATGGATGATACCATTTTATAACCTCAGATAGGGGCTTAACTGTACAAATAATGACCTGAGATGAACAGGACAGCCTTTACGACCCAACAGAGAGGACTTCCCTGTAAAGTGATAGTAAATTACCTCCCTGATGTATTCCGGCTTTTTATTGCTTCAAATTGGGGTTTTCCCGTGTAAACCATGGATCTAATGACCTGACATTATTGCCCCATTATGACCCCCGTCATAAAAGTGCAGCAGACCATTATGTCAAATTTATACCAGTCATTTGCCACAGCTAAAACCACAAGGTATGGCAGGGAGGGTGGGGGATTTGGAGGTAATTCAATTACAGAATTGGGCCCTTCTGTTGGAGGATTGCTGGATTTGAAATGGATGACCAAACGGAGGGTGAAGGAATCTTTAAGAAGCATGGTTAGAAGCTGTAGTTATTTGCTGTGAAGGTTTTCAGACCAAATGCTTTTTCTTACAGACAAATCAGTATTTCTATCGATTATTAACAGCCGCATGATATGCATGTACACAATCAGTTAAATTGACACTGTGCTATTCAGGTACATGTGCTAGAATGACACTATAGCTGATATGAACTTGTAATTCAAACTTTTGGACTATTTCAAAAACTACAGCCCAATTTATACCAGTTTCTACTGTAGCACATCCTTAACATAGGTGTAATGTCAGATGACACTCCTAGTTTGTGAAATTTGACTAATATCTAGTGCACCTGGCAGGTCCACCGGACTCCAAAAATTCACTACCTCTGATCCCTGCAGTATTGCCCCACACAAACCAGGGATTCCTGTAAGTCACATATCATTAAACTGGGATCACAGGTTGAGGCACCCCCATCTGTAAGGACGCGGCCAGTTACGTGCCACATTAATACAATAAAATTGCGGATTATTACGTGGATGAGGACGGTATTGGAAAGAGGCCGTGCTGACCCGTCGCGCACCGGTTCAGAAGAGCGCAGGGCCCGGGGAGCGGGGCTCATCAGGCGCACGCAGGGGATAGCTCACGGAACAGTTCGATACATCAGGCTCAACAATGACAGGCAAATCACATCACGCAAGGTGTGCCGTGTCAGGATGTATCGCTTACTACCTAGGGGGGATTTATGATATCTTATGACGTCTCAATCATACCTGACTTAGCATTTCCATGGCTTGCAGACCCCATGTGAGAGGTATTAGAGAGGGATTTCAGACAAAATTGCAAGTTTTCACATTTGTCTTGATGTGGTTTTAGATAAGGCTGGATTCCTATGAATAACGAAACTTTTATTGGTGATATTAATCGCCACCGTGTATTCCACGGGGAAGCTCCTATAATGAAGTTTTGATTTTGTTTGAAGAGGATCAGGGGAGAGATTGAATCCTCCATTTGACTGTGACCTTCAAAAAAAGTCTCAAATTGATGAATTCACCCGACACTATGCGTCTCTTTCTGTCCCCCATTTTTCACTTCTTTTGCTGTGACTTGTTAGACTGTGTGCCTGGAAAGATGTTGTACTACCCAATGTAGTACTTCTATTGCTCAAACCAAACAGCTGTAAAAAGTATTTTGAAAAATAAGGCATCTATAACAAAGAAAATTTCAATGTATATTGTGTATACTATAGCAGTGTACATATTGATGTGTAAAAATATAAGAAAATTTCATTTCATATACTTCTTTAAGTGAGGGACCATCACTCATTTTTTTTCTGCCATCTTATCCCTGTTTTTCAAAGACTACCGGGTAATCATAAAAATGAAGGTTGGTGTCTCTTTGTACAAGTACAGGTACAAATTCTTCACTGACAATCAAATCAAATTGCATGTGAATCAATACCTTTTTTCAATAAGAATGAAAAAAGAAAACTATCAAAGTTAGCTAAAGCTGATCTGAAAAGTCACTGGTACATCTTACAGAATAACCTAGGTGGGACTGGTAGCTACAGTAATTTAATTAGCTTCCATAGCAAGCAGCAAAGGTGAAGAGATAACCGACCCTAAATCATCCATCATACATCATCCATTCTGAGGCTGAGAGCAGTCACAACTTCTCCCCTCAGTACCTTCCCGCTGATTGATTTGTCGGATCCAAACACCGGGACATAACGTCCATCCATCATACAACACGTATCTCTCATCTACGTGCACCATCCAACGTTCCACAGCCTCCAACAGTTGGGGCACCAGCTGTCCCGCACAAATCCCTCGTCAAATTCATGCCAAAACTTGGGCTGAATCCTGCGCTACAGGGGACATTCTGTCACAGGCTATCATCCCCACTTTATCCTCGCTTATTCCTCTGCTTTGATTTGCCTCAATGTGTGGGTAGGTATAAAAACATGAAATACATAATGCTGTCATTCCGTACAGGCTGGATAATCTAGGATTTAATGCTTAACAGAAAGCCACCTTTACTCTTTATGTATTCTACTGACTGGTCCACTCTTTGTTCCATCATAAGTATTTTGTGTTTTATGAAAGAAGATAACAGATGAAAATGCAAATGATGAAAAGAAAGAAAGAGAGCAAATGATGAGATGTTGCCATTTAAGGCCTTTTTACAGCATTTACCAGGCTCAGGTCAAAGAGACTAAAACAGATTCTAATCAGAACAGATTCAAATCAGAACAGATTCAACCTTTTGTATCTTCAAAAAAGATGGTCATACTCTCACTATACTGCATCATTTTATGTCAAGCCAGAGAATTGTGATTCCTTCCAGCGAATGTATGACCCAATTTTAACAGGACACTTTGCTCACATTGCCCTCTACACATGCATGTGTCTCTACCATGACAGCAGTCTTCATTGGTAGGCTCCCTGCCACTCCACAACACACGCCCTAATCCCACAATATCGTAGCTATCACAGCACAGATTCCCATCATCATCCCGGCTAACCACAGCATCAAGTAGTTCATCTGATCAGGCCCGGTCCCGCACAGATCAAACTGTCATTCCGAGTTGTTACAGCTGGACTTTTTTTATTGTTTTTACGACCCCATCACATCACAGTAATCCTTCTCTGCGGAGCGCTCCTTTATGGGCCAGTCTTAAGTCCTGTTGGATTCCACCTCTGCCAGTCCGGGTTTTATGTCCAAATCACAAGCAGATAGATACATGGGAAAAGGTGCCGCAGTGCCATGAACAATGTTCAGTGTTCCCAGTCTCAACCTTTGGATTTATTAGTTAAGTATGGCCATACAATACATCGCCAATGCTGGAGTTGTCCATTGGTGGAAATGAGAACTTCTATCTGATCTGGGCCAAAGCAATAGATTTCTTTGTTGCATAAGTTAGACCAACAAAAGAACAAAAGAAAGTTAAGAGTCAACTTCTCAAAGGGAATGTTAATGTACAAGGAATATGTGTGTATGCAGAAGCATACTCGGGGAGATACAGTCTGGGAGAGGTGATTCATATCACCTGTCTTGTTTCTCCTTCCATTCACTATACACACATTGACAGTGGTGATGAAAAAGGAAAAAATAAAGAAATAAAAAAGTTTTTCAAAACCTCACGATAGGAACAAAATCTTATGCGAACATTCACACATTGATGTGTGAGGATACAATGTACATATGAGTCATGGCAAAGAAACTCACAAAATATACTTTTAGTGATACAATGTATATCACTTTTGAACATCACCAAAAGAACTAAAAAATGGAATGTTAAAAAAACATAAGCATTCCTTTATCAAGTTTGTGTAATGCATAACTGTACGATAACTACACACCTACTGTATGAACTGCAAGTGAATGTGGTAGAGAAATTGATTTGAGTTCTACATGTATGTGCTTAAGACCAAGAACATTATCAAACTAGCTACATTAATGATGATTTATGTAGTATGCAATTTCATAAAGCAAACAGATGCCAAGGTGTGTGACTGTGCAAAGAACATCCAACACCTTTTCCCAAGAGGGCAGGTGGTCGACCTTAAGGAGAGAATCACTGATACTATTGGCCATTGGAGTTAGTTTATTGACATTGATACCAGCTTCTTGGCTATCCAAGCAGCCCATGGGGCATTGTGGGTAGATTACTGACCCATTCCACAAAGTGTATGGGACATTGTACTTAGCTTACTGGCTATTGTGGATAGTTTATGGGACATTGTGGAAAGCTTCTTGTCCATAGGAGTAAGCTGATGGACCATTGAGGTTTGCTTTTTAGCTATTATAGTGCATTCATGGCCATACTGTGGAAGTTTTACTATGGTTTGCACTAGACGAATATAAAACTTAGCATGTGTCCAAGAGTTCTGGAGTATCAAAATAATTGTTTTAACGCTCATGTACCTAAACTCCTTAGACGATTTCTGTGCGTTTTGGCATTAACAAAGTTACCCTTACACAGAAAAACAAATTTTGAAGCATAGATGTTAAGTATTAAGTCCTATGAATGTGTACCAATATTGAACTTATTGTGAACATTACTTTGCAGGCAACACTCTTAGGTAAGACTAAGAGTGAATTCGAAGGAAAAAATGTGGACAATTGAGCTGCAACCTGAGATATGTGGGTCAGACACCCAGATCTTTCTACTTGAAATACAAAGAAATCCTTATCAAACAATTTGATAATGTCTTCAAAGAATTTATGGCATAGGGAACTCGACCCTCACATATCTGAGCACAGTTCACCCTTGTTTTTCTTGCCACTTACCTACTGATTCTAAAAAAAGACGTTGCCTGGAAAGTAATGACTGCAATGATTTGAAATTTGAGTTGTGCTTACTAGTGTCATTTCTGGATGGGGCTGAGAACTTTTTAATCACCCCTCGTATGTGTGTGCATGACATTATGTGTGTGAGTGTGTGTGTGTGTGCGTGTGTGTGTGTGTCCATGAACTTACAAATGCCATGATGATCTGGTCGTACTGAGATTTCATGGTATCGTATTGGAAAGTGTAGTTCTGTAGGACAGCAGATCTGAAAATGATAAAATAAAGAGGATTTACTACATTCTGAACTGCAGAAAAGTGGTTTTACACTTGACATACAAAATACATGCATTATATGAAGGAAACCTGCAACATAGAGAATCATGCAATGTTGTTAAAAGTTGTTATTCCATCTTTCTTTCAAACTTAGCATTCCCAGAAAAGGATCATTTGACCCTCGCACTACAAAATGGGGAGCATCAAGATGTCATACATTGTGTGTAACCATCCCTTCGACATATTGTTTCTTTTTCCACTGGTCAATGCATTATTCTTGTTTCTTTAACTTCTAGCCTCGACTCACATTAACCCTTCCTGGTACTAAGATGGCAGATATGATGAAATGAATCACTTACGAGCAGACTTCCCAGGATGTGATGTTCTCTGGTATATGTAGACTCTGCCTGACGTATGGGTTGTTCAGGTATGTGGTGATGGCCGATGTGTTGATGCAGGGGATCTGTGCCTTCAGCTTGTGGCTGGGGATGTCCTTCAGTATCTACCAGGGATAGGAAGGCATTAGAAAAACATCTAGTATTGATTATCGAATAATGCTAATATCAAAGTAACATTCCTCTACTTGATACCATTGATAATTACTAACATTTATTTAATGTTAGCTATGAGAAGTTTCATAATGACCTGGTAATCTTGAACAACTACATAACCTAAAACATCATTCTGCAAACAAGCTCCATGGTTGTAGCCTGGGTACCATCCGGAAAGTAGTTCGCTCTGGCGTTCATTATATACTATATACAGTCGCTTCTAGCTCTGACATTCATTATACACTAACGTTATATACAGTCGCTTCTCTGTGTTTCCGTCTGGGAACGCGGACCATCTTAACGTCTGGAATCGTCCAAATTTTGGACGCAGGCGCTGATTGGTCCCCACATATGAGCGAATTATGGAATGGGTTCAAGCGCTCGTTCGAACAGGGCTAGGCGTTCCAACAACGGACAAGCCCTCCGTCGCCTTGCGGAAGGTCTGTTGTCATAGAACAAGTGCTCTAGAACCTATTCCTTGATTCGCTCATTAACTGACGTTAGCACCAAACGGTTTGAGTGTTCATGTCTCCAGACGGATAGCAGGAGCGAACTACTATCCGGATGGTACCCAGGCTACCATGGTTGTGCATCTACAGATCAAAATTCATTATGATTCATCAACCCCTTCTTGAGTTATTCTCTTTATTTCAAAAGTCTGAAACAAAATCACCCCCGGCTGTTCCTTCAGAGAAGTCTGCTGGGAGGCCCAAACCTTTACAACTTACTCTCTGTCCCAAAACCTATCCACCACTCAAAATTCATACTGAGAAAACAACTTTACCATTCTCCTCTTCTGCCCGAAGTAGTACTTATGGAACACAGGTGGGTCCACATCATAGGTGACATATTTCTGCCCATCGAAGCCCAGCCCAGCTGAGTGAGGAGGGATTCCTCCTGAACAGTTGGCAAACAGGTTGTACCTGTTCAGACCTATGTCCTTTATCACATGGGACACCTGTTCCATCTGGGGAGGAAACAAAGGTCATATTAGAGTATCTGTTCATGTAAGATGGGAGGGGCACTGTTACCAATATCTGTAAATACAATAGGCATTTAAGCAGACATTTCACTGGACTGCAGCTGCATGTCATTTTGCACTAATTTTGAGAATGCCTGGCTCAATTTGACACAGCTCTATGAGATATCCACTTTCTGAGGCTCTACAGTCTTGTACTGGTATTTAAAATATCATAAAGTTTTTAATACAAATGGTTTATTTAAAAAAGTAATGCAAGTCGATCTAGAGGAACTGATGTGTGGTCATCTTAAGGCAACCTAGACGCTCATAAAAATCTGAGATATTTCAGTCTCTAGTCTAGAAGATATGTGCCTTTACCTTTGTACCAAATTTTAACTCATTTGATATGAGCTGATTTGATTTGCTTTGAACAATGAGCTTGTTATAAAACCACTTGCATTATGTTTTTGACTCACCCTTGTCGTAACCAAATGGAGATGCGACACCTGCAGTTGTGTAGAATCTGGAGCAATATTAATTAAGTGAACTTGAGTTTTTCACTTGTGCTTTATACTTACAGCAGTGGCACAGTCAGGGTTGGTATTGTTGTAGAAGTTACAGGAGTGTGCATTGATGCTGTTGTTGCTGGGGCAGCAAGATTGCGTCAGGTCTGTCCAAAGGCTGTATGGAAAAATATCAGAACAGCGCTTTGTTAATACATTTTATCACCTTTGCAAGAAGGTTATGCTTTTGTTTTTGCTATGGTTGACTGGCTGTTTGTGTAGGTTCCACTGCAGTTTATGTTTCTAAATCTGCTATTATTGTGTGGTACAGGTAAAAACAAAACATTTATATTCAGTCCAATGTGAAATATATATGGTAGGACATGTATCGTATAATACTCACTCATCCCCAATAAGGCCATGGTAGTAGGCAAAGTAGACGATGGAGTTTCCATTCAAGGGAATACTGCTTAGACCATTTCCAACTGCAATGCCCTGAAATTTTTTTAAAAAATGATGAAATGTTGAAAAAAATCTAAGTTGAAAATGGCATGACATTTACTGTTAGTAAAACTGCACAATGTCATAATCCTGTCAATCACCCATGACAGACGCTCCTGTTACTTTGGTTTTGTAAAGGCACTCTTCACCCAATCTTATCAAATAAATCAACAAAAACCCAAAGTCTTTCAACACATTCTGTCACAAAAATATTAAATTACTTTGAATGAAAGTGAAAAAAACTGCAATCACGCCATTTTCTCGTTACCAATTAAATCCAAAGCCATGTACAGTACATTAAATTTTGTTAAAATATTCCTGGCTTTGTAACATACATTAAACATTGTGTGCTGACTAGAATTAATTCAAAGGTGACTTTTTGCACCCACCTGAAACTTGATATCTGAGTCCTGCATGACCTTGAGAGCTAACATTGGGACATAGAAGCCTGCGTAACTGGATCCCGTAATGAAGAAGTTGTGGCTTTTATAGTAAGGGTACCGCTTAAAAAAGTCTTGCAGAGCAAGATAATTGTCTTCAGCAACCTGTAAATGGAGCATAGTTGATACATTATTCAGAGCCATCACATGTCACATGGTGTTAGTCAAAATGTGTTCTGCACTGAGTTAGCTGATAGACAGGCAAAACATACATTTTTTTCTAAAAGTAAAAGATGTAACTATGTACATTCAAAAAGGCTAAAGGTATGGCATAGGTTCTACAATGTATTAGATTCTGAAAGATAATTGTTGATTATGCACATTAAGCATTCAGTCAAAAATGTGTTCCACACTGAGTTAGCTGACAGAAAGGCAAAACATACAAGTACTTATTCTAAAAGTAAAAGATGTAACTATGTAACGTTATATTCAAAAGGCAAATGTATGACATAGGCTCTACAATGTATTGAATCCTTAGACATAGTTGTTGTAAACATTAAGTCTAATGTGTTTATACACTCTTTTATTCCTTCCTTCGTACTTTTTTGCTCCCTTGACTCTTTCCTTCATTCTGGCCTGTTGACAAGCCAAGACACAAATTTAAGGCTGCAAACAACATGCCCAGTTAAGTGGTTACCTCATTACAGCAGTGAGAGAAACTACAGTGAGTGGGACGGAATAAAAGTGTGATAAAACAAAGATGGAGGTCTGTTGAAAAGTACAACACACCTCATCATCATTAGTGGTGTAGTTCTGGTCATCTGAGTAGGAGAAGCCCACACCCGCTGGTGACTCCAGATACAGCACATTGGCCTCCTGCACAAACAACAACAGGGAGTTTAGAAGTACCTTGCTTATCTTGCTTATATGGTGAATGATAACAGTACAGCAGGTTTCAGATTGTACACACAGACTAATCTACAAGCAGATCCTGCAGTGGCATAAGATCATACATAAGCTGGGGAAGGAGTTTAGCTGGCAAAGGAGTTCATTGGCAACCGTGAGGGCTCCTTTGCTGACTAAACTCCTTTCCCAGCTTATGATACAATCTTATGCCACCGCAAGATCTGCTTGGAGATTACACATAGACTGAATTGAAGGCCTTGCTGTGCTATGCAAGTTTCTAAAACAAGGAGTGGATACTTTAATATGTTGTGGTCAACCAAGTACAGTACCTGACATGACTTTTAACAACAACATATTGGATGTTGGATGCTTCAGTCCATGGCAAATCAGACAAACTCAGCCCAACACCCTGGTCAATGCAGGCCAACCCTTACATCAACACCCTAGCCCTAACAGTTACCCTGGACAAGTTGAAGAAGGTTTTGGGCCAAGTTGACCAAAGTTATAGACTGAGTTGACTGGGCAGAGTTGAGTTGGTAAAGAATCAAGTCGTCCTCATCCCAAAATAATACCACAGCACTTGCATACAACAGAATTCATGCAGCTGCTAAGAATGTACAACATGTATATAATACATATGATATTGTTTACCCACAACAACTACTTGTGGCTATCAAAAACCATCACCAAACAGACCCAAGACCTCTGTTCAGGTGTTACATGTACCTTGTTCCAGCTGTAATCATTGTACTCAAGGCTGAAGCCATCATCTTGAATCTGCAAAAGTAAGTAATATAAATTGTGAGCCAAAATGCACAATTCCCTATGTGAAACTTAAGGTGACATTAAGTCATAAAATCACTAAAGATATCATATTGCTTCATTCTAATTACTTCTACATTATAATCACAGGAGAATGAAGATATGTCAGTCATAAGAATATGTCAGGTAACAACATTACTTGGTGGTAATTCTGAAAGGCAATTCCTGCAGCAGTGCTCTTACAGTTTATCTCTTCAGCTTGTATTGTTCCCTGCTGCCATGGCACAGACTATGATGTGATTACCACCTATTTTAATTTGTCTAAGTGCGGATTGTGAATCTTAGCTGCCCCTTGAGTTATTCAATTTAAGAAACTGAAAGTGGCAGGCAAGAAACTGTCATTACCCCCCATCTGGTGTGATTGTTATTATTCCTTCACAAGTAACCGGTGCAATGGCTGAGTGGGTATAGTGTTTGCCTTGCATTTGGTAGGTCGTGAGTTCTTTCCTGGAACAAGTCATACCAAAGACTTTAAAAATGGTACATGCTGCTTTCTCTACTTAGTGCTCAGCATTTGGGAAAGAGTATGGGAGTTCAACGCACATCACTACCAGCGGACCAGCTCCCTGCTGTAGTGACTTGCACAAATGTGTGGCCCAAGGGCTACAGAAATGGAGATAGGTGCCACCCCTATTAAGCATCTGCACAGATGTATGGGCAACTTGAACTTTAACCTGGTCAAAAACTATGTCAAGACAAAAGGTGAACCTACATGTATATTCAGCAATGTCTATCCAAACAGCAATGTTTTAAGAACGCTGGGCTTGGTTTGGAAGGGTGGGAGAGGTGCCACATATCAGCAGGCCTGTGTTGACAGCCCAGGGAAACACAAGGCCTGGCACCTTGGGGGCTTTTCCACAGCTACACATGTACATGGGACAAATGTTTGCATGCTTGGATGGGTGAGGGAAATACCAGCTTGGACCAGTGGACACTTTGTACAACATTATGCTTTGCCATCGGCAATTTGACTACGGGTAAACTATACTCAACACAACAAAAAATGTATCTAATTAAAAAGATAAAAGTTTGGAGCCGGGAGCTCTTCAAGCTTGAATTTCTTTTCTTATTTCTATTGACTTAAAAGCACTATTAAGCTCTATTGTTACCTGATACTCGAGAACCTTACATCTGTACATAGTCTAATATACTATGATGTTTGCATCCATCGGTAGTGGCTACCTGTATGACAGCACAGCAAGGATATAATGGCATGGTCAGATAGGGAAGTATGTGTCCTGTTGAAATGTACAAGTGTACCTGGAACTAAAAATAGCTTGTGCTTGGGAAGAGATGACAGACTGGTAACAATTTCAGGACTCCTTAGACCTTACACTTACCAGAAGTAATATTAACTTGCCACACACAATTATTACCACACACCAAAAAGAATACTGATGATGTAACATCGACCAGGTGCCATAATACCGCCACCTCAAAAAAAATGTTAGTATAGAGGTCTTCCCAAGATTGTCTTGAACACCGAATGTTAAATATCCTAAATGTAATACAATTCAGATATTACGTGTTGAAGACAATCTTGAGAAGGCCTCTATAACAACGTTTTTTGAGGTGGCGGTGTAATGGCACCTGGTGGAATTATGCGAATGTATGTTAAGTATCAGTGATGAATCTGATGATAAAAAGAAAGGCTACTGCATGTGTTCTGATACATAATACTGCAGTCTGTACATACTGGAGTCACTAGTACAGCAGGTCAATGACACTTTCAACTGCTGATTCTTGTACATGTATATAGGGAGCAATTTTGGGAGTGGCTCTGCAGACATCCTTGACTGAGTACACAGTTGGCACATGTTGAGACACAAATATATCTAGGAGCTACTTTTAGTAGCATGATGTCTTATTTCAGTATGTGACTCAGAGTATAACTTACATGTGTTATCTGTTTGGAATTACGGTAATCAGAAACAATACAGTCCATCATTGTAGTAACATACCTTTGAAACGGCTTTTAAATTTGTATTTCCTATTGCCTTCAATATGTAAAACACTTAGTCAAGAGTAATGAAATGTCCCTGTTGGTTATGTATAGTGACATAAAGTTTACTGTGGTTTGTGGTGCCCTAGAGACTTCTTGGCACAGTCAGCTTTGGCAACAAAGTTGGACCATGATCATGACCTTTACGAACTTGATGTTGTTGTTTTTTCTCACTCTTTTGATTATGATGGCTTCTTCAGTCATTGCAAAGGGCAGAGTGTGCATCAAACTAACTAAAGATAAAATTCTTAATTTCTGGGCTCAGTCAATGTTGCTGAAAATGCATGCCAAACACACAACCCATTGATTAGTCGTTTCATGACAGTAATAAGCCGGATCCTGCAACTGTTACGAGATCAGAACGTATTCATTTGGTTTTATCGCCCAGCAAGGGCCATCCTGCAAAACTTCCCTGTTCCAATTGAACCAATCAGGGCCTCAGCCAGAGATGTGTGCCAAAATCAGGGTCAGTTCCAGCCCGAGACTGCTCCTGATTTTTCTCCGGAGGCTTTATGGCTGCTAAGTGGATGTGAGGAGGGAATGATAGAGTCCAGAGGCCTGCCCACTGTGTTTAATACCCCCTTGTCACCGCATGAGGGAGGGGATCAGAGCGGAGCAGCCCAGCCCCGGTGGTTAGCACCCACTGGGAGGGGAACGTGTCACGTCTGCCGCCCCGTCCTCACCAGACCCGCATCCAGGAACCACGCCGGGCGCACGGGGCGCAGCGCGAGGCTCCGGCCATAAAGTCACGGGGTGGTGTCCATATACTTCACTGGCTTTTCTCACACGCTACAACTCAGGCCCGCAGACGCAGGCGAGATGAAACAACTGGGACGACCCCCTTCTCCTCCCTCAACCTCCTCACTGCAATTAGATTGGCAAAAGCTGACCCAGGAAATTATCACAATAAAGACCTCTCCAAAATTAAGTTAAAACCAGCCGCCCCGCATTTATTCTGCCCAAATGAAATTATGAATCAATCCACTTTGTGCCGGATACTTTTTTCCACAGTGATTAGGGGTACCGTGTCATTGCAAAAACAACCAGGATGAATTGGATCAAGTAAATCATGCTGAAATATGTTTAAGGAGATTAAGACTTGCCATTGTATCCCACAAAGTCACCTCCTCTGACCCATACATGTTATGGTAGGGACCTGGTAGACCTAATTCATAACTCAAAGTATTGTGTCAGTCAGGTGTAATATGTGCATAAAATGTCACTGGACTTTAATACAGCACGCTGCATATTGAAATAGTGTGTAGGTATAGAAAGTTTACCATTACCTCAAAGGAAGTTTACCACTTCTTCAATGGAATTATGACTTCTGTATGCAATGGATCATTAAGCCGTAGGTCATCACTTTTTAAGAGCAATAACCAGACCATATCACATACGAATTTCTAAAAGATAAATGTTTGAACAAGAAATATTGCTACCATACACCAACATGAGATCACACTTGACTTCAGTTAATATCGTTTGACTTTGCTGCTAATCAGAGATTTACTGTAATTCTTACAATTTTCACTGTGTTTTTATGTTTGTTTTTTGATGATGACTGCCTCAATGTAAACTTAGATCCTTAAGGGTGCCATGTTCCCCTTACTGTATGGTATGTAACTATAGTTCTGTTGTGTGTAACATCACTGCAAACTTAAAGGCATTTACAGTAGTTCTGTAGTCTAAGATAGTTGAGCTTGGCTATTTTTCAGTAACTCTTAACCTAATTCCTCACTTAGCCATCGACCCCTGCTACTGACAGGGCCGGGGTTGGGAGACGGCTGGCTTTGACCTAACTGTATTTCTACAGAATTTACAGCGTTGCATGACAAGCGACCGTAAGATCTAGGACCCCCTGTGATTGGACCGCTTCCGGAGGAATCGCTACTGCACGAGAACTCTGCATAACTGTCACAGCCAATAGGAACAGTGTATAATAAGAAAGTTTTAACACTTCTGGAAAAAATGACTCAGAAGTAACACCCAACACCACTGCCTTTATTTTTTGTGTCCGATAATACCCAAAGATTACTATCTATAACTTCAGTTTGGTTTATTATCAATGACCAATCATTTCTTACAGCCTTCTTTAGACTATTGGGAACCATACAAGTTCACAATATCTTTCACAAAATTTCCAATAGACCATTTTCAATACAATTATCAAGAATTTCACCCTCTTTATGGTTTTTGTCCAGCATAGATTGTGCTTCAAAGTTTTAAATCATCCAATGATGGAACTTCTTGCACAAGACAGCCAGGAGAGCAATTAAACTAGTAGATACAATTTCCAAAGGATCTTGTTTGAAATCTTTTCTTTATATCAAACATGGTAACTAAAATTCATTTCTGGTAAGGATATCTTTGAACCACTCCTTTAAAGTGATTAGTAGATATGACAAATTGGCTTTGACACATATTCTATTCAATATAATCACATATTCATCTTCTGTGAACAGCAAATTGTGCCAGAATCTTATTAACACAGTGGCTACAGGATAGGGAGGTATCATACATGCACTAATAACTAAGCCAGGGACGACTGTTAACTCCAATTGAGGTCATCGATATCCCATCCACTGTTGTAGATATCAGTAAGGAAAGCTTAAGTTGGGGCGGAGTTTCTAAGAAAGTGACCCAGTCATGATACGCATTCCTCACCAAAGAAGGTCCTTGCAACAAACAACGATGGCGCCAGGGCTTATTGTGCCTGTGAAGGAGATATCCCCTTGGTGGTTCGACACAGAAGAAAGGAGAAAGTGCCTTTCTTCATATCAAAGGTATGATCATGTAAAAGGCCATGTACAGTCACACACATTCACACACACTCAGCACACTAAGGCCTCTCTCCCTCTCCTTCCATTTCACTGAGAAGCAACCATCACAGATGTGAACCTTCTAGGCGCTACAGATTTACCAAGGCAGTAGCTACAACTTAAGGAAAAATGCTGACTATGCAACCCAAGGCCTACAGGCACCGATGTGTTAATTAGGAGTTGACAGCTTCGCTACAAGTTTGATCAAGTTTTAATGAGAAGCATCGGGTAGAAGGCTTTTCTTTCTACCCTGCAGATACCAAGAGAACTTCAAATTAGGTATCATTTGGTTTGGCTACAGTCCGCTATTGCCTCATTGGTCAGTTTTAAACCTTGTTAACTCTTGCCTCAGGGCATTTTGGGGCATACCAGCCATTAAAGTTGTAATGTAATACATACATGTACTGAGAGAAGATTCTGTGGGAGAGGATGTGTGGGCAAGACTGGGATCAGTAGTTTCTCAATTATGACAGTGGCTTAATTTCCTTCTATATCACACTTTAATCATTCAAGGTTGTAATTGCAACTACAGAATGTAAACTTCTTGCAGCACAAAGGGTTATTAGGATAACTTACAACTAACCCTACATCTGGTAATAACTAGTTATTCATCCTTAACTCATAACTGCATTGAATTTCCTTTATAGTTGTATCAGATAGCTATCTGTGAAATGATTAATTGATATTATTATGATTAATGAAACATGCTAATATCTTTCAGTAAACATTCAAACCTGACACATCCTTTCTACAATAAGGTTCATCAAGGTTAAACTATGCACCTACTCCCTATCCTTATTCTGACCAAAAACACCATATGAGTCACACCTCTCTTTCACTTCTACTCCATCTAACACCACCTCCTTAAGAACTAATCTCCAACCTTGGCCTTGAAGGCCTTTTCTTCAGGATTTCAAAGATAAGAGTGATTCCAATGCCTGATAACCCCTATTATTTTCTGCCAGAAAGTGCAGACATCAACGCTATACTTGTCGCCACCAATTTCTACATCAAATAGCAACTCTACCATAGAGAGTGGGAGGACTGTTATTGGATAAACATAGATATACATTACTACAGAAAAAAGGTAAAAGGATTCCCTCTTTGTTTCCAACCATTCGGTTATGATAAAACAATTGGCATTCATCATCACACAGGTAACTTCTCACCTCTTAATGATCTACAGGTTGCCTCTACCAGAAAAGTTGATCTAGGAATCTATTTCTTTGTAAACAGAATAACTCCAAAAGTACAAACATAATTCATAACTTTCAGGAGATGTGGCCTGAGAAAGATGTAGTTAAATCTCGGGTCCCAAGCAGCTTCAATTGTTCCTAGGTTTGTGAAAAGGTCAACTAAAATGTTACAAAATACACACATTGTGTTTTAGTGAATACAACAGCACATTTTCCATTCCCCATGTTGATAACTAAGGAGATGGACAACTGTCTGTAAAATGTCTGTCAATACTTGGGGCTTGAGCAGGTGAAAGCATTACCCTAATGCACCAATACCTCACATACACCACATGACTAAATCAACACAAACTGTGTGAAGGTGTCAAGTCAGGTCAAGCACTTTGGCCTGACCACTACCTCATTGTCTATATTCATCCCCCTCTGGGTCACATGGTGAAGACGGCATGACATACCCAGCAGCAAAATTGGATTTAGAAAGAATATCTTGAGAGTACATTACTCGGGTCAGAATATTTCAGATTATTATTTAGATTATTATAGAGAAAAATAATGAGGCAGATTTTGTTAGGGTAGCGTATCAATAAACCCCAGAGGGGAGGCAGCGGTTGGAATAAACACCGCCCTGGGGTGCAGTCATTAGAATTAACACCTGTCCCAGGGGGCGAGCACCCCAGGGGACCTACATGGAGACAACCTTGGCAAGACGGGTCCTTTCTGGTACTGGTGGTAGGGAATTTCAAAGTAAAGAATGGAAGTCTTGTAGACAGTGTGTTTGTTTCAGCTGGCTATGGTCTAAGCCTCACCATCTAAAAGTCATCTCAGTTTTGTAGATAGGAGTAAACTAATCTATCTGATTTGTTTGTATTTCCTTGTTTATAAAAATAAAATATGCTTATTATTGATGGAATTGTTAAATCATCCCATGCTTTTATATCATTTGTTCAACCAATGTAATAAATATTTCATTGGGTTAATTCTAGCATGTTCTGCCCTTAAACATTTTTTCTTGGTAATGATTTTCTTTTTTCTTCCTCATTGACTTGTATTAGTGTAACTGTTATTTTTTGTACATTCTACAATTACCTTTATTATTATGATAATTTTGCTAAATTTGGGGGATTAGTATACAAGTCTTTTTCTCTCCTCCAGTAAGTTCTTTTTTCTTGTGGATATACATGATTATTTCCTAAGTGTAAATGAAAATGAATAATAAAATTAAATGAAGAAGTTTAAGTGATGTTCTCTTACAGCATATGGCTACAGTCAACAGCTTCCGCCCTCTTGTCAGTGCATGCTTTGTCATCAAAGTCACCATGGATATTGATAATTTGATACCAACACTTACAAGTCTAAAGGTATCTTTTGTAATCAGATTTGTACTGTATAAGTTAGACATTGTATAGACCAATGCTGGTTGCAAAGCTTGTCAGTATAGACAGGCAGTGGACACCATCTCTCTGATAGAATATAGCCTATAATTTGTCAATAACATACCGGTAGTAGACAATGGCTGTCATACTACCGTGAAAAAATCGATAATGGTATAGGTAATGGGAGTTGAAGTCCAATTATTTTTTTAAGCAAAGTTATACTACATTTATTCCAGCTCAGTATTGGCATCATACATATGATGATCATAAATGATACAGACAAACATTAAGTGAACAGAATGTATTCATCGTGGTCGAACATGGAAGTGGGAGGACATGGAAGGAAAAGTCTGATCGAAGAAAGACTTTGAGGAAGCCAGATGCGGGTGACTTTCTAGTTGCTGCTCCTTTTTTTTGGTAAGAAGTTGATTCAAACCAGGCTCATGACTCCAGGCCTTATTTTTCCCAAGGAGGCCAGTGCTATTTTTTTATTAGCAGGCCAGGCACAGGGGCACTTAGTGAGCCAAGTGTCTACGAACATTGCCTGGAGGCAAACCATGGGCCACATTGCTGCGATTCCACGATACTGAGCCATGAAGCGGCGGATCCAACACCAAATTGAAATGGTGTGTGAACTTGAGGAAACGACCAGAAGGGAAGCGGCAACCAGTATCAAGTACGCCCCCAAAAGCCACATATAACCAGGGCCAAATTGCTTTGAAGTGGAACCATGCCCCTTCCCACAGTTTACCTGTGAAATCACATACGTCTGCAGGTGACAAATTAATGGCTGGTTTTACTGTGGGTAAAGTGTGTGATGGTGGAGAATTCTTGTTGTCCCTGAAGTTGCAGGCTGTGTGAGGAAGTGATGAGGTGATAAGAGCAGCATCCAGTACAAGCTTGTCACCAGGCCATCAATTACATGTGTATGTTGGGAAGTAAACTTCACAAGGGACTGGAGCAGGTTGGCAGCACACTGGGCAGTAGTTACAAAACTACACCTCTATCTGTTTGTCCTCTAGTTGTTTATACATAGGTCACATTTGGACAGAACACCCTAGAAATTAAGGTCAGTTTGGGTGCTACTTTTACAGACGTTGAGAAATGTTGCTCTTGCCATTACTAGGCTTGGAAATGTTGGCTTCTTGCCTTGGTTCTTTGGTTGTGAATAGGGCAACTCAAAAAACTATCATGTGCATAGGCTCTGACTCCAGACCCAGATGCTTTTGAATAAGATATTTTTACACCAGATAGAGACTTTTATCTTTGAATCTTGTTTTTTGGAATGCTGGAAAGAATCTTAAGACCATTAATATCAACACATTTTCTATCATAACTCAGCTAATGAGAAACAGAATAGAAGATGGTCCATAGATATCTCATGATGCTTAGAGTGATGCAAGTATCACCTCAAGAACACAAAAACCTATAAAACCTACATAAACCTACTTTTATTAGTGGTATAAGGTACAGTGTTATTTCACAAACACTGAAATCACTTGAATCACTTCTAAAAAAACTGAAATTTTATCAAACTAAGTCAGCTTAGCAGCAAGTTTGGTCTTGTAAGCCATCTTACAGCAAATGCCCTATGAGAAAGGCATACAGACAGGTTTACAGTCTGTAACTCCGTCATCAAGTTGTGAGAGGAGGTGCGGCACATTTCACCAACTGCCAAGAGAGGTGGTGATAGGCTGTGAACCTGAATCTGGACAGAGACGACTGCTTCCTAAAGGTTGCTCAGCCTTGGAGAGCCTGCAGCACGTGTGTGTGCCTCTGGTGCTTCCTGTCCCTTTGTCTTCCACCACATGTTGCGCTCCCCCTAGTCAGATTGTCAGACGAAAACTCTAGCTTCAAAAGAATTCTTCGAGAGACTCGGATCTCAAGGTGTTGCAGCTCATGCGGGGATGGCTCTGGGCTACGGACGCGTCCTCTCCCAGGACTTATACAGGTCAGGGCTCGGAAACTTCTCATCACCGCTACATCTGAGAAGCCGCAAAGAACACCAACACTTTTACTCTCAGATTGCCAAAAACTACAGTAGAATAGAAAGTAAAATATTATCATAGACATACATGTACTAGAGCAGGCAAAACTCCACGAAACATGACGCCTGTGTTTGCCTGAAATTGTAAAAGATAGCATGCTGAGAAGTGGTAGGAACATATAAGAAAATGTTGATCTCAAAGCTAAGAGGAAATATTTCCAGAGTGAGAAGCCCTGCCCCTGGAGACAGCAGTAGGCCCTCCAGAGGTCCCAGCACAGACAACCTGTCCTGAACCACCGAGCAGCCAAATACTTGCTTTGTAAGCCGCTAATTCCTGGAGATCTACCTCCGACCCTTAGCCCAGTCAAAAGGCAAGTGATCTAGACTGCATCACAACTTAACACATTTTCTGCACCTGTGTATGTGTCAACCACTGGAACTCAATCAGGACAAGTGTTTGATATAGTCACTCCTCTGAAGCAACGGTCCAGGAGGATACATACCTACAAGTATTTCCTCCACCTCATGGAGATTCTTAAGTTGTCTGAGGCATGGGTTAGTGAACCATTATGTGGGCATCTTGCATAAATCCTCAACTAAAGCTTTCTATACCCTGGATCTGTGGTCTGCCAAGCTCCATTCCGTAGAGATATTTGGTATTATGCTCATGATAGCTACTTTCTTTAAGCAAGCCGTGATCCTAAGCTGCATGGATCAAAAGGTCTTAATGCAGACTTTAAGCATCCAGCGTAGAAATCAAACTCCTATACAAGACTGGCCTGAAGAACACCGCATCTAGAATCATCTTTATCAAAGAATCAATTCTGGAAAAAGTTGGAATTCCATGTTCTTTGTAGCGTCCGTGGGGGGAAGCGGAGAGGAGCCAGACAGATCCGCTGGGTTAGGCAAGTATTTTGAGCCCTACAGAAGGTCATGTCTAATTGGTCAGACTTGGCGCCACGATCAGGTGGACATCAGGTGGTCTGTGAAGTCCAGGTGGAGAGGCACGTCAGCTGGGAGGGGGCATCATGGCACATGACAGGTCCCTCTGTTAACCATGTCTGAGGACGAGGGAAGGAGCTCAACAACCTTGCGACTTTGAGATACACATTCACTCACTCGCTCATTATCAAGTTTAGCGTCCGTTGTTCCCTGTCTTGCAAGGGTTGGACGTTCATGGTGTCATTTAGGTGTGATTGCTAATCTCCAGCTGCCTCTGTCAAGGGATTTGCTTTATGTAAGATCTGTTTTACACATTTTACTCAATTAGAATAAATCAGGAGTTAAGTTGTGTTGTTGACTAGTTATGCTGTTTACAAAACTACTAGCTTTTCAATAGTATCCAGAGGTTTAGTGGTTAGCAAGTGTGCTGGTGGATCAAAGGTTGTGGGTCAAATCTTGGTCTATAACAGCCATGAATGCTAACATGGCACTGGTACAGGTTGCAGTCTATGACTATGTTGTAACTTGCATGGCATTTATTGCTCAGACTTGGAGTAGGGATAAGCCCTGGTGTGCAATGTCTTTCATCTATCATCATCAGTTCCCTATGCAGCTTATACTTTCTGAAGCCAAGTACAGAGCCGCTGTGTTGTGCCTTGTAGCACTCTATAATGTATGTGTTTTTGCTTTGCTTTGCCACTATACAATTTTAATGGTTACATATCACAACAGATATATCTAACAAGTTACACTCTATATGTAATTCTAGCTTATCATTACAGGTGTATATTAAGTGGTGATATACTAGCTCCTCCCATGATGCACCTGTTACCTACCAGGAAGGGTCCATTCTGCATGAGGAGGGCGTAGAGTGAGCTGCAGCCTGGACCTCCAGACAGCCACAGGACCAACGGGTCATGGACTGGGCTGGACTGGGACTCTAGCAACCTGCGTGGGTAGAGGAAGAAAATTTGAAGTACGAGTCAAATTTGCAGTTCCCTAACTTTCCAGAAGGTGTGAAAGACATAGCTAAAACCAAGGAGCTTTCAACTCCTTGCTAAAACTCAACCTGAGACAATTGTAGTACAGGTCTACATTATCAATGCTCATTTTTCACCACTTTTTCATTCCTCATTCTACTTTTTAAATCTTACCACTTCTAGATGCAGAACCAACCCTACACCTCAACACCCTGACGTTACCAGAATCAGATGCCTGAAATAGAAAACAGGTTCCGTCGGCTTTTACCGCCTTAAACTTGTAACAAGTCCGATAGTTTTTCACAGCGGAAAGGCAACAAACATGTCTGGGGGAAGTTTTCATTACCCACATTGTAACACAATTGGTTCCAGGCAGTACAGAGTGTACAGGATGCAGTGTGAGAGGGAGAGGGAGGTGCAGCACCTGTTGTATTACCTAACCCAACAGGGCACAGGGAGGATGAAGGGAAAGTCTCTCCACCTGGAAGCAATGTAGAAGCTATTATAAGACCAGCTGGTGCTGCTATAGAGTGTTCACAAGTTCTAGTTCTAATTTGTTGTGTACTGGATACATTGACTCAACACATGCCTCCATAAAGACAGCCTGCTGCAAAGACTTGCTTCAAATACTACTATGGTACCTTCAGGAAGTTGATTCAACTTTCTGTTGTAAGGAAAAAAGCCATTTTGTAAACATGCTACACAGCGAGGACAATACAGTATGGCTATGTTAGTTTTTAAAAGTTACATGTAGTCAAAGTCCTGTAACTGCATGATAGATGGTGCATATGGCAACATTCTTCTCCATTCTGAAGCCCTTGGGCCACATTTATGCAATCACTACGTATACAACAAGAGGTGTGTGTGTTCAACTCTATACTCATCTACCATATTCTTTCCAAAATACTAAGTGCTTAGCAAAAAAAGCAATATGTACCATCTTTAAAGTCTTTGGTATAACTTGGCCAGGGATCAAACTCAAAACCTACAGAATGCAAGGCAAACATTCTACCCAATAGGCCACTGCACTGGTCACCAGTATATGGCTATGTCTATCCCACAAACAACATACAAATGTATTGCTTTCTTCACCTGGTTCCAATTCCTGTGACTTGCCCATAGCAGTATTTCCCTTCTCCTTGCACAATCAATTAACAGCTAATACAGGATTCATTTAATTATTGCCACAAGCCAGAGAGAAACATGCCCTATCCAGGAAGGGCGGAAATCCTCTGTACCCAGTCCCAGGGAAGGTCTATGGTTACAAAGAGAGGATGAGCTTGGTCCTTTCATGTGGCAAAGGAGACCCTCTCTTACCCTGGGGCAGTTGCTGTACACTGGCATGGATCCAAAGGAACTTATTATCACCTACACATTTCAGCAAACTGCAAGCCTCTGAAAGATGGTAACCCACTGATAGGGCATGTGGAGGATGCTGATGATGACCATTATATTTGAACTTGCCCATGGTCAATTGTTTGTTTATCCACCTTTGCTAAACATGAATATTGAAGTGCTGATTAATAAAGCTAAGGCATCAAAATCTTTGCTGAAGAGAACCTAGTCATTTCCACACATTATGAGACATAATGTTGTGTTCAAAGCAAACAACTCCTTGATGTATACTGTGTCACTTAGAGGAAATTTTAGGGCATGCTGCCAAAAGCTGTCAAAGTGTAAAGAAATATCTCCAAGTAGATAACAGGAGAGAAAAAAGTCTCAATCATTTCTGTATGTACATGTCAAAGGCCAGTGGGAAAGGTATACTAAGAAAACATTAGAAGTCCACTCCAACATGTGCTTGCAGTTGTACATGTGGATGAAAGCTGGACATCACAAGTGTGTGGACAGCTGCTGATAATGGAACCTTGGCCTGTCATCGGTCCTGTCAGCTGTACCCTGACCTTGTCGGCATCATAAAGCTACAAGGTCAGCCATGCATTACATCCTAGACCAGATCTCATACCAAGGTATCTTTGACTTGTGGCAAGAACCAAAATCAACAAGTGAAACCACAGCAGTAGTACTTACAGGACTTCCAAGTTCCAACTTTTTGTGCTCTATATTGTCCAGTTTTGTTGTTGCTGCCGAATGTTGCATTTATTTTTTGCAAACAGACAGTTCATATACCTACTTGAGTAATAGAAGAAGATGCTACAATGTAATGTTACCTTTTGCACATGTTCAAAAACACTAAAACCAAAACAGTTATTCTAAAGTTAGAAAATGTTACACTTGCAAGCAAACAGGATTATCAATGTACAATGTAGCTCTAGATTCTGATACTCATTCTGCTTTCCATTTTCCTAAGTCCAAAGTTGGGACATACTTTCAAAATTGTACTTGTACTTGAGCCTACCTAACTCAAGTCAGGTTGGTAGCAGAAATCCCCCTGGTATCCCTAAGCCTTTCCCCTGGGAACAGGGTGTTCTGCCCAGAACTGAGCTGGTTTTAATTGTTACAGAAAGGCCTGGCAGGACATCAGAGGTGCAGAGATATCACAGCTAATCCCAAAGCCATCTATCTTACATGGGGGAAAGGCTTCCAGTGGTCTCCCTGTGCCATTTATCTGTAGTAAGAGAGCCTTGGTCCCCTCCCTCTCAACATGTCTGGGTGTAAAGTAGTGAAGGGTGGGTGTAGGGAGGGGCACAAGGGGTGCATGACTAATATGGTGGCATCCAGTCCAGGCAGGTTTATTGGAAACGGCACTCAGGGGGTCACATCTCTATTTGTTCCATGTCAACAAGTTTCCAGAATAGGTCCTGAAGTCACCAGACAGTCAGACACTTGGATCATAGGTTGTCCAGCCAGAAAGTCATATCCTTTCATAAACCTTCAAGGTAGGGCACACCCTCTTGGCACCAGGTTAAAGATGAAAGCTTTCCACAGAATCTTTCTGAGAATGGTTTTCTCGACTCGATTATACCGCCTTTGACAATTTGAAATAACCTACAGATATTCAGTACTTTTTAAAAATCAAATTTACATATCATTATGTGAAAAAAATTCAAATGTTTGAAGACTTAAACCATCTATTGCCAAAATTTAGGTCCAAGTTCATTCCGCTCAGTAGTTAGTCATTGAGAAGGGTGACAGAGGAGCACATGATCCCATTAAACAGTTAATTAAGGCAATCCTGTGGTGAATGCAGCCAAGAAGAAATCTTCACGTTTGTGTCACAGGTGTCATGGGGCCCAGACAGCGAGAGATTGTCTCACAAGGAGAAGGCAAGGAGAAGGCCAAGGCTAAGGTATTGGCACTGGGAGGTTGGAAACTTTCCTCCAAAGGGCAACACTATTGCACACATTCACACAGCCTGCTGCCTTTGTTCAAGGTTGGTCCTATGATTAACCTCTGAAATATTGTGCCATTTTCCCCAACTGTGAGATCTTCCAATCCAAACTCTGGATTTTTAAGCCTTTACTTTTCTGTTGATACTTTGAATGATCAGAACTCATAGAGTTTAAGCCCACAGTATAGTACCAATGTTTCTATCAAGTAAGAGTTTTTTGTCCCAACTTCTTTTTTTTGTACACTCTCATCAGTTTTGGGTTGCTAGAGGATGTCATCTACATAATCAAAGTAGAATGGGCTACATGAAAAATTATATTAAAAAGATATATGATAAACTGCAAAAGTTTCCAAAAGGCTAAGGAAGACTAGTTTAAGTCTAAAGCAGAAGCATGCCAGTGATGCCACTTTTATGAGAATACAAAGACCTACTTGTGATGTCTTGAGGACATATCAGATATTTTGCCATACTTTAAAACATGGGAAATTCCCTCACAAATCATGCAGTATGTCCAGCTTCTCATTAATCACTGCCTATGTGTGACTAACAGGTCTGAACCTCACAGTATGGTTCCAATTTGTAGCCCATACTTGTCACATTGGTGTCTGCCTCCCCGATAGGGGTCAGGTGTTCATTAATGCACCCCTGGGCTTTCTCAGGGATGAAAGAAGGAAAGGTTTTAACATGGGAAGGGAGATTTTAGGAGATCACTCAGATCTATATATAGCACAGAACCTATACAATCAATAGTTTAGAAACATCCCTGTAGAATAGTGGATCACTCCAAAAAGGCAGCAAGACATAGCCCAGTTTAGACTGATCCATTTGAAATAAAGGGGAGTGGATAGTTCAACTGTTGTATCAATCAAAGTTTTATCTGTATGTTATCTTGTTGCCCTGTAGGTTAGCATGGTAAAGTATGCTGAGTTGATTTCTTGCAGCACAAGGAACAAAATCACAGGAGTAGCTACTGCCTTCATAACTCTACAAAGTTAAAAAGACATTGAGCTAATACATTCAGCATTTTGAATACCATAGTTATCAAAAACTAACATCTGGCCAATAGTGCAAAAAATGGGTTTTTGAAAGGAACAGTATCTACATGTATGTTAGCCACATTTGGCTACATAAACTGAGTGTATATGAGTCCACAGCATCCATGTTTAGAAAAAAATGGACAAAGTAAATACTGTTTATGATACTTTGATGAAGGTTAGACATTCAGGTAATCAGACAAATTCAATACAAGTCAATCTGACCTGACTAAGAAATTGCACTCAATACAAAAGGTACTCAAGCAAAGCAACTACATTTGTAGTTCTGTTGTTTCAGTCTTTGATGAAAGACAGTAGATGCTTTATGGAACATCTGACCATTTACAACATTTATCCAGTTGCTTGTGTAACTTCTTAATTCAGTGTTTTAACAGTACTCACCAAAAGTGTAGCTGCTTGGTCCCACTGGCCTGCAGGTAACCTGAGTAGTGCTTGAAGCTGGGTTGTTTGACCAGCCCGGGTAGGTAGGTTATCTCATCTGAAGGTGTGCCGCTGTGGGCCAGGGTTAACAACACCAGGACTGACAGGTACCACATCTTACCTGTCCTGTACAGGGAACACAACAGAGAGGGTTCCAACCTCAGATTGAGGACTAAGCAAGACGCTTTTTCAAATACAGTATACATACATTTTAAGCTGTTTGCATTCAATTTTAACTCTTTGTTAAAGACACAACTGTTATCAGTGGGAATCCAAATGTGTTAGAGCATTTGATTTGTCTTTCTTTCAACTGTTCTTTAACAGTTCCTGCTTTGTGTTATGAATATGAGATTTACATTTAGCCTTTACCAATGTAATACTGTATAGAAGCAGCAGAACAATGAAGTTGAAAATCAACTTCCTATATCATCAACTACCTTTAGGTCCAAATACTGGTTGATATAATTGTTTTCCCCTTGCCACAACATCATGAAAATAATAAGGTCAAAAATAAATACAAATGCTTCTTTCTAGGGTCTTACTTTTTCCTTGCCATAGAATGTAAAAAAGTCTTATTTTTGTACCATTTTACAAGACAAAAGAATCCTGTCAACATCCTACATGTCAATTGTGCCAAACAAATTCTTATTGAGATGAACGTCCTGTCATTGTCAATAGTGCCAAAAGAATTCTTATTGGCGGGAGCAACCTGTCAATGGTATCAATCTAATTCTTGGCAGGAATATCCTGTCCGCAGTCCCCAACAAATTCTTAATGACATGAGCATCCTGTTAATATCATATAGTGCAAGCCAAAAAGTCTAGGTGTGAATTCAAAACACTACCTTACTCTACCTACAATTATAAAACATATCCTGTTCAAAATGGCTCCTCATTGTTGGCCCTGGGACGCACAGACAAAGTTACGGAAACCCGATATAATTTTTGCATCACAGAGGTAACAAGACGCTAAAATATGGACGTAACAAGAGTTTATCTGTGAGTGCTTGTTGTGCGTGTTAGTACAGACGTGGCTTGCTGGATGGCTGCTGGATCAGGTGAGAAGAAATGCCCCCCTCCCCACACCGTCATGCTAACACCGAATTTACACAATTCTACGACAATTTATCCACCTGTCAAAGAGACTGATCACGTACAGGTATTACAGAGGACACAATTACTATACAGCATTATCTTCTAGTGACTACTGAACGAAATTAATCATGGAAAACAACACTCAACCTGTCTTCTCTTCCGCAACTAAAAAAATCATGTGATTCAACTTTGACCCTGGCGTAATCCACTGACTACATAGGGGTGCGTGTTCAATCAACCTCACTATTAAAAAAATGTTCAACGCACACCAAATCAAACATAGACAATATTGGCTGCTTATTTACCAATTCGACTTTGTATGGAATATTATGTCTGAATTTACCTTTTAAAGCTGTAGCATTGTTTCTGTGTGAGTATTAAAGTCAATACAGCCCTGCCCATGCCATGGCATTGCGCTCGACAACTTGCGTAGTATCGACTATCGTCGCCTATGTCACATGATTTTGAGTTTCCACCGTGTGCGTAACTGTAATGGATTTAAATCAATTATCGTTTATCGTTGAATCTGCCCAAAATTATGTGGGTAGTTGGAAAAAAGTCTTTATGAAAACATAACCATTTCGAATCTATGAAATTTAAATCATTACACTTTACATTCATCTGTGTCGTGTGTACAATATTTGAAGAAGACGTCACTTCGACCAGATATAAGATCTAAAGTCAAAACTTCATATGATCTTAACGTTATATCTGGTTATTGTTTACACAGCTACCTTTATACAAGCAGCATGGGTGTAAGCGGCTACACAATACTGATACAAACGCGTTACGAAACTTTGATTAAAGTCATGTTTGAGTTTAACATTTCCTGTCTGACCAATCGTTCCACTATGTACTATTAGATAAGTTCATATTTCGTTTCAAACTCCCAACAAATGACAATGTATACGACGGTGGCACAGTCAGTGTGTGCACCTCCTTGGTATGTGCCTTGCTACCTCACAAATTTTCTTACTCTATTCCATTCTCTTCACATATTGCTCGTACAAATATGTACCGTTATTCCAAGAATGTACCATTAGATGGCAACTCGATGATTTATGATGTTACTGAAAGCTGTGGCGAGGCGGGAAATATTAAGATCGGACGACAAATGGACAAAAAGTGGTAAAACAAACAATGTCGTCTCTCTCCAATTTCTAGGAGACTTGACGTGGTTGTATTTCCGGTGGAATAACTTCGATGAAATCAGATGCAAATCGAGTTAGAGTTATTAGATTGTGCGCTGTGTGTTTATAGAAGAGTGAATCCAAATTCCACTGGAATTACGAGGACCGAATGAGAAGATTCCCCGCCAGCGAAATGTCGTTACGAGTCCTGAGGAAAAACTCCCAGAGGACTGCAATGGCAACAAATTTCTGAGTGCATCTCTGTGAGAAAATTGCATGCATAATACTGCCGCGCATGTGTAAACCACCCTATGCTTCATACATTTGTATGTAACATCTACGTGTATATTTGCAATGAAAGCAACACGATAGCCTAGCCGGCCAAAAAAGTAAAAGTGTCAATGCACTTTCTACACATGTCAGCACTCGATCCAATATAGATCACCGTCACAGTTCAATTTTCAAATGGACTCTGCACCAAATCCTTATCCAATTACATGGAATCAAGAGCGGCTTCACAATGAAATTTCCGGGTGAAAAATCGGGAAATTATTTGATCGCTATCAATTGATCCCACAGTCTTCTATAACAAGGCTTGCTCCCCGACTGCAGATTGGATGGAAAGATATCCAGATGTTCGGTCTCGTCCGTCCGTCTGCCGTTGGGTTTCCTTTGGCTCTGTTCCGGATCATGACAGATATCAGGGAGGGGGTGTATACAAATACAGGGAGCGTACAACAACAACAACAACAAAGGTATCAAACGTCATAGTGGATTGTTGTGGAGAAAGTATGAGACCGCAGTTAGAGAAGGAGGGACAAGAAAGACACCCTGCTTACCCATAAGTTCCCAACCCTACAATTACGGGCTACATTTCATCACATGACCGACTGTTGCCTGTGTTCAGAATGTAACGTTTCCTCCTTCCTGCACTTGGCATCAACGTTTGTTATGCTTCAAATAATAAACTCCATATCCTAGCGATGGACACAATCTTCGAACAAGTCTTTCTGAAGCTAAAAGCGGACAGAAAGTCGAGCGATTTTCCAATGTTTTTGTCGCGGTCTAAACATACCTTTGAGTTAGATTACACGGTATTGTACTACAGAGTTCACTGTGCACACTTTTATCTTTCAGTTGTCGACATCTGGCGGGCAGCTTTGAACTCAGTTGTCGTGCCTATAGATATATTCTTCCAGCCGACGACAAATTTACGACCTTGTCCACTTCCATTTCTCAGTGAATTGCACTTTGATAGGACTTCGATCGTGTCTGAAAGACCTCACATTTTTTTTAGACAATCAGTAATAGAATATGTGGGGAAGGTTCTAATGCTGTCGCCAAGAGTCTTTTGGCTCGTTAACGGGCTTTCAATGTCTATATAACGGAGTGAAAGTGTGTGAATTATGCTGGGAAGTTTTAATTGTGTTTAAGCCGCAGGTATCTACAGCAATTGTCACACGCAGCGGTACAGACGCCATCCTGAGCTCAGAGGATTTCAAAAGTGACGACACAAGAAAGTGACGAGAAATATTTCACCATTACTGACGCGTTTTCGGCGCCTAAATATTAGTCTAATATTACTTCATTAATTAAGTAGTCTGAGGGCTCGTCTGCCCATTATCCGTGCTTAAGTCATTTACACCTGCAGTGAAACACGAGCCATTTGATTCAATAAGAGAGAAGTGTGAAGTGCATCAGTATGACTCATGCGTGGCACGTTTAACGGCTGGTGTGGGAGATGTTTTGAACTTGACCTAGAAGGGCAGTCTTACAACTAAGGTAAGACTCAGCTTCAGTATCTGTGTTCTTAGCCCTGTAGCTTCTGGATTTGTCGGTGCTTTTCAACATCACCCTGAATTTCGAACTGGTGTATTACAATGTTCATTTAGATTTACACACTGACAGCAAAGAGCTTTAATTTTTCTATATTTCTCGAACTCTTATGAAGAGATACTAGTCATATTGTATGATATATGTTTTATCATAGAATTCGTGAAATAAATGCACTGTAAAGACTTTTCTCCCTTAGAAATGTGATTAGAAATTTAAAAAAAGTGGTTACTTTAGATGAGTTTCGTGTCGCCATAGCTGTCTACAGTATTGTGTGGCGGTGCCTCTCCCCGGCACGTAACTGTCATCTTTACGATCACGTATAATGGTGGCGGCTTTAAACAGGGCAGACCGTAAGACAGATTTACGACGATAATGCAATAGCCGGTGGAGATTGTTGACGGAAGTATGCCAATCATCTCTATAGGAGCTGTGTGAGCTAGACTACCTGTCTCCAACTTGAAAAGACGCTCAGACATCCGTCCGCCTCGGAGCTGCGCCGAGCATGCCATCCCCCCAATCAGAGGCCCATATTAATACAGGTAGTTGTACGTTCTACCACAAGGACCGCTTATCAAAACGGCTAACCTTGTTTAGGTGTAAAGTGTCGCGATTAGTCTGTAATGCCATTTAATTTGGGCGAATTTCGGGGGATTCTCTGGCGCTGAGATGAGCCCCAATTTCCCCGTTAATTTGACGCGCTTCCGACTTAGGCTCTCGCCGCGATTGTGAGCGTACATGAGAAAGTCCAATGTACATGTCATTTGTGGGCGATGATCCAATTTCTCTGTGAACGGGCACGAGCTGTGGGGTCCGGCTGATCTAATAAGATCGCCGATAACGCGTGGTGGAGGCGGCGTCGTAATTACTGTAGCGACAAGCGCCCATCATCGGGCTGCTTTACACATCATCGGAAGGGCCAGAAAAGCGCAGACAAATCCACGAAACAACCCTCACAGCGGTACCAACTCTTCACCTCAAATACCACAAACTGCGCTGCACACAAACTTTCTCCATCGACGTCTTTAACTTTTTTCAAGACGATTTAAGATCATGACGCACGCCCTCGCACAGAGGGAGGTCCGGCGAATATTCAACAAAGCAAAGCGCCACAGATCTCCTCCAGTCAAAGCGCTGGTGGTTGCTTACGCTACAGAAACACCTCGGTCCCAGCTGATTGCGATCAGAACAAAGACAGAGAAGCCGTGGAATACGCGTAATGTAAGCGGGATCAATTGTTTAAATTTGGCGGGATGGATTGCGCGGTGTGATCCTGGCGGCGCCACCACAATCTCCCATATTACCAGATGAGGCGGACGTGGTGACATGACAATGTCCATGTTCCCCCCGTCTTCTCAAATTCGATAATCGCCTCCCGCTTTGCTGCAAATCCTCCCCACTTTCTTTACGGCATGAGGGAGGACAGTACCGAAGGTTGAAACAGAGATGTCTGTGCAATTTTCCTGATGAGGAAAGATCTGTGTAGCTATAGACTTTTTATCCTAAACTCACCATCAAAATATGTATGGCTAAGCTGCGATGTCCCACCAGAGAAGTAAAAGTTTTTCAAAATGGTGACTTCTTGAAAACATTTTGCCATTTTCCTGAAAATCTTCAACCAAAAGCCTCTATAAGACAAAAATCACACTTTCCCATTGATTCAGTTACTTGAGCACCGCCTCCGCAGTTTTATCCATCAGTAACATCGTTTCCAAACTAAGTTGACATATTTGCCTAGCGTATCATTTGACAAGATATTTCTAATAACAGAAAATACATCCCATTGTCAGAATCGTTTTGCCTCCTAACTATCCGGGATACAGTATTAGGTTTGACGCAGAGTCCACTCTGTCTATCCATCAAGTCTTGTCAGCGAGCGAGCCGGCCGTATTCGGGACGGCAGAAAAGTGGAAAATATGGCCTACAATATTAGATTAGGTGTCCATGGAGACCCCATACTGTGTCCTGTCGTCCCGGTCCTTTTTTTTGCTCTTTTTGTGGATGAGTGATGGGCACGGAAGACTTGCCGACAATCACTGGGATCAGTCCCGGTGGCCACGACAGCCTGCCCCGCTTGGTCTATGGGGCGCCGTGAAAATGAAGCGATAACGGCCGTGTTGGTATGTATCAGCCGCTACCATCGCCCGGATAAATCAGCACAAAGTGTGCAATCACCAAAAATTTACACACTTTAATACCCGGCTAATTGCCGAGTCATCCAACACAAATCAGTGATTCACATTCGCCCCGTGTCTCCATCGTCACTGTGAGCAAATCGTCCTATATCATAGTTACTATCTATAATTGCACGTAGTACTCTTTCTCGTGATGCAAATAACATGAACTTTGTGTGTTTACAACAACATACTGATGTGTTTATCTATTTGACATTACTCCGTTGTAAACTGCAAGTACGTCCTTTCAATTTTCACGATAATTATTAGGTTGAGCAATGGGAAATGTGTGACTTGACTAAAATAGTACAATTATACGCTTGACTTGCTGTCTAATGTTCTTCTATTTCCCATCATGGCCACTTTGTGCGGTGGACATGTGTTTGTGCTAACCAGTCGAATCCCCTACTTGTGAAAGGACACTGTCAGATTCCCATGGTATCTCCCCAGGCATCGCCTAATGTAAACATAGGCACGCGCCCAACCCGAGGCCTAACGTAAACCTCCGTTTGTCATAATGCCCCCGGGGTCCCTCTACGGAACAGAAGAACGGTACTGCCCTATTTCTTTCTCAAGAGGGGACTAGCGCGCTTCTGGTCACTGCCTTACTCCAGAACACGTACGAGTAGAACACCAGCCGATACTATGTCAAATATAAAATGTAACTGTACACTAGCTCTCTTCGCTATTGACGGTGAATATTGGGGTCTTTCCAGGTTACCGTTATGGCTCATTACTTTTCCATTGAACCCACAAAAGTAACGCATATTTCATACTTTTAAACGCTCTAATAGTAATAGTGCAAAGGTTGGTTAAACTTTTCTATAAAGCTCATCCTTCAAATGATACTCCATTCCAATACCATTCTTTCCAAGCCTTCTCGTTGCCTGAACCCCCCCCCCCCTACCCCGAAAAAAATCTCGTCTATCAGTGTCTGTAAGCCTCCCTCTGGCTGTGTGTTAGTTCCTTTGGCGCGCTTGACGTCACAGTCGTCAGTGGGCGCCCTTCCTCCGAGTCCTGGGCAGAAGTGGTGTGGAGAGACCGGCGTAAACTCCGACCGTAGGAGGCAGGGAGATACGGGATCAGGGGCGGAGCAACGACAGCTTTGGTCGGTCTCTCGCACGCTCGACACGTCGTTGCTAATCGCTTAATTTGTTTACTTTGACTGCCTGGGTTTATTTGCGTAGCGACTGTTGTGTAAACCGTGAAGGTAATAAACGCCGCTTGGCTGGCTGCCTGGGTGGGGAGAGAACAGGAAGGCGTGGTGACATTTGGTGGTGGGCCGGGTACCTGATTTATAACGTCAATGCCGAGAGACTTTTAATAAAGTCAGGCTTTAAATGGCGGACTTTTCAAAAACTCCGGCTTACGGGCCCTTTTTTTTTACAAAGATTGGAGGAAAAATTGGGTGAATGAAATCAATGAATAAAAGAGAAGGGGACAAGAAAAAGCAAAAAGGTTGAGGGCGCGCCCTGCTATAATGAATGAATGAAGACCTTTATTGTACATTCATACCCACTGGGTTTAGTACAGGTCACAACAAATGATACAACATGATATAATGATACAATGAATCTACACTACTCAAGGATCGTATTCTACTGCGTACATTCGGCTTCTTCTCGTTTCTTTGTGATATTGAAAATGTAAGAACAGATATGCTTTATAAGTAAAGGCTTTGATGTAACCGCCTAGAACGCTCCAGGTCGGTTGTGAGTAAAATAATGAGTTGTCATCATTTGTACAGTAGTAGTAGCTCGAAGGGTTCTCTTGACAAACAATGGATATTTGACAGGAAAAAAACCCAGATCTAGATGAAAATAATACACAGAAAATAGGTCCATGGTCAACAATCTGCACCGGAGAATACAAAAGTGGTTAATAGTATCAATTATACACTAGAAGTCGCACCTAGTGTAACACATCTTTTTGGAAATTCCATCTACATTTCTAATCTCCAGTGATTTACTTCTACCCAATGCTGACGACATGACAAGTGCAAAAATGCTTGTTTGCTTTTAGATTATTACTTTTGCGGTATCAAATATCAGCTACAAATGGAGCTTTTTACCAAATTTGATTCGAAAGGGGTTTAGACCTCCATGCTGGCAAGGCGTATCAGCATACCGCCCGTTCATTAAGGTATTACTGGATACAACATGTAGAGGTAAATCTAATTAGACGTGCATTGTTGGCCGTCAGCGTCACCACAGGGTGGTCTCGGGGGTGGGTCTGGCGCAGTCAGGCTGGGCGCGGCGGAGACAGGACAAGTGCGGGGCTCGGACACAGACAGACCGGGGCCAGGCCACGCCACACCGCGGCACACACTGCCTCACGGCCCGTCTGTGTTCTTCTGAGCCGCCGCTAATCTACCACCGCCACACAGGAACGTTTCTGTTTGAATTGAATTCCAGCTACTGAGCTAGTCTAAGAAATTTGAAATAAGACATGAAATTAAATGCAATGTGCCATTACTACCGGGGTCACTCAAATTAAAACGCTAAAAATGTCTACTATTATGTCAAATGGTAGGGAAGCATTCAAGTTTGCAAACAACTTGGAGTGTACAGAACTCTTAAAGCGGTTATATACCTAATTGCACCTTTCAAGTGCTTGTTCCATTAAAACACCGCAAAGGCATAGTTGATCAAAGTTGAACACGGCCCAAATAAATAAAACGTCATTGACCGCTCGCCATAATGTATGCACTGCGAGGTTTCAGCACATCTTCCTTATAATTAGATTCGCTTGAAAAATACATATAAACATATCCAGTCAACGTGGTGCGAGCGGAACTCAAGTCGCGGAAACGGACTGGCGCATTTGACGCAACCATTGAACGGGCGTGACGTTTTACGCGCTCATTGGTCAGCGTTGCACTTGTTGATAGCGATTACCCGACGCCCATCAAATTAATTGTGATCCAATTACAGCACCTCTGTGGAGTGAGACCCCTGTGTGCAACAAAACCCAGCCCGTGGCCTGTCTCGTCCTCACTGCTGCCCGTGACTGGAGTAAAGACTGACCCAAAACATACCAACTCAAACCTCGAGCCATCGCACACCGAGATAGACCTCGTCCTCTCGGACTGTACACACTTCACCGTCGAGGTCTCACCAGTCTCTCGGTATGGAGTGCAATGCCTCGCCAAAGCCGCAACTGTCTTCACGCGCCAATGCGTTCTCGATCGCGGCGATCATGTCTTCGTCCTGCTCTACAAAGAAGGACAGTCCAGAACAAGCCATCAAGCCGCTAGGTAGGTTACTATTTCCCCCCTTACCCGTCTGTGTTCCTGTGTCCGGGGCTACGGGCGCAGTCTGGTCCTGGTCCGCCGTGAACTCTCACCCGTGTATCAGGAGCAGACGACAGCTAAGGCGATCATAACGGACCTACTGCAATAGGTAGTGAAAGGTGCTTTCATGGGTCGTATGTATGAACGTATATGATTGACATATCGTTGTTCTAACCATGCTCCAAGTGTCATGTTATAGTAAAACAGAATTTTTACAATGTAGCTGTGCTGACGTTCTGCTGTATAGGTGCATCAGTAAAAGGCGATTTTCATCCAACCCTACTATCTCTTTCTATGTTTTGACAAGTTTACAATCTATAGGCTACCTCCGTGGACAATCTGGATAAGCTATGGGTCAGTTAGGTCCAGTCCTTGGGCGGAGACTGCTCCGCCTCCGGCTGATTCGGCGTGGACATACGTATATTTTACACTGCATGCCCTCTGGCCTGGTTCAGGATAGAATGTCCAAATTCACAAGCTAACGGCCAGTGACTCAAGGCCATGAACAAATCATGCAACTGTCTTCTCTCTTGTTTGTATCGACATTACAGAGAACTTTGTAGAGAAGTCCGGTTGCGCACAGCCCCTGTGTGGGGAGGCTTCCTCCGCCGAGACCACCACAGACGGCGGGCGGGCAGGAAGGGAGAGTAGCGCCGCCGAGTCTCGACAGGAGTCAGCCAGCACAGAACCAGCGCCTTCCGACGGCTCCCACCTCCAGAACAAGGAGGGTAGTCCCGAGCTGAAAAACGTCCAATGCAAGCTAGAGTCCAAAGAACTGTGGGATAAATTCCACGAACTGGGCACGGAGATGATCATCACGAAGTCTGGAAGGTAAGCAGGACTCGCGGCGGGTGTCAGTCGGCTACTTACCGTCAGACATCGCGGGGAGGGCCCGGCAGAACCTGCGGGAAGGTTCAACCTGAAGTGTTACAGGCGTCTTTGTTGACAGTAGACACGCATGGTTGCCCTTAAGCGTGTGCGAAGGGAGAAACCCCAGAATGTCTGCGTAGGCTAGACATCATATCTAGTAGAACACACAACATTTCTAGCATGTTAATCATCTTCAACTTATTCTTACTTTAACGGCTTATAATCAATGATAAAACGTCTTCCATTCGGACATTGCAAAATGTCTTCTCTCATCTAGCTCTTTCTGGCTCGCCGCATAAAACATGCGGGCCAAATTTCAGCTGTTCTGCTCAGTCAGACAATATAATGAAGAAATATTTTCTTTAAATCCCTGTCAATTTTCCTGTAACAGTACATAACCCAAATAAGACATTTTCGGGGCGATGAAGTCCATGTTCACACTATTGAGGGAGCACCAACACTGACCAACAGAAATATGGAATTGGTAGACGGTGGTCCAACAGTAGTCGTGCTTTACTACTTTGCGCTCTAACATCGCAATGTCTAGCCTCCTCTCGCCGGCGTAGCCTCGTCTTCTGCCGCCGCATATCGTAACAAATCTCCCCTGTAATGAAGGGAGACATTTTTACGTTCGGTAGGCAAGTCTTTTGGGACCCTTCGCTCCGCCATATTTCACACGAGATCGTGGGGGGATTTCGATGCCGGCAGGCCCGTCATATAATTTCATTTTCTAATGCAAAGCCAGTTAATGTTTGTACAAAAGAAGGCGATTATCATACCTCTCGTTTATGAAATGAAAAGTGTCACCGTATCCGTGTACAAAGACGGCCGAACCTGCCGGACAAAAATGAGCTAAATGGCACAGTGGCCTCCCTAAAAGCGTTCTCTGTGGACTGCCATAGTTAGTATGTTTCTAAACTGTTCACATAATGGTAGTTTTTCACGTAAAACGGTGTCAACGTTAACCACTAAAATGCCACTTTAATACGTACACATGCATGTAGACGTCCTTGCGCTGCATGCAATAAAGTTGTAAACATACAATTTAGCTCTTCATAATCATGAAACAAATGGAAGGTGTCACAAGCAAGGGGCCAACAAAACTGGAATTACGGCGAAAATCAGCGCTCGGTCTGAGGTTGATGGACAAGACTAGAGACTTTGATCCCCTGAACCCGCAAGGGAATCCGTCCCCGCATGGCGCAGATTTGTGCTAATAGAAATACCTCGCTTCTGGGGTGGAGTATTCACTTGTTTTTCTCCCCATGTAGTTAGTTTGTTTATTTATTTGTCTTTAGCCAGATCAACAATTCCTTAGATTTCATCCCCGCTAATTCTACCTGTACTCCCTGGTTAAGTACTGTATCCGCGCGCCCGTCGCGTCTAATCTGTTCTTAACAATTTACGACCGACCCGTGCTGTATGATTTATTTCTCTCTCAGCTAGTGTAGAATGGGGTCTGGTTCGATCCTACCAAGTACCTGGCTGTTTCTGACAGAACTAGGCTAGCATATAATGTCGGGGTCCCACTGTATTGTTACTGTTGAAGCGACTTCTACTTTTTTTGCTACTACATTGTCCCGTCCAGGCTAGGTATAAGCCCACTGCGCCATTACGTTTTGGGCGGTTTAGTCGCTCAACAGGGAGAAACCATACTATTACTTTAGTATGTAGCGTTGATGTCAATTTACTCATGTATGGAAAGACACAGTCATGGATAAAACGTTAACCCATGAAGTTAGTGATGATAAAGAAATGATGAAGTATTGAGCTGCCTCCGTCACGGTGATTTGACTTTGACCAGGGAGTTTGCTTCTTCTAAACATCGTATAATGTTAAGTTCACTCTGATGCCATTTCGACAAGAGTGTCTAAGCATATAACCTCCTTGGTCTAAGTAACATATTTTAAAGATATGGCTAATCTAGAACGAATCTAGAGAGGAAGGAGAGGGGGTATATTACTTCTAGCCCCCGGCAAGGGATAATAGCAGTGGCGACGTCTCCTGTGCACTTAGGGGTTTGGCTGGGTACAAGGGTAAAGTATGGGGTATTACCGTACGTATGGTCACCTCCTCGGGGATTTGTCCAGCCCGTATAAGTAGCCTCTAGTGAGTTGTAGTTGTGTCGAACTAAGATGGAAGTGGAATTCAGGGAATGAGAGTTTAGGTCTTCTTGATTCATGTCTACAAGCAAACTAATAGTATAACCTCTGGTTTGAGGTTTCATAAGAATCTGTTTGGTGCAGTTTTGCATGGTGAAGCAGCTTGTTTTTGGATTGCACCAGCACGGAAATTTATAACATGCCGTCTATCTTAAGAGATTGTATTGTAAAATGTGCCGTACGTGTTGATAAAAGTGAGTCGAATGGTATAATTCATAAACGTCTGATAGCTTCCATTGTGGCATTATAGTGGTCATCGTAGACTTGACGGGCGATAACTTCACATTTGAAAGGTAGTAGATCGGTTAGGTACTACTGGTGATACTAGCACATTTAAGTATGTTTCTTACCATGCTTTTGACAGCGTCTTGTTGTGGCTATTGTTTTTTTCAGTCTTTAAAAGGTTAAATATAAAAGAAAATATTCTATACGTAAACATTTACCAAAGAGATGGATATATGTCTCACAATGTGATGTTCAGGACCTGCGGATTTCCTTACTAGTTTTGTAAAATGAGACTATACAATGCATCCATGGCCGTGCATAAAACAGAGAAGGCGATTTTAGCTAACATGAGCTACAGAATCGTACAGGTCAATGTGCGAGTAAAACCGTGGCTTCGTCGACCATATGTCTGCCTTGTACTGGCACCAGACTTTAAACTAAGGCCATGTATACATACCTACAGCAGTAGCTATAGCAATCGGTACGCAGGGTATTTGTGGAAACTAAGTTAGAAATTTCATTTCCTCTTTATTACCGAAACGGTTTACCCTAATCGCTGGAAACAACACTCATTCAATTTCGCCCGTAACACAGGTCATTACGTATATGTCCGTACTCAATACAGTGTTGCTTTTATGAAGTAGGAAGCATTTCTCTGGGTCAATTTTGTTGTTGCCCAGCAGAAGAAATTCTTTGTATACTCTTATTTCTTAGCACATACATGAATTTATTTGGAGATACATTCTACGCATACTACTACAATTGGGCAGACATTTTACGAAAATGCCGTTGTCACAATTCGCATGCTGAGGTCACATTGATTATATTGTCGAAATGTATACGGTTTTGTCTGGTTTATCTGCCATTAAAGAAGAGTTGAACTTCATTCCACATATCATGCGTAGGTCGAGCCATTTTCATGAAATCTGTAGGTTGTGAAATATTAAAGATAGATCCCGGTAGTGATCTTCCTTCGTGGTAAACCAAGGCACATGACTATTGTTTTCCACGAAATGACACGCTTTGTCAGGCCGACTGTGCCGCGGTCACGACTTACCCCGGGCTCCGAATGCAAAAAGGGAAGATGAAGCATAACATAAATGGCACAATTATAGTGTCTAAAACATTTTTATTCTTCTTCAGCACATATGCGTGTTCAATATGAAGCGGAAATGCTATTTAGCTATATAAAATGTGGTTATGAAGATGCTACAGTAGCCAGCGCCATCTTACAACGGGTGATATAGATGTGCAGCACCACTGATGTTTTGCGATCAAATATACGATGGCCTCAGATCAGTATACTGGAGTTCTGCGTGTATTTTTATATCTAAAGATGTACCGAGGGTAAACCACTTCAACGTATATAGAATATCTGCTTTTTATTCGGCTAGCAGGTAAACGAATCGAATATCGTGTGGGCACAGTGTCTCACTGGCCTACAAAACAACAGGGACAAAAATTGGTTGACTATCCGTCCATCAAAAAACCATGATGGTCACTGGAAAAATCAATATTTCTAGGAAATGTTAACCTAAAAACGATTGTTTGGTATAGACTCGTAATCTTGTAATTGTTTTATTTATCACGTTCACGGTCAATAGTTATGTTTCGCCGCTTGGAGGCAAATTCTTCTCATCTGAGCAGGAAACGCCGATCGGCAGAAAGCCAACGCGTCCTTCAAGAATAATCTCAGCTTATATACATACAAAGGTCAAATGAAGCATGGAATATTTCGTGAGATATTAAATCGAATGAACGAAGAAATCTAAACTCAGGGTATAATTTTGGAGTCCAAACCATCTAGATTTGCGGGAATAGATGTTTGGGGCTGCTACCAAAAAGGAAAGAAAAATGGTCGTCTGTACCGGTAACATCAAAATGTCCTTATTCATGCTTGTTACCAAAGGGGGGCTGTGATATCTTTTTTCTTGTTTCCTTGCCAATCTTGCCAAAAATGTATTTCCCTTTTTGCCAAAAATGTATTTCCCATTTTTTCATAAGTAACCATTATTCTTTGTGCACTTTGATCTTGCATGTATACCGCTTCCAACAAACTCACAGCCTTATATAAACTCTAAAGTGGCAAATAGAAAATGACATTCAGTTTCCGTGTACGTCTAGAAATAGATGTTCAGATTTTTTCTCCGTATCCACGGCATATCTTGCCGCCTTACAGGTCGATCTTACCGCCCGGCAAATGTGCTGACATTTAAGAGCCTTACAAATACGGACGAACCAAAATGTCTTAAACCTCACTCGGTGCTTCCTATTGACTCATAACATTTAGGTTAAAGGTAATTTAGAGATTATTTCGACTGAAGATCCGGATGAAATGACAGCGAGCACAGCAAATCTCACAGCCCGAAGAATCCCCAGCGAAAGGTCACCCTAGAATACCGTGCTTTCTTCTGGCGAGCAGCGCTCTGTATAAATGCCTGTTTTCATCTTAGCTGGAAAATAAACTCAACTAAACCCTCTTGCTACCTGTAGAAGTGCCGAGAAACACATTAGTTACTTGGATGTTAGAGGTCATGGTCAAGTGTTGGTCACGCCAGAATGGTCATGACTAAGAATGTCTAAAGAAACTTGATCATCAAACATAATCTCGACGCACTGATGGTGAAGACAATTCATTTCTTTTTACCTTGTACATACTGTCATGAAATTAGCCAGTTCAATCAAGTGCTTGAAAATGTGACACAATGATTGTAGTGTTCCTGAAAGTTTGTACGATAGATAAACTCCATTTAGTGATGTCCTTCTGCCTTCTGCGAGGGGGAAACCTGTATACTCCATGTATTAGATTTACAGTGTCATCTTTTTCCCTATGATAATGATTTCCTATAGAGAAAAAAAAGAATATTGTTTATGAATTGGCTACTTCATTTAATTTTTAAATGTTTACTGGATACGCATCGGATCAATTCGAAGTTTCTGACTGGACATACCAACATGGCACAGAGCATGTTAGATGTGGAGTCAGAAGAGGCACATATAGCGTATGTCGGAGCAAGGAGGTTCCCCTTTTCAACCTCCTTGGTCGGAGCGGTCATATTCGTCGCAGGCCGTCGTACGATTTTAATGTCTTAGAAGTTCCGTGCAGGGTGTAACAAAAACAGCCACCGACAAGACAGCCTTTTCCGTAACAAGACAGATAAATTTTGTACGGACGCATTCACGACTATCCTTAGAAGATCACTCTCAGTTTGCGATCGTACGACGCTCGCACGACGAATGTGACCGGACCCTTTGTTAGAAATCATCATGTTATTGTTATTTTGTGTAAACAGGAGGATGTTCCCGACTATCAGGGTGTCGTTCTCCGGGGTGGACCCAGACGCCAAGTACATCGTGTTGATGGACATCATCCCCGTGGACAACAAGCGGTACCGGTACGCCTACCACCGGTCCTCCTGGCTGGTGGCGGGGAAGGCCGACCCGCCGCAGCCCGCCCGACTCTACGTCCACCCGGACTCCCCCTTCACGGGCGAGCAGCTCCAGAAACAGATCGTCTCATTCGAGAAGCTTAAACTCACAAACAACGAGCTGGACCAACACGGCCATGTGAGTACACTACACGGGGTACTCATGTCTGTCCGAATCTGTCACCGAATGTAGGAGTCATTTTCGGCTCGTTATATAGATAGAAGATGCAATCACGGCGTTTCTGATAACCATCGTGTCCGCCCGGGGTCATGGCATTTACCTTTCCTCACAACAAAGCTGCCTCTCTGATGCCATAGAACCGGAGCTCAGACAAGATAGTGGGATACGAGTTATTTTAGTCTTTTGCACTGTGGCATGTGTCATTACCAAGAAGCTTATTTTTATTGAATATTTACAATGTATCAGGTTTATGACTAGCTCTTATGTATTGTTAGGTATGGCCTTTGTGCATGATGCATTTTTGTGCGTTATTTATTGCTGGAAATTCCAAAAATAAAAGAATTATTTACGAAAAAAGGTGGTGGAAAACGTCGTCGACAGTCTAAGGTATGATCGTTGAAGGTTTCCAACACAATAAATGCTAAACGGTGTCGGTAGTTTATTTTATGTGGCATATGTTTCGTGGGCATTCGATTCCTTTTGTTTAATTTGACAAATAACCGATCATTTAACTTTACTTTTGCATTTCATTTTTGATACATGTTCACAAAGGCTCTGTCAGTTTTTGCCGTGAAACGTATTCATTTCCATATACGTTTTACAAGATCTGAGCGTCATTTCTTCATTATTAGTTATCATTCTTCATTACTAGTTATCATTCTTCATTATGACTTTCCCTACTGAAAACAACATTCAAGTGATCCGCCGGGAAACAGACACAGCGCCTTGAACCTTGTATAGACTTGCAATATCATATTAGGACTGGGAAGAGTTGTATTGACTTATTTCCTTAGTTAAGACATACTACTGTATTCAAAATAAAAGGATACTCACAAAAGATATTGCTGTGGTGATTGCATTAAGCTTTTGATAAGTGGTGACAAATTTTCTGGGCTTGAAACGTTATTTTCCTAACGAAATGACGAACGCTTTCCAGCATTTTCCTCTTAGAATAACTCTGCATGCTAAAAATAATGTTCCCATGGACAACATTAAACTCTTTTTGATCATAAAAAAATACAGAGATATTGTAAGTTTCATTGTGTAACGCGTTATATTTTGAATGTTTTTTTAACTGTTTCGGTTAACGAATATATGAGAAAATACTTTATACCGACCCAATTTTGTCTTCCCGAACTGCACAAATAAAACGCTATGCGTTTACCTTATTCAATACTCGTATTTACTTATACTGTTATGCTAAAAGCATAGCTATCATAATTGAATTAAGCAGCTCATATTCATAATAAACTCTCCAATTTCGCTGTTGCTTTCCCCAAACAGATAATCTTGAACTCGATGCACCGGTACCAGCCTCGCGTGCACATTATCAAGAAGAAGGAACACACGGCGTCTCTTCTCAACCTCAACTCAGAGGAGTTCAAGACTTTCGTCTTCCAAGAGTGCATGTTCACAGCCGTTACCGCCTACCAAAACCAACTGGTAAGTGCAGAACATTCTTATCATTCCATTTTCTGTGTTTTTCTTTTTCTTTGATATCCTTGCGTTCGTGCCGTTTTCTTGATATATCAATTGTGTCTTTCTCTTTACCTGTATCTGAGTCAAAAAATTTACACTACTTATGACTAAAAAACAAACATGAAAAAAAGATTACAACACTTTCTTTATAGTTCGCTACATGTATTAGATTGAAAGTCATTTCAGCGACACATTTGTGCTACTTTTTCTTAATATATAAGACACCTGTGCTATTTTGGGGTACATGAAATTGCAGATTTCGCAGCGGAAAAGAACTATAGTATTGTCGGAAATTGCTATTTCGCCGCGAACACCCGGCACTGGTGATTGTAATCTTTGACAAACGTAACAGTTACCGAAGAGAACTGTAGAAGAAAACGCAATTAATGTAATGTTTCTTTGGTGCATTTCTTACCACCTATAAATATGTCTTGTATTGCTGGTTTCGTACTTGTAATCATATTTGAGATACTGTATTCCATTGAATGACCTCTGTCTTCTTAAGATACTATATGAGTCTCACAAACAACGTTTCTTCAAACATTTTGTACCACCCAACACGAAGATATGATACATCTAGAATTACCACCGTTTGTCGGCCGTTCATCAAATTGACCAATTTGAAAATCGATCATGATAAAACGACCATCAAACGGCTTGAATGTAAGTGTGTTCGGCCGCCTATAGTGGCGCGCACTGATTTCATCCCGTTTTCTTCTGCCAAAAAATAACACCTACATAACCAAATTCTTTTCCACTGTATCGTACATAGGTAGATATAAATAAAGGTGGAAGGTAGACCGCAAAATGAACATAAGATGTCGCATTCCTTGTCAACAAAGTACACAAGTTATTCATTATGGTCAGAGTGTTCTTATCTATCGTTGTTGGAATCAATTGTTTGATAATGAAACCATATGTATGGCAGAACGTTTTATTCAATCAAATGCCACAGACAAGTGTAGAAAATGTGGTTGAGTCCTAGCTTTCTCGGCGAGCGGTCCACCCCGTGCGTGGCCTTCAGAACTCCGCTGACTTATGTCCTGGACCGGCGCTGCTCATTGATTCGATTATCTACCGTTTATGAATTATGGACGTCTCTGATCCTAAAGAGGCCATCATTTTCCCGTTATTACCACTACGGCGTTACACTGTATAAATCATGAGGCTGCCGGGCCGCTAGGAGGGCAGCACGCATTGTCAGTAGGGCTGGCGGCGCTCGTGCAAGGCGCAACTGTCTCAAATAGATGTCAGTGCCTTTGGAAAGCGGAACTTCTCTTTAGTGCAATTTTTCACTTAATTTTCAATCAAAATGTGAGAAAAGGAAAGAAAATTTACATTTCTCTCTTTGTTCGGTGCGAATGAAACTGGCGTAGTTGACGCTATGCTAAAGCTCAATCTCCAAGAAAACAACTTGCTCGAGAACAAAGGCTTTGTGCTGATATATTTGCAGAGGAACTGGAGAGGTTCTGGTGTAATATCAGGTGCGCACGAGGCCCGGAGAATATCCATTTTGCACAAACAGCCAGCTTTTCCCTGATTAACCCTCTTCTCACGTTACCAACCGACGTTCTTTCGTGGAATATTTTACCTGTGCGTGCACCAATTCAATTTCGCGTCACGTTCTACACTTATGTTTTCTCTTCTGTACTCTTTAGCTTTTACCTTGAATTGTTCACTTTTTTTGCTTTTCTTCGATAATATTCTATAATATTCCTTGATACACATCTTGATACTCACAGCTTTCAAAGTTTTGATACCAGTTCAGGATTCTTATAAAATATTCCAAAGGTTTGCAAAGACACAAAGGAAACGAAATTTAGCGCAAATAAAGTTCAAATGTGTATTTATCAACCTTAATGATTTTCCAACCTTTTTGTCTGTTAATTTTCTACATTAAACCTTTCGATAGTCACAAGAACGACAAGACTGCGGCGAGGCTTGAAGTAATCTTCGCAATGGAAAACAGACGGGATATCTTTAAAAAATCACGTTTAACTGACGACAGCATATTGTATTAAATCAAATCAATTCAAACTCAAAAAGAACTTTATATGTAAATTTGTCTCTGGTATGTAACATTTGTCCCAACTGTTGAAATGGTCAGGGCAGTATGATTTCTATATCCAACATAATCAAATTCAGTCCAAGCATACAGTCGACGAAGGTTATCTTTCGGCATTTTTTCGCTTCATATCTATCGGCTTTCTTTTCTCAATGAAAATGATTCTTATATATTACATTGTCTGATTTTTTTTGGTGTGTTTTGGCATTACTGTACTGCGTTTTGTGACGGATATCTGACTCTCTTACTTCCAGATCACAAAGCTAAAGATCGACAGCAACCCATTCGCCAAGGGGTTCCGCGACTCGTCTCGGCTTACCGACATTGAAAGGTTCGTAATGTGTCATTTCTACAATGTTAACACCATTTACCTGATAAAACTATCTAGACAATATTTTTGTTTTGTGGATTTTGGTTTGTCAATCGTATTTTTCGCCTATGGCGTTCACAGAATAAAACAACAGTGTGTATACAAAATACACTTAGGTGTTTATGCATATTGGAATCATACAGGTATGTACAAATAAAGATATACTGTCCCTTAATTTTTCGTTGCTATTCAACTTTTCAATTACGGATGCTTCTAAGATTGACAATTGAGTATTTGCATTAAGAATCGTCCCCAAGGATCCATATAGCTGTCACCATCCTACACTGATAATTGTGGACATTCTCCTTGCTTCTGCATGTTTTGTTTATTTCTGAGCTGTCCACCAATCGCTCCTCACGCCCCATAAATCCACGGACATTCCCAATGTGTTCCGTACCTAACGAACTGTTAATGTTTCCACCGCGAGTGACGGACGCCGAGTGCTGATGGTGGGGAATGTTGGTGCTCTGTGTGAGCTCAGTGAATCACACTTCTAGGAGCACTGCTCGTATAATCAGTGCCTATCTGGGCTATGATCTAAGGGGAAATTGCTGATGATGTGATGGGTCGGACCTAAATGTGGTATGCTCGGAACGTAATGTGAAAAGCAGAACACACAGTCGTTCTTCTTATAGCCTTGCTTGTGGAAACTTAGTCTGAGAATTGGGACAGACAGAAGCGTCCTGTCTGTCATTGTACCTGACGTTTTTTGGTGCCGAAGTCATTCCCTGTAAGCCCCGTTTTCATTCCGAATGTTGTTTTGATACAAATAAGAGTTGGGAGGCTTCCACGGGCGAGTGGCGAGCGGGTCAAGAGAAGCAGATGTCAGAAAATGGAGCATGAAGTCTTCCCCCTCACTTCTGGCGCAATCTGCGTTTTGACGTTGATTTACGTCCCTTATCGGTCATGTTGAGCTGGAAATGCCCCATTTACGTTCCTTTGCTATCGCCTAGATAAAGTTGTTTCCTTGGCTTGTCATTTTGAAGCGGTAGGCCGTGGTTTGAGATGTCGGCCTCCCACCCGGGTACTGTACCTCACACGTGCGTGGTTCCGTTCTTACCCCACCATGACACCCCTGTATTTCACCACTTACACCAAACAATTTAGAACGAGCGTTACTGACGTTTTCCACAGCTCCTGACCCCGCCGTTCAACACGCACCAACTGTGGACATATTTTCCTCATGTGACGAAAGTTGCTCTTGTCAGGACCCCGTTTTCACCGCAACAGACATCGCGGCTGCTCGCCATAACAGGCTACTTTTAGAACTCGTCTTCAAGCCGTCTTCACACATCTTCACGTTTGGTTACCACCCTTAACCAAGAGGCGCCACGAAACGTCGACGAAAGCTTTTTGACTGCCCTTTTATCGTCCAAAGGCCAATGGTTCTAAAAAACTCGAAGGGTAATGTTCCAACTGGTTCCATTTGTTTCAAAACTGGCCAAACAAACCAGTTCTTTTTTTTCGGTTCACGTACTTCTAGCTGTTTGTTTTCGTTTAAATTGTGTATTTGAATCAACTTGTAACGGAGGAAACTTAATATGTCATTTTAAATATTGCATTACACATAAGGGGGAAATTAAACTTAGCTACAAGTACAACCTGTACGCTTTTATTTTTTGTTAAAATGAAATCCTCGACAAAGGAACTTTCTCAAGACGACACTGACACTAAGGAATCCGGAGGAGTCTTGACGATGTCGGGTTGTCTGGGCATGGAGTACTTTGTCGTGTTTGCAAACACTGACGACATCTTGACCGTTTCTGCCACCGCTGGTATTCGTTTATTGTAGCCGTAACAACCTAGCTTTCCGCGATCCTGATTTTTGTTGAAAAATTACCATATGGTTCATTTCGGCTGCGATACTTTTCTTCATTCGCTTAACGCAGCCATTTTGTTCTGAAAATAATTTCTAGCTCACGTCCTTTTCATCTACACGTTTTACTTTAACGTTCCCATGCATGTCAACATTTACAGCTGTATGTATATATAGTGAAATGTTTTGCTGAAGTTTTGACGGTTGTAGGGGTAACGTTCCTCTCACTTCCATCCAGTCAACCAGAACCAAAAAAAAAAAAAGAATCCCGGCGCGCCGGCATTTCGACCCCACATTTCTCACAACACACAAGTTTTCATTTCTTTCTGACCCTTAACATTCCTCACTCCTCCTCAAATGTTGGTGCCTGGAGAGTTTAAGTCATCGCGGCGGAGTCTGTAATCGGAACATCTCGGGAGCGTTGTTCCGAGAGTTTCTCTGCCTCTCGATCTCCCAGCGCGCGGAGAGAGTTTTCGCTTCGGGTCGAGATTAAACAACACAATCTCCACACAACTGATATCGCAGCAGAAGGAATGTAAACACGACCGGGAGCCGATGAAATCGGACAGGCTTGGGAAGTGTTACATTATACCAACCACCATGTATCGAACTACCTTGCCAATTATGTCACCATGTTGGTGCGCTAACAGACAGAGAAGGCATGGCGCCTGGCCGGGCCACTGAGCCGAGCGGTAGCGGGTGGAAAAAACGGGCAGCCGCGCTCACCGAGTACCAAATAAAGTAGCGTTTCTCCCAATGGTTATTGTTCACCGGTACTCTTTACCGGTAGAACGTTTTGCTTCAAACTATTAAACAGCTATATTCTTCATATTTGACCACCAATAATTATCACAATTTACCAAATATCTCAAATTAATTTTTTTTCGCGAGAAAACCACTTGCTCTTTTCTTCACAAGAAAAATGTATCAGATCTAAGTTGTATCACTGCAGAACCCCGAAACTCTTCCCCTGTTAGAATTCATCGATTCAAATGTGATTAATAACTGAATATTGAGAAATTATCCCTGCTAATGAAGACATAGTTCTTCAGACCACACCCTATCCGCCGGTCCATCTGACCTAACCAAGTAGAGAGGAAACCGTGGCCGTGGGAACACACGCTCCAGGTCGTGCCTTTGTCATCGCGTTCGGGCCCCGCTAGACACCCAGACTCAACTGTTAATTTATACCGCATAGAACTGTTGAAAGTCCGGACTTTTTGGGGAATGTAGAGTGTGGATGTGGGAGAGAGACGGAAACCTGCTGGAGTCACGGCTGCGGGGCGCGGGTTGGCCACAGGTTTGCCCCGGGTCGTCCGATTCAACTCAACACCATTGTCAAATCAATAAACTGGAAGCGAGGCGTCTTTGGAATTTCTATTCTGTGTTTAGTACTTCTCTTATAGTATTATCCGCTACTTTTCTTTGATTCTATCCAAGCCATAGAAATACATTTGGCAGTTTTTTTTCTGGTTTCTGTGTTTGGTACTTCTCTTATAGTATTATGTGCTACTTTTCTTTGATTCTATCCAAGCCATAAAAATACATTTGGCAGTTTTTTCCTAGTTTCTGTGTTTGGTACTTCTCTTATAGTATTATGCGCTACTTTTCTTTGATTCCCCCCCAAACCATAGAAGTACATTTGGCAGTTGTTTCTTTTCTATTATCTGTGATTAGGATTTCTCTATATAGTATTATGTGATACTTTTCATTCATGTCATCCAAACCATAGAAATACATTCAACAATATTGCAACTGAAAAGTTTCAGTATGTAGCTCTTCTACCTATAATATAGGGACACCATAATGCGATTCTGCAAACATTTTCACATTGTTGTATATCATCTTGTTCTTGACTTGATAAAATTAAAATTTCGGTACCAAATATATTCATAGTACAAATGTATTTTCGTAAGGTTGTTGTTATTTTTTCCCAATATGGAATAACCACATAAAATGTTGGTACTTTCTCTGGGTTGGTTGCCAACATTGGCCACATGCTAAAATAGGCTAATATCATCAACATTTGCCGTGCTCTTTAACGTAGCTAGATGTTATCAAGGTAGCAATTAAACTACCAGGAAAAAGCTGTAATGTTTGGGTCACAGGAACAACGTATGAAAGAGCAACTTGGGTTTCATAATGTTTGAGTGTCAAACTCTGTGATGAAGAGTGCGTATGCATGGCGGGAATTTAGCCGCTGTGTGTTTTCTGTTAGTGATCAATGAAGCTACGTTTATATGTATATATTCTATGTTTCTTATTCATATATGGGATTTTAATATGCTGTATACTTGATATAAGGTGGAAGCGGTGTCTCTATTTATGTATCGTGAAGCAAATGTGATTTAGATTTCCATAGCGGCGCACACATTCTTGTATATAACCATGTGCGCACATGAGATAGGGTTTACATTTACACGTGTTTCAGGATAATTGCTGACAAAATTACATCTAAACTTCCCTTGTTCATGGTATTTCTGACTAATTTACTCAAAATGTGAAATCGTCTTGTTCGGGACGATCTAACAAATTACTGTTAAAGAAAATTGTGATTTTTAACGACTTTTCCCCCCGGTTGTTGATGCCACCGCTTCCACGTGTATAAACCGTCTGTGCCTCCCGACAGTGACCTTTCTTGGCGTGCCTGCAGGGAGAGTGTGGAGACCATGCTGAAGGAACACCGGTACGCTCGCTCACCCATCCGGGCCTACGCCGAGGAAGAACCGCCCAGGAAAAGCCCGCGTCTGTCCAGCTCCTCATCCTCCGGTAAGAACCGCCTTGATAGTCCGTTACACCCCTAGAACATGCTCTTTAAGACGCCCGTCTTACTACTTTATTGGTGGATTTAGAGCGTCTTAGAAGGCCCGTGCAGACTTGGCGCCATGCCGGTGCGGGGAGGCGTATAAAGGACTGGTTCATACAGAGCGTTAGGAAGGAAATTCTGCAATCTTATTTAAGACCTGCACCTGCGTAAAAAAAAAAACACTTGTATTTGCAAGTTGTATTTTGTATCGAAAAAAAATGTATTTGCAGGAAGAATACTGTTCATCTCACAGGATGTATTGTTCACATACAATTTATGTTGTTCATCACATGAAAGCTTATTTTTCCTTTATGTGAAATGAGTTCTACACCATCTTGTTTTCCCCAGAAGGTGGCCTGACGTCCCCCAGTACTTCCGTCGGAGGATGGCCCTCTCCCTCCTTCACCCCGTTACCTCACTACCCTCACTCCTCTCACCCCATTCCCATCACACCCCATCCCATCAACCCCTCTGTTACAGCCACCACATCCAGTCTGACCTCCCCACTCCCACACCCTCTGCCCCACACCCTGGGGTTCGGGACGCTGGGTATACCGGGCTTGCCGCATCCAACCTCAGCTCTCCCCGCCCCCATCCCCATGTTGTCCGCCCCCTCCCCCTTCCACCCCCTCCACATACAGAGGTACCCGTACTTCCCGCAGACGGCCTACTCCTCCGTCCACACGCTCAGGCATTATGTATAGTCAAGGTACCACAACTTTCCTTCTTCTCTTTCATTCTATCAATGCCTAGATATAAACAATGTACCAAAGTCAGTGATCGCATATGCTATGGGACAAGAATAAGTGCTGATACTGTCAACCTAATGACTCAACAAATGTACAAGAATACAAAATAATTGATCAAAGCATATTGAACAGATGTGCATGGGGTGTGCATACAATTTAGATAAACAGTAACTGAAACAGTCACGAGCAAAGGCAACACAGTATTAAGCTGATTCTTTTGATTGCATATCAATCTATGGAATTCTGAGCATACGCTATAATCTGCATGCTTTAGCACGCATCGCTGCAATGCTGTGAAATTAGGGTTACTTATCGTCAATATCAACATTTGATGGAGGGCATGACCCGTTGATTTACAACCATCCATCAATTCCAAATAATTTGTTCATGTTCATTTTCTTACGACACCTAAATTTGCTTGGCTTAAACTATTTAGAATTACACTCTAATTAATGTTCGGAAAAGCTACCGTATATTTCTGAGGATATCACTCCAGAACATATCCCCAACCATGTGTACAGGTCTAATTGCTGGCAGTGTTTTTACAACGCTGGCTGAGACGGAGTGACAGTTTTGTTGTATTGTTAGACATTTAGGATGATTGATGCGGTAGTGTCAATTTGTGAAGCGTTTTACGGCCCAGCGTGTCGCTGGTACGGGCTGTGACACCTATCAAACTTTACAATCACCGGGGCAAAAGTGTAATGAGTTTTACCTTTTAGTCTCTTTTTTATGACTTTGTCGTAAAATATCATTACGGACATGAAATCGGCATTATTTGTCTGTGCCTAAATGCTATTCAGAGTTACAATTTGGGGCTGAAACATCTGACAGCTTAACCGTCAAAACCCCCATTTCAGTTTTACTCGTTAAGAATGGTCCGACGTAGACAGAAACTGTCACTTGTATTCTACAGCTGAGTTAGAATCTGTTATTGTAAGAATCTGTTATAGTAAGAATCAAGGTCATTGCCTTTTTGTGGCCTCTGTTAAGTCCAAAAGGACACTAGAAAAATAGTAGAAATTGGCCAAATAGACAGATGACATTCTAGGGGAGTTGGCCGGCCAAGGACTAAAGTTTATGACAAGTTGCCGTAGTACTAGGTGGCAAATTGTACTCCTCGGTCGGCAAATTTCTCTGGCATGGTATCTGTCTATTTGGCCAAATTCTATTATTTTTCCGGTGACCTGTGGAGCGTGGCTGGTAGTGGCAAACCCTTTTGCACGAAAAGTTGCAATATATCGGATGGTAACAATTTGTGAAAACCGCACCCATTCAATTCACAAAGGACAAAATTTTAGCACAATGGTGTCTGTCCTTAGTGCTGAAATAACATCTTTGAGATACGGTTCATTTGAGTCCGCTCGAAAGATTCTGATACTCAGTACTATACAATGAGGCCTTTTTATGCAAAGAATTTGCAAACGAATGCTAAAAAAAGGATAGTAAAAGGGTCGAAATTCCCGAATTTACGGATAAAACGGGTGCATATACCTGTTTTTTTTATAGCCGAGTGCCAAACATTTGTTAAAATGAGCAGAAAAAAACACGTGGAACTGTAGAAACATTTCAGTATTAAATGTTGCTCGCTTTTTTTACAGAAAAGAACGAGACCAGGTGGTGCCATTGTATAGCCGCGGCACAGGAGAGTCTCATCTAGGTAGGTGAAAAACCTTTTCTTTAAGGTGGTATCTCACAACGCTTGGGGCACCGGTGCGGCACTGCGGGGTTCGTTCACTGCGGCACTGTTGTGTTATTTTTTTAGAATTTAGATATTGCGTAGATATGAGTTAGAAGAAAACAAAATACACAAAATGTAAGAAAATTCGTTCTTTATCTCTGAAATTCGTTATCTTTCGAATCCGGCAGTGCCGCGCAGGTGGCCCAAGTGCAGTGAGATAACAATTAGTCTTAGTTTGCTAGCTGTGATACAAATATAATTTTGAAGAAAGATTTGTATCTTTAAGACAATTGTGTTTATTCTTAATCATTTTTCATTACATATTTCGTTAGTAATTACAATTAGTACCTTTATTTTGGCTGTTTCTACCTTTGTTGCAAATATAATGATATCTTGAACGAAGATATGTTTTAAATTTTAAACATTTTTCTTTATCTACTTTGTTGCAGGCACCAGCAAGACGCACCACACATTCCCCTGATGCCCAAACTGTAGAAAAAAAAAAGAATTTACCTGATGCTGTACAGTATCAAATATCCTGTAGCATATTTGTATTACCAAGATTATTTATATGTAAAACTGAGAAAGAGCACTGGTGCCAAATAAGTTATTGTTTTTGATGTCACGTGGTCAGCAGGGTATCTCATTGGTTGATAGTAAAAGTCAGTTAAAGTGTTGTACATTGTATATAGTATATTGTGAAGAGAGGAAAAATAGCAGGATGATAGGTCGAATGGTGTTTAAATGCTTGTGTTTTTTTTACAACAGATTAAGATTAGATATGGATTTCATAGCGAGGTATCTTTACAAGGGCACGCAAAGAAGATCATTATTTAGCTTTCTGAGTAGTTTTGACCAGGAAAAATCAAGAGAATCTATGTCAGGTAACAAGTTGAAGACTCTGAACGTTTGGCTAAGTAACGCGCAAGCACCACTAGATATCGACTGTTTTGTAAGTCTGCCTATCAGATAAATATTGTACGGTCATAGAACGTATTTCTTTCTTTCCTTTACATGCTTGTAAGATAGATATGACATTCCGTCGTTTCCAAATATGAAGAAAAACGTCGTGCTAGAGACTTGTACAGCTGCTGCATATAGTAATTCCTTACAAAAAATGATTATCGACAAAATTGTACAGAGATTATAACAATGTTCAACACACAAGTAAGAATGATATCTTGTATGTGCAATAAATAATCATCAGTGTATTTGCGTCCGTCGATTCAGTCCATCTGTGCCACGAAGCAGACTTTACATCGTATCTGTTAATATTTAGTATAAAAAACAGAAATGTACGCGTTAATATTCTCAAAGAGATATATGTAGCACATATTCGCCACGAAATACAAATGTAGGCACGAATTCTGTAGGATGTTTAAGAGAAGAGTGTGGCTTGCTAAGATGTGCATCTTTTTGAACTGTTACTAAGTGTTTGTTACATCTACCTCCAAGAAACTAACCCTGTCACACCTAAAATCACCTTACGTGGTATAACAGCTTACAAACGTTAAACTGAGTGTTGTTGGTCTACAGAATTATATCCGAGTTATCGAAAGTTCGACCGCATTACCTTTGGTGTTTTACCTTCGGCGGGAAAAAGTGGCTGAAAAAGGCAAACAAAAGAAATATTTGTACAGTCGCAATGAAGTGTAAAGTTGCAGTACGATAGATTTTTGGTTAAGATCTCAGATTGTGTGCACCTGTGCCCGCTAGGTAAACATCCACCCCATGTTAACGGACGGATCTATCGCCAGCTGCACCTGTTAAGAGTACGTCTATACTTACGTACTAGGGGATATGATACGCTAAACTGGATCTAATCAGGTACTTTAGCCGTATCCTTTTCGTGGCTAACAACCTTTCGTGTCTCAGAAATCAGGAAAAACAAGGAGTTGACAACAATGTGATAAAAACTTGTCAACCACTAATGAAAAGCATCGGTTTCACAGATAACCTTACGGTTTCCGCCAACTCTAGACCGTGTGGCACAATCTCAAACCAAATGAACGTCTTTTCCTCTCAGACACTTTCATTACCGTGAGCAGGTGTTCTAACGAAATCCGAACATTTTAAGATGTGTAATTTAGCTGCTACGCAAACAGGTGAACGGCCTGTAGGCTGTAAACTGTGTTCGGTACTCGTCAACGGATACCTCACTCTTTCAAAATTGTTTGATCAAACGAATAATCTCCAAGAGAGCTATCTTATCGAAATTAGCTTCACCTTTTAGCTAATACTTACCCATGTCGGTACAGTTGGTACTTGTTTGTCAAGGTAACGGCGCGTGGGCACACAAATAAACAAATAAACACTCTACGTCTGCATTTCTGCGTTAATACCATCCGGAGGCGTATGAAAGAGCAGAACACATATCAACAGAGCATAACAGATTTAAACAACACGAAGTCTAACCAACAACGCCGCTACGCCGTCAACTCTCAGCAAAATGAAATCAGTGCAGTCAAAGACAAAACAAGTTGCTCCTAGCTATTTATAACTGTTTAACTGTTGTACTGCAACAGAAGATTACTTTATTCAAATGCAACAAATATCCTAAGGAGACTATCAAAGATTTTCACTGCCGTTTGCCACTACATGATCTCTGTGTTACACTATACGTACATGTATAAGAGACCAGGCTTCATATACGAGCTATAAATGTATCAATATATCTACCATTAAAGAAAAATTGACAGTGATGCTGTGGCGCAGCACGGAATGCTTATATGAAATAGATGTTAAGCCTGGCGAAAACTTTATTTCACTGATGCTAGTTTGTTAAGCCGCTGTTGTTGTCAAATAACAACGAAGAAAAGGAACAAAACGCAGTCAATCGTAACCTAACCTACAATTTACCAAGAAATGTGCAGGTTTCAGATTTTTTCGTTAGTATGCAAAGGTGTAGAATGAAAGCCCAACGTATCATTATTAACTTTAAGTTTTTAACCAACATGTACAGTTGATTAGGACAGTGAGAACGAGGGAATCACATAACTGTCGTTAGAACAGTAGGAAGGTGTCTGTACGGTGTTTAAACATTCGGGAGATCACATGGAAGTCTTTCCGCGATCTAGTAAGAAACAGGTAAGACACAGACACCGGAAATTCATCTCCCTTAATCTTCAGTATTAGAGCACACCTGTGACAGGTACGTGATGTGGCAGATGGGGTCCACAAGGGGAGGCTTAAGGAAAGCGTGTGGTAAATCGCAAAGTACACATAAGGATAAAGTGCGGTAGGAAAGAATGTGTGCGTATTAGATGTTATTGCTGTCGGGAGGGCAATAGAAAATGCAGGTATGCAGAAATGAATATCCAAACTTTTTTTCATATTGCACAGAAGAGATGATCTTAATGCCTATGGTTCTCTAACTTTAACTGAAAATTTGTTTAAAATAAGGAGAAACAACGGGGCGCTATGTCCGTAGTTTCCCCGACCCTTTTACAGTTTGTCTCCCAGAAAGCGCTGTGCGTGCGAGGAGGCCTACTTGACGTGAATATAGAGAGACGGATCCCCTGAATATCAAACGCGACTCGAAATCCCCCAAGCAAAAAAACACCTGTCATGAATTTATGGGGCCGCAACCTTCGCACAATTAAGGTGCCACTGACGGAACCATTAACACCTGGCACTTCAACAACACGCAGGTGAGAGATGTAAGGTGACAACAGCGCTGTGGAAAGGGTCAGGTTTGGGCAGGGTGACAATTGCGCTTGCAGCACTGCTACATTTTCACCATCTGTAGTCATATCAAGGTGCTAAACAAGCATACTGTTACTGTGGTAAGCATCATATCATCGAACAACTCATTGACTTTTCTTGGTTCTACAACAGCAGCTACGAAAGCGACTAGATACTATCGTCTAAAACAAGATGTGCATTGATATGATCACCAGCAAAAATGGGTGCATTCCGGTGTTTCCATTTCATCTTTCCATGTGATGTCCACACTTCTCAGAGAATAGTACGAAAACAGTGAAAAAGACACCTGTATATCATAAGACACCAGTTTCTTATGCAGGAGATGGTTTGTGATTTATAGCCTATGTCCCAGCCGTGTTGAACCATGGCACAACAATAGCACTTCAATTAATGGTCTAATGATTAGTAGACCTGTTGTGCTCAAACTTAAGAAGTGCGGGTTCTCTAACGTGCTGGAGGTGAGGCGCACCTAAAACACTGGACCCAAATGACCAAATGCCTTGTACGTCCTATGCAAAGGACTGCAATCTTTTCCTGAGTTCGACTGACCACCGACGGTTGGGTCGAGATTCCCACTCCAGACACAGTGGGCGAGAGACAGGGTTGTTTCAGACGAGACTACGACACTCTACCTTGCCTTGCTGCAGGGTCGTCCCATACAGATATATGTATACTGACATATCTACTTAAAGTAAAATTCCTTATCACATTATCTCATCACTGTAAGTTATCCCTAGGAGGGAGAGGGGGCTCCGGGCCCTTTTCTGCACATACAGGACCGATTTGTGTGTCAATAGTTGACCTTTTAGCTCTCCTCAGGGGGTTAGGGGGCCTCACAGAGTGCAATATGAGCGCAAAACACTAATCCGCCATTACTGGGGGTACAACAGGTGAATATTGGAATGGATATTTTGTAACCGCACTTTTGGCAAGGTGCCTCCAGTCACTTTCAACTGCACGTTTTCAAGTCCCTTTTTTTCTGAATTATGTCAGTTTTGTTTTGGAGTTATATTGTACCAGTCACTCCCATTGTTCGATTTGGTGTTACCTGTATAAAATGTTTAGCTTTTTTTTGCCATCGTTGTCACATCACATACTGTTAGAACGGAGAGAGGTTATTGCAATGATAGGGTCTCGTTCGTTCTTAATGAGGACTAAACTATAGATTATGTTAAAACAGTTGCTACTAGCAGCGGTAAACTTATGACAAAAGTCCTAGATCGCATATGCCGTTTTGTTAAGTACTATGTTATCTTTAAATCAAATTCAGTAAACACATCTTTGGTTAAGTTTTCAAAATCTGTCATCTTGCCGAAGAAGTCTAGATGTATTATAATGCACACAACCATTTAGAAAAATATCGGACAAGTATCTATTATATTAAACTCTGTTATAAGCTGTTACAATTATCAAAAGCATTGTATTCTTGAAATCTTGACACATACGTAATTCATGAAAATAACAATGTGTTCTACAAGATCAACGCCAACAATAATGACGATTTTGACTTTTTGATTTTAAATCTTTTCCCCGCACGATTGGGAAATGAATTATTTTTTTAGAATTTCTTTCTTAAAACATTAAGAAGAAAAGAAGAGCCAGAGGTCCTCTCGGATCCTCTCGGCGCGGCTGACGTCTGGGACCGGACACCTGTGACGTATTTAGCGGCCCGTCCTCGTGCCCTTGGAATTGAACCTGGCGGAGAGAATCGCCTCCCTTTGGTACAATCAGGCACAGTAACAAACACTGCGGCAGGATCGATTTCCACAGACGCCTGCGATAATTAGTAGTTTTGACTATTGGGGCGATACATCGAGTGTCGAGTGGATGGCTTAAGGCTAGAGCGAATTAAGAGCAGGCTTGCCCTCCCAAACAGTGTACATTCCACAGCGAGGGGACGGCGGGTTCTCAGGCCTCGGACCTCCGCAGAAGCCGGGGCGAGCTTAGTCTGTCAAGGCTAGCGGGAATTAGCGAGGGATTCGGCATTCCAAACAAATAGATTTCCTATGGGACTGACAAGACACTGAGTGTGGGCTCGGTGGCAACTTGGGTGTAGAATGTTGAAAATTAGAAGAAACAGTCTGTCACGTTGATTTAAGAGTGTGGGCAGACCACGGGAAGATCCAAGTACCTGTGACAGCTGCCGCCGCCCTCTGTAGATGGCTTAAATTTGTTGTCCTTATCGTAGTACGAAGTAGACGAAACCGGACACCAGTGGGGACACAGCCATAATAGATGTTTGGCTCATCAACGTGCAACTAGAGACAAGATGTACACTGAACCTGTCAACACCACTCCTTCACAACTCATCTCGGTACACCAGGGCCAAAAAAAAAAAACCTCAGACAAAGGAGTGGATGATGAACGTCAGGTAGCATTCTGAGGCAATACTTTACTTCTCTACGCACTATTGAATACTTATCGTACACAGGCTACTACATGGTATCCTGTACGTAACTCGTCGTGGAGATATTAGAAGGCTACATACAACCCGCGGTGCAGAATTGTCTCACTTTGTGCCTGTTTTCTAACGGTTAGAAACGTTTCGCTGTGTATAAATCCGCAGCGCCACTTTGGTGCAATCGTTTGGAATATAATTTAATCACGAAAACCAAAGGACGGATCTGACCAGTTGGCGCCAGTGCACGTCGTCTGCGGACATTGGCGGGGACCAGTGTCTGCTAGCCGCCCGTTAGTGGGAAACATACAGACCGCATCGTAATATTATGAGAGAGATGAGCAGCAATACAACAGTTTGGTAACAGATGACGTACTTTTTCACCATCATGTATTTACGGCTTCTTTTCATTGGCGACCAAACATTCAGCCAAATATCTGACCTTCTGTCAACACATCTTGTCCCCGCTGCTATTTGTGCTGAGTTGGTTGCCTTAACTCATGACCGTGGAAAGTCGCCGTGCCTGTATACACGTCGCCATGGTAACCGACACAAAGTCTAAAGCCCCACCCTTTAATACGAAGCTATATAGCCCGTATGTTTGACAGAAACCTGGCCGCTGTAACTTCTCACGTTATCCCCATATTATAGTTCCCATGTTCGTCGGCAAACGCCTACGCCAAGGCCAAGGCCGATTAAAACTTCTCAGCAGACAGTTTTCTACAATGTATTAGCACATGACGGAGAGGCGCCGATTTTTTGTGCATTTAGGAGGTCAATACGTACTTAGTAAAATTTTCCTCTTTTCCAATTTTTTTAGTAATAGTTTTACTTCTCTTTAGTGTGTCCCTTTCCGCAATGTTTCCCTACATTTACCTCTTTCTTTTTGTCTAGTGCACGCCAAATAACAATGTCGAAGAGGCTTGTGGCTATATTATACTAGTCTCAGTAACCAGACTTCTCGGGGTTGTTGTAAGATAGGCTAAATAGGAAAAGTATGTACACGTCGGTAACCAATGACAAGAATTTCCGCTGACAAAATGTTCTCCCCATTTGGTCAATTTGTACGAGAATCCAAGACGTCTGTTAGAGCCTAACATTCTATCAGTGTACTCGGTCGTACAGAACCACCCCCCGAAGCCTGCGAGATGGTAGCCAGGATGCCTGACGTTTTCATGGCCCACACAGGCTCTTGGGCCAACATGCCCCGAATAAAATTTTCCTACAACCCACTATCCCCTTTGAGCTGAGACTGCAATGACTGTGTAGGACCTGGAAACAGTCTGGTACCCAGGCTAGCGCGATGGGAGGTTGTAAACCGTCACCGACAGGTTGTTAAAGGCACGATGACAGAGAACCTTCGTGTGGAACACACGCGTCATAATATCAACAACCCTTTCTTGTTGACACAGCGCCTCCTTGGCTCTCTGCAATATGATCTATGGATGAAGAAATCGTCAGTAATATGTCCAGTGGTCGACGCCAGCTTGTCTGGAGGGAGGGGGGATATTTGTAGCGACCTTTTGACCTTACGTGACCTTAGGATTGTCCTTCTTGATGCACAGCGTGGGAAATGACAACTCTTCTCATTCTTGTGTCATCACCTTCGCCATGAGACAAAATAATTATTCCAGGTTCAATTACGCGCGATGACTGTTGGGAGGTCCCGGGGGTAAGGGAATTTAAAAAAAGTAGTTCGCCTGAAGATTTTGGCGCATGCGCATATAGGCTGTGCACAGGGCGTGGTCAGTTTTCATCACACAGTGCCTCTTAAGGGCTGTGGAGACTACAGCCTACATCGACGACGTAGGGCAAATGCTATGTGTGCCGAATGCATTTTATTTCATCGTTGTTCATAAAGTAGATTGGGTGGACGAAATGTAACTAAGGTTATGGTTAAGAAGTTTACTTAATGCCTTATATTACGTTATTTTATCTACGACGAACATATACTATGTAAACGCGGACAAGATAGAGATTCAAGGCAATCAATTCATACATAGCTTCTTGAGTTATGCGGATAAACCACATACATACATTTTAAGATATACATCCAAACATACAATCGCTACATAACCTTCTCGCCGAAGATAATAAACTGAAGATGAGCTGAATTTTGATGGATTCAATGTATATAACACAAAGGCATTCACAAGCTCCAAGATTGCAAGAAGTACAATGTCCTGCGTTGGTTACGATGTTACTTAGTTTATTTTGATGTCAACCTCTGTTATATGTTATTATAAACTTTGTATTTATTAGTTACCTTCTTGATTGTTATTTTATGTTACCTAGAGCAGACTCTTGTCCAATGCTCAATAAATGAATGTGAATAAAACAAACAATGCAAAAAAACATATTATTACATCAAGGAAGGAAGTCTGCAGGAAGTCTGTAAGAACGTTTTCAATTATTGGATTTCTTTTTGAAATTACATCAATCGGATGTCAGGCTGAAATATTTGCATCCCTGCCCGGGACCTTTTGCAGGTCCGGGGTAGCCGGTAACACAACATCTTCCCCAAGGCCTTAATGCTTGCCTCTCGGTGTGCCCAGAAGTACAGGTCTTGATGAGACGGCAGTGTTCACCTGCCTGGACCAGACGTCACTGACAAACCCCAGATCGCCCAGATCAAAAACCCTGAGTTTTCATCGCCTGGGAGAAGCTTACTCCTGCCCCGGCCGGGCCGCACCACTCCCCGCGGTAATTCCCCATTTCCCTTCATTGCTTTTCTCAACGCGCCACCAGGTAATGGGTGTCAGCACGGGGGGACCCCACATCAAAGCCCAGGCGTCAGGGGTGCTGCGGTGTTCAGTACTCGGACTTGGCAAACCTGCCGGAGGGGCTGGCTGGTAACGTCCGGCGGTTTGGTCTCACTTCATACGGCAGGCGGGTTTCATTATTGTGTCGACGGTTCTTCACAGGGAGGAGGCTAATTCTGATCGGCTTACGACACACATAAGCGGAAATAAGAGGTTGTCAGTGGGCAGGGTACAACTTGCCCAACCCCCCTATACTTTCCGACAAGGTCAGTCAGCAGACAGAGGATGTTGGCATCGTTCTATGATCATGTCAATCCTACAGTGCAGGGGTGTACGTAGTGCGGGACCATGACCTGTCATTAGTCAGTAATATTATCTAATTAGCTGATGACCTATCATAAGCGTTTCTGTGCTATGTACAGCCGGTGTTCAGTAGACTTTGTTTCTTATATTAAATGAATTTGGCAAAATAGCAACGAATCACGATCATATTTGTAAATTGTAGCAAGTTTCTTTAATAATGCTGTGATTCAAAAGTGTCGATCTCATGAGCTGAGAGTACCTGGCCCACTCAAGGCCTTCATTTGGAGTATATTTGACACGGTCCAGAACAGGACTTACCCTGACCTCGGAAATTATCGCTCCCCAAATTTGCCGAAATTGTATTTAACCCGGATTTTAGCCCAATTACTCCCGCAAAATGAAATTGTGAATCAACCCGGTCAGTGTGTAGTCCTGGTTCCTGGAGCTAATCGCTCAGGAGTCTACTAAAAACCGGGACATTTCTTCAAGAACGATAATTCTAGGTGAAATGAGCGCTTATTTCTTTTTCTTCTTTTTGTTTTTCCCCAGCCTTTTAAACAAGATTGTCTTGCCATAAGTGAAACTGAGAAAACAACAAGGAAGAAGGGGAGAGGGAAAGGAGAAAATAAGGAAACAAATTAAACATCAGTGGCGGGATGGAGGGATTTAGGATTAGGAAGCGGCTGAGAAAGAAAGGAGAAGTTCAACCTCATGTAGTTTTTGTAACATTAATACTAAGTGAGCATAAACTTGGCAAGTTCTACAAAGTTGGATGGCAAGCAATGCGTTAGCTCGATCACTGGCCCTAGCCGCCTGGTCCAGTGATTGGCATGATGCAGTCTCTGGTCCAAAGCCAGCATTTGTGCATTTGTAATATCATCGGCGGGGGACGGACATATCTAGTACAACACTCTCAAAATTCTGAAAACGCGCACGCAGACAAAAAGAACACAAGAGACACTTATCCGTGGCTATTGTATGTGAAATGCTCGAGTATGCTCCGTAAGTAAAGGTTTGTCCTGACGTGTTCTGTTGGGGTCTACATGTCACGGGAAGTCCGACGCTGTCTGTGCCCGTCACCTTCAACTCTAGCGGATTCCTGCGGCGGCAGGCCGGCCAACACTACCCATCTGTGCCTTATGGGAAACAGCTCCAACACCTTGGGCTAGCTGGCGGACTTGGAATAAATCAATTTTTCATATATATAACGTTAAAATTTAGAACTCTAATTGTAGGGAAAATAGCCTTGTAGTATTGCTGTTAAATAGCTCTTGCTGAAACACATTGTACCGTATACGATTGTTGAGCAATCAAGTCCATTCATCCATATCCCTTTGTGAAATTCATCCAGCTAACGTTAGTTCACCTTTATCCGCGGAGTAACCTTTATCCGTATTATTTAAAAGCGGGGTATTTAGGGATATCAAGTCGACGGACGGTGGTTTCAAACTGCAGTATTTAAGAAAAAAAAATGCAATTTGAAACCGTCGTCCGTCGGCTTGATATTCATAAATACCCCGCTTTTAAATACTACGGATAAAGGGCACCCTGCGGATAAAGGTGAACTAGCGTTACGCATTTTGAAATTTTTATGATTCAAAATGTCACTAAAACAAGCTCAAAGCTGATACATAAAAGACAGTGGGTGATTGACTGAGCGGTTGAATGAGAGTGAGCCGTGTGTGACAGTGAGGGAGGCAGATGGGTGGGTAGGAAGGGAGGGTGGGAATTTCACAGGCGTTTAATTGCTAGATTGTTTTTTTGAGAGTGAAGGACATGTGTGTGCATGTTGACCGTAGCTGTGCTGTATTGATGACATCTGCAGCGCCCCGTGTATGACGGATGGTCCTGAGGGCCGTGCTCAGTCGGCCATGCTCCCGCAGGGTCGGCCATGGCACCGAGACTGTCACCAGGTCAACACCCTTCCGTAATTGGGCGTTATTTATCCAAGCAGGATTCAAAAAAGATGGGAAGGGGTTACGACCGTAACCGTTCCGAACAGACGCTTGTGCACGCCACATGACAAACTTAGAGTGGATAATCGCTCGGTTCCGACATTTCTTACTTTCTGAATTACACTCAGTTCTGCCATCGCCAAGAAGGCCATATTTTCGGTGAAATTTGCGTGTGTGTGTGTCTGTCGACAGTATTACTCGAGAAGCTGTTGATTGGTGCTCATGATATTTGGTAGGTGGGAAAAACAAAAGCCAATTTCGATAATAGTCCTCCTAGCGGATTTCTAAAGTACTGCAACAGAACTCCTGGTCGTGCTTTTTGAGTGGCGGGATAGCCGTTGTAAAGCTACAGGAGCCAATTGTGTTTATGATTTTGATGAACGTACGTGAGGCATAGCCACAATATATGCAAGTATTGATTTACATTTTGTAGAACTAACGACAGAAGTACACTGTATATGTGGACATTTTCATGATGAATGGCTGAAGAAACTTGCCCTTGTTGTCAGTGCTTGATATTTACGATCAATCTCCGCATATTCTGTCAGGTCAGACATTGCCAAAAATCTATCTACACTTCCCAATAAGGATACATATCAAACAAACCGTATTTCGTAAGATGTTTGAAATATACTTGCAGAATTGACATTTAATGTTCAAGCAATGAAATATGTAACGTTACGTTCATGACGTTTCGAGTTGAAATGACCGGACTTAAGTTGGGCACCGTCACCTCTCTCAGACAGTTTACTAAGCTGTCCAGGAGATTCATAATTCTACATTAACCATGCCTAATGAAATACAGGCGAACCAAAACACATCCCTGTACCTTCCCATTGCCGTGCTGATTTAGTAGGGACGTGGTGTTAGCTGACAGTCGCTCAGGTCCAACCTTAAAAACTGCCTTAACTGTGATACAGAGGGCAACAACTGAGTTGTCTGGGATTACTCCAATCGACAATAGCATAACTCTTACCTGTTGCCATAGTAACAGACGGGAGGCTAGTTTCCGCTTTGACGCGAAGCTATGTAGTGTTCACTGTTCTCTAACGGGCACCAATTTTTAAAAAGGAACAATAGATAAACTTTTGGGGATGAAGACGCAATAGAAACTGATTCAGTTTTTTTTCGTGACGGTAAAAGAGACAATGTACACAGTCAGGCCACAGTCATAGTTTCCCAAAAGTGAAGGGGTCCACGGTAGGTGGAAAGTTCTCTCCGTGCCAAGACGGGAAGAAGTTAGCGCTTATTGCCGAAGGCTGCTATTCATCACTGTCTCCTGCCCTCATCCAATAGACGTGAAGACGAGTCTTCTATTCCCCACATGATTGAAAAACTCTATAATTTCTGTGAGCGTACATGAGAAAGTCCAATGTACATGTCATTTGTGGGCGATGATCCAATTTCTCCGTGAACGGGCACGAGCTGTGGGGTCCGGCTGATCTAATAAGATCGCCGATAACGCGTGGTGGAGGCGGCGTCGTAATTACTGTAGCGACAAGCGCCCATCATCGGGCTGCTTTACACATCATCGGAAGGACCGGGGAGCACATTCCCTACTGAAAAATGTCGGGAAAATTCTCCTTACACCGATTCATCCGTGCGTGCTGTTTGTTTGTGCGTACTTTCCTCAATGTACAGCTGAACACAGCACGGAACATCAACAGAAATGACTCGGGGAGAACGGTGGTTATGAATAGGTAGATTATCTTTGAACGATGAGTTAGTATAGAGAATGTATTGATCAAACCTGTCATTTGTAAGTGGATTTGTGGCTGTTGGAGGGTCAAGGCTAGAGGAAATGTGTATCACACTAACACAAAACGTTTTGTGACGTGGTGACTATTAATACCCCGCCCCCTCGCCGGTTAACAGTTACGTATATAAATCCAGCAGGCGTACGGAAAACCTGTGTACTGATGACCTTGATATAAACTTCCTATATCGCAAAGTCGTAAAAAATTTCATTTTTTCATCAAAATCCCTTTAAATTCTCTCATTGATTAAAAAAAGGAGTGTGTACAAAAAAATGTTACATCGTGAAGTAATAAATGATTGTCTTTTATACGCAGTTTCCGGGACTGGGGATATACATTTCTTTGATATCGTATACCTAACGGCAATTAGCGTACAACGTTATATCAAAACAGGATACATAGCTTGGTTACCTGCATTTGATGTTGGAACACTGTGAGATGCCTTTGAATTGTAAATGCATTTCGTACGCACTTCGGGAATAATTTATCTAAGTATGATAAATCAAGGCTACCCTTCCAGACCGGAAAGCTAAAGCTTTCCAAGAGCGAATTTTTCATTTGAAGTCCGAGACTAACCTAGATTTTTTTTTATACAGTACAACCCACACACCCCTACAGTACGATATTGTACGTCATTTGCACATAAAAAAGAAGTTACTGTGAGTTTGTTGCCATGGGTGTTTCAGGCTACGGAAGAGGAAAAGTTTACACTGTGCAGGGTATTTCCTATACGCTGTACGTTCTGTACGTACGGCTACATACCGTGATGTGACGCGCTGATTTAGATGACGTCGAAGATAGAGTGTGTGCGCGGTAATGTACTGACGACCCATTGTTTAAATTCCCCAAGACAGATTGCCCAGTCTGAGCCGAGCGGCGCCACGCGGATCTCCCCCAGAAAGACCTGATGAAATGAAAATGTCTCTGTTCCCATCGCCAAATTCGATAATCGCTCCGTAACTTGGTGGGAACTGCGCGCCGGTCCCGCGCGCGCCGGAAATGTGATTTGTTCCGTATGAGAACAGATGAGTCTCGCTAACGGAGATGACATGTTGTAATGTCCGCCGTGAGATGCAGGGGGGAGATACGGGCAGGACTGAGCCCCTAGCTGCACAGAGCACCTCTATTTCACACAATACAATGGCTTTGCACTTTTTTGTGTGTGCTGCATATATATACGCTCGTATATGAGTTTTGATTGGAACCATTATTCGCAAATTGAGAAAAAATACCCCAGTAGCATGCCAACACTCTAATGAAAATAAACCCTTTATGTAGCTCGGAATACCACCCAAAGGATTCACCCGTAATGATTCCATAATTAAAGGGGGTAATGGAGTAAACGACGTTATTCGCCAACGTCTCAAGAAAATTACGATATAAAGGACAGCCTGTCCCCAATCTAAGTTCATCCTTAACAACCCAGCACACAAGATTGTGAGCATACTGTTGTAGTATTTTGTATCTAATTCATTTCATAGAATACAATTTTGAAAAAGTACATCTCAAAACTCACAAATGTAATGTGAAACCCCACAAACACCTTCTTACAATAAGTTGTTTTACTCCATTAATACAAATATGGAGAAGGAAATTCGGAACGTTTTATCGTTACTTTTAATAGAGTAAAAGACTTTTCAAGTCGTTTTCAAACGAGTTTACTTACAATAACATGTTCAGTAAGAAAACAACAGCACAACAAGCCTCCCAACATGCTGCTTGTAGCATACGAATACATGCATGATGCAAGTATACAAATCTCTTGTTTCACATAATAGATATTAATTTTTTCACGTAACACATACACTCCAACTGCTCTGCTAACGTTATATAGCTATACCAAGGACATTATACAGAGATACCATTGGATATACAGAAAATAAAGCTTAAGGTTTTCTCAATATAACAATAGGACAACTCCTCAGACCAGCGCTAAACTTAACAGAAGTTACTCCGTACTTTTGTCAGGCGGGTACTGACAGTTGTCAAGCCACTGTCCACATTCATCTAATAAACATGTTGCACTTAGAGCTTCCAGCCTATACCAATAGTTTTGTACTTTTGGGTTTGGTGCGTATATATATTTGGCTGAGAGTCGTGTTCGGCATAGTAGCAGGTACTGTCGATGTCCACAACAGGGAAGTTTGACTTGTACAGATCGATGGGGACAGTGACAAACGCCCCACGGTGATGATATATGGCCGCACCCCTGCATTAGCGCCAAACCCGCACCATCCGTTTTCCCGTCAAACCGACCTCTCGGGCCTACGGAGCGTCTTTACCCAGCTTAGCTGGAAAGCGACGTTCGGCGAGAGGAAATTGAGAACGCAGATTTGTCAGGCATCGACCGGGGCCTTCGCCACTTCAGTCCCGATCGACGCGATGAGTTGGAGCAATTTCCCGCCAGATGGGCCGTCGTCAACAACTCGGAGTCGTCTGTCAGCGGTGTCACGTCATGTGCGCGGGAGCTAGGGGTATCGACCCGACAGACTGCAGGTCGTTTTCTCGTTATTCCCGACTATGGCACGGTGGCCTTGTGGTTAGGACTGTTGACTCAGAACCTGGAGGTACCGAGTCGGAATCACTGACTGTCAAGCCTCGAAATTGTGCCCTTTGGAAAGGGGCTTTTCATCAATTTCCTCTCTCGATTCAGGTGTACAGTAAACGAGTACCTAACTTGGGCTAGAGTCTTGGATAGGACGTTAAATGGAGGTTTCACAAGACCCACACGCCTGAATTATGATAAAGACTGACTCACCACGCTAGTCGATGAGAGTAGAGGTCCATCCCGACGTGGGTGAACCTAATAAATCTGTATCGACATGCAGCTTTTTATGCCATTAGGCGGTTTAACGGATGGGTATGCCAAAGGAACAAACAAACAGTTTGTTTCACAGCCAACCGCCCGTATCGCGGAACACCTGATTCATTGGCATAACATTCAGTTGCAGGGCACATGTTGTGTGTACTGAATTACCCTGTAACCGTGTAGTTGATAGTTGAATATAAACAATTACATTGCCCTTGCGTTGACATCTCTTACAAATGTAAAATCATCTATCATCTTGGGAACATATTCGAAAACACACTTTCATATTGCATATGCTGATGGCAATACAGAGTACTATCATCTATAATCGTTATTAGTGGAGGAGTATAAAACACGTTCCATATTCCAGATATACACATCTCTGTTATGGAAACGGCGTTTTGTTCCTTGTAGAGTCGTCCAATTGTCCCATCCGACTATCGCATTTTGCGTATGCTATTGCATTGTCTAGGGATGTCCCTGTAGCTCAACTGGTAGCAGTCTCACAGTTGAGCTCATGGTTTTAATCATTTACTAGTAGTTGCCAACTGGATACGCATCCGTCTTTTGGAAGAGACGTAAAATGGGGTCCCGTGTTCGATGAGGTACCTCAAACGTGTTGAAGGGGAAGGGCTAGCTAGCTTGGCGTTTTCCTGTCCAGAGGCCATTTGTTGCTCTGCACTGCCAAGTTTATGGACACTTTGGACCATCGATTCGGTCTCAATGAATCAGAGTCTGAATGATCAGATCCAACCCAAGGAAGTGAATCTCTGTGATTGAGAATTTTACTTTCCTGTCCGTGTGTTCTGGCACTCCCCGACCTGCACCTTGAGTATTCCCTTACCCTGCATTTTCTGTAATATCAAAAACTCCTCCGTGAAGTTGTGGTAGGGGTGAAAGTTCGTTAACAGGTGGTACTCTAGCGTTTTATTCCGGAACTCCACGTCTCCGATCACAGCTCTTTCGTAGTAGTGGTAGGACAGCGCCCTCCCGCGGTAGAAAGGGAAAGGCCAGAAACCGTATAGGGTCACCTGATCGCACAGAGAAGCTGCAATGGTCGCGAGAGCCAGACCTGAAAAGATAAAGTAGTGGTTTGTGTATACCTCTTTCTTTTATTCACTTATCATTTTCCCCAATTACATATACAGCGTCATTGGCTCTGCGCACATGGGCTCTACATGTGGGTATGTTGTGTCAATGTACTTTATTTATGTTACCATCCCCCAAACAACAGGAGAAACATGAAGAGTGCATAAGACCTCCGCAACAGCTGATCTAAAGCAGCCCAGAGCCAAACCTCTGCTTTCAGAGTAAGTGATTGGGCCCTTCCAGCGAAAAGGAAACGTTCGCCAAACGACACTACCTTCAAGATGAGGGTTTCTACCTTTGATTCTCCAAAATCTGAAACTACTGCTTCATGTTGTCTCGGACCCTCAATGACTACCAACATACCAAAATTCAAAGAAATCCATCAAAAGGACATTGTATTAAAGCTGCGAACACACATAAACACCAGCACAGACAAAAACAGCACCCCTGTCGGAGGTCACTGACTTCCTTCCCGGTGTTGAAAATAGATCCTACGGCTAAGAATTCTTCTCCCCTACCTGTGCTGGCCCTCAGTGCCTTCAGACCATGCTCATTCCAGAACGCAGTAAGATTCCGCAGGAACTTGGGATGGGAGAAAAGGACCGGATTCGGGGACTTGTACCTTTTCGTAGCGTCATATGCCCGCAGGGTTACCTAAAATTGTGAAGAAAATGAATGACGATGAATAGTTTTGCCTAAAAGCATTTCACAACTACACATAGACACTAACACACACACAGACAGACAAAGGGGAGACGCTCGCACGCACAAACACCACAGAGGTACAGACGATACGGACTCACCTCTGAATATCTCTTCAAATGGAATGGATGCGTCCAAACCAACGACCGAACGTACCGCTTGAGATCTTCGGCCAGAGACTTCTTATCGGCGTTCTTCTTCAGGTTTTTATAGCTTTGAGAGGTAAGAATTTATAATTAACAGGCATTTACCCATAAAACATTGCTATTTTCTAGGCTAAAAAGGATACTGTGTACAGTCAAATTCAATCCAATTTACGTTAAGAAATCGTTAATTTAACACAAAAATATAGCTATTCACCTCGAGACAAAATGTTCTGTAAATGTACTGAAAATGTGTACTCACAACTTAGCAAAGATGGAAGGGTTGGCAGTAAGAAAATTGGTCTTTTTCCCCACGTCATCGTTATAAGGACCACCGATTGGTGGAAAGTTACTCCTGAAATAAAGAGTGAAGCAGGTATACTGTGCGTTCAATCTATAAAACAAGAAGGAACTTGTGATCTATGGCAAACAGAACGAAAATCACTGGGCACCATTCAGGTACGTCTACAACGTACCGTCACTTCATGGACGGTAATGGTAATGGAAAATGTAGAAACGGGGGAATGACTTTGAAGCTCTGACTAACCTGAAAACAAAACTGGACGAGTCAATCTCCCTCCCACAGGAGGAGTTCTGTAGCAGGCCGGCGTTACCGACAACACTGCATGAGCGGAAGGACATGTTGGCTCTCACAGGGGATTCCTGGTATAAACAAAGTTCATCAGTTCATGATTTAATCAGTTATGTAGGTTTTTAAAGGGTGTCTTGCAAAGATAAGATTCTGAAGTCCCATCTGAAGAGTACCAACTGCTTTCAAACTTTAATCGCCATTGAATTTCTTTTTTCGTTTATTCTTAGGACACTACCACACCACCCCCACCCCCATTCACGTTTTGGAGCGGTTGTACCTGTGGTAGTTTGTTGTAGAAGTTCTTCTCGGTGATCCTGATGTAGCCAGGGTCCAGAACCCACTCGTCCGTCTCTAGACATCGGAACTTCTCCCCGAGCTTGGTATTGTTCTTGGTGACGAACAGGTATTGCCGCAGCTTCGTTCTCTTTTCAACTGCCTCTCTGCAAAATGAGACAGCGATTTGCCAGATCCCACAGCAGACTAACGTAGCGGTACCTATGGTCGTGTGGTACCTATTATCGTCCGCTGTCCGTGCGTTTTTGCCGGGGCGCCGCAGGCGCCCGGCTTTGTCCCCGGTTTAATGGTTCGTCCTTGGATGGGTCTGCTATGGTCGCAAAATGTACCGTGCGTTTTTACGACAATTCTCAGCCCTTCTCAGCCCTTCAAATAAACGCAATGTACCGTGCGTTTTTACGACAATTCTCAGCCCTTCTTAGCCCTTCAAATAAACGTTGTAAGAATACTGTTTATCCATGACCTCTACTCGTACAGAAAACATTGCAGCGCTCATTAGCAAAGTCTAGGAAAGGAAAATGTTTCTTGATTTGCAGTAAAACACTGGTCATGTAACATTTGAGGAGTTGTCGTTAAATCGCACGGTTCATTTTGCGATAGCGTTGACGGGTCCGGGTATTTAGCGGAATAACCCGGAATAACCCGGAATAACCCGGAATAACCTTAATAAAGGATGAAAGCTACCGAAATACAGTGTGCTTTGATAAGTTAAGATCGCAGAATGCAATATTTTGGCATAAAATAATGTATATATGGCCATGGGAACAAGAAATATTACGGTTATTCCGGGTTATTCCGGGTCATTTCGGGTTATTCCGGTAAATACCCTCACGGGCGTTGACGGTGCGGAGGAGGTGAGATTTTTATCGTACAGAAATTGGTACAGTTTGTAAAGTTATCTTTCTGGAATTCGGATGTATTAAAATATAACATTACATTCTAAGGCGTAGTGTCATGTGAGTAAAATGAGCACGACATTTGACGAAAGATTTTGTGGAGGGTATACAGTCAAGTTTATTGTGCAACGATTGGAACAGTTTACGTGCGGGTGGGAGGGGGGCGTGCGTCTATATATGCAGCTGCAGGAGGTCCTGCAGGACATTTTCGATCGTAAGAGTAACGTACAATTTGAAAAGATAGTGATCATGAATTCGGACACATTGAAACATATTTCCAAGGAACGGTATATAGTTTTTTTAGTAAAACCAGTGTGTGGGGATTGACGAGAATTTAGATAGTTTAATGGTGCACTGTGCTTGAGCCGATGCGAGGCATTATGCAGGGCATTTTTGATTGTAAAAATATCGTACAAGTTGAAAAGATGGATCGGATTCTAATACATTAAAACATACATTTCCAAAGAATAGTAGAAAACAACGGATTGTAGCTAACTGTTAAACAATCAGCAAAGCAGTTGGCAAGATGTCACACCTGAACTTTTGTAGATTTTTGCTTTTTGTTGGTACTAGTAAGATGTTATGTGATCAAGACAATATTTTCTTTCTGTTTCAGTGACGCCTTAGACTGTTCTCTGCTATATATACAAGTGACACAGTAATATACAGAAACTTACAGCTAGCAAAAGTCTGTACTCAATAAGATTTTACACAGTACACATTTATACTTCTTCTGCTGAAATCTACGCATTACATTTTGCATCCAACCAAAGAGGTTTGAAAGAGAGTCCTTGATCCAACCAAATTAGACCTTGAGACCTATTAACAGATCATTGATCACTGTGCATTTTGCACATACCAGACTCAATCGTGCCACTGAGCACTGCATTTTGCACACACCAGACCAATTGTGCCACTGAGCACTGTGCATTTTGCACACACCAGACCTATCGTGCCATTGAGCACTGTGCATTTTGCACACACCAGACCTATCGTGCCATTGAGCACTGTGCATTTTGCACACACCAGACCAATCGTGCCATTGAGCACTGTGCATTTTGCACACACCAGACCAATCGTGCCATTGAGCACTGTGCATTTTGCACACACCAGACTCAATCGTGCCACTGAGCACTGTGCATTGTGCAAATAAAGTCAAGCAAAGAACACATATATTGTGAACAATGTGTGAATCTATTTTATCGGGAAAATACCACCAAGGTGACATCATTTTCAGTGGAGATAATAGAGGCAAACAATGCACTGCAAATGCTTTAATGGCAGTTGTTAACCACAGTACTTGCAGACAAGCAATTACCTGGACAAGTACAGACCTTGATGGTGTACTTTTTCAAGGAGATGCACTATACACCTACATAAAACCATCACTAAGATCTGGTGTGGAGTTCCTCTCCGTTGATGATATTCCAGACTATTTGCAACTTTACAACAATACTGTACGTGTATCAATAAAAGAGTCTTACACTGGAGACATATTTGCCACAGAAGCAGTCTATCCTTATTACACCTTAAAGAAAGCCCTAGAAGCAGCATTTGCTGAATCCAACACTTGTCTTTTCATAACAGCACATGGAATAACTGGTTCAACAGTAGCATTGTTGCACGCTGATAACAAGTATTTTGTTTATGACTCACATGCCAGAAGTCCCATAACAGCATTGCCAGATAGCCATGGCACTTCTACTTTAAGCATGCACAGTTCAAACAGCAATCTAGTTTCATTCTTGCAACAACTTAACTGGAACACAACATGCAATTTTGAGGTTGTCCCAGTACAAGCAGAAAATGTTTTCTTATCAGTTGAACCTACTGGTATACACATTATCAATCTGACTAGCAATGTTTCTTCTATGATTGAGTCAGAAAACTGCTTTCAAGTTCAACAACAACACACATACACCTTGGTTAAACCAGAGTTTGTATCTACGAAAGAGAACCTACAACAACCAAACACAGCATTTCCATTTGCACCACATTGTAACCAAAGTACTGGGAAAAACATTGTGCCATGCACCACAAGCAAACATCCAAGTGCTATGCCAGAGAACAGGAATGAAGGCCTCTTGAATCAATTAGTAATGTCACCAAATGCAGCATCAAATTTAAATGATAAAAAAGTGCAAGGTCTTGCAATCCAAAGCGCAATATGCAAGGACAAACAAGAAAAACAAACCTATCAACAGAAGACAGAGAGTCTTGCAGAACAAAGAACATCATACAAAGCAAAGAAAGCAAATGAGACCTGTGAGCAAAAAGCAGCACAGCAAAGAGCATCATATAAAGCAAAACGAGCAAATGAGACCCCTGAGGAAAAAGATGAAAGACTTGCAAAACGAAGAACATCATACAAAGCAAAACAAGCAAATGAGACCCGTGAGCAAAAAGATGAAAGACTTGCAAAACGAAGAGCTTCATACAAAGCAAAACAGGCAGATGAGACAACTGAGCAAAAAGCAGATAGACTTGCACAGGAAAGAGCAAAACGAGCAAATGAGACCCCTGAGCAAAAAGACGATAGACTTGCAAAACGAAGAGCATCATACAAAGCAAAACAAGCAAATGAGACCCCTGAGCAAAAAGCCGAAAGACTTGCAAAACAAAGGACATCACGCAAAGCTAGCAAAGCAAAAAGAGCTGAACAAGAATCTTCACAAGAAAAAACGCAACGACAGAGGAAAAACTGTGATAGAGTGAGAAAAACATTGGCTACAAAATATGTTAGAGAACATAGCATAGACTATACCAGTGAACAATACAAATCAGACTTTCCTGCATTTCATTGCTATATAAAACAGCAGCCAAAGTACTACTGTAGCATATGTAGACAATTGTTATTTCATGACCAAGTGCGAAACTGCAACAATGCTGTCATAGACAAAATAGTCAATGATATTTCTGGTCAACATCATCTCTGTTCAAAGTGTTTGATTTGTCTTGAAAAAGACAAACCCATACCCAATGCTTGGACTAACAATATGGATCCAGGTGACATTCCATCATGCCTGAAACAACTCAGTAGAATGGAAACAAGACTTGTCAGTTTGAAATACACCTTCATCAAGTTAATTGTATTACCAGGTGGACAATTTGGTGAACAAGGTCAAGCCATAAGTTTCCCTACCAACATTGAAACTACTTGCCAACTGTTACCACATAGCCAAGATACAGCTGGGCTAGTAATAGTACACCCTTGTCAGACAAATGAAAGTAAAACACAAAGAACAGACCCACAACACATTGTACGATTTTCCAAAATGCATGAAGCTCTTACATGGCTGGTAACGCATAATCATCTATATTCACATGTGAACATAGCTACCTTTGAAAACTGGGTAAAAAAGTCAAGTGAATTCAATCCAATGATCACAGACGCCAATGAACCAGACTTCTCAAGTGCACCTTCTACTGTCCAAGAACTCTCAGCTTTTCCCTGTAACTACATTAATCCAAATGTCCAGTTACAATCTCTGTTGCAGAATGTAACAGACAATGTCCCAGTGATATCACTACCACGTGAAACATCACCACCACAAAGCATATTTAAAGAGACTGATCTTGAGGAACACTGTTTTCCACAGTTATACCCATATGGTAAAAATGGCTTCAAACAGACGCGTGATGTACAACTAACAGACTTACAGTACTTCCAATCACGTTTGCTCAATATCAATGATTGCTGGAGAAAAAACATCCCATGGCTCTTCTTTGCCTTGAACTCGTATGAAATCAAGAAATTGTACAGTCAGATATCCATTGTATGTAGAATGCAAAAGCAGAGTAATGTTAGATCACAATCCATAGCACAGCCACTAACAGCAGGCGATCTGCATCATGAAATTGATCAACATGTTGAAAGCACATCATACACTTTTATGAAGAATATACGTGGAACAGCAGCTTACTTCAAGGACCAACTGCTAAACTTGCTAGCAAAAATAAACACTATTGGACCACCAACATGGTTTCTCACTGTGTCTGCTAATGATTTAAACTGGCCAGAATTGTTCATGACCCTGAATCCTGACCTGACCTATGAAGAAGCTAAAGCATTACCACAACAAGACAAATGGAACCTAATGAGATCAGACCCTGTCATGTGTGCGATACACTTTAATAGACGCACTGATGCACTTCTACGCTTCATACTGAAGAGTCCACAACATCCCATTGGTAGAATCAAAGATCACTGGATTCGTGTGGAATTCCAATTAAGAGGTTCTCCACAGTGAAATTTCTGTCACGAAGAAAGAACGACAATGCACATCCGGGACCTCTTCCCGCCTTTGGCTGTGGTCTCGCACCGGAGTTTCTTTTACGATTTTTATATCCGGCACACAGCGCACACAAGGGATACAATTCCGCCCACAAAAGTACGCCGGAAAATCCAATTATACCAGTGAACAAAGGTTTCCAGCCAACTTCCCATAGATTTTAGATATAAACTTCTAGTTTAATAATGATGCACATTTTACTGGAACACAACATGAAATTTTGAGGTAGTCCTTCCAAATGCGCCCCGGCCAGCTTTTTTTAAAAGCTTTCTTGTTGCAATAAATGGCGTTTTGAATGAATCTGACAATAGGTGGTACCACTTACGTTACAGAGCATAGAAAGGAGAGAGTAAATGTCATGGAATTTTTATTCAAAAGAACACAGAAATAATGACTAGGTCCGCAGGCCGCAGGGCCAGGGAATGACAGGGCCAGTATCTGGTCTAAACATTCAGACACATAACCATAGCAGTGCTTCACATTGATAGTGTTGTTTTGTTCAGATACAGGTATTTTTGATTATGAGCATGATTAATCTCTGACCAGGCCTTTGGAAGCGAAATTGTGACGGTTTTTAACACGGTCCCATGTCTTCAATGACATTGGGTCCAGTCAAAACCGCTTCGATTCAGTGCCCCCAAAGAATTCCTTGGAGAACACGCTAAAAACATTAATATTAGTAAGATGATGATGGCATTTAAAAATGCTGATTCACCTGAACTTCTTGATTTCCGTCAGGTTGAAGCCAAGAAAGGGCGTGGTGTGGTAGTCATCACCTTGACCCCTGTCAGTTTCCGTTGGTTGGCCATGTTGCATAACAGGTGATGTTTGTCCGTTGTGTTGCATGAGGTTACGGAATGCGACTCTTCTCTTACATTGTCTGATACATTTGTCACTCGTCACATTCCTACGGCAAGAGAAAACTAGCCATTTATTCCGTGATTGTACTTGGTTTGTATTCCACTTGACAGATACTTTTGATGCCAGATATGATCAGATATGGTATAAACAGAGCCATTCTTTTCAAATCACCTTTTCCATTAATCTAAACACGGCAATTATACGATCTACCGCATAACCTACTTCAAAACCCCAAGGAAGCGACTGTGTATGTAGATTGCTATATATTAATAACGCCTTCCTATAGTATGTTGTACATATACATTCTCTTTGTTGTGATGTTATTACTATGGTTAAATTGACGCCTGAAATAAATACAATGTAATGACTATACTGCATAAATAAAGACAAAACCACGGAATTGCGTACGCTTACATATAACGTTAAATTGTTTGGATCGAGACAATAACTAATGGTAAAAACACCCACAATTTCGCATTGTCAAAGTATAGTCGGTAGAGCATTGTGATAGTGCACACCAACCTGTGTATCAACAACAGCAGAATGCTGTGACTGCACAAGAGGAAGATGATGCATGTAAACCGTCTGAAGGACATTGTGACGGAGGACAGACTTTCTAGGCTGGGTGTCCATCTGTCGGGACTTCAATCAGGTCAGAATACCCTAAAAACAACGAAGACTCAGAATGAGGATAAATCACTGATACCAAGGACTTCTATATAACGTCCTTGCTGATGCACTGTACTAAATTTCGAACTAGTATGCCCTCTTGGGAATAAGCAGTATAGTACATTGTTGTAGTCACAAATTCTTGTGTTCGTCATATAGTATCTAGTCTGCGTGTAAAAACAATGAGTTGAGTCAGCAAAATTTTATCTGCGTCGCACGCTCTGTTCAACTAACACATGATGTTGCCCCCCTCCCTGCCACGTAGAGTCATTTCATGCAAAAAAGTTGAAGCCTTGCTAACATAATACACATTTGAAATTTGTTCTGAATGAGAAAAAATATAGACGAAAGTGTGCTTACCTTGCTCCCTCATGCTTTCGTCGTGACATACTGGTACACTTTTTTCGGGCTGAGATCACATTTTAACCAGTCGAACGTGAAGTGGCTAGAAGATCTGTGCGGAATGTGTAGTATCTATACCTATAAGCCAGGCCACAGTACCTACGTCAGCATGACGACCAATCAAGCATCTTGTAGAACCGGTTCATAATTGGCCGTCCCAACCTTTGACACTATTCAGGGTTGTCTACACGTGATGACCTCGATATTTTTAGAACTGAGGCTGTCAGACTGCTAGAATAACTGGATTTTCGCCATAACACAAGTTACTATATCGTTTTCGCCATGTAATGGGTCGGTAGAAGTTCTATGTCGAAGGTTCGTGTACCTGCTTGCATTCAGGGCTATAATATTGCAAGTTTTGTGGATAAAAAAATGCGCGGACGTAGTCATAGAGATTGTTAGACAAGTGGTCACTTGCCACACCTCCTGAGTAAATAGCGAGCATGCGCAATTGCTGACGCCAAAATTGTCCTGTTTTTTAATGTTTCACGACACCAGCGTCTCTTTCTGAGAAACATAAACAACAGTCATCGGCCATTGCTCTCTAGAGCTGACGAAGTAATAGGGAGACTGTCGTGTGCACCTGTAAGCTGTGCTACCTTGATATGTGAAGAGCCTGTGGTGTGTTCGAGCTGCGTCCTGAAAAGTGTGAGGAGCACCATGTGGAGTAACGCTACACTGACGAGTTACACCCTTGCTGCCGTGGTTGGAACCATGTAAGTAACCTTCTTTAGTAGAAACACTATAAGACTGCATACATACAAAGTTATCTGCATAGACATAGAAGCTAATAAATGTAACTTTTCTGCAGGCGCTATCTGGACATCTGACCTCATTTCAGTTCAGAAGAAGAAGAAGAAGACCTCATTTCAGTTCACTAACACTCATCAAAAGAGATAGAAGACAGTGCCACTCAGTGCGTGACAAACTTTTCTCTAGGGTTTGTTATATGCAGTCCGGCTGTAGCTAAAATCTGTCATTAAATCGACGCATTTGTCAAAACTGATATAACAACATAAACAAAAGACAAAGCACGCTTCTGAAACCAACAACATGACCCATATTCGACATGTTTTCATGGTCTGAAGACATCATGGAGAACCCCGACCCATTCCACTAGACGACGATCGCGCCGCGACATCGTTGCAACCCAAATTGTAACCATTGCCTTAATAATTGGAATATGAAGCAAGCTGTATGAATGAAAAGACAACAAGACACATTGTGCGCTCTGTAAAATCACTCGGTCACCGCGAGGTCGCAGCCTTAGTAAATATACAAGGTTTTACTATAGTCTAGCTAAGCATTCCAAACGGCCACATCCATACGGCTATGTACGGCATATAAACCTACGCAGGTCCAGCGCCCATTCCACGATCGCACTGCGACCTCGCTATGACCTTAAGTGGATTGGTGGAGCCAATCTGTGAAATTCGTTGAACAATCTGTCAATTTTAGGTCGTAGGGCAGTTGCAGCGATGTCGCCAGTTAGTGGAATGCGGCGCGGGTGTCAGTTATTATGGTGAATATTTCTTTTCCAGCCTGTCCCTAGTTGCAATTCACCGAGAGCTACAACAGAACCAGTGTATCAGGCAGTGCAGACACGCGTAGTGAGTACAAACGTAACACCATACCTTTTCAATTGTATTGTAACAAACCGATACGTTTAACAAGTATATTATGTCAGTACACCATTTACACCCATATTGCTGTAGTCGTAGACCTTGGAATAGAATAGTATGATTTTATTATTGTGCTTATTGTCTTGTCATACAAACATACATGTGCATACGAGGGTCTCGTAGCTGCCATACATTGTATCATGCAATAAAGTTCATTCGTGCATTCATTATCCTTAACATGTTGGCATGGTTTGTATACGAATACTGTATTATATAGTCCGGAATTAGCATAATGCCCTTCTTGATATAGCGTTTTTTTTAAACCAACGAATGTAAGTACGCAACGAGTAAAGGGTACTGTAAAACACTGTAGGGTAACAACATCATTACATTTCCTACCCAGTTACAATGAGATACCGAAAGAACGCAGCGATGTCATCCCAGAGGAATACATAGACACTCACCGGGTGGCGGATGAACTTGCTCCGCTGGAAGAGTACATTCCCGTCGTCAAACCTTTCAAGGGGTTCCACAAAGCCGAGATAGATAACATGAGGTAAAGCCATGGATATTTTGAAGTAGCCTGGCACTCACAAGTCTAACATGAATTGTGAGTGCCATCACCATCAGAGCATGCTATAAGGTGTGCTGATGCCCCACGGTTCATCCATGTTTTTTGCAATAACATAAGCCAGAATTGAAATGATTGAAATGCTCTCATACAAACCGTAAAATAGACGTACTGCTTTGGGTGTGTCTACACGTGTACCTATTTGTGTTTATGGATAGTCGTGATATCCATAAAGAACTTTAGAAAGTCTGTATAAACTGTTATTATGTGGATGCGTAGGTCTTAGAATGACGCAAGTCAAGGGGGATTTCGGCCCCCCTGAGGGCTTTCCATGGTACTGCAGCAGCGCTTTCGATTGTTGTATCTCTTGTTATTGACAGGGCTGCTGTGGTTTTAAAATTTCAATGGCAGATAGCGTTTGATGTAAGGAAGAAGTGGCGAAGGGTTGGTCCCCTGGCGACTTGTTCACGTTCTGTGGAGTTTATTCTTCATGATGACTGTACAGCATGACAACACTCCCACAGGGCTAGTCTTATGGAGGAGGCCCACAGTATGAACAACATGTTCGCCACACAAAAGAACATCAAGCGGGGAGCGACCATTCACTTCGCTGAGACCAAGAAGTGGTCTTTGCAGACGGAAACGGCGCAGATCCCCGACATCGTCTTTGGCGTACTCCCCCGGGTAGGCACCATGCTCATTCACAACTGAAGAAATACTTAACTTGTTAGATGCATTGTATACTGGAGGTCAACTTGTCTTGAATGCTGGTAGAATGCGTGCAATATGAACAAAATAAACAATGTTCGTAAGTGGTGGATTCTAATAATAACAGTTGACATACTGAAATCAATGGGAGGGGTTACTCAAAGAACTACTAGTATCTTGATATCGTGTTGTGGCCCGTGACTCACGTTTTCAGACAGAACCTACTATTATAAACTGATGACTTACCTTGCGTCCACAGGAAAACAGCATGAAACCAGCACAGTTCAAGTCCTGCAGTGTGGTAGGAAACGGCGGCATTTTGGCTGACAGTCGATGTGGACGACAAATAGACTCGTCGGACTTCGTATTCAGGTGAGGGCATACGACAGGCATCATGGGTAGAACGTTTTAGAGCAAAATTCACCTCCATAAGTTTTTTGCCGCTGTTTTGCTTTACGAGCGATCGCGATGATGTCACGGTGACGCAGTGGTAAGCAAAAAGCAGATGTTTGGCAAAAGATTGATTTACATATAAACCAGTAATTTGATCTGCTAATTTAGATATCAATTCTTAATCCAATCTACTGACGTCCTGGTAGGCACCAGCCGTCGAATACCCCGGATGTAAACAACAACAGCGATCGCTCGTGATATTACCATGACCTTTGACTTCTCTGTTGTTAGGAGCAACTTTTCTCCAGTTGGGGGCGAGTTCGCAGGGGATGTCGGGAGCAAGACTGATTTCATCACGATCAACCCATCAGTTTTTGACACGTAAGTCTGCTAACAGAGATTACCTTGTGACCTATTTAAGGCAATTGGGGCTTGGAGGAGAGGGTATCTTCATATCATTATCAACTTTCAATCCTTTTGTTAAGATTGTATCTGCTATTTCCGGACCCAAAGTAAAGTAGTTACCAACAATCATTCGATTAGTCTTCTGATCCGTCTCATGCCAAAATGACCCGAAACGTATGTCACGTGACTTGAGAGGTATGACGTCAACAACGTGTCAAAGGTGCCCTGCAGTTGATATCGGCCCGCGTTTGGGCTGAGGGGTGGTCGATGGGCCCTAGTGTATATGGTTTATTTCACTTCACTCTTAGAAAGTAGGCAAGCCCAACTAGAGTCCAAAATACTAACTTGTCCAAAGTCACTGAATGTCCTGGGGATTGGATGTGAATGTGCTCAGAGACTTCTGAGTTTGATGAGCTTGGTCGTCTATGCTCTGAGAGCCTGCTCTGAGATTGTTCGGTTTCAGCGATGTAGTATATTACTGGCAGCGTCCACGATTGTTTTGGCCCCGGCCATATGGAAACGTGTCTTTGGTAAATAGTTTTAGTTTTATCGTAATATTATAGTACCTTTTTTTTCCTTTACAGCTATAACAAACTGATAAATGAAGAAGACCAGAAGAAGTTTTTAAATGACCTGGCAGTGTATGGCAAACCTCTCCTGTACACACATCCATTCCGGCTGTACGGGCATGCAAAGGTTGGTTTCAATATTAGTGCACATAAATATTTTAGAATAAAGTAAGTAAGAGAGATATGATTACTTGCCACCTTACTGTTAGTTATCAGTACAGTATTGTATTGTGTCATGTCGGTCATGTCGGTCTGGATTGGAATGTGATTTTCGTCAAGTTTCGAACCATTTGCACGTCGCACATCGTCGATTTGTCTATTTTTTCCATAAGTTGTATCATTGTTCACATGACTTCCCATGTCAGTGTTAGGGCTAGTCAAGGAAACAATATTGGGGGAGGGAAAAGTAAAGCGTGTAAGGATATCTGACAGAGCTCGAGGTGTAAGGGGAAAAAATGTGATGAAGTTATTCCATCGTGTTCCCATGATTTGCCGTTATTGAGGTCTCCATGCTCGCCATCTATGCACTGAAGAACGCTGGCCGTATCCGCCAGGTCCGGGCGTCCCATCCAGACTTCCTCCTGTCCGTGGCTTCCTTCTGGAAGGGCCGGGGCTTACAGGAGCTAAGACCGACCACAGGTAGGCCAATCACACGGTCGTCGCCGCATTTGCCCTGTCACAAATATGCAAATGAGCACAGGCTGGACGAGCACATAAAACGTCAGAATTTAATAGATAATTCTAAGCTAAGTACCGTATCGAGCGTTTTCACGTGTGAAACGAGACGAACGATTGACAGTAACACAATGGACGGTCAATTCTGCCACTTTGAAACGAACTTTTCATTTCAATTAGGCAATTTAAACTAGAATCAGGTGCAAAAACTCTCATCAAATAATTGTTTAAAATGATAGTGATAAGAATTTTGGACAAAGTTGCGCATGAGCAATTGTCAGGCAGGGTTTTGATGTAGAAATGCCGCATTTGTACAGTCACATATTTGAGGGTCAAACATGACACTCATTCTAAACGACATCAACGTTTTTTTAAGGACCTTGAATGTGTGATTGTCAATTTTTAGATCAATGCTTAACCTCAGCAATGTGAAAATTCTCCTAACTTTACATCTCTCATCATGTGACTGTTGTACACCTGTTAAGGCCTGCTGTTGTTGGCGGTGTCCCTGTCTCTATGTGAAGAGGTCACCTTGTACGGCTTCTGGCCTTTCTCCAAGTACAACGGTGAGCCGGTCAACTACCACTACTTCGACCGACCGACCTTGGGAATGAGGGAATTCAAGGACAAATTCCTGGAGCGAGAGCTGATTGAGCACGGACCATACCACAATTTTACGGAGGAGTTTTTATTCCTCAACCGTCTTCATGACAGGGGAGTACTAAAGCTCCAGGCGGTACCCTGCAGTTAGTCCTTGGGCTGCTTTCAGTAAACAGTAGTCACAACTCCGAGTTAGATTAGAAGCATTCAATGTTCTTTTACCAGTATAGACAGTAACAATCCCTATAGTGTACTTTAAGGTACACTACCTTGATAGTGGTTTCATCACACCTCATTTATGTAATAATTGCAGTGTTATACCAATGACTTGAATGTATACATGTAGTTTGTAGTTGCTAGTTCAATGAAAGAAACTATAGTTGTCAGCCATCTCTCTGATTATATGTAGTTTGGTAAATGGCAAAATAAAACTCTAAATGAATGAGGGGAAGCAAATGAGTAAGTATTGTATTATAGGCAATATCTAAATACTTAAGAACACACACCTGCAACGGTAATGCACTAAGAAAAGCTGTGCTACAACCATGCATACCATTCTTGTTTGCTGAAGCACTTGAACTTTTCCACGGATTCCTCATAGCTCAGTCCCCTTATCACTACCCTGGCTACATAGTCCCCAAGCCCACCACCCTGACCTAACATCGTGATTTGGTCGTCTTTATCGACCTTCATGACGACGTGAACTCCTTGCTCTCGCGAGATTTCATCCACCTTGTTGAAGTCTATGTAATCTGTGGCAGGTCCAGAGGAACGGGGAACGATGTATCCTAGAAACACCGGGCATTCGCCAACCCTTAGAAGATCCACGCCCTCTCCTGACACGAGCTGGAGTTGCAGTCTGACAGGATCACCCTGTCTTAGGCACACTTGCAGGTGACTCAACCCCAAACGTCCAACATTAATTTCTATCAAGGAAGGTGCACCTGAAGACTTGACGAAAAACTCGCCGTGCAACACTTGGTTATCAAAACCCAAAGCTGTCATTCCTTCCACAACCTTTACAAAAGTCTTCACAATGTCATCTTTTACTTGAGCAGTTGCACTGCATGGATGATAGTACCCAGCTGCATTGTCCCACCTAGAGGGAAAATATACTGACTCAGTAGTGAGAAGGTGGTTAACTTTTCCTTTGTGGACGTAACCATCAACCGTGACCTTCATCTTAACATCAACGTACTTCTCAAGGACAATGACTTGACGCAGGGCCAGTGGGTACTTCTTTGTATCAAGGTAACGTACGACAAAGTTACGTAACAAGTGAATACTAGGATTATATGGGTTGAATTTTGCTCCTGTCAATGCTCCCTTTATATCTAAGATAGCGGGAAGTAGCTCTGTTTTCCTGCTGATCTTATAGATGGCTTCAGAGCCTGTGCCGAGCCCAGGCTTTAGAAAAGCTGACAGTCCCACCCTCTGTAGGGCAAGGTTCGCATCCTCCTCTAATGTTGGGGAGTCAAGGTCAAGTGCCTCACAAGGAATCGGGTTTGGATCAAGGACAGTCCGGCTGTAGAACTTGTGAAGTGCCAAGAAGCAGGACTCCACTGTGGGGCCTGAGATGTGAGGAAACTCTTCAGAAAGCGCAGCATGTACCAGAGTCTCTAGATCCAGTCGGCTGACGACTCCAGTTACATGTTGTTGCTTCACAATATCCTTTAACATATCTGTGTACTCTAATAGGTCTGGAAACCTGTCTATATTCAAATCATCCAGCATGGGAACCCAAATAAATTGATGGTCTCCATACTTCATACTCATGTCATGTCTTACCACAGCCGGAAAGGGTAAGACTGAAATCATCAGGGTCTTCTTGCATCTGGACATCCTTTCTGAGTCTGGAAATGATGATACAAGATGATCATAAACCATATTGATAATAACCAAGGCATCATTAACAAGCAATGGTGATGTTCTATCAAGTTGCATGATTTCTGACTAGGTGTACAGAAAAGCAATACAGGATGGTGTGCACATGAACCCCAGGGTCTCACAGAAAGCCTTCGTCACATCAAGTCACATCAAGTCTAGATTATCAAACATCAAGGCTATGGACGTGACTTGTGGAACCCTTGTTCAAGAAGCCCACTCACAGATCCCACTGTATATGCGCAGGTCAAAGGTTAAGGCCCCTGAGACATAAACAAAACATGTTTGGACACTGTTAAAACAGCTGACAGAAGCCATGTCCATATAGACATAACTACTTACCACTAGAAGTATCCAACCACAGCCTGGCCTGGTCACCCGGCCTGTTGGATACTGGTTGGCCCTTTGGATACTGCTTTGCCACCGATAGATCTGCTTGGTGATTAAAGGTCATTCACCTTTCACCTGGGGATAATGAATGGGCTTCATATATACCTATAACGTTATGTGTGTAACACTGAAGCAGAATGTAGAAATGCTTTCAAAACATTAGTGAGACAATATTACCTTCGGAATCTGCGGTGAGTTCTGGTGGCCCTTCGTACCCTCCCCCTCGGGGTTGGCTGTAGTATTAATTATGACAATTTAACTTCTAAACGAGTCGCGGCACATATATGCAAGATGAAGATGTCTGGCTCAGCTTCTGAACTTTAAGTCTTAGCTGCCAGATTTATGACCTATCTGCCATTGAAGATCAACGAACAAAGTCGTTGCAAAATCCACTCGTTCGTTCACGGTCGTTCAGGCAACAAGTTTGTAACCTTTGACATTTATATACCAATTTTCTCACCTCACAAAAATAGTGTCGCAGTATGTCAGTTATCCACACGTGTCATTGGGGACCTCTAGCGATCTAAGCTATATTTGTCTTTTCTGGATGAGGGCTTACCTTCAGCAGTGTTCAGCGATGATTTCAACCGTTGAACCTTCTGTTACGCCACTGTCTAATGACATTAGATGATGTAATATTACTTCATCAAAGAACGAGATCATACATTAGTTTGTTGACCATCTGAAATACGACAACCGACCTACTGATGAATGATATTAAAAGGATTTATTGACTTCGCCTGAAGTTAATGTTTTGGTCCGGTGTGTGTGTGTGTCTGTTTGTTTGTTTGTTTGATTGTGAAAAGTATAATTCGGAAAGTTCTGGATTTTATGCATGTTTTTTAGTGTTGACGAAATTAAGAAATGACTAGATTATGGACCTATGGCGGCATTCTACGATGCTGCAGCAGGACGTCCGGTTTTGATATTTTGTGTTCTGGAAATGAAATGGCCATTTTTTAAAAATTGATTGTAGATAGCTGTTGAACTAAGGAAGAGGCGGTGCTCCCTAGAAATTCAATCACATTCTGTTTGGGAAGAAGTTGCAGTGTTCGTCTTGTGGCGGTTCCAAACGACGCGACATTCAAGAAAATCGCCCAGAATGAGACACATCTTTAGATACACAATGCGTCTGACCCTGTTTCTTCCTATCCTACAACATGTATTATTGTGTATCTGATGAGCTTTTACGTACGCTTGTACCCAATATACGATGCTCTTCTCTTTGAATACGTGTTTGAATATGATGTTTAAAAGTCTGCAGTCACCACTTTAAGTTGACAGTCAAAGAAAAATGTGTTTTTCATGGCCAAAATATTCAGGCTATATGTCCAATGTATCCGTGGTATCTACTCTGTTCTAAGCCAATAACAAGTAAATTAGTGGAAAACGAAATATGTGTTACTTTCTTTGTTGAAGTTTAAGACTATGATTTGACATACGAAAGGTGAAGATCGATGAAGCCAAGAAACTGGAGAACTTCTAACTTCTAACTTTAACTTTAACTCATTGATTATATGGAAACGGGACGTCGGTGTTGCCTGCGTCTTTGTTGTGATGAGAATCCATTTTGACCGACCACGGTGCCCCAAAGCGTGTTGCTGACTGTGAGTATGAAAAGTGGACTGCCAGTAAAACCGGTTACCGCACGGTTAAGTCGTTAGCCGTGCCTGCTGGCGAAATTCGTCTGGGTGGACTTTTCGAAGGACAGTCTTTTTTGTCACTGCCCCTGACCTAACAAACATCTCAACTAGCTACGTCTGCAGTCATGGTAAGTGCCATACATCTAATACACGTAATCTGTATTTAGACTCGTTCACAAGCTTGTTCTACCCTAAACCCCTTTTATTTGTGTTCATTCTTGACTGGCTTAGTGATACCCTCATGAACAGTATATACACAGAACGGATACCAGTTTCCTTAAGGTTATTCCATTCTTTAGATACGCAATCTTTTGGGCAATGTGTAAAGAGAAAACCGTGACCGTACTTACCAATGACATAACTGCCAAGCAGATGGCTCACGGTTACTCCTAGTAATGTTACAATCGTTCGTTACTTCACAATTGAACTAGTAGGCACTAGAGTTATTACATGTAATTGTTCCTCTTCTGTACTTAACCACCATGTAAACGTTTCCATTTGTATGTTTGTGGTCTTCAAGGATTCATATGAAGCAGACATAAAATGTTACAATCGTTGTCTGTTGATGATGTTAACCGGATGACTAAATCCTCCAGTAATGTAAACGAATAACTCGGAGTTGATCAACAAGAGAGGAGGTGAAAGGGCATAGGGATATTTTCGTAGCAGACGCACCCCGAGAAATAGCCTCAAGTCATAGTCTGAGCAAGTTTAATTTCGCTTCGCTAATTCAGATGATGTTTTGACACAGCTGCTAGTTTTCAAACCTATCAGCTCGGTCTTTACAGCGTGAATATCCAGTTAGAGACTATAGCTTTACCTGTCTATTATGAGAGGCTTTGGGGATAGAGTGCTTGAAATTCTCGTAATCCGTCATGCATCAGTTACTTGGAGGAAGTGTTATCGTTTGATATATTTGTAACGTCGAGCTAGACAGGCCCACAGAAGCTAGATAATCAACGCCCCTGTAGTGCCAAGTTAATGCCAATAAATGGCAGGGCATGCTGTTTAATTATTTTTGTTCCGTTTTGCGTTTTTGTTATCTTTTATATCGTGCCTTTCTTTTCCCAAAACTGTAGAAATGTGACGTTAGCCTACCGCAGGCCTTATCTTTCATATGTGCCACATGAAGTTTCTTAAGCAGAAAATGATGCCATTTTGCAGGTTGGTTGACACCTTTCATCCAGCCAAGGGAGCGTCATGATCAGACCATTATTCCATGCCACAGTATTTTTCGGTATCGGCCTGATTACCATCGGCTTGCTGTACGTGTACAAGCAGACAGCCACCCTGCACCTGGCGCGGATATTCGTCCGCCGTCCGAACACGACCATACCCGAGAATCTCCGACCACCGCCGAATTTCACAGACCGCCTAATGGCGAAAAGAAATACACATTTCAACATGACAAACGTTTGGAAAACGAGGTAGGTTAAGCACGTACTTCTGATAAAGATGTAACGTTAACTACCTATTTGTGATATTTCTAAAATTAAAAGGAGCAATTACATCAGTTTTACTAAATGGTCTCTCCAACATGTAGTAAAGGATGTTAACCATTACGTGACGCCATCTAGCGCCCGCCTACATCTAAATATTAGTTAACCTACGATGGGGTTTTGTTTTTTTATCATTGGGATGTGAATGTGTGTTCGCTCTCTAACCCAAGATTCTTCACAAGGATTTGTATGAATCTTGGTACAATGTATTTGGTAGTTGTTGAGATCACGAAGAAACCTGATAATGTTGGGCCTCCTAGCAGTATTTTCAGGTACTGCAGCATTATACAGTGGACGCCCCTTTCTTGAATGTAGGGTGGTATAGTCCATAGACAGCTGGTCTGCCGTACAAAGGTAGGTCAATGACCTTAGATTTGGGACACCCGGTTGGCTTGGGACTTGTTGAGCAACTATTATAGCATATCATCAGGCTGGGGCTATGGAATCAAGAAATAAACAATTGGACTTACTTGTCTTTGTGTTTGTGTCTGCAGGAACATCACCAGGAAGTATTTCAATCCGAGGTTACACATCATCTATTTCTCGGACTTCCACGTCTTCATGCAACAATGTGACCCTGAGACGTTCACACTGCGCAGCTCGCACCCACGCCGCCCCAGACCCTGCAACGTGGTGCACACGCCCATCAAGCACTATCGGACATGCGCAGTGGTGGGTAACGGCGGTATACTCCTCCATAGCGGCTGTGGTGCTGAGATAGACGCTCACGAGTTCGTCATCCGTTCCAACCTGCCGCCTGTACATAAGTACCGGAATGATGTAGGCAGCAGAACAGACTTAACCATCGTTAATGTTAAGAGACTAGTGCAGATCGCGGACGACCTTCAGTCCTTCAACGCGACACTTCGGAAAGCCATGCTAGCTCGTCTCGCCCAGTCGCCGAGGATGATCTTCAGTTATTCATTCGCTTTCATCGGGTCGAAGGCGAGATATAGGATGCAGATAGTCGACACTGCCATCAAGAAGAACAACCTGTCAACGGTAACAGCCTTTCCATCCAGGTCGTTCTTGGACAGCAGGCGGTAAATATGAATTAGTTTCCATGTCTTTTCTAGCAAAGAAAGTATCAGAAACTTGTGCAGAGAAGGACAACGTCTTGACGGTGGGCAGGAATTAGAAATGATAAGCTGACTAAAAGAAAGTGATGTCAAAACATGCCCATTGTTGATTTCTATCGCGTAGAGAATTTGTAAAACTACATTATATTACACTGAAAAGACATTTTCATATTTCTTTTTAACAAGTTCGTTGGCAAGTTTGGTTGTAAGTTTCCTATTTATGTCTCCTTTGTTAGTTTGTTAACATATGTGTGCCTTGACCATGTGATTCTCTTCGTTTACCACACTGTTACTTCTCCTGTACCAAAACCTAAGGCTTCATTCCAGCTAATCTTTGTCAATCCTATTAGTTTATACAGAGAGCTCGTGGGAAAACAATGGAAGTTTGCCTCGACGGGCCTGAACACCTTCGCCCTGGCCTCCACCTTCTGTGACCAGATCTCCATGTACGGTTTCTACCCCATGTCTAGATACCAGAACAAGAGCGTCTCTTATCACTACTACGACAAACTTCCGCCCAGTAGCCGGCATGACTTTGACGAAGAGTATACCATGTTACGGCAAATGGACGAAGATGGAATAATAAAACACGTAGTCGGGAAATGTGCTATACATTCTGAAAATGTATCTGTACTGACTCCTTTTCATGCTGTTGACAATGTGAATGCGTTAACACGAAGGCTTTTATAACACAGTACCCTAATGTAACCCTCCTTCTTAACATAAAATCATATTTCAGTAGGTTTGCATTCTAGATCTCATCTCATGAGATATCGTCTTTTGCATGTGCCTGGATCCAAGGAAAATGCATCTATTTATGACGGCAATATTAAGCCCAAGTTGTGAAAGCATTAAGACAAAATATGTTTTATAAAGACCAAGAGACGCGTTTTTGCAAATTGTCGATGGACATTAATATGTATCCTTACCACATCCATTGAAAAACATAGAATGTTTCTATACAATGTATCTTCGACGAAGTCAAACATGTATTTGTGATTATTCAAGCTTTAACATGAACGTATAGACGACAACACGCTACCTCATATAGATAAGTATTTCCTGCTAACGTCATGATTGAGTTTATGCAGTTTTATGAATAAACGCCTTTTTAGCTGTTTTACATGTTTGTGCATATCATTTCAGTATACAGATGGGCGTTGAAAAATATTTGACGTGGAATTGCATGTAGTCTGATATCATGATATTGATTTGCATAGTCATCATGTAAATCATCGCTTAAGTTATCCAAAATGCAGGACGATCTATCAACCCCTACTTGAGTTATTCTATTTCAAAGTCTCAAAGTAAATCAGTCCCTGCAGTTCCAAAATAAAGCTGCTGGGAGCAAATTTACACCACTTACAAGAAATATCTACCACATGGAAATACGACCATTGAGTGTCCAGAACACGCGATATAGAAATAGGAAGTTCAGGTGCAGTGATGATGATACAGTACCAACAAGCCGCTAGGCTAGACCTTTATTTCCCTGAGCTCTATCTACCAAATATCCATCCAGAGCTTCTCAAGTTATGATATCCTCAAACAGACAACCAGGCAGACAAACCTCACCTAAAACATATCCTTCTAGGCGAGGGTAATTATCGAGCCTAAACGAGCATTTTTGTCCAGAGACTTGACCCGCCATAGATAATGTCCGCGGTTTAAGTCTCTACCAGACTCCCACCTGGCCAAATAGTACTAGTAATAGGGGAATCTGACCAAGTTACGAATAAAAGCCTAGGAGTGAATCGGCCGCGGGAGTTTGTTCAGAGATCATAAAACTAATCCGCTCATTTTCTGTATAAAGGCAGTAGTTCTGGAGTTGAGATCATTAGAGCCATAAATCACTTAGCACGTAGTCGAGCGCATCCAAGCGCAATCTCACGACTGTCAGCTGATGGGTGCAAAGGTCAATGCACTCCTAGGCCTAGACTCCTCATTAACTCCTAAAAGGCTAATTTATTCCTCCAGTACTAGAGTTTTATTGATAACTTGGCCAAATTCCCCTATTCGGCCAGGCGGGAGTCTGGTAGAGACTGCAGAAAGGTATGACGATGTCAAAAAGAAGGAAAAGCTTTGACAGAATTTATAATTAGCCTTTGATTTTGAAGACCTCTGAAAACGGTGATTTACTTTTTAGAACAATTATGTAGTGTTAACAGCAACCTGAAGAGAAGTACCGGGCCGTTACTAATAACTCCGCAGGTCGGTAGTGAGGGTGTACCTGATGTGTTTACATAACACTAAGGTTGCCTCTTTGATAAAAAAGTTGTCAAACTGGTTTTGGTAAAAAGAAGGTCAAAACGTAGGTTCCTACGTGTAAAAACTAAAACGATTAAAGCCGCCAGTAGCTGTAAATCTGTAGACGGTACGTGTACAGGAGTCGTGTGCGGACACCTTGACAGGCTGAGGGCGTGGGAAGTGCCACAAGGTCAACTCATACAGAGCTGAACTCCCTACTTTATATAGTTTATATAGTATCAGTAGTTGTTAGCACCGAACCTGTGTCTTCCGTCAATCGCACTTCCTTCTCGGGCGCGAAGTGTCACATACGACACTCTGTCTCCATGGGTGAGTAAATTTACTGTTCCTATGTATGAATAATGGTTTATAAATAAAATATCAAGATGTCTAGGAAAATTATATACCTTAGCTATAATGTAATCAAAATGTTCCGCACCAATTCACATGTACATCTGGACCAACCTGGTATTGCCAGTTTTGTCAAGTACATACATGACGGAAATGTGATTTATGTTAGTCCTTTGTAACCGTTCCGTACATTGACAGACACAGATTCAACATATGGAAGGACATTGGTTGGTGTGAAAGGCCTGTCTCAAACAGCCTTAGCGTTAGCTCTGGACACGTGTGTTCGTTTCACCGCAGAGCAGAACCAAGGACAAACAATACGCTTACATAAGTATTACATAAGTTACAATCAAGTTGCTGTGGTAAACACATAGCCTCTACCAGGCTTCGTGGATCGGTGGTCTAATTGTAGAAATTGGACAAATAGAGTCTATAGTACGCTAGGGGAGTTAGCCGGCCAGAAGAGTACGTTTCCTCACCACGAAACTCGTGGTGAGGATAATGATTCTACCGATCCACGGAGTCTGGTAGAGGCTAGTATTATAAAACACACGGAATTGTGCCCCAGGTCACTGGGTGGGTCGCGCTTATAAATCTGTATATCTAAAACATGATTTACAGTGCGAAACTATGTCCAACAAGAGTTTGTAGACCTCATACCTTCATGAAATATTAAAGTACTAAAAATCTATCTTCATATATGATTATACAAATGACGTACAGATTCACATTATCTCTGCATAGTTTAACCCTTGTCCTGCGGGCCCGGTTATATAACCGGATGCACAAGCACTTTAAAAGATGCCTTATCTAGTTTACACATGTCACCTTGTTGATATTCCCACCACTTACGACTTAGACGAGTTATGAAAGCGTTGATTATGAAAACCATGTTTTATTTGCTTAATTGGTATCTGTCACAGTAATGTTTCACAAGCCATGAATTACGTAACGTTACGTCACACAGGCTGGGCTTACACGAGCGTTTCCGGTTCGGCTCGGAGAACACTCCGCCAGAGTCTGAGGGTGTTATCTCACTGCACGAATTTTCTTACGTTTTGTGTGTTTGTTGCCTTCTAAGTCATACTTTTACGTATTACGCAATATCAAAATTATATAAAAAAAACGGCAAAAATAACACAACAGTGCCGCAGTGAACGAACCCCGCAGTGCCGCCCTGGTGCCCCAAGTGCAGTGAGATACCACCTTTGTGAGTCGAGTTCTGTCTACACACGAGGCCTTGAAGTTCTCTCCAAGCAGAGGTTAGGCTCCGGCTGTTTTTTTTAAATGTTTTTTTAGTCGTTTTTATTGGGCTTTCTATTTTGTATTTTATCTTGCTGTGTCAAAACCTGGCTGGCGTACTTCAAGAAAAATGACAAAATAGAAAGCCCGATAAAAACGACTAAATTACGTAATAAAAACAACCGGAGCCTAACCTCTGCTTGGAGAGTAGCCTTGAAGTGACTGCGCCAGAGGTGTGGCGACTGCAGTATTGCCTCGCATAGAATCCTGACCAACTTGCACAACAAGGTGCTCAAAATTTTCAACAGATACCAAAACCTTGTAATATAAAGAGAAGGAAACAAATTTTTAAATGTGCGCCAAGTGCCTTCCCTGATTTTCAAATAATACCTGGCATGAGCATTGTATAACTCACCGGGGGGTTGACTCGATTTCGTCGGAGTTGACAAGGAAAACGCTTGTGTAGCCTTTCTCTTTGTCCGTTTGCATTGCAATAAGACGAAATTATGTGACGAACGTACGAAGCTCTAGAGGAGTTATAGTACAGAAATTGTATCGTGCCACGTTCACTTACAGATCGATTGACACCAATGAAGGCCTGGAGGGGCGCCGTGATCATACCATTTTTCTATGCAAAAGTATTCTTCGCTATTTGCCTGAGTACCATCGCGGCGATGTTTTGCGTGTACGAACAAGCTGTCGACCTGCACCTGACGATAGCCTTCGCCCGTCCACTGAACATGGGTCGACGAGTCACTGAACACCCTATGAACATGGGCCGACCAGCCGATGAAAATCCTTTGAACATGGGCCAACCAGCCAATGAACACCCACTGAACATGGGTCGACCAGTCACTGAACATCCTATGAACATGGGCCGACCAGCCGATGAAAATCCTATGAAGATGGGCCAACCAGCCAATGAACACCCACTGAACATGGGTCGACCAGTCACTGAACATCCTATGAACATGGGCCGACCAGCCAATGAAAATCCTTTGAACATGGGCCAACCAGCCAATGAGCATCCACTGAACATGGGCCGACCAGTCACTGCGTACAACCACCGGCCACTGAAGACCTTTCCGCACCAGCCCATAGTAAGAAGGACAGACCACTTCAACATGACAAACTTATGGAAAGTGCGGTAAGCTCAACACTTGCGTAATGATATGAATAACCTTTTTCAACAGGTAACTTTTACTTGCATTGACAATACAGGCTTTTCATCGACAATTAATAATTCTCATTTTGATAAGTGGGCTTTACAGACGTAAGATGTAATCTAACGCAGGTGACATCATATGAAAAGCCTATAACGTTATATATATTAAAGATGTACGATTGATAATTGTCTCAGCGTGCTTGAACTTGTGAGAAGCATATGTGTTGTAAGCCGGGGAATCGACTGGACACTAAAGCTTACGGGAATGCCGTACATTTGGGTAGTTTTACCTCTCCACTAGATTGAAGTAATTACATTAATTTTATTTCTTCACTGTTATGATCTTGTTCTTCACAGGGAACTTGCCAGGAAATATTTTGATCCAAAGAAACATGTTATCTATTTTTCGGACTTCGACATCTTCATGAAAGAATGCAACGAATTAAAATTCACTCTTCGAGACTCACCTCAAAGCCCCTGCAACGTGGTGCACACGCCCATCAAGCACTACCGGACATGCGCAGTGGTGGGTAACGGCGGTATACTCCTCCATAGCGGCTGTGGTGCTGAGATAGACGCTCACGAGTTCGTCATCAGGTTTAACCAGCCGCCAGTACATGGCCATGAGAGAGATGTAGGCAGCAGGACTAACTTCACGATTGTAAATGGAAAGCGACTGAAAGAGATCAGCCGAACCCTGCGGTCTGTCCATGGCAGGACATTGAAGACTACCGTTACTCACAGAGATCTTCAATTGTTCGAGTCGCCTGGGATGATCTTCAGTTACCCCTTTATTTTCACAAGAAAAGGACAGGAAGAAATGCGGATAGTCGACAGTGCAATCAAGAAGTACAACAAAACGACCATTACTGCTTTCCCGGCAGTATCGTTCCTAGACAGCAAACGGTAGAACACATTTCCATCAATAACGTATATATGTTGTGGCGCAAACAATATCAATTCTGCTTTCTCCAATGTGAATTATGTAGGATATGGTTTGTTTGCATTTGACACATTGTATTACCGTATTTCTATGTGCATGTACTTGAGTGTGGCATTTGTTCTCACTCACGTATGGTCATTCATTTATCAACCCCCTAGGGTGTATGAAAAACTTGTGGGGAAACGGTGGAACTTCACCTCGACTGGCCTAAGCACCTTCGCCCTGGCCTCGACATTCTGTGACCAGATCTCCATGTACGGTTTCTACCCAATGCCATTGTACCAAAACAAGCGCATTCCCTACCACTACTACGACAAGCACATGCCGAGCGAAAGTCATGACTTTGACGGAGAGTACGCCATGATACGTCAGCTGAATGCCGACGGAGTTATCAGACATGTACTCGGAAAATGCAAGCCTACAGCCGACGCGTCAATATGATGACTGGCAAAGACTTTGTCCCACGTGCAAAGAAGATGTAGAGTACGAATACATACATAGTATTTCGTGATTGAATGCCCAACTTAGATTGAAAAGAGAACTAAATCAATGCAGACGATAAAGTGTGAATCATTTCCCAAGACAAGAAGATAACTATTTCATGTCCTTGTGGAGAAACAGTGGAACTTCACCTCACTGTGTCTCCTTTAACTATTGTAGAATAGAACCTAAGTGTAGTTTGTACTTGATTTATGTTATCAGTAAGTAGACTAACACTGGCATTCTGGCTTTGTCTCACATTGTACACTGTGTTTTCCTTTTAATATTGAATAGCCTGGAATGTACATCTAATATTCCAGTCAGTATTAGATCAATGTTACTATATAGCTAGTTGTCTTATACAATACTTCACTATGCTTTACATTGTACCCGTTGCGATTACTTATTTAAGTTCGCGGGGATTTAATTTCGCGGTAGCGGGAAAAGGACTTTTCGCTGTGGATTAAATTTCGCGGTAACACAATAGACTGCAGTCTAATACCATGATAGAAAAATATTCGCGGTGGTTTTAAGTTCGCGGTGAAGTGGTCATCGCGAAAACCGCGAACATTAATCCACCGCGAACATTTCTGCATTTACAGTATTGTGCAATAAACTTTGACTTGACTTGACTTGCCTGTACCCCTCCCCCGTGTGGCCCCTCCCCGCGTACGTTCCACAGACTACATGGATCTCCACCTGTTATCAAGCGTAAAAATATACAGAAAACAGGTTTTGGTATGTTTTTGCTACCTTAAAGCCTCTTTTATACCTTCTGTATCGTGTCCTTATAATGCAAGTACCAGATCTCCAGGGAAAGTGCACTTAAAAATTAAACTGGGTATCAAAATTGCAAGCTTTTAGATTACAAAAACATGTGCAATTTACTTCCACACCGTGGCTACCATTTCCGTAGTTGGAGAGCTATATGAATCTTAGTTCTATATTGATTAGACTCTAATAGAAAAGTTATATCGTCCAATGTTTTAGAATGATTAGTGGACGTGTGCACGACGAAATCAACTATTGCTGCCTAGTATTCCACGGGAATGAAGTTCTAAATAACCGATGTTCTAATAACAACCATCTGCAAACCAGCTTAACTACGTACATTGTCTACCCACTGACGTGCATTGTCTACCCGCTGACGTGCATTGTCTACCCGCTGACGTGCGGCAGTAACTCTACTCGCCGGTAGGGGTATTCCCCACATAGTTGTCAGACGGGTCGACCTGCTATTTTAATGAACTGTTAATTGGTGGACCTAGATAAGTGTCAGTTACGTCTTGGGAGGACCGCACGCACATGTCAACACAAGATCTAAGGTTCCAGAAGCATTGAAGCACAAGAAGTGGTGTGGCCCATCAATAGATTGAAGTAAGTGTCGTAGAAAGTAGGACATAGCAACACTCCAGGTCTGAGTGGTCGGGACAACGAAAATGACAGTCGACATGCCGCACCAAGTCTGCTGGACACACTTCCATCTGGTTCGAAGCCTTTGGCTATGACTGCACCTTTTGTTGGTGAGTAACTTTATTGTTAGTGTTACTGAAGTTACACATGATGGTATATAAGCGAAGAAATCTGTTCTTCTCTGTTGCAATTTACGTGACGCTTTGCCGCAAATCTGCTGTAGAATTGCATTTAAAAACAGCAATGATCACTACATTAGACCAGGTATAAGTCAACACAAGCATGCCCTTCAAGACAATCTGGTGACCCCCAATGTGCCCTTGCTCAGTCAGTCGACCTCACCAAACCTTCTAATCACGCCTACTTTCGTCATGTATTAGACATGCAAGAAATGGTTGACACTAGGTTTACCCGCTAGCTGTAGTCAAATAGATTCTTCTAAGCCGTTATCAATACATCTATGACACCGCCAACGCAATGTAGTTTCCTTTGTTCAACGAACATTCTAACTGTTTTTGTACAAGACTTAGTCACTTGGAATTTAACATGGTGGCATTGAGTTAAAGGGCATCCTACGACACTCCTATATGCCTGTAGCTAAAGGTGGCCATGAAAGAAACCATATATAGCTCTAGCTAGGGACAGGCATGGGTCGAGTCCATACAGTCTCTCATGTTTACTAGAATAATTTGGCCAAATGAAGTGAATCATTAATGGCAAAAGAGCTACAAAGTTGCTTGATTTTCTATTTCTACAGCAAGTAAAGGAGTCTGGAATTCCGGTCATGAGAGAAGGTATAGATCTTATCTAGAGCTTGACTAATTGTAGATATCTGGGTTGCGTCATTTGTTTTTAGTGGGGTTGTTTTTCAGTCATATCACTATAACCTTCCTGATCATGCCACTTGTTACGGCCACTACCTTTATTCGAACTGGACTGGATGCGAAATTTCTACTTTAAAAATGTACAATTTGAAAGGTTGTACGCATTTTACAGTCTATATGGTATTCTAGATTGACCCTAATAGAACACAAAAGAAGGATTTGTGGATAGAATATTCATGATACACAGTTGACCCAGAAAAAGTTGATCAACAAGATTGTTTTGGGGTCACAGGGCACACACCTTAGCCTGCAGGTGTTTATTTTATGTTCAGCATGGATGTTTGTGTGCGTAATTGTGGAACAGATGCTGGAACAATTCTTCCTTTAGGTCAAAACCGCGTGCTACAATATAACCCTAAACTATATATTCTGGATTTACTGAAATTCACAGCCCTCACAATGCTAAGATAGGTAAATACATAAAAGATTGCTTTGTGATTGGAAAAGATAGCGACTCTCATGTTTAGCCCCACCTGATTGCAAGGAGGTTTCTTATCATCTTATATTATTTACTTAGTAGAGTTTTAAGATTTATTTTGTATCCAATTTTTAGTCTGTGACCAGACCCTCTGGTCGACAGACTTTTAGTTTTGTCACGTTTACGCGCGTTCGCAGCTGTATCTGTATGTTCCCGTTGTCTGAATTCTATGTGGTTTGGCAGGTCCTTTGTACTGAGGTTGACAATGATGCACGTGAACTTTTTTTTGCGGCAGGTGGTTTTATTATGGATTTTATAAAAATAACACCCCTACAATTTGTTCGTCTTGCGGTGTTTTGGTCCAGATCCTCTGTATGTGGGTCATGGTGTCATTGGAATTTGTCAAGCAGATGCGTGGTGTTACCTGATCGTCAAAGTTATTCGCGTTCGCATCGGTATCTGCATGTTCCCGTTGTCGCATACGTACGTTGTTTGGCAGGTCATCTGCACTGAGGTTGACGATGATGCACGTTGTTTTTTTGTTTTTGTTTTTGCGGCAGTTGGTTTTATTAGGGACGCAATAAAAATAACACCCCTACAAAATGTTCATCTTTCGGTGTATTAGTCCAGATCCCCTGTATATGGGTCATGCTGTAATTGAGATATTGCAAGCAGATGCGTGATGTTCTCTGGTCGTCAATGTAACGCGCGTTCGCATCTATATCTGCATGTTCCCGTTGTCGCATACGTTTGTGGTTTGGCAGGTTCTCTACACATAGTTGGACGATGATGCAAGGTGTTTTATTTTTTCGGCAGCTGTTTTTATTATGTATGTAATAATTTCAGAAATCACCCCTGCAAATTGTACGTTTCACAGTGTATTGGCCCATGTTTGCATATGGTGCCCGTTGAGGTAATTGGGTATAGTTAAGCAGATGCGCGATATGTGCAAGAATTTTACGCGCGTTTGCTTTCTACCTCTTATTCAACAAGTTTATCCGTACTACTTTATGTACCAGCATCATGGACCCCGGGATTCACCCATTAACACTGTGTCATGCTACCTTATGGCTTCACACTAGTTAAAAACTTATCGCACAGTTCATCATCAACAGCTGTGTGTTATCGTATGTGGGACATGGGAACCGACATATAATGTTCCACTAATGACCTTGTCAATCAAATGCCTCCTGTCGCCGTTTGCAATGAAGCGTGTAAGAATTCTCGTCCCAAATGAAGTTTAGCCATATTATATTCCCGGACTTCGACTAAGAAACATCAAGGTCCTATTCCGTGCTTCATACTTATTACGTCCATAACAGAAACATGTTAATACTTGGTGCGTTTGTCAGTCTGCCTGTCGGTCTTGTAGGTGTGTCTGTGTGTGAATGTGCCTGTGTATTAGAGTAGACCATCCGGTAACTTATCGTCACCATATCTTTTTGACTTTGGCCACATGTTATCTCACAATCCATACCTGTTTAGTAAGATTCACATGACACAGAAATATTAGGCAACTTTAGATACAACGATATATCTAACACCATGAAAAGAATCATATAGGATATAAGCACAACGTCACACACCAAAGAAGACAAAACAAGCAACATATACCAGACCGACGTCACAGACTATGTTACCTACGGTCACTTGTTTTAGTTTATATTTGACCATATAAAAGTCATTGTACTTTCTGTCGTGTCAACAAATCCTATGTGTGTGTATAGAAGATTTTACTTGAATGAGAGGCAATTTTGACACCTTCGCTAGCTATAAAACTATAATGGACAAAATTGTCTAACCCTTAGCCACTGTTGACTAGTGTACAGTAGTCTTGGGCCATTGTGGCCATGTCATTGGGACTTATCCCTGATAAATAACCACCCATTGGACAAGTTATCAACCATGCACGTGACATTTGACCATACGAGGCATTATCACTAGTACAGTGGTCTTATTACAGATCAGACAATTTTGCAAAACTAGGAAATGTAAGGTTACATAGTAATGGCTGACTGTTGTATTTCAACAAAAAGTGTGAATACATACCGTAGCAGACAACTGCAATAATGATTGATCTATGTTTTGAAACAGAAAGTGCTAGTGTGAGGATGTAGCAGCTAGACAACTACTAATTAAAAGCTCGCTGTTTACTTTAGTGCGTTTTGTGACAGGTGCACTCCTCCGTCATAATTTGCCGAATCATTGATTGATCAACTCGGCGAACCACATTGGTTTTGACATCTATCAATCTTATTTCACAGGTTGGAGAAAACAATGTTCGGTCGGAGATTACTTCGGTCGCTTTTCTACTCCATTCTCCTTTTCGGCATATCCTTAATTGGTCTCGGCTTGGTGTTCGCGTACAACCACACCCGGACATGGCGACTCGACTCGGTGCAGGTACTTCGTGAGTACCACGGGGTAGTGACGGTGCGCAGGCAGGGCCTGAACCTGACCAGACATCAACTCAGTCTGACGTATGACACTAACCAAACCGTGACAACAGGGGAGTGGCACTTCAACATGACGAATATCATGAGAATACGGTAAGTTCGAGACGTTTATTACTTCAACCACAAGGCTGTGCTCGTTTGTCAACAGGGCAAATATCAAACTCCTTTTTGTTATTTCCGTGTTGACTTGTTCATCGCCGACAAAACATATTGTAACCTTATGGTGGCTTAGTTTAAGCTTTAATTTTTTGGAATTATTCTGATCTTTATTTCTTTGCTCATCCCCTTTCACTCCAAGATACATTGTAATCATATCCAGTGTGCTGTGAAACAACACATTCTGATCATTAAATGAATATAAGAATCTGTAGTCTCAGTTGTGATGTCGGTCTCCATATTGGGTCACGTGTTATAGCTTGTTATGGTATTATTGTCACATGGCATTTGCTCGATTTTTAACAATATTTTCCTTTGTCCACAGAAATATCACTCAGAAGTATTTTGACCCAAAACGTCACGTTATCTACTACTCTGACTATAACGTCCTCATGAGGAAATGTCAACCGCAGCTCTTCACACTTCTCAAGGACAGGAGCAGGCGAATGCCCTGCAACATTGTACGTACACCCATCAAGCACTATCGGACATGCGCAGTGGTGGGTAACGGCGGTATACTTCTCGATAGCAGGTGCGGTGCTGAGATAGACGCTCACGAGTTTGTCATCCGTTCCAACCTGCCGCCAGTCTCCCCGTACAGAACGGACGTCGGCAGCAGGACTGACCTGACCACCGTGAATGAAAAAGTCCTTTCACAGGTCAACAGGGACCTCCTGTCTAAGAACGCGACAGTTAAGAAAGCCATGCTGGATCGTCTTGGTGAGACCCCTGGAATGGTCTTGAGCTACACGCTGTACTTCATTCGGTCTAAGGCGGCAAAGAAGATGAAGTCTATAGACAAAGTCATCCAAAAGAACAAATTAACGGCAGTGGTTGCTTTCCCGTACAAATCATTCCTACGGAGCAAAGGGTAGGTGCAAACCGCCTATGTCCCTCCATCTATAACTCGTGTACAGTGATTGGCATCAAAACCACGCTAAACTGACCACACTCCATTTCACAAGTAAGCTTTTCACAGTACATATGCATGGACATAAGCACAGACGGCGGATAGCCGGGAGGGGGTTACTTGGTATTATACGGTCTACTATAGTTTCTATAATAACTAGATTAAACTAGATATGATTAATTAATCATACTTGGTATTTTGTTTCCTCAGAGTGTACCAGGAGCTTGTGGGGGAAGAGTGGAACTTCGCCTCAACAGGCCTGAACACCTTCGCCCTGGCCTCCACCTTCTGTGATAAAATCTCCACGTACGGCTTCTACCCCATGTCTACCTACCAGAACAAAGCCGTTCCCTACCACTACTACGACAGTCGTATTCCTAGCGCAAGACACGAATTCGACAACGAGTACAAGCTGTTAAGGAATTTTCACGCTCAGGGAATCATTAGACACGTAATTGGAAAATGTAACATCGACTGAGAACATTTATTGATAACGTTAGCAGACGTAGACAGAACCCAACTGAAAAAAATTATTACATCCATAATTAAAACAGCTACGGCGAAAAAAAAGAACGTGCATCATTTCCCAACGGAGTACAGACGACATGCCAATCCACATGTGATTGCGGCATACAGAACATAGAGATATAGGTGCGAACACTCAACGCACAAAGTGATTACAAGACTCTGTTGCTGGAGGTTACCCTCCAGTCACAGAGTAATAACCATAACTGTCCATGATATGCTTCAAGCCAAAGAAAAAGCTAGTTCCATTTATCAACTGGGTAAGTTATCGACCTACGCAGGCTACCTCAAATCAAAGAGAAGGTGTAAGCATTGCGCGACTCACTGCGCAAATCGTCGGAAAGATAACAACAGAAAAGACACATCATCTTGTTATGACAAACCGCACAAAAACAAGGAGACCGAGACGGAAAAACACAACACATGTTGGGAACATAACGTTGTTTGCGTGACATTAAATATTCTAAATCCAATATTAATACGACTGACATTTCTTGTTCTCAATATTCCTCTATGAAGTTGTCTTTCAGCGTCTTAGCAAATACATATGTTGCGCATGTGTGTATGTGCGTGTGCATATGTGTTTAAGTCTGTGTTTGTATGTGTGTGTGCTCGTGTATTTGCATGTGTCCGTCTGCATGTATATGTGCTCGTGTGTAGCTGAGTGAGCATGCGTGTGTAGTCACTAGCGTATAAATAGAAAGGTTGAATGACAACAATAACAAGGACTGTGTATAGAATAGTAACGTGGAATATGAGGAAAGTGTTTTTGTACTTTGGCAACTAACAGAGTTACTATAACAATAGTCATATCTGCATTGTTATCCTTTCCGCCCAGGTAGGCTTTGTGATCAATACAAATTTGGCGCCTAAAGGTGTCCCCGACAAGAAAAAAAGTTAATGTACTAGTAATTATTCCAGGTCATTTCATTTCTGTATAATGTTCTCATGTTTATCAAAACAAATCTACACAGACTTAAGTTATTTTTGGCGTAATTATACCTTCATATTCGAATCCTCGTAGTTGAAGTAAGCAAGGAAGTTATAGGGAGAGTATATAATCGCCATTTTACAGACCTGTCGATCCAAACTGACCAAACCTGGCATTACCGTGGGCATGCTCGGGGAAGACTGATAATTCCTATTTCATAATGTTTGTTGAATGCGTGTTTTGGAGACTTTCCATACCGATACTTGCATGCCTATACTTTACCGTAGCACATACTAGCGAATTATATTCTGAATAGACGTCACACGCACGTAAAACCCACCCATTGTACGACATAGTCTTCATGTCGTGTATCCTTGAAAGGTACAGGATTACCCCAGGCGTTAGAACTGGACCAACCGGATTGGAAAGGGTCTAAGGACAACCCGGCACAACAATAGTATTAGCGGCGCGTCACTTCTGGTGATGGCGGAACAGGACACATGAGTAGATCGAGTCTCTGATTGACCGATAGTGTATGAATTGACCATGGTGAGAGGACTGACCATGTTCAGGCCACGTATGGTCAGACCAGTACCACTCTTCCATGCTATGATACTCTTCGGTATTGGTCTAGTCGGTTTCTACATTTACCAACAGGATCCAGAGGTCCCAGATTTGCCACCGCCGGGGGAACAAATTCACCGACACAAGGTTATCCAACCTATTGTGCCTAACCGCCGACCGCTGAGGGCTCAGTTGCTGAGACTACATCATCATCGTTATCCAAGTGGGAATCATTCATTTCTGAATCGGCTCTGGGCAAAAAGAGAATTTTATGGCCACTTCAACGTCACAAACATTCGGAAAGTGCAGTAAGTCGCAACATTTCATTCCCCTTTACAATATCCCTAGTCATAAGTTGGTCATACTGTGTTTTGAAAGGCCCCAAACTCGGGGGTGTGTTTCTTGTATTGGCGATATGTAACATTGCTTTTTATTTCAGTATCAGATGTCGAAGAGTGACGATGTGAACCAATGTTTTTGTCCATCTTTTGTCTCCACAGGAACATTACTAAGAAATATTTTGATCCGAAGAGACACATCATCTATTACTCCGATCTTGATGTCCTCGTGGAAAAATGTGACTACCAAACGTTCACACTTCGGAATTCATCAAAAAGTCCCTGCAACGTGGTGCACACGCCCATCAAGCACTATCGGACATGCGCAGTGGTGGGTAACGGCGGTATACTTCTCGAAAGCGGCTGTGGTGCTGAGATAGACGCTCACGAGTTCGTCATCCGTCCAAACCTGCCGCCAGTTCTTAGATACCGGAGGGATGTAGGCAGCAGGACCAATTTAACGATTGTAAATGGAAGGCGGTTGACAAAGCTCAGTCGAGGCCTTCAATCTGTGTTTGGCAAACCACTGGAGACTGCCATGCCTTGGGTTCAGTTGTTTGACTCGCCTGGGATGATCTTCAGCTACTCGCTTATCTTTTCGAAGAAAAGACAGGAGGACATGGGGGTAATCAACACTGCAATCAAGATGTACAACAAAACGACTATAACTGCTTTTCCGTCCACGTCTTTGGTGGACGGCAAACGGTACAATACATTTCCATCAATAACACAAACTTATGTATTATTTTATTCAGCAAAAATACCTGTTTCCGTGTTCTGTTGCATTGAATTGTTGTCTTTGCTATATTGCTTATCTGTTTTCATTTCATGTATATGCATGTAATTTTTACAATATCCTTATTTCAACCGGGTTTTTATCATTTAACCCCTCTAGGGCTTACATAGAAATTGCCGGACAAGAGTTTGACTACCCCTCGACGGGCCTAAACGCGTTCGCCCTGGCTTCCACATTTTGTGATAGAATCTCCATGTACGGCTTCTACCCCATGCCTTTATACCAAAGCAATCGTGTTTTCTACCACTACTACGACAAGCACACGCCCAGCGAAAGTCATGACTTTGATAGAGAGTACGCCATGATACGTCAGCTGAATGCAGACGGAGTTGTCAGGCATGTCGTTGGAAAATGCAAGCCAGACGCTCCAACATGACTTCACCCCCCCCCCCCCCAAACGTTCTCCTTGCTCACAAAAGAAAATTCGTATGGAGCAAAGGTAGGTGTAATTTTTTTTGTCCATCCGTTTACGTCTCGCAAAATGACCAATATCGATAACCACGCTTAATCGTAGTCTCTGTTGATACTAAATCGTCCTTTTTCCTCAGAGGTAGAGTTGGGCTTGTGCGGAAGAGAGGAACTTCGACTCGACAGGTTTAAAGAAACACCCTTGCCCTGGCCTCCACCTTTTGTGGCCAGATCTCCATGTACAGTTTCTACCCCACCAGAACAAACCCGTTCCCTACCATTACTACGACAATCCTGTTCCCAGCGCAAGACACTAATTCGACCACGAGTTACAATCTGTTAAGGAATTTTAACACATATGGCACGTGCACATAGAATCATTAGACACGTAATTGGACATGTAACATTTTCTGAGCTGGTTTCAGGAGAGAACCCAATTGAAAAATAAATCAACATAAAACGTGTTAACCCAAGAAGCTAGGCAATGACACATTTGTAAAACTTTCCTTTTGCCAACCATAGTACTACTATTATACAGTGTACCTAAAATGATATATATTAGACTCAGGTAAGAGTCAAACGACTCACAATACTCATGATCGGAATATTAGATAAGAAAAGAAAAGAAAAGAAAAGACAGACCGGACAAGAGATGGGAGAGTACTAGTACATGTGGAAAATTATCCTAGATGCAAAAATGTTTAGATTATATCATGATGTTTTTTTATGCATTCAGCATTGTCGTGTCCTATATCAGTGGCCATTTATCCTTTCATATATTTTTCTATCAACAACCTTTTCGTGTGTGTGTGTGTGTGTACAGGCATTTTCCACCTTTCCTCACAATTAAGCATCATAATCCATACAAATTTGGTGCCTCAAGGCCTTCCCAATCGGAAGAAGGAAACTAATTATTCCTGGTCATTTCATTCCTTTCATGTTCCCATGTTTTCAGAACTACTCAGAGACTTGAGATATTTGTGTCGCACGTATGATCTTGCCCTGGTATTTGGGTAGCCTATTTTATAAAGTTGGTGAACCGAACCGCCTGAACCTAGCTGGTATTACTCTTGACGTGTTAGGGGATGTCGGGTAATTACTATATGTAAATTAGGGTGGTTAAATGGAAGGCCATTTTGTTTGTGGAGTGTGCATTTTGACGCTTTTATTATTCTATACACTTCTTCTGTATGTGCATTCTGGGGGGGGGGGGGGGTTCTCTCACTACACGTCACCTAGCACGCCTCCATTGTACAAATGTACCAAATGGTAATCTGGTAGTGTATTATTGACAATTAGAGGATGACCTCTTCGACACATTCGACTCCAGGCGTAAGAACTGGCTCGACAGGGTTATTAAGATCTATAAGGGAAGACCTTTGACCCCGGCACAACAACACGATGTTTCAGCTACAGGTTGTGTGAAAAACACACGGTCCTACTGGAAGAAAACGTACGTGTGCTCTGCTACAGCAACAGACTGATAGAAATGTTAACGTTGGTCGAAGGGGAGAAACCTGGATGGGTGTTTCTAACAATGGCTATCTGTAACACAGCTTTGACTGTGTTATGTTTTAGCATCTATCGATCCCTATCAGGAGTCAGAGAGTGTCGACGTGAACAAATGGTTTTATTTGCTCATCCTTTGTCCGCATATCTAGGAACATCACGTAAGAAATTCTTTGATCAGAAGAGACACATTCTATATTACTCCGATCTTGATGTCTTCGTGGAAAAATGTGACTACCAAACCTTCACACTTCGGAACTTTCCTAAAAGCCCTGCAATGTTGTGCACACACCCATTAAACGCTTTCAGACATGCGCAGTGGTGGGTAACGGCGGTGTACTCTCCAGGAATGTACCACTTCATACCTTCCTCAAATGATTTTAACTTTTACGAATAACTTATCATAAATGTCTTTCAATGATTATGCCACACACACGCACGCACGCACACACGCACAAAGACACACACACACATACACTTAAACGCTACCAAAAACATTTATAACCTTTTGGTGACGGTAATGACCACTCTGGCGGAAGTAATACTGCAGTTAAAACATGACACGCATAGGCGGCATAGTCATTTGTACGTCTGGTGACGTGAATGTTAACAGATTTCCCCCCTTGCGTTCCTTTGAACTTTATAATCAACATTACTAATGCCATTGGTAAAATCAACAGTCAGAAATTGTCGTGTCCGTAGTTTACTATCTTATAATGCGGAACTTTTTCTCCATGAAGCTACGCAAAGTTAACTGGATATTGTGATTACTCCCACTGTGATAATTCAGACGAATTAGCAACCATCAATTAGATCGGTAAAGGTCATCGTTTCCTGTGCACTGATCACGTGATAAAAGTGATGTAACCTGTATTCAAAACAATACGAATAGCAAATGTGTCTCACAAAGCATTAACAAGTGGTATTCATGATCAGGGCTATAAGAAGATACTAGATAACTGTGGGAAAGTGCACACACTCAGTTTGTTCTAATCAAAACTGTACAGTACGCATCACTAATGTGTTTAGATTTCTCTGTTTATGCTGTAAGAATTTTACCTGGTTGGACCTTCCCTTTTCTCCAAAAGTGGTTCTTGTGGGTTACTCTGAGAAAGCGTATCATCTATGAAAAGAGGCTTTGTAAAGAATACTGCATTCACTGTTCTCTAACACAAAACCCAAGCCTGCGGCTATAAGGGGCACCGAGGCAAGCAACAAAAGGAGTCAAATCAGATGACATATTGGGGGCGGGGCAGTTCTGCCTAAACTCCGAGGTTGATAGAGAAGTTCAGTAATCTACTGTACACGATTTCTCTCAGTACCAATTGGCTTGTTTTTCCTCATCGGACGTCCAGATAGATAAATGATGTAATGTACCACGTCAGGATCCGACTTAAAAGCAGTAGCATTTAGGTATTCAATGGGTGAATGTAAAGGACACACGTTTGTCACCTGAGCACACGTGTACTCTGATAGACAACTTTGATAAGGTCAGAGTGTGCCATATGTGAACCGTGTATAAAGGTCCAGTTACACCGGTCCCCACTCCACATTACGTGATCATAATGGGAAAACCACACTTCGCTGTCAAAGGGAAGGCTAGAAGATTACTGAGCCTTTAGACCCTTTAGGTGCTACAAGGAGGTTGTCATGATCAAGCCATCTATCTATATAACAGCGTTCTGTGGCCTTGGTCTCGCTACCATAGTCCTGCTCTGTGTGTATGACATGATACCGATGAACCCTTTGAAGATTGGTCGCCGTCTGAAGCTCATCATGCCAGACAGACAGCACCAGCGGTCACAGACAGCCGTTCCAGACAAGAGGGTCATGGAAAAACTGGAGGTCTACTTCGACAAGCAAAATATCAGGAACATTCAGTAAGTGACAACAATAACCTATTGCCCTATTTTGAGACATAAGGAAATAGGCGTGTGCATTTGTTTACGTAGTAGGGCAGAACTAATTAGATCTCCTCCTTCTTCTTCTCTTGACGTTAGAGGAGTGACTCTGAAAGCCACCAAAGTCTTCCCCCTCTAGCATGTCCAAAAATGTCTTAAGTCCAATAGGTGTGAGAACTCCCATCTTCAGTTGGGTTGCGATTACTTTTCTCTGAAGAAAGAATCTTGCTCCATCCCCTCGGGCGACCCCCTTCTCGAGTTATCTAGATCGATGGCATTTTACGAGATGACAGATTGAATTTTATTTGTCGTCATTTTCTCCACAGGAAGATCACGAAGAGATATTTTGATCCGAAGAAAGACGTTATCTATTTTTCTGACTTCAAAATCTTCATGCAAAAATGTGACCATCTAAAATTCACCCTTCGCAAGTCTAAAAAGACATGTAATGTTGTGCGCACTCCCATCAAGCACTATCGGACATGCGCAGTGGTGGGTAACGGCGGCATACTCCTCCATAGCGGCTGTGGTGCTGAGATAGACGCTCACGAGTTTGTCGTCCGTTGTAACCTTCCGCCTGTACATAAGTACCGGAGGGATGTAGGCAGCAGGACCAACCTGACCATTGTAAATGGAAAGCGGTTGAAACAGATAAGTGATGCTCTCCAGTCCGGCGACTTCAAACGTCAGAAATCCGCGCTGGCAGAGCTAGGTGAGACGCCTGGAATGATCTTAGGTCACTCCATCCAAGAGCCTGACAACATCCGGGAGATACAGGTGATCGACACTGCGATCAAGAAGAACAAGATGTCGACGATAACGGCTTTTCCATCCAATTCTTTCAAGGAAAACAAAGGGTGAGTGTTGTTCAGAGAATATCAGAATGGAAAATAAGACATGTAATAAGATACACATTAAGTCTTGCTCATAGCGTGTCTCTTAAATAACGAAGATTTACAATTTTTCTTCGTTTTTGTTGTTGTTGAACTACAGCTATTTGAGTCACTGGTGTAGTGGATGCTACCTGAAATGTATCTTCATTCCTGGCTACCTAACCTTTATTAATGTAACATTGATCTTGTTTCGATATTCTCAGTTTGTACGTAGACCTTATCGGAAGAATGACACGTGGGAACTTCGCCTCGACCGGCCTGAACACCTTCGCCCTGGCCTCCACCTTCTGTGATAAAGTCTCCGTGTACGGCTTCTACCCCATGTCTACCTACCGGGGCAAGCCCGTCCCCTACCACTACTACGACAAGCGCACACACAGCGAGAGCCATGATCTCAACCAAGAGAATGAGCTGTTCGAACGACTTGACAATCAAAAAGTCATCAGGCATGTCGTTGGAAAATGCAAAGATGCCCCTTCTACAAGTATTCAATCAGCATTGGAAGGGGCCTGGACGAAACTACAAAAGTTAGGTGAACTCGTTATCTGAAATATGCTGTGCCCTATAAGTGTAGGTATCCTCCTTTCCAATTAAACATTTGTATGGAATTTGGTAGGAGGGAAAGGGCTTCGTCACTTCCACTGGCAGGTGGTCCACAAAAGGATTTATATGTTAGGTTACAGGCAAAAATCAGAAAATGTTTCAACGACAAGAGTAACAAGATAGCTTTTAAAAAGCTGACCGGGGCAAAGCTAAGAATAGCTGTTTGGGTGGCGTGAGTGTGATGCCCATATGTGGCCTAAATACTTGAAATAAAAAATAGAGAAAATAGTAGAAAGACAATACTTCGCACGCGGTCTCGAACACGGATCTGCAGATTGCTAAGTCAAAGACCCGGTCATTTTAACAGGGATATGAACATAGATTGTGTCACCCATGCCCATATGCAAATGAGCATCGGCGATTGAACGTTGGAAAACGAGTACCGACGATTGAACGACGAAAATTAAAAACTGTCCAACACAGCAATGACTTATTAGCTTATAATGATTGCTAGTATGAATGACAGACAAATAAAAATTCTCTGAACAACTGCAATGTATTAGCATAGCTCTTGTTAACGGAGAGGAGATATTTTGTAATACTATTAATATTGTAATACTAGTATTAGAGGTTAATATGTGTGAAAGCATTGCATGACGTCTGGACGAACGACCACCCACCCACGCTAAAAGCTGCCTTGAGCCTCAAAAACAAGTAAATTACTGATACCATATCACATTTAAAACCATCTTTATTAAATATACTTGTACACATAGAATGTTGCATTGATTTTGTTCATGATATGCAACGATATATCAACATTTCAACTTCTTAAGGAAATATCATGTAACACTTCCATTGCATAAGTTCATTTCCAGACTTCTTTTAAATCAAATACAATATCTTTGATAGGAAGTTTGTCGTCCGATTGAATTCAAACATCCGGCACAGAGAGAATACACATTTTCCTAATCAAATTTGATGGTTTCTATGGAAGGGCAAATCTCCACATCACCCAGAGCATTCTCCACAAACGTGTTCCCTTCTGTGATGATCCATTTGAAGTTGTGTCTGATAGCTTGTTCTTTAGGGGTGTCTGGGCTGAGCTCCAGGCGGCAGTGTTCCATCTGGTCCACGAGAATCTGCAGACCGTAGGCGGTGTTCGGGCCGATACGGTTGTGCTTGAAGACGAGGGGTGGGGGAAGGTCGTCGGGAGAATCTTGACTAGGCTTGAGCGTCTGAGAACGTGAAAAGTGAATCAGGTGTGCTATGATTGGTGAAGACACGTGTGTAGGCTGACATTGTAAGGAAGTTCAAGGTTCCAAATGCGCATGGGTAGTGAAATGCACTGTGGGTAATATGTCAATGCTCAAGGTCCCTAAGATATAAACAAAGCACGTCTGAATATTGTCTAGATCATAACTGTTTACAAGTCAGGAGTTTTAACCTTTGATGTAATACCAGTCGTGCAAAGCAAATTGTCTCCTGGTTGAAGTGGCCTATACACTCAAAGGTATGTCGTAGGTTGGGAGTAAGCCTATGTTAGTATTTATACATAGGCCTTACTTCGGATGTCAAAGACTCAAATCATTCATGGTCTTCGATTAACGACTAATCACAATGCTGTTGCTTGGCAACAGTTAGCCACACCCACCTGCACTCTAATGGCGGCCGGTTCGCTGACGTATCCAGGGGCGGGGCCGGACCCGTGACCATGGATGACGTTATGTATTATCTCTGCCTCACAGCCTGGTTCAAGGTCAATACCACGTTGCTATTGACCCCAAAACGATAAGATGTAAGTCATCATATGAACTAAAGCTAAACTAGAAATATTCCTTGATATGAAGAAGCTTAATGATGTGCTTGGTGTGCTCATACATAGTCAATTTTTCATTCATTAATTTTAGTTGTCATGATCATTAATTTTCACATCTCTGCTGTAAAGATTTTCAGAACAAAACTCACATTTTAAGTAAGATTTATAATGTTTACATAACGTTAGTTTATTATCAGACTTACTGTTGCTCCAGTCACCTCGCACTGCATCATGGTTAACATGGCCTTGGGTTGCACTTTGACCCCAATACGCCCGCCACATTTGACCTAGGATAAAACAGCGGTCAAAAATCATCATTAAAAAAATAAGCCATAGAATAAAAAAGAATCAGAAGTAAAATATAATTTTCTCTCTTCATTCTGTTCCGTTTTGACGTGAAAGATTAACATGTATAGTAAACGTGTGTTTAAAGATTGAAGATTAAAAACCCGGCATTTTTCCAACTTGGTCCAGCCGCATGTTACATCTATGGTGGACCCCAGACAGCTGGCTTGCAGTGTCAGGGCAGACATGGTGACGTGGAAGGAGGAGCAGAGGATGGCGAACTGCATGGTGGCCACCATGATCTCCACTGTGACGTCATCAGGATTACCAACACCTACCAAAAATTGTTGCATACAAAGTTAATACCACACACATATCAAGAGTAAGAGTTGTGCACTTGTATCTATAGTAGTTCATGTATCATTTTTGCGGCACACGACAAACGCATTACCACAGAAATTTAAGTTGTGTGTAACATCAGACGCCATTTCAGCACCAAGGACAGGTCTAATTGAAAATAGAAAATATTCTGCTTGTTCTTAAATAAGGTTTAGATAGAAAATAGTAGAAATAGAGAAAATGAAATCTCACCTCTTATTGTGATAGGGTCACAGAGCTCTATGGGCTGTGACAGCACGTGCCTCCCTGGAAACAACAGAACGGTGTCTCCTTCAAAAGTGTTCTCGAGCGCCACCTGGAGGGATGTGTGGTACTGCAGGATAGTCTCGGGCGGCAAACCCAGATCGGTTACCATGCCAACCGTCAACTTGTCTGATATCAAGTGCGTGACGCGTTCTCCGTCGGGGCGAGGCCCCTTGGGTACACCTGGGCCTGCCGTGCAGCCCCGGAAACATATGGTTTGTCTACACAGGATATGAACGGAGAAATAACTGTATTTAGCATTCAATGAACCTTTTTCCAAAATGAGCTTAAGTGAAATACGTGGCACTCGGTGACATACCTCATCATGGGATTCTCCATGACCTGGATTGACCTCTTGAGCGCGTCCAGCTCCTCGTGTCTGCGAGCACACTCCAGCACGTCATTGGAGTCCAGCTCACTGTCCGAGTCCGCGGCGCCCATTCGGTCCTACAACGCGTACGTTAACAGGACAGCTGCATTGGACGTCCTACAGTTTTCACTGTACATAGGCATTGCATACCTTTGCGCTTCTAAAACTCTTCTGTGGTTGTTTTAGTCGAGATAATAATGGCTTTGAAATCTAATTCGTTATAAATGTGCAAATTTCGAAGTATTTATTATCCTCCGTATTTCTTATTCCCGAGTTCGTGTTCTACTCGTGTTCCATTTCAAATGGGTTACTTTGATAACTAAAAGTGGACATATTTTGCCAAAAAGCTGAACTCGCTTGAGAAAAAATCGAACCTCAAATTTATCCAGTTCTGTGAGGCGCTGCTGGTACAGGGCTAGCGTAGCGTGGTACTGTTCCGTAGTGGACGGTGGTACCGCCCCAGTGTGTAGGTCGTGGTACCTGTGGACGTGCAGGGGTGCTGACGGTTGTTACAAAAGAACAGTGCATTGTACAATTAGTTTAGGTATTTGAATGGTATCTCCCATGTTACCCTGGTCACCTGGGTATCCGGGTAGACAGTAGATGTTATCTGCGACCAAAGGCCGTCTACCCGCCGGTATAATTTAGCACTCGGGGGGTATAGCCCGACGGAGTTTGCCCGGCCAAAAGGGTCAAAACCTACTTCGGGCTTACGTCCCAGGGGCGCTAATATACATCGAGGGGCCGCCGAAGGAACGGACTGGCGGCCAGTTCGTCGGTCTGGCACCCCGGTTACGCCCATGTATAATTACGCCGATACGCGTATACGTTTACTTACAGCATCAGCCTCGGTCCCAGATGTCTCAGGACGAAGCTGTAGTCCTCCTCGTCGTCTCCATCCCAAGGACGCCAGATGTTGTCATAAAAGAACCTGCAAAGACAACAAGAAATTTAAAAAAAATAATACATCCGTCAAATACTGATAGTTTCTGTCAATTTTTATTTTCAGTCATTATTATCCTGAATCTCTCGCTAATTCTGTTGATACAAGCCAATCTTCCAATCTTAGGGGAGGAACATATATGTATGTACAAATAACTAAAGACACACGTACGCAGACCTACAAACATACACACATACATACTGTCAAACCGGAAACAATACCTTCGTCCCATCAGTCACAAAAGGTGACGAGATGGTGTTAACACGTTGAACACTTACCTAATGTGCTCTATGACCAACGCAGTCTTTCCGTGGTCGTAGTTCTCGTCGTACAACGGCCACAGTTCGGACAGAGGCAACATGTAGTCTCGGGACGCCAGGAGGTTCTCCACCGAGGCCTGCTGCACTTCTGGCCGGTCACACAGGAACGGCGACACGATGTGGACACTCGCATTAAGATCTTCTGGTCGGACGTCGTCAACCTGTGTACGTTATTTGTTTTTAAAATTCTTATATGGCTTGAAGACGAAAAATGTTATACTTAAGCTTAATATGTACATCTTCCAAATGGACTTTTGGTTTGTTTGGTGGGTAATACACGTAGATTAATAGATTCCTCTTGTTCAGTTTCTTTTCGAATTCAACCAATCTAACCCTCTGTTTGGATTGTTTTTAGCGTGATCGAGGTGTGTGGCTCTCCTCAAACACGAGACCCTTTTTAATGTCCAGCCCAATTAACGTCCCTAACAGATGCCAAGTATCACTCATTTTCACCCATGTAGAATGCCTTTTTCAAAGGGCACAACATCGGGGTTTTGTGTCAGGGTTTTGAATCTAGATCTTTGTTCTGAGATACTCTATTCTCTAACAATTACACCACACCGTGAATGCCACACTACGTCTCCGAAGTGCCGAACATTGTCAGAGTTATAAAAAAGTGCGCCCCACACCTCTAGGAGCACGTCGAAAGCCCCCGTAGTTTCCGTTGTTCCCGTAGAGCTGCGCCACACGGCACGCCACCCAGCGGGTTCGATGTGAGACAGCACGTACTGAGCGAAGCGCACTGCTATCTGGTCCGGGCGGCAGTCTCCAAGTATGTCCTCTGTGTAGACCTATATAGTTGAGTGAAATACCGATCATGATATGATTAAAAAAAACGAAAACTGTCTAGAAAAATCCACTTTAAAAGAAAAGATACATACATTCGTATTACAACGACCGTAGAACTAAAAGTTTTGAGCACGTACTTAAGTATACATTCTTTTCCTTTTTCTTACCGAAAAATCTTCTTATTCCAACCACGTGGCCTCGTGAACTTTAAAAATGCTGATTCACATTAAAATCGACGTAACAAAAATAAAATCACGAGTTTCTCAGTAAATTTGCGAATATTTACCCGTATTCTTTCCTGGTGGTCAATATTTGTTACGTGGTAGACATCAGGGAAAGCACTCTGTGCTTCCGTGCACCCCAAAATCGGGAGTTTTTCTGCAGAATCATTCAGGGATTTCATGGTTCCGTCCGGGGTGTCCACATCGTTCGAGTTGGCATCAGTCTTTGGTGACAATATGGCGTCGTCTTCATGTTGTCTCGTTCTTTCTAACGCTTCTTTTGCAATAACTCTACTCGCATCTTCGTCGAATTTCGATAGCTCTTCATCCCCACAAACTTCCATTTTAGACAAACTCTGTAAAAACTCAGATTTCGATCGAAGAGGGCAGAATATCACACTTTTTACAACACTGTCTGTTGCACGGGTGGCCGTCGGCGACGAAAGATTCCGACACAATGTGAATGCGTCACATGCAAAATGGAGCGGTACATTTTAGAGTGGGGATTACGTAATTTACCATCACCTTTAAGATTGGTCACCTGTATATACAACACATACTAAGCTAATTAGTACAATCACTTTGAAAAATTGTTCTATATACCTCTTTCAACAGTTCGTTGAGAAAACCGCAACAGCAATTAAGTAAATTTATATCAAAGAGAGGGATAATTTCACCCAACAGATGTTATAAATTCTGAATGTCGCCATTATTACGTCACTTTCATTACAATGACCACCTGTTCACAAGTAAACAAAACGTCACAATGAGAAGCCGTATAGGCTGGACGTAATTTCTGATTTCGTGTTGATGGTAAGTATTCAGTGCAGAAAAGTAGAATAAACTGGAGGTAGTCGTGGCAAGGCTTTACTACTTTTATTGACTGGTAAAATGCTATATTTGGCGTTTTTCTAACCAATTACTTCTACTGCAAAGTCCCGGAGAACCCAACCACTAGTGTTAGCGCCACCTGGCGGTTTAGCCGACTCTGCAACTTTGACAAACTTCCGGGTTTCGATAGCATCTGCACGTAAAGACTTCCAGCTATTGTGTCAATGAGATAAATTTTTTGAAAATCTAATATCAGTTCCCAAGATTTAAAAATTAATTTATGACACTGTCATTTCAATCCAATATTGTCAAGATTAGAGTGATATTGTTCAAGCTATAGTTATTTACTGTACGTTTGGATGTTGGCATGGTTGGGCGCCATTTTCAAGCCATAATTTTTGAGTTCGGCACAAGACTCGTCAAGAGCATATTTTCTTTACTTTTGATTATCGAAGACGGAAGACAGCAATGTTTGCACCATGTGTTAAGTACCCTACAAGACTCAGGGAGAATTATTTCAGCATTGATGACATCCTGACGACTCAAGAGAAGGTTCCGTGCAAGTTCCAGTCGTCAGTGCTCGGGCTGGGGTTCCTGGACCCGGGTGCTGAGGGGTCGGACTTGGCGGCAGGGACGGCCATGGAACTCCCGTACTGGCTGGCACGGGCACTCTGCTCTAGGTAACAAACACTACAATTTGGATAGGCAGTGTGTATGCAATGTTACTTCAATTGCTATCGTTCCTTGGGGTCTTAACGGCCGGTATTCAACATAAAATTTAATATGTGGGGTGGGGTGGGAGGGGGTTGCATAGCCTGATGCTAGACTGTTTCTATGGCTTCCTAGGCTCCTTGGCCAACATGTCCCCAAGGAACTGTTGTAAAAATATCCTTGGGGGCATGTTGGTCCTAATGCTGAGGACCTAGACCGTGTGGACCCTGGAAATAGTCTGGCACCACTGAACCACTAACTCTAGCATACATTATAAAGTAATACTAATAGATGACACACAAATTATGCAGTCTATGTATGTCAGTTGAACCACCTACCGAAAATGTTACAATCTTGGTCACTCACTTACAAGTTCTCACTAGGCTGTCACACTGACTCACAGCTAACACTTTGATCCCTTATGTTTACCCCTACAACAACAGGAAGAGAAGAATAGTGACTGTAGAAATGCCCAAGCCATATCGTGAGGGGTACAGACAGATCCTGTCTGCAGATGCTAACGTGGTAGATCTACACAAACTGGGACCGTACTACTACGCCTTCGGGATTTACCTGCAGAGTTTTGGGCAGCCCGATGCTGGAGAGATATCTAATACCTTACTACAGGTGAGGAGTCATCAGTATGTAATGTTAGTTGCTGCAAGGACGTTACATCAACCTGATGTAACGTCCTTGGTTGCTGTAAATGTGTTTTCTACTATCACAGAGGTTTTACTTTGCGATTGGAGGAAAAAAGAATTTTTTTTGCAGTGTTTGAAGTTCATGGTTGAACAGTTCTGTAGTAACGTTGCAGTCGAGCTACAAAACACGTAACTACTTCTGGTGTTACTAATATGTAAGTTATGTTACACTGTAAGTATAAAATGAATCAGTTTATTGCAAAAGCCAACACCTCCAAATTTTCCTTTGGCGTCTTTTGACTTGAGTCAGTAAATAGCATATTCACATTTTGGAACACCTGTCTTGATTCTCGTGATGTGTAGTCTTAAGACTAAAGGTCCTTGATATTTGATACAAATCGAATTATTAGCAATTAGGATTTTGAACCATAGTATCTTTTTAAATTGCTGTACTTAACTTTTAATGCAATTCTCCCTGGACGAGTACATGTTAATGCCAACATTGTTTTATCATGATTGACTAAAAGTCTGCGATATGGTATTTTGATAAAGATTTCAGATTTCAGTACCAGAAATCTATGTATTATAACACAGTAGTAGTTTAGTGCAGTACGCTACATTAGTAATATACATATGTCATAACTTTTTGTTGTTTTCGTGTGTATCAGTCAGCTCAGTGTAGCATTACATGCTGTAGGAGAAGGTTTCTAACAATGTTTCTATATTCCTCACAGACTTTCAGTACGCGGTTCAGACGGATCATGGACTCTGCGCAGAACTGTCTGAACGAGGACACCACGGCGGTGACGGGGAAACTGGACGAGCTTGAGCGTGTGTTGTTCCGCGTGGGGCAGGAGGGACTCACGGCCTTCCACTGCTGGCAGAGCGGACAGAGCGCCAAGATCGTCCCCTCCACCATGGTCACAAACTACAGGAAGAGGAAACGACAGGACGGAGACTAGAAATGTGCGGCAGACTAGTTTTCAGTGTGATGCTCTTGATTTAGGTATGGATAGCTCAAAGTATTAACGTAACATTTTGCATTATGGTGATAACACTATGCCTGCTATTTCAGCTAACTGAAGGTTAGAAGATATGTGACTACAAAAAAGTATAACGGCACTGAACTTTAATCCAACGCAACTTTAATCCAACACTTTTCAGAACCCATCTGTCAGTCAAAAACTAGCTCCGGTTTGCAAATTCTTTTGAGTGCTTTACAAGACCAGTAAGGTATACGACTTAAAACCTTGTAAGTTTGAACTCACAAAGATCGCACGTTGCAGTGACAAGTTAATCAATCTTCTGGTATGTTTTCATGCTGTTAATCAAGCCGTGGGAAGAGGGCAGCGATTGTAATTTCAAGCAATCCTACTCTTCGTCCTCACATTACACAATCATCATCACAGTAAATATAGCGAAATATCAATAAACTGTCCATCCAACACAACCAACATGCCTTGAAGTATCCCTCTTTAAAGTACAGGGCCAGGCTTTGTTACACAAATTCAGTGGAAATCCGAACACGCGCCATTTTGAATCATATTTCAGCACGCCCCTTCACCCCTATTTTTGAAAGTGATCACATCCAAAGGCCAGTAGGACGGATCTCACTGGCGATACCATTACAGCCCCACATGGGGGACGTGCTGTAGGGAGTTTGTACTGTGTTTTGCGGGGATATTTTTTGGGAACCATTCACAAACAACATATTTTGCCACCATTTGCTGACCAAACAACGGATGAAAAGTTTCATAGAACGTCATAACTGTGTAGTGGAACAGCAGAACGGATTTGCCGCTGGTTGATGTATTTTCGGAACGTGTTTTGATCGCTGCTATCAGCAGTTTACTGACATGCCGATTTGCCAATTTAACCTTGAGTAAGTGCCTGCCGATTGATACAAATTTGTCGTTGTAAATATGAAATCCATAGATAAACAGCCTTGTTATATTATTGTGTTGGATTAAAGTTCCACTGGGAATAGAATCCCAAAGGACTTGCTATCAGTTACACTGTCTTTGAAATGTTATTTTCTTGCGACACAACAGAAAGTGGCAGACCAATGCATGTGTAGCAATGGCCGGGGAAACATAGTAAACAATGCACTTAACAGTTTCCAGAATGCGCTAAAGCCCGCTTGTTTATTCATGGTTCAGTTTAGAATTTGTTGGAATGTGTTGGATTAAAGTTCAGTGCCGTTACAGGTGGGAAAGACAGGCAGAAAGTGTTATCCTGTGAGAAAACAAATATACCTTTACTTTACAAGCCGCTAAAACATACCAGTATGTACATATGCAGATATAGAAGACACATGTAATATAGAACTGCTATGCTGACTCAAACGAAAGCCTGGCATAGAGGCATTGACTTTGGTAGAGGACTGTTAACATAGTAGGAATGGTTCAATATGGAGTTGTATACTTATAGATAGGAAGAGTCTTCATGTAATATCATCTAACTCACCCATCACAATGCTTTGGAGTGTGTCAGGACAGTGCATTTGGGGAAAACATGAATTCTTTTTACTGGACAAGTGTTATCCAAGAATTGGTTTTACTAATAAATGAATACTTTTGTAAATTTCTCTTATTGTTAGAAGCGGATCTTATAGGCAAATTCACTGGCTCCTATCCGATGATATGACATGATATATGTGATATGATATTATTAACAGTACTCACTGGCATATGCTGTCATGTGAAGAATGTATAGATCTACCATATCACAAACATTGGTGGCATACTGACTCAAATTTGTTACATGATTTTAGGTTTGCCATTAATATAAACTCTGCAATTAAATGTAAAATTGTTAACTATCTTGATCAGACTAATAAGCAATTGATATATGATCTAGATCAAAGAAACTTTTGAAAGAAATCTTAAGCTAGAAGTATGACAGACCAAAATTAGATGCCTTTCATGAATTTTAATTTCTCTAGTCTCACGCACCACGGGACCACAGTTTGTAAAACGGTGCCCTGCAAAACATCGATTACCATAATTCATGTACAAATTTGTCGTCAGCACTGCCCAATGTCTACCCCTAAACTGGCATACTTCAAAAAGTAACAAGGTATACAATAAATCAAACATCACTTTTTAACCAGCTTTAATACAATTCATCATTACAGTTCTTATCAAAGTCTCAACTAATCGTGTCAAAATTTTTGTTTGTTGACTTTGGATGTGATGTACATTGTATGCCCTAGGTGCGTGTATTGGTTACCAGTTTCCCATTCTTGAAAGCAACACTTTGACCAGATCGAATAAACAATAGTAGTAATAAGTCAGCAAGCATTTCATTTTCCAACATGACATTGCTACAGATTATATTACAAATGTAGTTATATTTGCACACATACCTGCAAAACACATTTTTTCCCCTTTCCAGCACAATAATTGCAAACATGTACAATGTACCAGTTTGTAAGATTATAGATCATGTATCAGTAATTGAAAAGGTATGCACTCGCAAACATATCAAACTATGGTTATACCCAGTTACATAACTTTCTGCCTTGAAAACTTAGACAGCATCCTACAATCCATGCATATGGATATCATTCTTAGCTATGCTTACATTCTTTCCCAGTCAGCATTGTGCCATGTTGTTGCTACCTCTAACTACGAAAATATCACAAAACTGATAAGTATGGCTATTCAACCTGACCATCTATTCCAACTGGGAAATTGTGATAATTGAAGTCAGCAGTGCTTTGAAATGTCACCATTATTACAAATTATGTGAAGCTATGGTCAAACCATTCGAATCACAAATAAAAGGCTTGGCCAAAAAAATGCACTCCCCTTCTTCCACTGAGACTTGAGCATCTTAGAAGCCTAGACTCTTCCCATATCAACATCACATTGTATACAGCCAAAGCAGGATGGGGGAGTACAGCATTGTACTGTTATATCAAACCTATGGTCAGTGCTTAAGGGAAGGGATTTAAACAAGATCTGTGTGACAATTGAAAGAATGCATCTTTTCTTCACCAAACTTCATTACATTACAATGTCCGCAAAGAAAGACTCATGCCTCCCTCATGCCAATGCTACCTGCCTTCCACGAAAGGCCATTATGAGCTGCCTTTCTTTGGTTAACTAAATATAGTTTCAAGATTAACTGAACAGGCAGCATGTTGGCACCAATTTGGCGCTTGGGCATGACATACTTAAGCTGAGTGGATGTAAAACCAATGCCAGGGTGTCTGAATGTTTTATCTAGAAGGTTGATGCATAGCATGATCTATAGAATAGACATAGCCTCTCGATCTCTGCTGCTTTTGGGTACATATAATGAGCTATTAGTTGGTTTTAAGTCAAAGAAGCAAGAGCCTAAAATATATCAAGGGTTACATTTTCCACAGTGCCTTGTGGATTTGAATGCCTGTAGTCTTCAGTAACATTTCAAGTGGTTTTAACAACTTTTAGTATTAACTTGTAGTATCTTGACCATCAGGAAGCCCCTAAGTCTTTAAGTGTGCAAACAAATCAAAGTGGCATTACAATTCAATTGTTTCTGGCCAACAAATAAAGTACATCCCTGAACCAAGCCATGATTGGGTCTTAGAAACTAAAATAAACATTACAGCTGCAGGTAGAAAGAACACATTTCACGCAAGAGGAGTCCTTCAAATCTACATAATACACATTCATTTTGATTAACTTTTGTATCATTTACTTCTGTGGGAACTGATGATGCTGTCATGGTGGAAACCAATGGCCTTCAAACTTAGAATAATTTAAAATACAATTGTGACAACTTACCATGGACTACCAAATTTCCACCATGTTTGCAATAGAAATGTAAGAATTGTCTAAAGAGACAGTCATCCTCAACACTAGAAAAAACAGCAAATTGTATGACAACTGATTTCTTCTTTGTTTTACTTGCAGTCCATAGCAAAAAGGTTTACGTACTAGTAGTACATTTGGAATAGACTCTCGTTAATATTTTCTTGTTAGAATAATAGTATGTTTACAAAAACCACATTGAAGATGACAGAGCCTTTGTTAAAGTCTACAGCAATAATAATGATACATAATCATTTAATTTCTTTTGTCTCTTAGCATAGCAATGGTAGATTTCTATAGTTGAGATGCGCTGAGTGCATGCCGCTCAACTCAGGACGCGCTGCTACTCTGTGGGTTCTGCCCTTGAACGGGCTTTCTCGTTCCTCGTGTCAGTCGATCTAACTCTGCCGCTGCGTCGCTCCTTACTGCCTTGTCTGCAGGACCAACTATGGAGTTACAGTGAAAACACCATCAATCTTTGAGTGTACAGAGGAATTATAACGCACGTATGATGACAGCCTGAACAGAGTTAAGATGCTCATGAGAGACAATGCTACAAATGGTCATTTTTGAAATTTGGAGTTTTGTTCGTTTGTGCACTGTTAAGCATGCTTTTAGCAATATAATACTATTAAGACAGCTTTCATTTTAAAGCACACTAGTAAGAATTCTAAAAATGTGCCAGTCATTTCTGTATGACAGCTATTATAATGCATTTTATGAGGTTGTAGTAGTACAAAAATGTGGCCATTGTTTGGCTTGTCTGTGGGGTGCTTCGTTGTATGTCTATCAATGAAGTTATCAAGAAACCAAAGCCGCCTTGCCTGTATTACCTGGACTCTTGCCTGCTGGGGTGCCTGGTGCTCCCGGACTACCACCAGCACCGGTCTTCTTACTGAGCAGGCTGTTGAAGAAATTGGCCAGTACTCCCTCACTGGCACCGGCTGCACCTTTCGCTCCCTCCAACTGCAACAGGAGTAACACAGTCAGGGATATTCCAGTGTTGGGGGAGGGACACAAGCGATCACACAGACCAAAAGTTTGTGCTGAATAGCGTTTAGAAGAATTTGGTCAATGATGACTACTGTAAATACAGGTACTTTTGTCATGGTTTTATTTTGTCGTAGGAGGGGAAATGAGTAGTGGAGTAGAACTAAAAAAAACGAATTATCAGTGGGTGTATGATTTCACTGTAAAAGGTCACTGCAAATGTTATAAACCGATGGTAGGGCTATTGATGCAGATACATTGAGGCCAGACGTCAGAAACTGCAGAGCTACATGGTTTATTCTTACTCCCAGGACTCCAACTCATGGAATGGTGATGTGGTATTTTTCCAGACTGAGGCTCCCCCTGGCCTACTCTACTTTTGTGGTGGAGGGTTTCTAATACTTAATTATAGTGGTTTCCGTGGGTTCAAAACAGCAAAAATAAAACTGCAAACATTTCCAGATCTACTGTATGCAGTTTAGGGCATCATCACTTTTGGTGGATGCAAGGAGAGCATGTAACAATACCAACAACCTTTGTGTGCACTTTCAGCTCCTATGTAAAATCTCAAGCTGAAAAAAAAACAGCCTCTGACCTTCTTCCCCCCAGCAGGAATGGGCGACACACTGGCGACGTTTGCACCGACTCTTCTCTCGGGCGTACGCTGGACCCCCATGGGTGATCGCTGTGGCGAGTCTCTCTGTGCCCCCGCTGGCAGCGCCTTGGACAGGACAGCCTGTTGTTTCATGAGGAACGCTTGCTCGTCATCGGCGATCACCTCTCTGGCTTCTCCAACAGACTATGCAAACAAAAGTCAATGTCAATGTCAATGTCTGGTGCTGTGCATGCAAGTTTCACCACTGCTCTAGTTTACTAAGTTTTCAAATTCTAGTTTTCATAAAAAATAATATCTAACATTTACATCATTGAGCCACATAAAATGTATATACATTTTAATACGGTTGCTCATTTCTTAATACATGTATTAATCTTTGATATGTTTTTGGCAACCTTAAATCAAATGCTTGTGTACTGAGTACAAAAATCTGTTCTAAAATTACACTTAAACTTACCAACAAAAAAACACTGGGGACCATTAAAATCTGGTCTACATGTATGTGGAAAGTTGGAAACTGCAGACAGGATTCTTAATGTTTGCATTATTGGGAAAAATTATTTAAGCGACCGTCACATTGACCTGGTAGTCCTTATGCACAGGAAGTCACTTGTACAGCTTTGACTATAATTTGTCTGTACAAAGCTCATTGTAACAAACCAACCTTCCTGATGATGGGCTTCGCGATGTTGTCATTAAAGGCGTCCTCTGCTTTCATGTTGTGCAGGTTCTCGTACAAGATGCTGATCTTGTTGTGGTTGTCCCATCCCGATGGACTGCATCAAAACATCAAGACATCAAACGGGGGCAAACCAAGAAGGATCATAATGGGGAAAGAGCTTTGTTAGGATAATAAGTAAAAAGTCCTTTTTCTCCCATACATCTAATGCATACATACTATACTACAACATCACAACAAGACACTTATTCTGATGGCGCAATAACATGAAAATGACAGATTGCTTATCATTCTAATCATTCCAAAATCATATCCAGTTCCTTGAGAAACTGCTTTTTGGCATACTTTATTACCTGGATGTCTAACCTTCATCGACATATTCTAATCAATCATACAAATGAGGCTCTTTTGGGATAAATGGAATATTTTGAAGTTGGTCAAATTTGGGAACAGAAAGTTATTTGCCAAGCACTTGACAGAGCACAGATGTTTCCTGTATACTTTGTCCTTGTGTGTCTCTCACTACTCACATGAAAATAGCATCCTTCTCCACCACCAGTGGAGGCGTGTGGAAGGGGAAGTCGTATAACCTATGTTCCAGGTACTTGGTTAACAGCTGGATGTTCTTGTCTTCCTTGACAGATGTGTAGAATAGTGCTGCTCCATCTGGGAGAAGGATTTGAGTCAAGGGATTCTAACTGAAGAACACACACGTATACCCACCTTTTAAACTTGGCCAACATAGGCCAACTGAATACTATAACTTATGTAATGTGGTTCAGACATGAAAGGTCTCAAAACAGGTATCATCTCCTATCCTACCCTCAGAAACTAACTTGGAGCTGGCAGAAGTAAGTAAAATGGAAAGATTACAGTTTAAGAGATAAACATTAAAAATCATTTTGACCTTTCAATTTGTCACTGCCTCCTTTAGACAAAACTTGGATACCTGGCAACCTTCAGACATCAATCACTAATGGTATCAGAAAAAACTTTGCTAAAAGAAAATGCTCTAACATCTATGATGAAAGGCAGATTTTCTCCTATTGACATGTGGCCATGTGTGAAGGATACATCTTAGGCAGAACTTGCGTATGTGCTGCTGGATGAAGTCCAGGTGCTCCTCTCGATAGTCATGCTCCTTCTCCAGGGTACTGATGGCGTCCGTCTGTTTAAAACAAAATAGGTATCAATTACCAACACACGGACTTAAGTGGGATATTAAATGCAAACCTCATTATCATTAATGGGAAATAGTTGGCAGAAGCTATAGTAATGTGGTTCCACTAGGAAAAGGAGTGTCATTTTATAGGGTTGTTGCAAACATAAGTCAAGTTGGGACTTCCCATCCATTAATCATAATGAACAGAGCAACTTGCTACCCTTTTCCTTACCTCATACACAGGTCATGATAATGCTTGCTATGAGCTTTCTGGACTTACACATATTCTATTCCATGGGCTTTGCATTTCTTTCTAAATTCAAATACCAGACTCAGATGTTGGAATTAATGTTCCTACAATTTTTTGTTTCGGGGCACGAAGTGTTTCTAACACATTGAAAGGTGTGTTTTCTTGGTTGGGCATGACATGGAAAGAATACTAAATGGTGTATTTTACATCATCCTTGAACACCCCCTTGATTCCAGCCAGACAGCCCTACAGCATTTGAGCAATCTGACCTGCCTTCAGGCTGGTACCTCGGGTGATACGGAATTTGCTGTGTAGTATTCTAAAAGTATTCTATGTACTGCTACACTACAGTCTCGCAGACCTACCTTTGTTACAACTACTACCACAGGCACTCCTAGGTTGTGTGTCAGTACGTCCTCCCCAAGGGGCAAAACCACAGTTTCCTCCTCCCCTGCTCCTGGGGTCATGGCCTTGGGCCGCTGTGGGGACTGGGCACCTTCCTCAGGTTCTACATATTCCTGGTACTGTCTGACCACTGTGGATGCGCACCAGCAAAAATACACAACAAATGAATACACGAGCAAACAAAAAGAGGTGTCATGACACATACATAGACAGCCACCTGGATACCCAGTCAAAAGTAAGATTCATGAACACCAAACTTTTTTTGCACGAGAAATTAAAGAAAGAATTTACATTAGAGTGTTACAACCATCCCTCAATAGAGACGAGGGGCATCATAAACTTTCTGCAACTTAAATAAATTGAAGATTTGGCTGAGTCCGTTTTTTGTCTTGGAAATCAAAGGTTGGTTCAGAATCTGTACTCACATTGCTCTTCTAATTCTTTCATCTTCTCAGGAGGTACTTTCAACCTATCGATGTGGTGGTGTATGATGTCTGCCCATTTCTGTAGAGACTCCAGGATGGTCCATGGTCGGGACATGTCCACCGCCAGCATGACTAACGTGTGCTCTATATTTTCTGCTGACAAGGCAAACCGCAACAAGCCCCTGTGGTGTGAGTCTCCGTCCATCACCCACACCCCGCACCTTGTGTGGTCTGGGGGAAAACATGGAAGCATAGAGTCATGACTAACAGTATTCAACATACACATGTATTCAAGTGAGAGTTTTATAAATATTCTGTATCTGTATAAATCGTATAACTGTTATTTTGTATAACACACAAGTTTCAAAGGCACAAGGTGTGGCAGCAGCTCGTTATATTACACTGAAGGGTGCCCAAAAGGAGTTACTCAAGCAACTGGATATGATTGTGGAAATGGTCATTGACTGTTTCCAAAATCATGTCCAGTTGCTGGAGTAACTGCTTTTTGGCGTATCTTACTAATTGGATGTCTAATCTTCATCGACGTACACTAAAGGGCCTATCACATCTACTCTGCGTACATCTAGCTCTAAATGTTGTTCAATGCTATCTAGCAAGTATACCTCTACCTAGAGGCAACAGGCGACAAGTTCCTCTCAATGAAATTTATTGGAAAAAAATGTTAACATCTCAATCCTAGTTTGAAAGTCTTGAACTTTAAGGCATGTATACTAGTATTTCTTTTATGAGCTGGTGTTAGATAAAACTTAAGTAGTTGGCACGTCCACAAGCTCATAGTTCTTTAGTACATCTAAACTCTGTAAAAACAATGCTTTGATACCAAAGCATGTAGTATGAAATAAGATAGACTCCATATGGGTACTTTAGCCCAGGGAAACTCTAACTACCAGTACCACCCTACAGTATTCCTTCTATTTTTTTTATATAAACCACACTGTTCTTCCATCCTAAGTATCAACACTGACATTTGGGCCATTGCATATTATATAATTAAAAATGACCAAAGCCATAGCATATTGTTTGTTGAACACAATAACTGTACAAGCTGAACATAGCTATAGGAAGTATGCAACAATGGCATCACCCACAGAATGACGTCAATCACGTTCAAATCATCAGGTCCCAAAGGGATATGTACGTCTAACAGCCACATGATCATCCTAATTAGGTGACGTCCGTAGGCACTATAAAGAATATACAAATAGGCCATGCTGACGATTCTTGAAGTGTGATATTTATAGAGGAGGAGAAAATCCTGAACAAGTGCCATATGGCACATGTCATGAGGAACATCAAATGGATAATTTGTTGTATTAAATGGTGTTTGCATCATACCTCTACCGGTAGTACGATATTTCTAAAAAATCCTGATGCATATGTATATTGTAACAAATCTACCTTGTAGTTAAACTGTAGCTATATACTACACACCTATTGCTGTTTACTAAGGTGGAGACTTCAAGGAGCCTGGCATTACCACCAATATGTTAGGCATGTGACATGAATGTTAATCAAATTACCGTGCTGCAATTGGGTTGGACACTGGGGCAATGGCAGGAAAATCATATTTGTAATGGAAATGTTCCCGATATAAGACTATCATGTCATGGAAAAGCTATTTCTTGGATGTTGTGACATAGAATCTTATTGTTCTTCTTGTCTGGGCTGGTATAACCTAAAGGCTACACCAGCATGTGTGTAGTAACTACCAGTCTATGGCTTCCTAAAGGAGGAACTAACAGATGACATCATGGCTAGAATAGTTGGCAAATGTTCAAAGTGAACATTTGTTTACAATCTTGGCCTTGCAGCGACGGTCAGCAAATATGTACTATTCTAGTCTACAATTATGACTAGTAGACCCTACCTACAGGAATGTTTCAAAACAACCACGTCTAATGGAATAAATTATGGTAAAGCTGCAGAAATGATTGCTACAAAAGACATATATGATCAGATATACATATAGCAGACATAACTGTAAAAGTAGTGCCAACATACACGATAAACTGTTGATGTTTTAGCTACCTACTTCAATGTATGATAGCGGATGGGCTTAGCCTTAATTAAGTATACAAGTATGTCTTGAGAAAAACAGGACTGAAAAATTCCAATCAACAAGACTGCAATTTACAAATATGTCCATTTTCCAATCACAGCAACAATTGCACACTTCAAAGGAGATGATTTGTGCCACACACCTTTTTTGCCCTGGGCAAAAATGGACAACACGATAATGTAACATTTGAGAATGGAAAAAATAGACTACAAGTTAGAACATACTAGTAATAAACATTTCTGAACAGGAAAACAGCAAACCACAATATGATTTTTCACAGATGTTCTTCATATTTCATATGCAGAGTATTACATGTACATGTATATACTGCAACAAATACAATTGCATTTGCATTTGCTATGATCCTAATGCACAGCACAGGTCACCCATTGTTCAAAAGTATAGAACTGAAGGCACTCCACTTTAACACCCTATAGTTAAAGTGTCATGTAAGCTTTCTTAGCTATTTTAAAACTGGCACTGTCAGTGCCCTGGGGGGTTCTCTTTTCACACATGCATTGGACAAAATATGATGACCAGAGGGTTGTAGATCTACAACAACTCCAATGAGTACTGCAGGACTTACATTGTGTTAGCTTTATGATTGGGCAGTGACATTAAGTTGTTGAAATTGGCATGATTGACTGACATGAATGACATAAGTCACATGACAACCTTAGACTTTGCTTGCACTGCAATACCAGTATCGGATCAACATGTTTAGCATAAACTGTCACCCTAAACATAAGAGATGTGTGTGTATCATAATGTAACTTGTGAACTATGATGATGACAAATAGTCTGCAATTTACTTATTTATGACTTTTATAGCTCCATGCAGCTAGCATTCATCATTATAGATCTTAGAAATATATATGTCAGTATTTTACAATTACAGTGTGCTAGTGCTGATGTGCACACATGTGGGCTATGCACAGACAAATGCATATTGGGGTTTACTTATCTTTACTTGACTGTACTGTATGTGCAGTGACTGAGAGGTGATCTAACTTGCTAGTAGAACCTATACACGTTAATTATTAATTCGTAAGAACTAACTAGCTATTGCCACACACAACTACATAACTCAACAGTATTTGTTACATAAAAATGTGTGATGACGGCAGCTGTCATGTTACTGAGGATTATAAACAAGGACCTACACCTACTTATGGATTCAATTTGGCAAATATCTATACATTCAATGTTTTTAGATACAGACAAGGCAGAAATCCTTGGCTTGATGAAATGTTACACTGACATGTGTTTGACATTCAGATACACCTGTCAATCAACAATGATTGACAGCTACCTCAACCTTCTCCAGGCTGCAGTAGCCTTTTGGAACCTCATTTGTCATTGTTTAAAAGCAGGGAGAAGGGGAACACTGCATTTAGTATTGTACGAGCTCAACTTGGTACGAGCTGGAGGAGTTAAATTTGTTACACTGTAGTGCCTCCCAGAGTCAAATGCTTATGAAATGTACTGGTAAAAACTTGTATACCTATATCAATTACATTTTGGGCAACATGCTACATACATGTAGGCATAATGACATCATTATCACGTTATTCAAATATAACATTGTGTAAGTTTTGGACTTTGTCCATATCCAAAACAGTTCAATATACGATCAATACACTACAATGCTGTTAATATTTGTAAAGATATATGTCTAGAAGTAGAATGGATTACATAGGGATTATACAACATTGGTATACTGTATCAGAGAATTGTGCCTCCGATGGGACAAATCTGTATACCCACCAAACTGTGCTTGGACTTAAATAACCCTATCAGAGCAAAGTACAGCAGGATATCTACATTCAGTTTGACTGAACATTGATTGAAACCACCAGGCCAGAAAGACAACAAGCTAACAAATTCTGGTCATAAGTATGCATTTTCAGTCTATTAATTATTTACTGTCCATTTCATTTGAACAATACAGATTTTGACTTTAAACATTGCTGCAATCAATAACCTGGGAAGCTCGTCTCCTCGAATTCCTAAGAATGGAGGTCAAAATATGGAAATTATAGAAACACATGGTGAGTGTCTGATAACTGTTTGTAAGTACAGAGGTAAACCAGGTACTGTAGTTCGTAAAACAGGTTCTACTGATGGCCCATAACAAAAAGTATTTTACGGTTTTTGAATACAAATTACAACTTGTTATTGTTAACTCAGCAATGAGCCATGAAGGAATGTCTTAAGCAAATATCAAAGACGTCTAAGGCAAATCTTACAACAGGTTATAGAAAAGGGTAAAACTAAAGAGTTAACTTGATTAACTCTCTTCTCTCTAAATCTTAACAACTGTATACATTCTCTTCATACTTTTCTAGGGCTAAAAAAAATGGAAGGAATCAATTGTTGGAATATGCTAAAAATTCTGACAAGCTGTCAGACTTCAAACTAAGATTAAATCTAACATCATGGCCTTTGATTGTTCTTTTCTTGATACAGATAGAAAGGGAGACCTTTACTGCCTTCAAGAGAGACCTTACCTCATAAAATATTCATATACAGAGGTGCAGTTCTAATCCAATTCCCTGGCACAGCATGTACTTGTAACTAGTAGTCATGTTTATAACATGATAGTGGATCAATAAATCTTTCTTATAGTTTTCCTCCTGTATGCTCATGCACAGTGCTAGCAATGCTAATCTTAGTTCAAGTAATAAATGGATACATGACAATACTGGAACATTAGAAGAGCATTTCATTAGCCCTTCTAACTTGAGATGCAGGGACTTGAAAATAAAAACAGCATGAAGTTGAGTTCATTTACAATTACTGAAGGCCAGATCATGCCTAACGCATTCCCTCCCATTCAGTTCTTTAATCCAAGACAAAACAAACCAACAAAAAAGAAAACTTCTGGAGGTAATGACAACTTGCCAGCTTGTAATAACAAATGCACAGACATCATGACAGATGGACATCTTTGGGCTATTCCATTGTAAAAACTGGGTAGTCAGTCAGTCAGGCATTTTCAATCAAACATTAAGCATTGCATCAGATTAGGCCTGAGTAACATATATTCACAGTATGAGACACCTATATCATGATTTGTATGGTTAATGTCAGCAACCATTTCTTGTGAACTGTCCCCTCTCTTTTATTGGTATGTCCCAAGTGGGCTAATTGGTTTGAGAGGCAGCAGATTAGATGTACTAACACTTCAAGATGACCACAAGTGGAACATGTAAGGGTTCATATTTCCTGATAAATACAGATTTATCATCTGTGTTAGTCATCACATGCCCTCTTTACATTCAGTAATGTTTTACTTCAACCGGTATTTAGAGTTTCTCTAGAAAAAAATGTATGGGAATTAGGGCTGGGTATCGGTACAGCGTACCGGTACAAAACCGGTTTTTCTTATTGGACCGGTCCAGAAAAACCGAACCTGAAAAAATTGGGTGGACCGAATGTTGGACCGATTGGAAATTTAACAGATTATTTTATAAGGCATTCAGTTTTGGCGCTTGCAGGTGGAAAAAACATAACAAGAGTGAAGTAGAGTAGAGTTTATAATAATTTCTACCAAGTTTTACAGTAAATCGTACAGGTGCAGCTAGCGTTGTAGGATTTTAAAACGCCAGTGTAAGTCTAATACACCACCAAACAGATTTCTTTCTAGTGAAATAGACCATTGGTATGAGTCATACTGAAACAGGTCCAGGTTCAGGTCCGGACCTGGACCTGATCCTTTGGACCTGAACCGGACCTGGACCTGAATTTTCTGTACCGGTAACAGCCCTAATGGGAATAATGCAGGGAAGTAGAGATAAGGAGCAGGGGGCATGGTGTGGATCAGAATTTTAGGTTAAAATGGGGTATTTTTACTACAGCCTTTTGAGGGGTAAATTACCGTCAGTATCTGATAAGTAATGGTTGAAGACTGTTGCCACATGTGACAGTACTAGTAGTACTAGTAGCATCCCTGGTCAATCTGAATTTTATGCCTGTCAGAGAACCTGCTCCCCTGGGTGGTACTTGGTTACAGTACATCCTTCTTAGTCACACGACTCAGTAAAAGTATTAGATTCACCTCTTTAGAAAACCCCTGGATATGTACTGATCCATATAATTCCATGAATTCTAATTCAGAAAAGAAATTTTGCAAATGATGCATCTTTTCTTCTGTGAAGTGGACAGTGCCACTGTGCTACTGACTAACTCTTGTCACCAGTATGTTAAGTATGCACTTCTATTTGATAATGTCCTTGATATATACGTTAAAAAACATAAATCTTTCATTATGGTTAACATGGGCATATCATTTCTTAATAAAGGAACATAAAAACATCATATGGTATGTACCAAGAAAAAAAAAACACAAATTATTTTGTTTACAATTGAGATAACTGTACAACACAGCCCATGAAGTATAAAGCATGAGGATGCAAAACATCAAGCTCAACATATATTTTAGCTGCAAGTAAAATGTGTCTGTCAGCATCTGTGTACCATGATGACAGCACTGTAATTGATTTCATATGGACATGACAAATGACATTTTATTTCTTCAAGTAACAAATTACACAACTTTATGAAAATGTCGGCACTGATTTTCAATGTTTGTTTAACTATAATTTCATCTCAACATCATTTATGACAAAATTTTTAGAAACTGCACTTTCAGGTATAGATCTAACACATCTGTAGCATTGACACACAAATCCTATGTGAGCTATGCTGAACTGATGCCACAACACAGATGTCAAAGGTACAGTCCCACTATCTCGTGATCTAGATCAGAATTTCTAACATTCTATTTTTCTAAACATACTGAAAAAGGTGGGAAAAAAAGAGAAAAAAAGACAACATCACGACTGGGTTTGTTTAGAAAAAAATAAAACACATACCGTCTCTATCTTCATCATGAACTTCTAAGTAGAAGTATTCCAGCCCAGCCCCTTTCTTCAGTTCGTCGTCTCCTCTCATTTTTGCTATCAAAGTGGTTTTCCCTGACTCGTCTTCGCCTACAATCAGAACAGAGGTGACACGTTACAGAACACTTACCCAAACGATAGAAATACTTGTCAATCATTGTAAAACCAACGTTTGGACGAACGACGCAGGGAAATAATGATTTTTATAGCGATAAACTGACACCGGTAGCCGCCTACCTGCAACGATGATGCTTTTGCATGACGGAAGCTTGGAGCTCGACTGGGTCGAAACGTCACTCAATATCGTGGACCTGGAAAGAAACAACGACATGCGGTTAACGTCTTTATCTCCCCCAAAGTCTTGCTGACCTACTGTCACAAGGAAAGTGCCCTACCATAAATTTTTGCCTTCGTCTTCGTCGGAATTCTCAGCCATCGCTCCCATGACCAACTTGTCGCCGATGGGCGCCATCTTGCCTCTATCCGCAGGAGTGCCCGGATGTAGCCTCGCTATGGTTCCGGGCCATTACCTCATCAACTAACTTTGCGGAAGTCGGGTCAAAGGTTGGTTCTCAAGCATTGGTTGGAGTTCGTGGCGGGAAAATTGAAAATGATGTTAAGGTAGGTTTCAGCAAAATACGCAATGCGCCAAATTTTGGTATATTGGATGCTAAAGCTAGGCAACTAAGAGTGACACAACTGAACGTTCGGGGCTCTTTGTCCGAGTCCCTTACTTCCTAAAATAAGTCAAACAAAACCTGTCTAGATATAATCAACGCTAGTATTAGTTTCTTAGATAGTTTCTTTTTACAACAATTTTAACGTTTATTACTCTTCATCGTCACATGCATGTCGCCCAGGTTTCTATCATGTACAATTATCACCAGGGCATGAAGTTGCAAATAAAGAAAAGTAATCAACGATGAGCGAATTCTGGTAACAAACGTGGTGATCATGAGTAAAATCAAAGTGGCCAAATACGCATCACGAATAGTTTAAAGACAACGCTTACCATTGAATTAGAGCTGGCTGCTACGATTAACGTTCAAGGAAGATACAGTAGTTCGCTATGTCCGATGACTTTATATACTAGTAAGACGCCCTTGCTATGCATCACGGAAAAAAACCCCTAATGATCATAAAAACTTTCACTTTCGCCTGTTTGTATCGCGAACCTTTTCAGCGTCAAGTCTGTCTCTTCCATTGCAAGCACTTTCATTTTTGCCTATTGTGTATCTCTTACAGTGTCGGCCTGAAATAAGCGGTGAGTAATTGAATAGGTATTGTGTATGCTGCGCATCAGGTGTCAAAACCAATACCGTTTCACTTTGACCTTTACTGACGTCATCAGTTCATGGTGTTTCGGTGCTAACTTCCTCGTAGACATTAAAGTGCGAGCGCGAAACTGGGCGTCCTTTCACGATCGGACTGTTTTTAATCTTTCTGAAGATTGGCAGAAGGTAATTGCAGGGGGAAAGGTGCGAGTAGTAATCAAAGTTTAGATTAAAATCTGGTCAAAATGTTCCGGAGGAATATATGATCACAGAGCTTTAGTCTCTTTGTGACGTATGACAACTTCAGGTGTTCGCCTCGTATCGAAACTACATCAAGATACTTTTTGCACATTTTTGCTATCTAAATCTACTTGTCAATGTCTTAAGTAGTTGTGTACTCATGGGGCTTACCTTAACACAGTTGTCTAAATAAGCCTGTTTTCATTTCAGCGGAAAATGTGTGAATGTTGAAAGCGAAAGTATCAAACACAAGTGTTGTACTAGTCTCAGTTTCTTAAGGCGCAGTCACATTCGTGCAGACCGTCGTGCGATTTGATGCCTTTCAAACAAGCCGTGACCAGATTAACGTTAACCACTGACATGTTGCAACGATCAGATTTCTCCGTAACAAGATACTAGTAGCTGAAATGTGTGCGACATATGTACGACAATCGCAAGTTGGTGATCCTACGACGATCGTGCAACGAATGTGATCGGGCCTTACAAAAGTATTGGGTTTCTTACTTCAATGCCATGGCGCGACCGTACATATCTGACGTTTGGTATAGTCACCAGCGTTAACATTTACTGCTTAGCTGATAAAAGTGGTGTATCAGTGATAGGCTAGAAAGTTTGAAGCTATTATTTGTCCATTTATTGATTTATTATATTGATTAACAGGCCGGGGCTTCGAACGTGACATGGACGAAAACGGATACTCCCGTCCGCGGAAATGGCCTGTTGAGGAAGAGGCCAGGTATATGTTTTCATATCCAAGGCCACCTTCGCAAGCCAGTATTCGCACAACGATCGACATGAAGGGATATGTTCCCATGGCCAGGCTTCCTCGCTCTCCCAGTGCGCTTGACGACAGGCACAGCAGTAAGAAAGACAGCTACATGACTAGTGCCTGTGAGTTAGGCACTTTCCGGAGCCTTGGGTCTAATACACAGGGGCAAAGTCGTCCTGTGTCCGATATTGGATATGTTGAAATGAAGTCAGAGGAACCTGAATACATTAACGTGCCCAATGCAAAATACAACAAGAGAGAAGGAGTTTATGGTGCAGCTTCAATGGACTATCAGATCCCGGCGCCCAGGGTTCTTGGAGAGGCCAAAAATGTTTTCGAGCACCACGTGTACGTCAACGTCCCCCCGCGGTCTCGTCTGACTAGCGGCGGGATAGAGTGTTCTCCGGGTTCATGTTCTTCTGGAGTCAGTCATATGTCAGGGTGTTCTCCGGAGTTTGTTTCACATTTTCCGGAAGTCAGTGATGTGTCAGGGTGTTCTCCGAAGTTTGTTTCACATTCTCCTGGAGTCAGCGATGTGTCAGGGTGTTCTCCGGAGTTTGTTTCACATTCTCCCGGAGTCAGCGATGTGTCAGGGTGTTCTCCGGAGTTTGTTTCACATTCTCCCGGAGTCAGTGATGTGTCATGGTGTTCTCCGAAGTTTGTTTCACATTCTCCTGGAGTCAGCGATGTGTCAGGGTGTTCTCCGGAGTTTGTTTCACATTCTCCGGGAGTCAGTGATGTGTCATGGTGTTCTCCGGAGTTTGTTTCACATTCTCCTGGAGTCAGCGATGTGTCAGGGTGTTCTCCGGAGTTTGTTTCACATTCTCCGGGAGTCAGCGATGTGTCAGGGCGTTCTCCGGAGTTTGTTTCACATTTTCCAGGAGTCAGTGATGTGCCATGGCGTTCTCCAGAGTTTGTTTCACGCTCTCTTGGAGTCAGTGACTCAGAGAGTTCTCCGGGGCTCCTGTCACAGCCGCCTATGTGTGACACAGCCCTTCTCCGCTCGACATCATCTCAAAACGAGGAGTTTGACAGCAGGGACATGACAGGAGCAGGTCACTTGGAGAAGGAACCGGATTCATGGGCTGACTACCGTCTTGTCGACATGGAGCCGGTCGTAGGAGGGCGCAGCTACCATGCCAAACCGTGGCATTTTGACGAGCTAGAGGAGCAAGGTAACGGTTATGGAAACATCTACAATGTGGTGTAGATAAATGTGAGGGACATAACAGATAACAAAATAACCAAAATCAGTATTCCTTTTAAAGTTGCAAGGTTCATATTTCGGTGAATATAAACAGGTGTTTACTTTTCAGGTTACAAATGCATCGTCTGCGTCAACCAGACCAACGCCTCCCGAGCGTTCGGTATGTGCGGGACGTACGAACTGGAAGTGGACATGGTGACCCCAGCCATCATCCTAACGCCCCGTGAGGGGTCAACAACCCCCATCACCTGGCCTCTCCACTACATCCGTCGGTATGGCACAGATGGGAACTGCATCTTCCGTGTGGAGGCTGGGAGACGCTGTTATCCAGGCCCAGGGATTTTCAACTTCAGAGTCCTTTCTGGGAACAGTCAGGACATACTGGACAAAGTCGAGTTGGCAAGTGAGATGCACTTGAACGTGTCGGATTAAACAGGAATCCACCCATAGTGATGTAAAATAGGCGTAATCTAACACCCATCGTATCAGCCAAACGTGGCGCAGAAGTACAATATACCAAGGACGTTTATGTAACGTCCTTGAATATACGGATTGCTACAGGCACTTGTTTGGTGGCAGGCAGAGAATGCATAAATTATACAAAACAGAGCTATTGCAGTATCGGTGTGCAGTTACAGACGTAAACAGAGATGTGTGCTGGAACTCTCTTAATGGAAATAGATTTCTTGTTGCCGGCAATGTCATGTAACCATGTTACAACTTTTAAAACACAGACGTTTGTTTTTTGTCCACCCTTTTTGTGCACTCAAATTGGCTTTAGAGTCTGCAGAGAACATTTATTCAGAGTTATTCATAAAATTTACTGTGGCCTAATATAGATGATTATTTAAGTGTCTGACAGAACGATCATAATTTGTTGTCAGGGAGAATTATGGAACAATAGACAAAGAAAAATGGATACATAATCAGATTGGTAACAAGTGGGATATTCAAATACTCTACAACTGTATAAAGCGGCATGTTTGTTGTTTTTATTTTGTATGATCAAAGAACACAGGCTGTATGAAGGATGTTTGACACTTGGGATTTTTGCACACAATATGTAAACAGAAATTTGTTACACCATAACTCTAATTCATAAAATAATGAATAAAATTGAGAGCTTTCACAATTATGAAATTAAATGTTCACAATAGAACAAAGTACAACAATAAGATTACTGAGCTATTGCAGATCAAACTGACAACAAATATATACAGAAATAACATGCCACTAATACTAGTAGTTAAATTATTTTGCAGCAGACATGTAAAAAAGCACAATTTCATAAAGTTGTTGTTTGCACATCCAAATCAAAGACCACACCTCTTCTACACAACCACCTAACACCATTCTGTGAGACCCATGACACAGAATACCAATGCACTAATATTGTGCAGGAATACATCAATGCAATACATGTATTATAACACACACAGGTGTTTCCTACAGAGCCTTGCCTGTGCCCTATGCAATATACCATGGGGGGGGGGGGGGTCTGATAATCCAGGCTGAGGTTTCCACTTATGTGGACAAAGTTTCTGTCTTACCAGCTGTCAGCAAACCATAGAATCACAGAAATATTTTCTAGTGGTAAATTCAATTCTATGATTGGCTGACAGCTGGTTATAGCCTGAGTATCATCCTCCGTAGTAACCGCTGGCTCACGACTTTCGTTAGCAAGCGAAAGTCGTGAGCCAGCGGTTACTACGGAGGATGATACTCAGGCTAAGCTGGTTAGTGACCACATCCACAAAAGTTGAAACCTCAGCCCATTTATTATATATGATTAGCAGAGCCTTTAAACTTATGTGGTATTGTCCAAAGGGAGTCTCTGGATATGGGCACGAAGGAAGATAAAGGGGAACAGTCCAAAAGCCATATAAGTCAACAAAAGGCTTAAGATTAAGAAGCAAGCCCTTATGAGAGGGCCTCATGATCATCAAAAACAAAGTACATGAGCTGATACACAAGGATTACAAAAATGATATGTTAAAATCAAATTCTTCACTTATTTTACAAGCTAGGATAGAACAAAAGAAATTCAAAAGAAAGAGATTAACTACATCAAACATAAATTCTTTCATAAGAGATGTAACACTAACAAAACTTACGTCAATTTACATTGTTTACAGTGTAGCTGCACGTATCAGTACCTATAGATGCCAAAGGAAGCAAGGAGTGTCCATCTCCCTGTAAATCTTTCCTTAAGTGGCCTGTAGAAAGTTCATGTACATACTTAAGTACATGGCTGTTTCAAGTATAAAATTTTGTTTTTGTCGAATGATTTGAGAAGCAAAATGTTTTTTTTTTTTATAAAAGTAATGAGATGGTTATCTGAAAAAGGGATAGACAGAAAAATCAATCCCATTTACAAGAGCTTCCAGCTCAAGTGAGGATTTGTACCTATCACTTTGCTTACAAGAATAGAAGTATAAAACTATGATAACACCATGCTTACATGGGTCTTTAGTTGCTCAATGATGACACCTTGCAGTTACTTCAAGTCCTGCAGCTCTTGAGCCCTAAATTAATCAACTTTCCTTCATGAAAAGTTACTGCAACAGTTGTGGAAAAGTCCACAAATTATAAAATTATGTATATGCCACAAATCATATGCTATGAAAATATTGTTACAATCAATACATTATTAGATTACCATTCTACTTTCTTTCTCTGTATCATCTTAGAATTTGCAGCCAGTTTCATGAAGAGGAATGTTTGTCATAGTATCGTCCATCTCTAGGAATTACACTTGTAAAAAATAGTATATTGCCTTAGTATCTGCTTGGATATCTCTGATTTACCACAGGATGAGTTATTCAACAACAAGTTCACCCAGTGTCTCTCTAAATGTCATAGAAACTCTCACCAACACACCACACCACACTGTCATCTGTGGTCATCTTGTAGCTTCCTTGCCCAACTTTGAGAAGTCTCAGTGCTACTCATTCTATGATAAATTGAAAGAACAAAAACTGTGCTTCTGCTTTCCTAGCATTGCATCAGTCTCTTCGTCACGAGAAGTACCCACTTGTGTGTTCATGAGAAGGTATATTGAAATCTGTCATTCCACCTTGGTTATGCTAACATGACACCAACAATGAATCTACTTCATTTATTGCAAAAAAACTAATAACCCTGTGTTTTTCTAATCCATTTTTTGTTACTGAATAACAATTCCGGCAATTATTGCCAGCAGTTGATCAAGAATTCAAAGTAATATTTCACACCCATGCACCTCCTAAATAAAACTTTAGGTATCCATTACTCATATGTATATAGATATTATGGGTACTGAAATATCACAAACAGGAACTCTTCGATTGAAAAGTACAGTTAATAAAAACAACTACATGTAAATACAAATGCCTACAATTACTTTAATATCTACAATGTGTAGTAGTCAAGTTTCATGTAGAAAATTTGTTGATTCAGACCAAAAAATGGCCTTAGCCAATTAGGCTCCCCAGGAAAATAGCAGGGATGGTACATGGGTTGCAGTATTTTGAACAGATTTCGACTGTACATTTGTGTTGATTACTTCTGGGAAAGGAAGTTACAGTCTGAAATAAATGAATAGGATGTTAAACATACTGTATGCAGAAACTGCTCTTGCACAGCTTTGAATATTATTCCGACACTTCAATAATTTTACACTGAAGTAGCCTTTTGACACCAGATTTGTGTTGGTAACAAGAATTTTGGCAGCAGGGAGGGTTGTATCTAAAATATCTATTCCACACCAATTGCAAACTGAAAGGTTTGACACACATAATGGCCAGACCACAACGTGAACAGGTATGATTGCCAACCAGACAGCATCACACCTCCCCTTCTCCTGAGATACCAAGTCTCTGTTGCAGCATCTTTGTCGTCTTCTTAAACTCTCTCTCCATCTCCTCCATACGCACCAGCTCTTTAGCAAACGCCTCTGCTTGCTCGCTTTTCTTCACCACCGGTCGCTTTGTGGTGTTGGATTTCTTGTTCTCCTTCAGTTCGTTCTTGGTGAGAACTGGGTTGGACTCTCGTTTCTGAGTCAGGAAGACCTGGGCTGAGGAGGGTCTGGCTTTGTCTGGCACCTCACTCTTGTTCTTGCTTTGCTGTTTAACTAACAAGAAAGAGAAGCTCACTGTTAGTAATGATTTTGTGCTGGTCCATGAAAATATCAAAGATAGCAAGTCTACAGCTAAATTAGTGGGCGAACTGTGGTGAGACCATTCTGTACTTCCAGGTTTTATAATGCACATTTCGTGAATTTTGATACATTTTACTTGTACATTGTACAATATAACATTAGAACCGAAAAAGTGTGTGTAAGAGTGAGCAAGGAGAAACCATAGCAAATGTAGGCGAAGTGTCATCAATGTGCATTTACACATATTCTTCAGGGACCCAATTACACAGGCAACATGACTGAGATCTGTATCCTCCAGTGACCTGAAAGCAATGCCCAGTTCCACTTGGCTAGAGCTGTATTTACAATACACCACTTCTCATACCTCCAGACTTGGGTCTGGCCCTCATGGCGTCTTTTTCTTTCAGCTCCTTGGCACTGACTGGGCGTTTACGCTGGTCCAGGATTTCACTAGCACTATACAAGTCTGGTTGCTGCATGGCAGGAGGAAACACTAAATGTCAGCTTTGAGAAGTATGTTAACAGCTAGATCAGGGCTCTAGACAAATTGAATTTCCACCCAGTAATTGCAAGTCCAACTGGCAGAAATATATAGGAAGTCTTTTATATTTTTTTCTCAGTCATTGTGTGCAAATTTTGTCATCGTTCAATTTCCGAGCCTTAGTGTGTGTGTGATTTATTCAAATTGGAATATTTCATTCAAATTCTATTGTAACACTTTTATTCAAATTGCATTCTTTTACACACATCACATTTCTGCGTCTATCTGTAGTGTGAAATACATACCTTCGGGTATCTCTCTGAGAAGCTCTGATAGTATTTCTCTGAATCTTCACCAACACTTCCTGCCCTTTCCTAATGAGTAAAAAAATGTATAGAAATGAAAGGCATACAGTGACAAATTCTTCATCAGACTTACAAAGCTAAGACTTTACTTTTGCCTTACAGACGATACATCACAACCATCAAGTGACTTTAAAAGGAAGACAAAGACGTCATAATACGTTACTTCTACAAACTCTAGTATGTGGTATTATTTGGCCGAGTGGCTGGGCTAGTACACACTCGAAATCAAAGCTAACAGGTTTTATTTCTGGCTATGTCCTTGGCAAAGACGATTGACCCTCAATCCAGTCAGATGTATAATGTGTATTTGACTTTGGTTGTAAAGGTAAAAGTTGGTGATTGAAGAAGGATGGGCCCAAGAAATGCTAAATTACCAATCCACTGCCCCTACATCCTCAAAAATACTATGGGACTACTTTTACAATTTTACATACCCTCATTCTATTGACCTCCTTCAGCTTGTTTTTCTTGGCACTGTAGGTGGGCTCGATGAACAGGTCGACCAGGGAGTGAATGCTGTCGTCCTGTAGCGTCGGTCGTTTCCCTGATGCCGGTCTGTACAGGTGACCATGTGATGGGGAGCGACCATGGGGGAGGGGTGGTTTGGTGGACTCTGGGCTCTGTAGGTGTAGGAAGATATCACATCATTTGTGTCATCACATCGAAGTCCATGATTATTAGAGTTGTCCAATGCTTAAAAATGTTTCATTCACTCAATCAAACCCACATTATTAATAGACATTCGGACACATTTCAGGGCTCAAAATTCATTTTTGGGATTAGGTGCACTGGTGCACCTAGCTTAAGAAATTGGGTGCACTAAAAAATTTTGTGTGCACCACTTATTTAATAAATTGAAGTAATAACCTAGTAATAAAACTAAGTTACAAGCTATCAAATTCTTAAACAAGTACCATGATAGACATTTTTATTATCTTTCTAACACTTAGATGTCAAGAATATGATGTATACACAGAAAAAGATTGGGTGCACATCTCCAATTTTGGATGCACCTGGGTGCACATGCACCCAGTATTTCGAGCCCTGGATTTCTTGTATGTTACCTATTGTTATTCTCCAAGCAGAGGTTGGTGGGGAAAATCGTGACAAGGTCATGACTTTCCCCACCAACCTCTGCTTGGAGAATAACCTATTGCATCTTTTTTGACAAAAATGTGGAATTTTGAATTAATGTATGGTGATTCTTGAAAACAAATCATAAAGATGATGTGGTCTTGCTACTTTTTTATATGCCATGTTTGGCCAGATTATCTGTTGTTATATATTCTCTTATCTGAAAAGAACTGGAAGTAAAACAGGACCATACTAACAGGAGGGGGTGCTGTGGCTGTGTTCAGTTTGTCTGACGGTGTTCCAAGTCTGCCCACATCTCCCAGTGTTGGTCTCTTCTTGGCTGAAGATATTCTCACTTTGCTAGGACTATATAAGAAGAGAAATATCACATTCTGTGACATCATTTCAACATTCATTCTGCACAACAACTATTCCATGTGTGGATATCTCCAGCTATGAATATTTTTCTACACATTACTTAGTATATGATTTTGATTGTTATTGTTAAACAGAAATAAATTTCTCAGCTCAAGGTCAGCTTTTTCGAAATTTTTCCATCCTAACAAGCAAATTTCCGTCCCAGGATTGAGGAATACCCCATGGAGACTGCCCTGATCACATTTAAGTTCACGTTATTCTTTTTTCCGTCTACAGCTTTTCATGTAACACTTGTAGACAGAAATAATTGCCAAGATCAGTTTATGAAGTTTGAGGCTCACTTTAATCTTTTTAACTCTATTCATAGGCAGTTACCATAGAAAAGAGAAAGCATGTGTAAGGCTGCCAGCTGATACCTAGGGGGCTTTGAATCATGGTCATGAACGCTAAGTAGTACTGAGGGAAACATCATGAAGTGAGCCATCAAAAGCACAACAGCCTTCCCTGGGAGAAGACCTTAAGCTTCCAGGTGTGAAGGGTAATGTTACCTTCCCAGCCATAGATGTATACAACAAGCAACACTCTTCTTTCACCTGATGAGGCTATTGACGGCTGCCTACTAGCAATGTAAGAAGACTCTATGTTCATCTTTTTAGCCTTCTCCTTGCTCAAGTCGCTATTTCACATCAAATTTGTATTGGTGTTGCTTTGAAGCCACAGGAAAACATGAGAAAACATGTACATTATACAGTATAATGGCTCTATCAATCATGATAATAGCTGCAAAAATGCCATCTTGGCATTGAAAATCTCTCTGTCTCCCCCGTGAGCTGAACAATAGACAGCATGAGGGCACGGCAAGGTCAAGGTTTTGTTGTGCTTTGAAACCCAATCAACAAGACAAGCAGGAAGTGGCAGTTGATATAAACAGGAGGGATGTTGTCTGGACCAGTGAAAGTGCCACTTTACAGGGTGTCAACAGGGAACATGATCTTTCCTGCAGGAAAAGGTTCAGACACAATAGTGGGCTGGACTTTCTTTCTCAAGAATGAGCCCACATCAGATGTGACAAAGTGTTGATGGAATTAATGGGTTACATAATATAAGGTTGCTATAACTTAAAAATTTGAACCTTTGTCTTAACTGTACCGTGTGTATGAAGTTTCACAGTAACTTGTTCTAGTTGGCTAGGCTACATTTTCTCCAGGAAAATAAAACCTAGCCGCCCCTCTCTGAATCTTTAAACTTTAAAGATGATACTGCAAATCTTGAAAAGTTTGCAGTCACTGTGGTTTTTATTTTTGCAGGTTTTTTTCTGTGACACCACTAACATACTTACTTACTAACTACTGTACTGCAGAATCGTTTCAAGCACAAACTTAAAATATTCAATAAAAAAAAACACACTTTTCTCCTGTTCATCCATGGGAAAATAAATGAATGTACAGTAGACTGACTTGTCCTGCAGTTGTTCATTCATGAACATCTCCCTCCTGTGCAAATACTGGTGCTGCTGTTGTCTCAGCTCTTCCTCCAGCATGCAGTACTCTCTGTTCAGCACACGGATCGTCAGCAACGCCCAGTTGTTCACCGCTCTGGACTGTGGGGTGAAGGAACATGGGTGATACTGTCAGGGTATCTCATAGAATTACCTATTTTCTCAGTTAAACAATGCACTTTTATAAATTTTTGCAAGACATTGCCAAAGTCAGGAAGCATACTTCATTTGCCCACACAAAAAGAAGAGAACCTTAAACCAGCCAGGAACAGTGAAGAATGGGTATGTATAGTTAAGAACAGCACCAAAAGATCAATAAAACAAATATTTACATATTAAGAAGATAATATAGTAGGATGCACAATAATGAAAGAACATTTCTTTAATAGAAGAATGTGTTTTCTTGATTATAATCAAGCTGAAGTGCATAAAATCATTATTTGTACTTCAAGCTGGGTCAATAAATTATTATTGCATTGCTAGAATATAGTCTATAACTAGAGTTCGGCGACCTCATGCCTCCATGAATATTTAGAGATTTTGTAAATTTCATGCAATTGACTGATACATTAACATAATTTATGCATGGTATTGTTCACCATTGACTAAGGTACACGTGTCACAATAATAAAATTCCCATCATTAATTATAAAGCGGTTTAGCAATTTTACATAAATTATGCAAATAAGTTCCTCATTACCATATTTGGTATCTGCTTATAATCCACCCATCATAATTAACATGTGTTACATTTATTGAAGTCCAGTTATTGAAAACAATCAAATTATACAATTTCCTCATTAATTATGCAACTTAATTCCTCATTTGCATAACATTCATATCATTATGAACATCTTTGCCCAAGGTACCTGCATGCCTGATATGATGCCAATCCCTCAATCCTTTCTGCAGTTATCCTCTTTGGAATGTCGTAACAAAAACGCCCCTGCAGTTCCAAAATTACATGTTAGGGGGCTGAAACTTCCTCCACTTTGTCATGACACATAAAGCTATCTACTGCTTAAATGTCAAGACCATAGCATGTCTAGAACAAGAGATACATTGAAAAAACTGCTATGATAGAATATTCTCATTAATTATGCAAATGTGCTCCTGTTTTGCATAATTAGTATCTTATCTTGTACAACATTGTCTAAGGTACCTACATACCAAAAATCATGAAAATCCGCTGTTCCCTTCTTGAGTTATCCTCTTCAGAAGTTTTTGACAAAAATGCCCCTGCTATCCCAAAACTAGACGCTAGGGGGCCCAAACTTATGTCACTTCTTCCTGAGCACAAGAGCTATCTAACACTCAAATATCGTGACCATAGTATGTTCAGAACACCTAGATAGCAAAACCGGAAGTTGCGCTGCAGTACCAAGGGGAATCGCTAGGGGGCCCAAAATCTAATCATTTCCAGCTTTCATCACACACTACCAACACACCAAGTATGAAACCAATCCACCCAACCGTTCTTGAGTTATTTTGTTTACACACACACAGACACACACACACACACACAAACGGGGGGTAAAATATAACCTCCATGACATTTCATGGAGGTAATAACACTTACTTTTGGCATGCTTACCCCTCAGGTACTCATAAAAGTACTTCCCAATTTGATTCTCAATTTGCATAATTCAATTGTTCTTGCTCTAACCCCTGACAAAAGTCAAGATGTGTATGTACATGTGTATGTAACAGTGTTGAAGGTCTGAAACAAGTTTGCAGATACATGTAGATAGGTAAGAAAATGTAGTGATGGAGTTTCTAAAGCAAGTTTTCCCCACAGGCTAGATATTTTGGCAATGGCTACTAGATATAAGTGTCATGAAGAAGATTAAAAAAGGGCTTGTCCCTGCAGGGTAGAGAAGTGACACTTACAGTGTATACATATATAACATAAAGATCATAGAAATGCTGCAGTCTGTACATATAACATGATGGTAGCTCTCCCTGCCACGCCTACAGTACTAGTACCATATCACATAGAGGTGTTGGCACACTTATACCTAATCCTTGGTTTAAGTCAGAATACTTAATTAGATTATTCCCCGACTGGGAACAGGTTCCCCAAAGTACACATTTACAACACAAATTGGTACCATATTGTGCAACCAACAAATCAATACTTCTTCAGTGCCTGGAATGGACTGAATTCATTTACAATCGCAGTTGTCATTACTGGGATAGTTATTTGCTCTAGCTTTATAATGTGGTATGCAAGGCTTGTGAGACAATTCAAATTTTATGTTAAAATTGCTCCAACCATTTCAATTATAACTCTTTACAGTTAAGTAATACAGAATTAAAATCTGTTACATGTATGTTTGGCTGTTACATAATTCATAATGGGACGGGCTAGACTAGGTATACATGTAGAGAAATTGAAGTGCCAAGCATACTAGTACTATATAGTATCTAGTTTTTAGTTCCACATAAAACCACAGATGTCTAACACGATACTTGGTGATAATCAGAGCATTTGTACTTCACAAATTTCATGACATCATTCTTGACTTGGGGAATTCCCTGCCTCTTCGCAGTTCTACATTCATTCAAACAATGATAATCCTACAGTACAAAGGTGTAATCAGCTATACAAACATTTGATTAGGAGAGCAGCAGGAGCTATTGACTTATTTTTAAGGTGTGGCTCTATGTGTACATATAGCATTGTGGCTGATTATGTCATATACTCAAGGGGACCTCCTTTGGGAAGTGATATATGCCCGCTCCAATCATTACATTTATTCCAGGCATTGACCCCTGAATTACTTTGTCAATTTGGGGAGATGTTCCTGCATAGCAACAGAAGTGATAGACTGAACTTTCACAAACCACTAGGGTAACATTGTACGAGTGCAGAGACTGCCATTGTCTGTAGATGGGGCCGTAATGAAATATATCACACACAGAGGAGAACATGTTAGCCTTGTCCTAATTACATGAGCATTGTTGATATATTTGTGGCCTTCAGAATAAATGGGCAAACAGCTAAATAAGTCAATGAATTCCATGAGGAATGCCATATATTCTGATAGCTGTCAGGAGAGTAAGGGCAGAACAACAAATGCAATCAACAGTAATGCCCTAGTCCCGTTTGTACATTAAGAGTAATGAGTTGCCAAAACTACAATGTAGCCTGGGTGCCAATCTGGTGAGTTAATGTCTGCCTTGGTTGGTTGGTTGGATGTCACTATCGAAGAGTACGTTAACTAACTTGGGTGCTATCCATAAAAATTACAGTTCCAACTCTGCAACTGTTTCAAAAATTGAAACATGGTACTTCAAAGTCTCCTGATGTCTCTTGGATAAGGCAGTCCTGTGTTTGAGGAGAGCCACACCTTGAGCACCTACCACACCAAGGCTATACCTGTGTGAGGGGATCAAATCAATCTGTCTGGAGATTCATTCTCCAGTGTTCAGTACAAACCTGATGCGTTATGCCTTGTGGCAGTTTACCTGGTATGGAATGCAAGCAAACAAACATTGAAACAAACAAATACCTTCGGTAGAGCTGTGAGTCTGAAGCTCTTTTTTTCCTGGTCCCCCGACATTCTTGTCCCTATGTTCCCCTTATACTCTGCTGTTGTATCCGGATGAAAGGAAGGTGGAGCTACACCTGTGAAGAAGAACAGAAGCTCATGATTGAACTGGTGCTGTCTCTATTGTTTTACGGCCTGGCATTAGAGATTCACTGATAGAATACAGCCAACTGCAGTTGTCCAATTGCGGTGACCATGTACAGGAAACTAGAAGCTCATATAGATCATATATTAGGATGTAATTTTACTCGAAAGAGGAACTAACAGTCTTTAGACTAACCATGATTGGAAAAGTTTGTAGACCAATCCCATACCCCAGCCCACCTCCGTCAAAACATAGAAATGCATCCAAAATAAGAACATCAAAATGCAAACATTTGACAGATATGCAGCCACTCTCTTATTGGTTGAACTGATCATTGCATTTGTTATTATTGGTTGAACTGCTAATTGATGGACAGTCCAGATCAGTCTACTAACAAGTGAACTTCTGTAAAGTAGAAGAGCCAGAAAGGCATGACCTACCTACAATATTTGCTACATGCACAGCAGCAGTTTCATCCCCTGACCACGCCCTGCAATAGATTGGAGACAATGATATCTATGCATTCATACTCTAGCTTTTGGGATGATTAGGGCAAGTTTTAATTCTAGACTTTCACTGTTATCAAGTCAGATACATGTATTTGGTTTTCCAAATATCTGATAACAACAATCCTTTAAGTCTAATGTTTGAAATACACATTTTATTGTTAAAAATACACATTTCATTGTTTAGAATACACATTTCATTGTTTAGAATACACATTTCATTGTTTAGAATACACATTTCATTGTTTAGAACACACATTTCATTGGGTAAAAACACATTTAAGCAAATGTAAATGCTTCAATACACACTTCTAGACTAAAATTGATCCCAGGTATTAAGCCATATCTGTAGGTTACATGTGTTTTTGGCGACGCCTGATGGGCAAGCCTAATAGTATTGTGTGCGACCGTTTGCAAAGAATTCCAAAAACTGTACAGGAATGTCAGGAATGCCAAAGTCCGCACGTGCGTAGTTGCATCATGCCGGACTGAACCATTACCTCCACGGGTTAGCTTTCCAGTCGCAGGGCACATACCGATTTACGTGTGCACAGCAGTGTTTTCCGTATTCGCACATGGCGATTTTTGACTGATCACCGTGCAAAATTGAGAAAAGACTAGGACTTCAGACCCACCAGAATTGTAGTATGTAGTATGGTGGTCATGGAGATGTAAACAATTGAAACAGGGGATAAAAGATTGTTGAAATATGTTCCTCGGAAAATGACCTGTGAGTCGTGGAAATCACTTCCGGGTTCGTTCGTTGTTTGTGTCCAGGAGTTTGGAACGTTTGGTGGCCTTCTTCACCCTTGATATCTTTGTTTCAGAAATGCAAACCGATGTGTGAAACAAGCATTGTTTGAGCTTAAATGATGTATAACATGTGGGGTTGTGAGATAGCGATGTGATAGTTACCTTCGCCAAGAACGTTATATTTTGGGAAGCGTTTGTATGTGCATGTGTGTGTGTTTGTAGAAGACCATCATAACTCGAGAACGCCTGGATGGATTGTATTGATATTTGGTATGTGGGTAGGTCTTGTTGAGACCTGGCAACGATTAGATTTTGGGTCCCCTAGCGGCCTGTCACGGTACTACAGCGCGTAACAGCGGAACTTCCTGGTTTGATATCACGAGTTCTGGACATGTTGTGGCAATGAATTTTAAGTGGTAGACAGCTCTTCAAGCCGTGAGTAAGTGGTATAGGTTTGGGCTCCCTAGCGGCTTGTTTTGGAACTGCAGGACAGGTTTAGTGTCAGACTTTGAAAGGGAATAACTCAAGAAGGGGTTGACGGATTGTTATGATCTTTGGTATGTGGATAGGTTACGTGATGCTTCATATAATTACATATCAATTATGCAGATTAGAAGCTTATTTGCATAATTAATTGGGAAATTGTGTAAACATGCTCAGTTCAATTATAGGACCATTGCAACATGTGACCTTTGTAACTGAATAAGAGAATATTGATAGATTTATATTATGCAAAATAAAGACCAAATTTGCATGATTAATGAGAAAATGCTTTAATGTCATTGTGGTAAGCTAGAAAAGATGATCAACTGATATGATTTAAGTAAAAAATGAGGGTCTGATTTGTAAAATCGATGAGAAGCATTTACATTATTAGTTCACCCTTCACTCACAAGAGAACCCCTTTTGACAGCAACGCCCTCTGAACATTAATCGTCAGGCGAATGAAATACGACTATTAAAACCCATTGATAACAACAATCTTTGATACTTATTAACAATAAAACCGTCGCCATGGCAATAATTTTAATTGCCACACTTTTTTGGAATTGTTTTAATCCAGGCTCCAAGACTTAAGCTTTTGGAATTTGGTGACGAGGTAACATTGGCTATGTTATGTATCTCTTGAAGTCAAATTGGACTTGTTTTGAAAGGTATAATTCAGGATTTCTTTCAATGATATTATTGATATTGTGATGATAAATAAACAAAACTAAGAATAATAAAAATAAGATATACTACAGAAAGTCTAGTGCTCTAAAAACTGGAACCAGTTTCTGAAAAAAAAAGAGTTGAGTAGAAAAATCTGTATACAAGATGGAAGCTGTGAAGTGTGCTTATCAAGGATATGGCCTCCATTACACAACAGATTAGTCTGAAAGCTTGTTATATACACTTGGTTATTCACACTTTTGCGACTGTAAACCGCAGGAACTGTTGCTTCCGTTCACAGCCGACATTGACAGAAACCATAACTTTCCAAACAACAGTAACAAAACCCCACTCCTACTAGTGCTAATACTTAGCAAGCTGCCCCAGTACTCCAGTTACCAGTCCTTTGTCTCGTTTGTCGGACTGATTTTGTTCCAGACTGATCTCAACAATCAAGGTCACACAATATAGACTCCTGCCGAGTGGTCTATCAGCATGACAAAAACTTGGCATTGTCCACATAAATCCCTGTGTAAATGTAAATTGTATAGCACACTTTAAGCCAGACAAATGACCTGCTAAATTCCAAGGATTAGGGACTTCCTTCAGCATAAACAGGATACTGGTAGATATCAAGCCAACGACTTACAATGTATCTTTGTTTTGTGTAATATACCTATAGTTTGACAGTAACTGGGGATAAACTAGGTATTACTATTAGTATTAGTATCTAAACTGACACTTTAAAGTTTATAAGTGCACAAGTATCTAATTTAGTAGAGCTCGCAAGTTTCTTACTCATGCACATTTACTCCATTGACCAGACTTCTCTAACTGAGCCAGGCTGAGGTTCGTTAAATATTGAATAGATACTAGAAAAGTGAAGGTAAAAGTAAAGATTTCCGTGTAATCAAGGATATAAAAGGCTCATGGTGTTATATACAATGAAGTTAGACCAAGTCTTTGCTGTAAATAGTACTTAGTCTTTGAGTTATTATATCAATTTAATTTGAATTCAATAAAACTAATTGTACTTCTCAGTTACTAAGTTGAGAATGAAGTTTTCTTGACTATTTCTCAACTATTATTGGATACCAGGTCCTTACAATAGAGGTGGAACATAAATAAAACTATGGACACAAACTGCTGCACAATACATATTCAACAGCAGTTCAAGACGAACAAATCACAGGAATTTTATCATCTTTTCAGACTTTGCTCCTACGATAATAGGAAACCACAGCTGCAAAGAAGAAGAAAAGTTGCCAAAACAAAAGCAACACCTAGATAACCACCAAGGCCGACTTCTTGACGATTGCCATCTGATGATTGTGCAAGCTCAGCAAGTTGAGAACCAACTTTGTACCAACTAGGAACTGTGGTTTTAACCTCCTTGAACAAAGCAAGAGAAGCACACTCACTCACAGGTGGGGCGTTTCTGGTGTTACCAACAAAAGTCTTGACATTGGCATTTTTGAAAAGGCCACATCAGTTTGGATGAATTGATAGATGATATACTAGTAACTATAATCTGTTCAAGGAGGTCTACAATCTTCACCTCCTCGCTGATCCGAGGCCGAATGATGTATCAAGGCTAAATATTAAGGTTGACAAAAAATCCTTGCTGGACCGAAGTACAAGTAGGGCAGAGTAGAGTTTTTTATATGAGATAAAGTTCCAAAAAGAGTATTTAAAGCTTTTTTTGTTATGATATCTCTAAAAGGATGTAATGCACAACCACAAATATATTTCACGGAACTTTATGTTCATACCTCTTCACAAGGCCGATGAGGGTGTGTAGCCTATCTGTAGCTTTCTGCGTCTCGGCTCGACTTTCAACCAGTTCTCTCCTCAGCTGCGACGCCGTCTCTCGGAGCAGCCGCACTTCCGAACCAGCGCTCGCTGCACGTCTGTGCCCTGACCCTGCCTGCATGCCGTTACATTGTCCTCCAAAAACCGTCAGCTTTTTGGCACGTTTATGAGGATGAAGTCTCACCAACAAAACAGTGATAGAAGGACAGCCAAAAAGTCAAACCAAAAATTCCGCCGCCATTTTCCTGTATAAGAAGTCTCGTACAGTCTCATAACCAATCATCTCGCGAGAACTCTTAATTATTCAAGTTGGACTATACCACGTTGTTACTAGGTCAATGACGACACTTAGAAGCAATATAAAATTCGTATGGAAACAAATAAATTGTACAAAAATACACTTGAATAAAGATATAATTGAATATTAGTTCTCACTTATATTGTTTTTGTTTGTATAAATCTTATATGATTTGTTTGATTTGAATTATTATCATACTTTAAAAACTGAAACCTCCTATTACTAAGTGCTGTGACCCGTGAGCCCATCCCAGAAGCTTGAAAATGGCGTATGCACACCAGGGGTACGGCCAGCCGCAGGTAGATCAGAATTTCCTCTGGCAAATCTTCGGCAGGTAGGTTTAAGTCATGATATTACTGTGTGACGGTTCTGTAAGCTTGTGAGAATGTCTGTGTTTAGTTTTACAACTAGTTACCCCAGCTTTTGTTGATATTCTGGCATTGGTCTAAACCCCATGAGCTGTGTCCCCACCTGCAAGTGAGATCGTCTGCAGTGATGCGATGCTGCGTATGTCTCCTCGATGGCGAGGGCGCAGATTCTTTCCTTCTTTTCGGCGACTTTCCCCACAAAGCCGTAGGTCAACAGTCAATCAGTTGTGGCGGTTACGCTAGAATGGTTTCCCTGCTATCGAAATCCGGTGAAATTCGTCGAGTTTGTGGATTTTCTCATAAGGGAGAAGCAGTGGAAGTGGATGGTCAAAAGTGGGTGTGGCCCTCCCTAGAATCATCTGCATCCTGGCAAATCACACCTGTAGAGATGGGCACGGGCCATCGATGCCGTACGCGCCGCCCCTCCAAAGTTTTCTTTTAATGGCAGTTTATAGCGGCTGGAAGGGAAGATGAACAAAACCATGAATGGATGTGTGTGCCAGAGGTTGCAAGGTAAGATAGGAAACCTGTCTTCAAGCATGCTGATGTTCTTTGCTGTGTTTTGTTTCCATGCCTTCTCGATCAATGTCACACAGGGGAAGATTTAGCCAAGAAGAAGCATATTTTGTCAGTGTAGGGACCATTTTTTGGTAGTTCTTTTGTCGCAGATATGGTGAGGCGCGCCTTTCCGATAAAACGTGATCAGTAATTCAGTATGCAACGTTGGCCTGCTAGGATTGCCCCTTGTAAGAAGCCAACGGATATGCCAATGTGTGTCAAAAACTGGGTGTGGTCCTTGTCAGCTGCACTTGTGCCTTCATGGTGAAGGGAAAATTTCGAAAGTGCCCGAGGAAGATTCAGACAAGGTGCCCGCTGTATTCAGTTCTACCCGCACTGCTTTCCTTTTTGTCTGCTCCGAGGTATAAGAGGCCTACCGAGATCAAAGCTGAAGATAAGACCTAGGCATATCATGATGGAGACAAGAGCTCGCAGGAGAATTGTAGTAACCGGCATGCCTTACGCTCAGATTTGGTCTTGCATATATAACAACAGATAAGTTAATTTTATATTTTGAGTAAGCAGCGTTGTGTTCTACCTGTCAGTCGAGAAATTCTGCGTAAGGTGCAGAGAGACAAGATGCTTACATTATGTGTAACCACAGCTGCCAATATGGGTGTGGTCCAAAATTTTCTAATACAGATGATCCCAACATAGGGATTGTCCTGGAAATGTCAGTTGTAGTGTGGAAATTTTGCTTTTACAAAGATTAAATGGTGCAAGTAGCATTTAATTATGTCTTTCCTGCCACAGAGGTGGTTGGAGGGCACCTATACTGCTGCTTAGGGTGTGGCACCCATCCATAATTTTCCTACTCTCTTTTACGATCGTTGAATGTATCCATCAAAAAGAAAGAATATTGTCCAGCACCAGAAAACAAAATGTTAACAGCCTTTAATCTGTATTGTCTTTTAGTAGTAGTACTTTATCGTTTTGAATGGTGGAAGATGGAAAAATGCCATTCGCCTCGATTCCAATATGTTGCCTCTTATGCATGCTGGCTACGCAGTTACACTAAGTTCATATTGTAACCAGTGCTGAAAACTACAAGTCCATCAGAGAACATGAGAGCTAATACAGAACTGCATGTATCACCAGAAAGGTTTTTTAGTCTATTCCTTTATCAACAATTTATCTCGATAGGTTATACTAACAGAATACTTTGCATATATTGTTGCCTGGTGCTCTTTTGCCATTTACAACAGCCATAATGTTCAGTCCATTCATAAAAAAATCTTTCTTTATCCCTGAGCACTACAAGCTGTGTGGCTGTTCATTTTTTTGTTCCTTCGTCGTTCTTTTTCTTACATTGGTAAAAATTTACGTCCGCTGTAATTCAGATTTTGATGGTTGCAACGAAGAGTCAAGATGGCCAACAAAACTGGGTGTGGTCCTAATATCATCCTCAGAAGTCGGAGTGAGGACAAATTTGCCAATGAGAAAAAAAGCTCATACTCAAGGAATAGGCCATCATCAGATGAAAGGAAGAAGAAAAAGACAACTAAGATATGAACGGGATGATAGGATTTATCTGAACAAAGATATCGTTTTTCGAAATCGAAGGCGGTCCATCCATTGAATGACGTCTTTTCTAGACATGCACATTCAAGATGGAGGGGCGACAGGAAATGTGACGTGTAGTTGGGCGAAAGGATAAAACACGGCAAAATATTCCAGAAAATTCCTTTTTGATATTTGTAGGTTTATCCTTTTCCCACTTCTTTTTTTAATATTTGTAGCCACGTATATCTGGTTAAAGGAATTGATTTTTCTTCCTTTTTGTTAACTGGATTATCCGTTCTCTTTTCAGAGTGGACGCGGACAGGAGTGGTGCCATTTCTGCTAAAGAGCTACAGACAGCCTTGTCCAATGGTAGGTCTCTTCCTGGTGATTAATACAGATAGATGAACTTTAAGGAAATTTGTCCCTTGCTTTGCCAGTTGTATGCCCTTTTTATGTTGGTTATAAGGTGATTTTTTGTTCCTTATTGGAATAAAATACTATAAGACAACAGAATTCCTAGCGAAGTCTTGATTTAGCGTATATCAAAAAGCGATTGATTCTCTTGTAGATAGATTTTAAGGTAAGGAATTTACTGCCAACACTTAAAAGAAATAGGGGTTTAAGTTAAATCTATTGGTTTCTTAGGAAAGACTGCATCAAGTTACGGCCATTTCCAAGAATTGAATGATGAATGCCTGGTTATGTAAAACTACTCCCACCTACCAAGTGGTGGGCGAATTGACCCGGGAGAAGAAGGAGAAAATGATGGAATTTTAGACGAGTCTTTGGGGAGAGTATGGCACTGAGGTGTCACTGATCTCGGGTGGTGTATTGAGCCCGTAATTGCAGATCATGTTTCTGATGGATGGAGTACCGATTACCATAATAAAATGGGGTCACTTAATCTAACCATAGGTACACTGACAGATGACTAGGCAGTAATCGTAAAAAGATGAAACATCACCACATCCTTTGTGATCAGAAATTTCAAGATAAAGACGAGCTACAAAAAGGTTCATGGTAAAATTACGTTAGTAGTTTGACACTGACAGAAGGATATTTGTGCGTAATTGTACATATCAACGGTGTGATTAGTCCCCAAGGTATTGTTGCATGGAATCCAATTTTTCATCGATCAATTCTTTTTTCAGGAACATGGACTCCCTTCAACCCAGAAACTGTCAGGCTTATGATAGGTAAGGACAGCTGAATATTTCCTCAATGTTGTCTACTAGTGTTGCTGACACCACCCCTGCCAGTTGCCATGTTCAAAACTTGTCTGTTATGATTCAGACAAGGTATGTCACCAACTAGACGTACTGCTCTTTGGTGGTGGCGGGCCACACCTAAAGTTTTCTACCTAACTGCTGAAGTAATAAATTTATTCATCAGCTGACCAACTTTTTCTCCCTAACTCAGAAAACTGATTGAATTGGTAATGAGGGGATTTCCCTAACTATGCGCTCAGAATGACAAGGCTTTCCAGGAAAAAGCTTGACTTCCCACTCAATCTAGTTCTCCCTAACTGTGCCACTACAGTTCATATTTCCCTAATGATTTGGGCGGTGGTGCCCTTTTCATAGCTGTAAGAACCCTGTGACTTTCTTATTGATCTGTTACTATGTAATACCAAAATAGGGAAGTGTGTATTGATGGGTATATTAATACCTCCTCCATCATTGTGTGTTGTATACAGTATTCTTAACAATCAAGTGTTTTGAAAAATTGGTTCTGAATAAGAAGCATAATTATGGAGTGGAATTGATTTTATGCTGCAAATTATCATTAAAATTGATCTGATGAACTAGTTGGCTGTAAAGATGATAGTATTACGTGATTCTTTTTTTTCTTTTTTCTTTTTTCCTCTTAGTATATTTCAAACATGTCATTATTGTAGAGTCTAGACATAACGTTTATTTTTGGTTAGAAACTTTGAAAAATCTTTCATCCCGATACACAATTTTTGTTCACAAATGCCAATTCGGTCAGCATACTAAGTACATGCTATACGGTGGCAGCTTTTACTACATTTGCTTGTAACCCTTTCATTTGTTTAACACTTCCAGAGAAAGAATTGTTCAACAAAACTTTAACATTAACTTTAACACATTGAATGAACATGGCTATAGAGGCCTGCGTTTTTTGTAACAGTATTAAGTTCGATTTCAAAATTTCATTGATTGATGATTGATTGACACAGTTTTTGAAAGAAGGAGTCATCCTTGAAAGTACATTATTAGATTAATCCTAAGATTGTTCCATCTACACGTAAAATGGGACAAGTTCGTAGGGATTTGATGTCATGGTAGGGATGAAATGGAATGTTCTTGGTGCTTTAAGTTCACCATCAAAACAAGGAGCTAGGAAGCAAAAGACAAACAATATGTTCGCTGTAGTTTACCATGAAGACATCATTGCAAAAACTGCAAACATAAAACACCGCAAAAATTCCCCCTTATAGTATATTGAAACTACTGGAAGACAATTTTTCCCAGCATGGCTTAAGATAAGAATTCGAAGTTGAACTGTGTTTTATTTTGAACCCCTTGTCAGGGATGTTCGACAGGGACAACTCTGGCACCATCAACTTCCAGGAGTTCCAGTCCCTGTGGAAATACATCACGGACTGGCAGAACACATTCCGCAGTTACGACAGGGACAACTCGGGAACTATCGACAAGAACGAGCTGAAGAGTGCTCTGACAAGTTTTGGTGATTGACAACTTTTGTCTTCTTTTTATTGACCAGCTTTTAGCAGCTATTGCATTTGGATGTTTTCTGTATGATAATGAATGTTGTTTGGTTGTTGCTAATGTTAGCGTTTGTTCAAAAAACAACAGCAAACTCCAAATATCCTAATGAAAATGATTGCTATTTGTGTTTGATTGCTGTGCTGTTGCGAATATTTTTATCGTAATCTTGATGCATGCAAACCTGTCAGCTGTCATAATTGTTCTGTTGAAGTTGGTTTTGATTTGAAATTAACATCTAATGCATGTTTCTCTTAGCGCTGTTTCAGAAAAGTTAAACATGGAAATTGTCTCAGCAACTATCGCACTTTTTTTTCCTTTCTGCCACTGCCAACTTTTTTGTGTCGTCATCAATTTTTTTCACTTCTCTGAAACAGCACTAAGATGTTTTGAATGTTGTTGTTTGCCTATCAAAGGGTTCAATCTGTCGGACCGTTTCTACCAGATCTTGCTCAGGAAGTATGATCGGATGGGTCGAGCCAGCTTATCATTTGATGACTTCATCCAGTGTTGTGTTGTAGTTCAGGTACATAAACATAGCATGTGTCGTCAAGGGGATGGTTTCAGGAGTATCAAGTTTCCACTTGATGAAGTTATACATGTTTTCTGATAATATCTTCATGCAAATCAAACCTCAAGAATAAAACTTTGGCATCAGATGACAATTAATCATATTGTACAAAAATTTCATGTGGCAAAGAATTTTGTGGAAGTTGGATACATCCTGTGGCCATCCCTTAACAACATTCTGTTGCACCTGTGTGAGTTAGTGCTTTTGTGTATTTGTAGGTTTTAGACTGTCCGACCGATTCTATGACATCCTGGTTAGGAAGTTTGACCGTCAGGGCAGAGGGCATGTTCATTTTGACGACTTCATTCAGTGTTGTGTGACGATACAGGTATGATGCACTCTGACTCAGCCAATGAGAGCCTTTTGATTCAAAATTTGATGTAGGTAGCTGATGCAATATTGTACATGTGCCATACTAGCCATGCTTTGTCTGTTATGAAAAGTAGCTACATTTATGTTAGATAAGATGCTGAATTTTTTCATAATTTGTCAAATGATGGTGGTGGGTTTTTGCGATGACCTCATACAGTGAAATCATGACACTGAAAATATTTTTTTGATACCACTGACAGTACTACTGAATTATTTCGACCGCAGATTTGAAACATCACTAAAACCACATTTTCCCCCCAACTGCAAAAGTGAATGCATCTATAGTTTACTTTAACATTTTTTATTGAAATACCTTCCTGTGCTACCCTGTGTCCTAACTGACTAACACAGTACAGTAAGTTGTTGTCTCAACGTCTCTGTGTTGTAATGCTGTTACTAGTTTGAGACCACTTGAGCTTAACCTATGAAAAACATGCCTAAAATCTTACTGCATGCTTAAGGTCATGGGGTATGGTGGCAAAGCAGCTACAACTTTTGACAGCTGTGTGCCCAACAATGAGCCTTTCATTCTTAAGGTTGAACTGTAGTAAGATCTGCTAGAGGAAAGTGCAATATTGCATTTCAACACATTTCTTTGACTTCTACATTTAGAACTTAAAAGCTTATGCTCTGATCTCAAATGCTTTTGAAGCATGTAAAAACTAAAATGGAAGGCTCATTCACCCACCTCCAAACAACTTGTGTAAATGTATAGGACTAAATAGGAAAAATAAGCAGTAGATGTGATCTCACAATGCCAATCACTGGGTAAATGGGTATGGTCATTCCTTATCTGATAATAAAGATGCAGCCTACATGGGATGTGCTCTGTTGAGGGTTGGACTGTCCGCTTTTCCTCCCAGCCTAGGGTGATGTTGGCGGCAAGTGTGTGGTTGTGTCTGTCTCCATTTGCTGTTGACATCAGCCCCAGGCTTGCAGGACTCACTCTTCATGCTACTCTGTCTTCTCTCACTAACATACATGTCATTTTCAATGGGTAACCTGCAGAAGATGGCTGACTTTTCTCTGCTCTATGGATCTAACTTGAAATGGGCTTTACAGATCTAATACTAACTGTTTTAAAACATGTCAGAATGCTGTAGTACAGTCTGTTCTGTTTTAACAAGATGCAGCTTTTCTTTTCTTGTTTCTATCATTTTCATACTATTGGTACTTGTTCATAATGGGAAAAAATGATTTAACTCCACTTGTTAGAAATAAGTAAAAATGATCACTGGCTGCCACCTCAATTTTGATAAATGGTTAATTGATACATACCAAAGATCTCAATGATTGAGACACTAATCTTGGCAAAAACAGAAATTGCATGTTGCAAGTTGACAAAGTTAGTTTTATCTTTAAATTTTATTGCCAAGTTCATGCATTGCTGCTGTATATAAAGATTTTTGGTGGGATTAGAAGAGGCATAACTACAGATAACTACAATATTCAATATTCTACTATATACAAATGTACACCTTAGGACTAGATTATGTACAGATAGTACGGTAAATATGTTGGTGCAGTGTGCCAAAGACCATGGTGAAAATTGTGTTTTTGATTATTTGATGTACATTTTATACATATCTAAGCACAATGATGACCAAACATGCAGCTCTGAAATAAATGAAAGTAAAACTCCTCTCTTCCTAATCTCTCCCCTCCAGACCCTGACTGGATCCTTCCAGCAGTTTGATACCAACAGGAACGGCTGGATCGACATCTCCTATGAGCAGTTCCTCACTCTTGTCTTCAGCCTGAAGTCATAGACAGCAACTTACAGTTACTGTCCAAAACCTTTGCAAGATTTTTGTCTTGCATTTGTGGACATTAAAGTTCGCTACCTAGTCTAGAGTAGCATTTGGGGACTTTCCTAGTATTATCTAAAAAATATTGGCCAAATAGTACAGTTGTTGTACATGATGTAACTGTACAAAATGTTGCATCACTCCACTTTGAAGCCTCTCTACAAATCCCTTGGATCATTCCTAAAATGATGTAAAACAGTTTGCCACACTACAGCAATGCACTCAAGTTTTAATAGGTGAATAACAGGTGAAAAGAACATGCCAGGTGCATGTAGCATTGCCCCCCCCCCCCCTCAAACCTTTGCCACAAGGTTTACATGTAAATTTGCCCTCCGTATATAACATTTGTACATGTATATACTTGTTTCCTTTCTGAAAGTCTGTGTACAGTATTGATGTGTAAGGCGTATGAATGGCAGACGATGATGGTACATGTATGTGGACTTTGAAAGATAGACTATTTTGCTACAAAAGAAGCCCTATATTGTGCCTATTTGCAATGTAAGTTGTCGTCTCCCAGAAGAGCATTCCATTGATGTACACGTATGATATCATGGAAATAAGACTTATTCTGACAGGTGGCAACAATACTGTATGAACTGTAAATGTTTCGCAGCCTGTGAAGTGGAATAAAAAGTGGCAACAAGAAAAAATAAACAAAAACAAAAATTACAACACGGAGCAAACCATAAATCAGCAAAGAAAGAAATACACCCGGAGAGAAACCAAAGGGAAGCGGCTAGGCCTAGGCCAAAGAGGATGGACTGTAAAGGACATACTAGTTGTAAAGGTGCATGTGATAGTGGACCATGATACTGCACACAATATTTAGTTTGTGCTTAGGATGTGTGCTCGCCTGTCTTACACTTGCTGTGTAGACTGATGTAGACCACAACTCAATTTTGCATGTAGAAAAAGAAAATTCTTGTTCATGTAAATCTTGTGGCAAAGTCTTTGATCCTAGACTCTCAACCCCCACTCACCTAAACAGTTAAAAGATGCTTAAATCTGTTAAAGTGTAAAAAGCTCAAGGAAGGAGTCTTCCAACATGTTTCACTCTTAGACTAGCTCTGTGATCAGCAGATGATAACAGCTTTCTGAACTGTACATGATGTATTTTTGGTGTGTAAACTTTAAGAAATTTTGGAGACCGAAGATATATTTACATGTAGAAACTGTAGTAGTGTACTGTACACGTAGTTTGTAAGCAGAAAATATTGAGTGCCATCTAGTATTAGTGTGAGGTATTTTGGAATTTTCACTGGCTTTATATCCCTCTTGATTGTAACTACAAAAGAGCAACTTTTACCACTCAAAGATGACTGAAGTCATGCTGCTCAGAGGTGACATTAGATGATCTTTTTTATCTGATATCTGTCATTTTTGGGTCATGAAAGTACATGGCCTTGAAATATGATAGATGTGTAACGACTAGCAATGTCATGCCAGCAGCATATGATACGCACATGTACTGTCAGTGAGGTCGTTACAATGACTTACACCTGTGCCTGTGCAATTGTGCCCAGTATCTATAAGTGTCAATATGTAGCTGTCAATCAAAAACCTGGCACAAGCTCAGCCAAAATCTTATTTTGTTCATAAGTATTTGCTAAAATATTATGCTGTTGGTATTGTGGGCCTGCACATGTTGTCGGTGGAAAACGTATGGTGCCATTGTACCAATATTTCCTGGAAAAAAAGTTCATATACTGTATTTAAGGTAAACCAGACATCATGAATGTATGAAAACTGGCTTTGATCAATCCTGGCCTTCAAATTATTCTTATTAGGATGAACAGCTCATGAAAAATTGGATATTCCAATCGGAGAGTTGTTGCTATGATATTCCTGTTAATGAGATTGCTGGCATTCATGGAAAGTCAAGTCGAGGTGCTACTGTGCAGCAACTGTCACATTAGAGGTAGTGTTGAGAATTGTCTTTGCACCAGGTTGAAGAATAACATGCCTGGTTTCTGATATATTCTGGTAAGTTTTTGTACAAATGATATGGTGATGGAATAAAGTGTGGTGAGCAGCAGAAGTTGTTTCATTTTAAATCCAGCCATAGACTTTACTATAGGCAAGGAGTTTAAAAAAGATAGGCTAGTGGACATGAAATCAAGAGGTCACAGGTTTGATTCCTGAAGAGGCACTTAACACAACTTTCCTCACTCGACCTAAGTGTAAAAATGGGTACATGACTTTGGTTGGGGAGGTAAAAGGTGACAGGCTCAACCTTCCACTACTGTGCCACAGACACATTGGATCTGGATACCCACTACCTCAAAAAATCTATGGCCCAAGGATTGATGCAAATATTTCCTTTAAGTTTAACTATCATAGAGTGGAATTCGTTACTAACCAGTACAGTAGAAGAATCCTCACTAGATAGCTTTCAACAACATTTGTAGTCAGATGTGCAAAGGTTAGGTGGGACAAATTGTTCAGTGTAGTTTACCAGCTGCTACATGTGCCTGCAAAGCTGGTGTGTTATGCCGAAGGGAAGTTAAATCAGCTATAGAGATATAGGCCCTATTGGACATATTCCTGGCCACCTTAATAGGACATTTAACAATTCTATTGTGTACTTTACATGTTTAATTAGTCAAACATGTAAAGTACACAGTAGAATTGAGAAATAAAAGTTTAACTGGCCAAAAGAACATTTTTGATGCCATTTATTGTCAACTTTAAATGGCATCAAAAATGCTCTTTTGGCCAGTTAAACTTTTATAGCTTTGCTCATGTAAAATTCTCATTCTCATGGAAACAAAAGCCAAATACAACCAGTCAGACAGATCTCTAGATCAAGTACTGTAACATTTATTGCAAATTTGGGAATGTAAGAACACTATAGGTGGAGCTCCTTTGTTACTCCTAGGCATAAGGTTGTCACTTATATACAACATTACTTTTACAATGAGTGGTTTTTCAAATTACGTGTACCAGAATTCCTCCTAAACAAGCATTTTTCATCTCTCCTTGTCCTGTTTACAAATATAGCGCTTTCTACACGTATAAATTGTACAAAATAGACCTATCTGCCTTTGACACAAGGATATAATCAACATGACAATACAGCTCTGACATAGCAAGTGAATATAATAGAGTGATACCTATAAACAGGACTGTCTGCACACCTTTTATCACAATCATTTCGAGTCCAGATGATAAGTGAAACCTAGTAGGCACTTCATATGTGTGAGTTGGCTTTCCACAGCAATTGTTTTACCCCAAACGTGCTATGCTGTGAAAAATTGTGTTCAAATGGTATGGTGTGATGATATATAAGATCTTACTTTACTGTGTGAGCAAACTGGTGAGCAAACTGGTGAGCAAACTGTTTCAAAAATACATAACTTGGGTAAGAATCTAGAATATACACCAGGGCCCTAGGCAGCCATTTTCCATCATCCCAAAGCCCACTAACAGAAAGAAAAACTTAATTACAGTCAAACCTGTATTAGGGGCCACCTCTACAGAGGGGCCACCTGTCCATAGTGGCCACTTTTTGTCGGTCCCTTGATTATTTTATCTACAAGTTACCACCTCTATACAGAGGCCACCTGTCTATAGTGGCCAAATTTGTCCGGTCCCTTGAGTGGCCGCTATAGACAGGTTTGACTGTAGTTAATAAAGTTTTCCCCCCGTCATTGTGTACATATTTCTGCCATGCTTCAATTTCCAGGCAGGTTTTTGATTTATTCAAATTTGGATATTTCTATATCTTGACCCATCAATATTTTCCCACCAGAGTTGACAGAATGATCGTAGAGTTTTTCTGTTCTAAGCATCAAAATTCTGTCAAATGACATACGATGGCTAGCACCCTGGTATACACACAAGCAGATATTTGTGACAATAACACTTACAATGAAAAGTCATGTGCAATGCTTTTCGTTATCCCTCCGCTTCACACACAAACATCCTGACAGATGAAACAAACCATGGAGGACCACATTGAAGAGAGCCTGTGTAATAAACAGGTTGATATCTACAGGTAGTACAATGTAACTGGTACTGTATGCATAATACTGTAACATTATGTACTTTAGAAATGTAAATGTAAGGGACAGCCTCCTTAGCAGGTTCTATGAATCTGGCTTTGTTCAGATTTATAATGTACTTTTAAGCTAATAATGGCATTAATTGTACAAAGGCAGCTCACAAGAAGCTAGGTACAGTTAGAACTGATATGCCATCAAAACTAAGGCACATTATTAGCCCCCAGGGGCCTGACTTGAAGAGCCTGCTATGAAGGCTAAGTGGTTAACATCTGGGCATAAAATGTCTACCTCAAGTTGTCCTATTGCAAATAATCCATGTCTTTTCATGTAGTAAGAATGTAAGAGTAATATTGGGAAGTTAGTTTGGCATGTCTAAATGCAGTTTTACATCATTTTGCTGCAAAAATGGTACTGTAGTATTCTTCTTCATCTCCTATCATAGAACTATTCCTTGGCAAAATTTACTACATTAAAGCAGCTAACATACTCCTATGAAAGAGCTTGCATTGACAAATGACGACATATGATTCCACAGAAGTTAAAAGACTGTATAATGTAACTGTCCTCTACATAACACTACAGTTAATTTAAAACACAAAAATAGGTCTGCACTCAGTATTCACAGAAATACATTAGGCTTCTAATAACACAAAAGTTCCATCTAATACAAAATACAACACATGACATTTACTAGTGATAATTCCATACTGAGTTAATAAAAATGCTTAGCCATTTCAAGGCCAGCCATCTTTTTTTAAAACAGGTACGCATTGCTCGCAGCCTTTCTCACTATGCCAGAATATACACATATTTCATACATCTATAGAATTGGTATATATATTTACAGGTATTACAACGCAAGGATGACTACTGAAAATACCCTAATGTTAAATCATTGCTGGAATTCTCCAAGTTTCCACAATATAAGGATATGTCTTTAATGCCAAACCAGTGGGTCATTTATTACAACATCTATGCTTTAAGTACTTATTTCTTCTGTCAAATCACTATGTTCAAACCAGCATGTAACTGAAGCTGTCATGTGGTGTGCCTATCCTACAACAGTTGTGACTGGTGGACAAGCATCTGGTGCACATAATCAACATGTACAATGTGTATGACTTTAGGTAAACCTGCAGACAGATACTAAAAGATGAATACCACCTTCTGAATGCTCATCCTTTCAATTTGACCAGATACATGTACATGTTTTAAGTAGATATAACTGAGCAGTTGACTAGTAGGTCCAACTAGAAATGTGTTGACAACTAGATACACATGATGGGAATGTTTCTTTTGCAGATCTTGTATTTTGCAGGGGACTATCCACATTAAAGGTTATAAGAGCTGTAACTGGCACTTTTAGAAAGTGTTGCCCGGTGTGATCATATGTAGACATCAGAATAGAACCAGCTCAAATGACAGCATGACTGGAAGTCATACGACCAGATAGGATCATCCTTCAGTAGGTAATAAATATTCTTAGTTTCTCATAGCAGACACTTGGTCTTGTATCTACATCTTTTACACTTAAAACATTAGTCTAATTGTATGTTCTATTTCTCCTCAAAGGAATAGTAATAATGAAGAATAGAACTAGTTCACACTTAATGTTATCTGAAGCCAACAACGGTCCATAGTCTGGATATGTCTGGTACAGTGTATTTGCAGTGTTGTCTTGAGTGTAGATAAATGTACAGGGCATGTCTACTAAGCTTTACGCCCAGCCTGGACGGGCTGCTGGGACATGTTCCAGTTCACCAGGCTGCCAGGTCCACCTGTGGGCAGAAACAACATCAGTACATGAAATTCTCTTCAAGCTCTGACTATATATATTGTGAAGATTCTATATAAGGCCAGGAAAGCTTAAGTAAATTTTATGGATGACATCAATGTGTTCATCAATTTTCTCCTGATTTAACAAAGGGAAATACAGTTTCCCTCTGATGGCAGCAGTCAACATGTTGTGTGGTAGACTTGATTGTACATGTAGAAGTAACAACAGTGAGGTATCCATGAGTGTAGCTGTAGAAGTAAAAAGTGCTAGTACTTCAGTAGTTGTAGAAGCAACAATAGTCTGGTAGCCTTGAGTGTAGTTGCCAACTTGGTAAGTGAACACTACAAAAAATGTAGGCTACCACACTAGTGTCATTTTGCGCACTTCTCAAATAATGCGTCTTGATACCATTTGATTTGGAGTCTACAGAGGATGTCATACATAAAAGTTACAAGCTGCAGCCTAAGTTGTGCCTATGAAGTAAACCAAGTTGATACCACTCCTGTGTACTGGTGATGTATACTGAAGTTAAATGTTGCAGTGCTTACCCATTCCAGTTCCAATGGCTGGCTGGAAGTTGTTGAGAGTTTCTCTGTAAAACTGCCTTTCTCTTCCCTGTCAAGAAAAAAAGAAGACAGCAAAAGTCAGTAAAAAAAATGGTCACCTCTCACCTACATGTACAACCTCATCTGTTTTTTGTTTCTTACAAAGAATATTGTTACAATATGCTTAAACACATGTTGATAAGATGCTCCAACTAGAAATTGGCAGCAACATTTAAATTGATAAAGGAAGAGATTCATATAACATCAACTCTCATAATTCCACCGGGTGCATAAATAATACTGACACATCAAAAACACAGTGTTAAGGAGGCCTTCTCAAGATTGTCTTGATCTCCTAAATAATCTAAAGCGTATATACCTCGGGACTTCTGATGCTGCATTGGTACATCTCTCAAAATCACTTAACAGTCATACAATACATGAATGATTTGGATATTTGCAAGAGGGAACAGTAACCTTTTCAGAGTTCAGTTCTCCGATGGCAGAGAGAATTTGCCTCCTGGGTCTTTCTGAAGAGATTCCAAGTTCTCGTAAGTCATCGTCTGTCAGTGTAAGGAATGCTTCCATGTCCACCTGTGTGTGATTAAAACACAACAATGCTGTTAGTACTTTTAATGCATAGTCCCCAGTGTAGTGCTAAGCTTAGCAGCTGTACTGTCAGGCAGTACCTAACAGGATGCTGTTACACAGCACTGAGGTGGGCATTATTGGGTGGGCTGACTACCTGGCGGGCTGAATCTGCACGCTCAGGTGACCTCAATGTAACAATTACCTGGTGTGGCCATAGGACTGACTGATCCACTCACACCTGGAAGGGCCCCTGCTCTTTTTGAAAAATGTGGTGGGTGTTTTAACATGTTCAAAGTGTTGCTCTCCTCAAACACTGGACTTCCATTAAGTGTCGTATCCGAGGAATGTTCATAGTGAAAGCTATGTTTGGGCAGAAATGTACATTCAAAGTCACAAGGCCAAACATTATTGTCTTGAGACATGAAATTAGGTTTCTAGTGCTGGGCAGCACACATACAAATAATAAGTGTTCCAAGATATGTCAGGATGACTTTGTTACTACAATTCTGGTCTACATCTGATAAAAATGGGTCTTACCTCTTGCTCCTCAAAGATGGCTCTGTATCTTTCCAGTGACAGCTTCTTGAGGAGTGCAGAAACCTCATCTATGACAACAGAGAAGGACATCAACCATAAGAAAACACGACTGTATAAATCACCCTTTACAAGATACCTGCTTACCACAGTACCATACATGACTTCTCATTGGTTTTAGAACACATACCAGTTCTTAACAAACAAAGCATAATCAAGATCTAAGAGGCAAACACCCTGCCTAAAAAATGCACTTTGTGACAAGGTAAGGTAACACATACATTGTACATACACAATGGGAAGCAGAAACAACTGTGATGTACAAAAACAGTCGGGGGGGGGGGGGGGGGCAGACACATCTTTTATTACTCACCCTCTTCGGATGAAGTTGCACTTGAGCTTCCCCTTGGTGGCTGCACCTTGCCAATACCTAGGCTGTGCCTCTTCTCGTCCCCACTCCCCTTGCGGGTGGGTGAAGGTGATGGTGTGAGAGTGCTGCTTCTGGACGTCCCCCCTGATGCTGGTCTCTTTGTTTTGGAGGAGGAGCCGCTGAGAGAGCTACTGGACGCTGAGGTCTTCATGTTGGACATCACCACAGGGTGGATGGTGGCAGTGGTGGAGGTGACTGGTGCCCTGTAAACCAAAGGAGTTCAGAATATCAAACAAAAGACAATCTGTTTTACAGGTTAACAGTCTACATGGTTTACCCTCTTATGCAGTCCATTCCCCATCTCTCCATAAATAGTCTATACTCCTTTGCAGAGCCTTCCACCCAGCCTACACAATATACCTTGGAGAGACTCAGCTACACTTTTGTGGATGTGGCCTCTAAGCAGATGTCAGCCAATCTGAGTACTGGGTTTACCTAACATTTAGGCATATCTCTGATTGATTGATAGATGGGCACTCACACAAAAGTGGAAACCTCAGTCTGGTGTAGCAGAGCACTAACAAGGTATACTGTACAGGCTGAGGAAAATATAAAATGCTGTGCAAAGTTCCTAACTGTTATTCGCAGTTTTTGTACAAAGAATCTGCTATACTTAAGACAGTGCAGGTAGACATCCAAATCTTCTGAAGTTCTGTGTGCTTGACAAATATTGTATGCTCTGGGAAGACTTCTCCAACATGGGCATTTTACACTAGTCATGAAAAGCAACATGCTAATGACAAATGAAACTTACATCTCAGGACTTAGGTACATGCTTGCATGGAAAAAGAATTGGAAAAGGTAAGCAATAAATCTAATTTTCATGGAAATAAAACAGTTCAACACAAGTCATTAACAAGTGCATTTATTGAAAATAAATTAAACATGTAACATTCTAACACACATGTACATATAGTATAAGAATAAGAGGGATACGCATCCAAGGTCACCTACAACATTGATATGTAAGTATGCAAGAGTGCCCTTTTCTGTACGACAAGTTGACATTAAAAACTTTGAATGATAGAAATAAAGACATGATGTTAAAAAGCACAGATTCATACAACACAGTTGATCTTCCTAAGTGTTCCAAAATGAACATTTTTGTAGTTAAAAAATGATACATTATCTAAAATGCATAGTCTATTTATTGTACAGAGGGAAAATAAATGGCAAGGTGCTGGCATGCATGGTGATTGTGCTTGGGACAATGTTGCTATTTTGAACACTACAACACAGATATAAGTCCCTTAAACACCTCTTGGTTTGGGAACTCCTCCTTGGAACCATAGTTTCCTTGTTCTGATCAGCACAGACTCTAACATCTGTTGCCGATGGACCTGGCTGAGGCTCTGGGTAGTACAGCCCTCCTTGGGAGTACGATGGACGACTTACAGGATACAGGCCCCTTCTCTGTGGGCGAGGTGTTCCCTCGTCCGATCCGTGTTGCATGGAAGACTCAGGGGAACTCCCCGGAGAAGACGTGTAGAAGACACCCGACGGTGAGGACACCACGGAGGACACGACAGAAACACTGCTTGCTCTCCTGGACATCTCCGGCGAGGGGATGACTTGTGAGCACGTGGAACAGATCTGACCCTCTCTACTCTCTTGCCTGGTTAACAACATCTGGGCAGCCGATATGGCGGGGAGAGTCACGTGGGACAGCGATCGGAGGGGGGGCTGGGGGTGCTGCACGGTCGGAGAGGAGGTCGGCACAGCCCCGGGTAAGTCTGTCCACTGGGGCTGTGATGCTGGCATCTGGGAGTACCACTGGCGGTCCCCACCGTTCATGGGGTAGTGGTGTATAACGTGCACCTGGGGACTGTGTGGAGGGGTGTAATAGTCTGGGGAGTGTGCGTCGTCCCCGCGCAGGGTAGATGTAGAGGAGAACATGGGGCTGTGGGGCGGGGTGAGGTACTGATCGCTCGGCGTGGGGGAGGGGGAGTACAGCGGAGTCATGGGGGGCGTCAGGAAGAGCCCGGAGTCGCCACTCCCGCGGCGGAGAGTAGAGGTAGATGAGAAGGAGAATGACGGGCTCATGGGCGGAGTCAGGAACTTGCCATTCTCGCTGGAGTCTGAGCTGTGGATGGTCGATGCAGAGAAGGAGGAACTGGGGCTGATCGGTGGCGATAGGAACCGGCTCGATGAATGCGGGTTTATCGGTGGTAACGACTCAACCGTATGGTTCGGGGAGGATCCACTTATCACGAGAGAACACCGTGTTTAGTATGAAACAATCAATTATCAACATCCAGATTTACTCGTAATTATTTAAAGACAATCTCTACCACTGGATAACATACAAGGATTACTTCCGGACAGTTTGAGGGACATCCATCACTCTTCTTCAGTGACACTAGAATGAACTGGTAACAATACACTGGAATAAGCATTTCTCCAGATACATGTTATGCACTACTGTAGTATTGTTTTCTTTCTACATTTAATGAAATATCTGTCAAGACTTATGTGTTTATTCAATTGTGACCACAGAAACGTAATAAGTGACTATATAAAATGTTCACTTTGGTGCAATGATGAAATCTGAGATATTTTCATTTTGTAGAAACATATTCCACAACAAGGGCATGCAAACAAACATGCATATCATTACAGGAAAATAGACAATGACAGATAGATGGCAAAGGGTGAATGACTTACATCTCCTGGCTCAAAACCACGCTAGCATGGCAAGAAGTGGCATAAAACATACATCACTAAAATTCAATGTAATAACGGTTAGTATTCACTTATAGTATGATAATTAACCTACATTTAAGTTTTACCGTTTGTCAGTCATTGAGTGGTATGGGCATAATTCTGGGTGTAAATGTGTTAATTTATTGTTTCTCAGGCAGTCATTTCATCCTTCCTATTTACATGCCCAAAATAGCCATTATTCAATAAAGATGAAATAAGAATTCAAAGCCTGTACCAGACATTCTATTAGCTCTTAAACCAAAGTTCTGTTTTTTTGTGTTACTTCCCAAAATAGCCATAATTCAAATCCTGTATTAGATAGGCTTACATACATGAGCAACCTTCTGGAAAATACTTCATCCCAATCTCCGTCCCAATCAAAACTTGGCTTTCTTTAGAATTCTGTCCATTAAAATTATTTAAAGGTCATAAGGAAATCCTTTTTAGTCCTGGCTTTATCTGTATTGCAGTGGTAAGACTCCCTTTCCACTAGATGGTGATCTTGTTTAAGTATGATTATAAGAAGACAACAAAACTCACAAAACGTTAGAAATGATTATCTACGACATTTGTTAAGGAAACTGTCAAATCTTCGATCACTCAGCGGTCACAATGCGGTGGCGCCCTCTAGTAAAAGGGGGTGTACAAGAACAGGCAGCGTTTTTATGTGCTGTCGCACTCAATGTATCCCATAGCCAGAAGGTACGTGGGAGGGGGGTAATTAGTACTAGCTATCAGAAAGATCTGCAAACTCCTGTACGTTAGGATTGACAACACTTGACTGGGATTACCTATTTTTGTCCAGAGTGTCCAGCAGGGCTATCTCTTGCCCTCTGACCTACATTTTAGTACTTATCCCTCCTCATTCAACACACATAAAGGCCCACCAATGGTGAGGTCATGTAGAGAACCAGTCGTATCGGCACAAGCTTGATTACTTCCGCTACATTACAAGACTTTCTGATAAGCTTGTTTCTTTGTATTGTAAAGATGGCAATGAGTAATCAATGCTTTCCAAAGAACATTAGGACATAATGACTACTGTCTGGATAGCTATCACAGGAGACATTAAACCCTCTCCCGTGAACACATGAAAAGGCCAACGCGTTAAAGTCCTCAACTCTTCATGTTGGCTGCCTGCCAAAAGCGTTACTCATTCAGGTAACTGCCACAAATTACAAACGTAATCTGTACATCACACGCAACTGTCGTAAACAGTCAAAACAGCCGGACTGTTGTAAATTGGCACACCTTGTTTTCCCATGACTTTTACTCTGTATCAACCATGAAAAAAGTTTACAAGACTGTTGCCTGTGACCTATGATATATTGTAACTTTGTCTAGCGTGAGCCTGGCTATATATTATAATGCTCAAACGTGATCCTTGCTAATTCATGTAGCATAAACAACATCTTAGGCACACATAGACAATTAAGAAGTAATTGGTTTGTTGGGCGTACCTGGGGATGTTGATGGACTGTGCAGGTGATCTGGCCGTGTTTCTCTTGTTGGGAGACGTGATGTGGGGAAGGAACCCTGTGTCTGGGTACGACACCTGGCCAGGGATGGGGGCTGGGGATAAACAGGAGAAAAAACATTGGCATTGCTTCAGGGGAACTTTGTTCAAGTGGCAATTTTTTAGAACCATTGTATGTATTTCTTGGTGTCTGTGAAAGATGTTTGTTTCTGACAGCTTCAGCTTAACAATGAATTCAGGATAACGAATACTGCTTCAGAGAATTAAAGCCGCCAATTACGATTCACATAGAATTTACTGCCAAAATTTAATATTGCATGTAGGTGCAGTTAACAGTGAATTACAATACAATGTAGCTTGATATTCCTCACAGAAAAGGGCACGCAGGCCTGTAAAAACAAAGCGTGATCCCACCTAGCGAACCTCCCCCAAATCCAGTAAGGACGTTTCTCCTGGATGGAGGGAAGATGCCGCTGACAGTGCTGGCCCCGCCCGAGGAGGTGGGGCTGTGGGTGTGGAAGTGGGAGGAGTTGTTGGGGCTGGTGTGGGTACTTCCCGACGTCGCAAGGAAACGGCTTGGTCTCAGGAGCGTCTTGTTACTGGAGCTCTGGAATCAAGAAATATTCGCATGAACATTTTGCAAACAACCTAAGAAGTGTCTCAACACATAATTGTAGAGTCATCCGGACACTTGGTCACACTGGACGAAGTGAGAATCCTGGACACAGAGCCAGACCTTATGGCAAGGGGATTAAAGATCCCATCTATATTAGAGCCTTACAACCATACCTTAACAAAGATGGTAGGTTCCATAGACTTTCATAAACTTATGATCCACTGAGTCACTTGTGTAATCTACATAATGTGACGTCACAAAAGCAGTGGATTATTCATTCCTTGACAAAGACTGGAGCTGTTCAGTTGAAAAATTGGGTAAGTCTAATTTTCGTGTTGAAAATCGCTTTTCCAGAACCTATAATGCAGTTTCTGTGTCTTAACCATGTTACTAATACATATAGTTTTCTTACCCCATTGCTTCCTGATAGTGATGTTCTTGACCCATACATCATGCGTGGTCTGTCTGTATTGTTCAACTCAAAAGTTGGAGGTGGCAGAAAGGGAGGGATGACTGGCAGTAACATATCATTGGGCAGTTTGGAGGCTGGGCCTGAGTTCAAATTCTGTGGAAATATAAAGAAAAAGATAAGGATACAGTACCTGCAAAGTGGACCTCTACATGTTGCATGAGAGTTAGTTGTCAGTACTAAACAATTTCCACACGTACGTATCATCAATAAAAAAACTAAATTCCATAACCTGTGACAATGCTTGTGCAATGGATATACATCATAAATAAATAATTAGTATCATATCGTTCCTGTCTACTGAAAAAAGTAACATTACAGTATCTGTAGACATTTCTTGCACTTGGCATTTGCATGTTACATTTCAACAGTAATTCTATAGTCTTGTTTATATTGTCTCTACAAATATCTACTAACAGCTACATGTGTTATAATCTATTCTTTATGAGATGGTGATGTTGAGTACTTACCATAGTGTAGAGAGAACTGCTACCCATCCCTGAGTCACCTATGCTGTTGAAGGCTGCAAAAAGAAAATAATCATACTTAGCATTAGCAACATACAAGTGTGAGGGGGAAATATAAACTCAGTCATGTCTGGGACTACATTCTTCACACTTCAGCAGCGAAACCTAGCTGCAGTGCAAAGTAGAACCAGCCAGTATTGCTCTAAGTCATGGTTCATGTCCTAAGTCATGTTCATGCAAGTCATAGACAATTAACACAAAATCAGCTAGATATTAACTCTTAGGCTGTGCATATCACTAATGGAACTTGAGGTGATGCATTTCAAGTTTTCTTTTTAAACATATCTATCAATTACCTGCCTATTTTTTTGCTATATGTAGTGACGAGGGAAGCAAAAATAGGTTCTTATCATTTACCACTAGTTATCGTCCTTTTGGGCTGCTCTTGTATGTTGGCACTTTCTTGTTGTTGTGGGCTACGTAGTGTCATGTCGTTTATGTCCTCTTCATCATTGAAGGGAGTCAACTTGTTAATGCCCCGCAACGTCCGCGTGATCTTCAGATTTCGGAAGCGATTTGACATCCGGTTCCACCACGACTGTGAGATTAAATGATGAAACATTAGTAATTCAATTCATAGGAGATACATGTGTTATACAGTGAAACCTGCCCATCCGGGCAACTCTATCCACCAACCAACTCCAGTCAACGGACACTCTGAGACGGTCCCGTCCTATTTTGCATAGTAATGGTCCTCTTTTAAACAACCAACTGCTTACCCCAACCAGCGGACACTTTGTTACATGTACCTTACAGAAGAAATCTGTTATCAATAATAAGCATGTTATATTTGCAATCACCTTGCACTGTCCATTACTGAATGGTATCAATAATTATTTACGTAGGCTCCAGCCATGTTGATTATTATCTAAGTTGCACACATGTATATCAGTAGAGAGATAAAACTTCCTCTAAAATTTCAGAATGACCATCTTTGATATTAAAATATTTACAAAGAGCAACAAAGAAATGACCTTGGACCTAACGCATTGATCATGAAATGATGGATGAATTTTGAACAGAGACACGACAGAGATTGATGTTTCACATTTTTTCCTGTTACACAACAGTCACTGATGTCCCACGCAATTAACTCTTACAGACGAATGGTTTGAACAGTCTGATGTGAGAGGCCGACCCAAATACATCTCATTTTCAGCCTAATAACACTTGCTTCTACCAGGTGACATCAGTAAATTGGATCTGCTGCCACTGCTGTCAGATTTCTGATTTCTTGTGCTGAACATAAGAGTCTTCAACTCAATTTGTGTTGACAGCTGACATAGAAACGTCAGATTATTTATGCCTTGGGAGAAAGTAATCAGAAAAACTATCTCTCCACAAATAACTTTTACACACCAGAATACGCATGGAAGGTTTTTTCTCTCTCAAGTGTTTTCACAGCCTTTTCACAATTTTCTCTGACTATGATTCCTCTTTTGGCAGCCATTTTGTATGCAACGACCGTTGCCTTTGATTGAAACTATTCTGTGGCATAACCCTTTGAATGAAAGGCTATAAAGACTGCATTTGAAATCTTGTTATCAAAGGTAGTCGAGTAACTCACCCTCAAGCCTCTCACATTCTCCTCAGTGCTATGAAGGAACAAAAGGAGACAATTAAGACAAAATACCACTTCATTACCACTGATTAATACAAGTGAACCATTTTATCAATACTGTCTGAAAAGACAAACCAACAATCATGATGTGCTACATGCTTTCTAATTCAGTATGGTGGCCATACATTACTTGACTAGGTTTTTCACTTACTTTGAAGATATGTTTCCACCGTTGAGGGCAGCTTTGGAGTTGGAGCTGCTCGTAGAAGGTGTAATCCAAGCTGAGGATCTCCCTAAGTGTTGAATAAGAAAACAATGCTAGTTTAACTTAGTTTCTTGTGCAGTGATCCAACAACTTAACAAATGGCATACAAATATGTGTTATTTGTTTTTGATGAATTCTACATTGACCTTCCAGAAAGGATAAGGGCACAGCTGTGGTGCATGTGACATACACATGTATGCACTGGTGCTCTGAAGAAAGAAAATACTCTGATGAGGTCTTAGAACAGTCTCTAAGACAGTACCTCCTAATAAAAACGGTCTACATTCACATATCTCAAAGCAGATATAGCAGACAGGCTCATTTTGAGCGTAGTTGGTGCTGTTTGCATTCTTCGGGAAGCAGTTTTTGAAACGTTTGTCTGGGGGTGTAGGTTTTTTTTAGATACAGGTACCTCCAGAAATACGCAAATGTCGCTAAATACGTTAAGCCCAACAACTAATGCATGAGGGTCTCACAAACACCACCACAAAGACAGGACATACATTACAAGAAGCAACATACAGGCTAAGCAACATGTATTAGACAATCAAGGACAAATTAACACTAACAGACAAAGCATACATCTGTACCCTTGCCTTGATAACCCCCAGAGGCAAGGCCACTGTGACTTTTGTGACCATAAATTGCAACAATTACAGTGCCAACATTAATCTTAGAGTTACATTTGATGTCCTTGATGAGTGTCTAGACAAACACTTGGCAGATATCTTTCCATTTCAGTGTTCAACTATTTCTACATATCTTAGTCTTTTCTAGACTCAATAGGTTGCAAGCTGTTCTCCAAACTTCTCTTACATATCATTCCGTATATTTGGTCAATTTGACTGTTATTCCAGCAACCTTTTGGAGTCTGGTAGAGACTACATATCCTACCACATCTTTTGTATTCTGAATATGTAAACAAAATCCAAATGGAGTGAAAACATTAACAGAGAATCATGAATACCTACCTTTCTGTGGCTTGTTGACTTTCATTGCCTTTGCAGCCAGCAACCTCACCAGCTCAGTGTCAATGTCATCTGTGTCAACAACACCAGGAAAACTTCTTCAGACTAACAATGTGACCATCACATAGAAAAAGGCTCAATCTACATTAGTATCAGTGTTGTTTTCTAATCAAGGGACAACGGAAATACAGATTACAAATACAGATTACAAATACAGGTACAGGTTCAGGTAGTGTGGGTCACTAAGACGTATGGTACCATACAACAGCTATTGTAACTGGCTCTAATTTTGTGGCAGGAAGAAAATGGAGCATTCCCAGTGGTTGTAAGTTTGCTGTCTACAGCTACATGTACAACAGCTGCCAAGGTCTGTCAAAACATCAATCAATCGTTCACTTGCATCATAGGTTGATGCGTGGCGGCTACAAAACATAGATATGCAAAATAAAAACTTTTGTCGGACAGGCAGCCACTTACTCATAAGTCAAACTGCTAATTGTTGTGCTATCATTGGTTGAACTGCTAATCATGATCAGTCAGCATCAATCTACCCTACAGTAATGAACGCAGAGGCCCATATAAATCTAGCCTACCTATCAGTGAAGCCATGTCAAAGGCTGTACAGCCATTCATGGCCTGAATGTTGACGTCAGCACCTGCTGTTATCAGGTATTTTGCCACCGCTTTCTTTCTGCAGAAGGAAAAACAGGAACATAACATTTATGATTAGCTAGAGCCTTTTTTGACCAACACAGAAAGTCAAGTCACCATGCAATGTAAACATACACATGTACCATGAGCTGAAGAAGTCAATGTAGCCCCTACGAGGACTGCAAAGTTGATTGAGACATAAAGTTTGAAATTCGTACAACTCATTTTGCTTATGACACTAGCTACATTGTAATAGCTAATAGAACAATTTTTGTGTCGACAGCAAGAAGTAAGCATTAAGAAGGGTGTACCCATAGTAGACAGCCTGCATGAGTGCTGTCCATCCACTGATGTTGTCCTGTTTGTTGATGTCAGCACCCTTCTCCACCAGAAGCTGTACGACGGCCATGTGACCGTGCATGGCGGCGAACATGAGCGGCGTGGCCCCTCCCTCCTGCGTACAGGACGCATCTCGAAGGCTGCTGTCTTCAAGCAGGAGCTCTTTTATTCTTTTGATGTTACCTGTCAGATGTTAAAAAGTTATGACATTATATACCTGTGAGTACATTTAGTAGAATATACCTGGTACATATTCTTTATCATGTGCACGGAAAATGTACCACATTTATCTTGGATAAAGTTGTATCCACAGGTAGATTGCTAAGGCAGCCCAAAAATCATTTTTGTTTCCACATCAGTACATACATAGCATGTATCTTGTTGGCTGGGGAAGGAAAATGTTATGGTATAGGATATTTGGACGAGCATGTTTAAATAAGTTGACCCTTTGACATTCATATTCTAAAATCTATTTTGAGAGAGCCAGTCACAAGTGTTCTAAATCCTCATATTTGGCTGCGGACATTACATGTTCAAACATTGTGTACGAATCACTACATTCTGACTCTGGGAGCTAATCTGGTACCAGAGTTAAACTTAGTTCCAAGATCATCCAACAAAACCAGAACAACCTGGATTACGTGTGTGATAACCAGACCGGCCAAAACACAATAGGTCTCATTCACCCTGTGCTGTGACCCGGGTGCCAATCAAACGCACACAAACAATGGACATCCCAAACTCGGAGTGAACTTTCCTGCCCTGACATTTGCCGTACACCCCAACAAAGTTTGTCTGCGACAACGGAGACATTCACGCGCTGTCGGGCAGAAGGCATCCCGTTATTGTGGTGACGTCTTCACGGCTGGCTGCCCCACGTGCTGACATTTCTACCCGGGGTATGACGTAGCCACTTACGAAGGTGGCTCCCGCTTTCGTACTGAGTCATGGCGCCCCGGGGACCGTGTCCAATTGCATTAGTTCGTTAAGTTACTAACATTTGGTAAAACAGGTACAGGTTATCTGAGTCTTCTATAACCTTCCTGTCATTGACCTCCTTGGGAAAGAAAGGCCAGGACTGCTGCAGTCTTCTTAAAACTTGAAGTAAAAGATGCAAATGAAAACTTTGGCCCCCTTTACAATAAAACATTAAAGCTGCCTTGAGACGACTTTCAGGAGACATCTCAGCAAACCCCTCTTTACACGTTCTGCGGCAAGCTGTCATGGAGTCCCTTCAGAGCCGGAATGTCTTTGCTTGTAGGCACTGTCTCTGCATTTGACCACATTCTGCCGCTCGCCATAATAAGTGGGCAGTTTTGCCCCAAACGCGGGGAGAAATATCAAAAGTTTTATTGTCATGGACTCTAATTATAATCTGAAATAAATCAGATGTCCCCTGTGCGAAGAAGCAAGAAAGGGTGTCAAAAATAAGAAACTTTGAGAAAAAGCTACAATGAAAAACAACCTCCTAGTTAAACACGAAAATGCTGCGGAGATTCACATGGTTCGGCGTACTAACATGTGCCTGGCTCTGAGACGCGTTCTCTTACACATGAAACAAGTGTCTTGGCACTCTTGCACAGCGGGATTTGCAGACGACATGAATATCTGCCTGAGGAAAAGGTAACATTGGTCCCCGCATGATAATTAGGCACATTGTCATTATTTACTGACTGGATTAAAAAAACTTACAGACCTGAAACTCTACTGTGTGTTCCAACTGGGTCATAGGTTGATAATAGTGGTAGTAGGAATTTTGACTTTTACTCAATTGCATGTGACTGAATGACTAGACAAATAACGGTTCATAATCATTTAAGGTCATATCCAATTCCCCCCTTGAGTGTCTGTACTGTGTACATGAAATGATAAAAATTTACATGACAGCAGAAGTTGTTCACTAGTTTGAGCCCCACTGCAGGTACTACTGTGGCTTTTTTCATACATGTAATACATCTATGGTTTTAAATGTGCCAGTTGCCTATGCTGGCATTGGCTATTATTTTGCTGATGACAAAAAAAAACTGAGCAAAAGAATATATTGTTCCAAGGATTACAAATCTGCACAGTCATTATCTATAATTGGTAAAACCTGTTCTGTGTCAGCAACGTTGCAACTAGAACTATCAACAAGCTTTGTCTGATTACATACACTGACTCCTGAAACTATTTTAGCTGGAAAGCAAGTAAAAGAGGCTGTAAAGTCTATGCTGTCAGCTTGTCGAGCTACAAGTTGAAAACCATGGCCTTTCATAATCAGACATGACACAAATGTCTTCCAGACACACCATTGTATAAGTGCACTGACATCAAAGAATGAACCCATTCTTCTCCCCCTCTAAGCACGGCCTTTTATGCACAATTGGCGTGATCAGCCCGCCTTCTCTCCGTGGCTATGACATCACGCAAGCCTACCGTTTACGCACGCCATGTTATTGATGTGTGGGTTGGCCGTCCTGGGTGCCCCCCAGGCGCAGAATCTACGCACAATGGTGAGAGATGTTCCCGGACAATGCTGGGTACTAATTGTCCTGAAATGGCTCCATTCAAACCGTGCCAGGGGTTCATAAGACACAATGCAACTTAGTAGCAAAAAAGTATTATTAGGAATATCTATCTATTTTTAAGGTATACTTAGTATACAGCATGATCATAGTACAATCTAAGACATATGACAATTTATCCTTATTCTGGCTTTACCTGAACCAACACATTTTTTTCTTTGGCCCAGGTACACTTCTAAGAAATATCATGCATGGTACACAACTCTACAAAACCCCACAAGTGGAAAGCACAGATTAAGGAGGATTACAGGTGTATGATAGCGTCCCTTGAGTCAACATGCATGTTAACTATTGTGTGAGGTGAATGAACTACCTCAGTAATGCTGTGGCCTGGTATCCCGCCGTATTACAGCTTCTCTCCGCAAGAGGACAGAAGAGACTTGGGAGCTATAATACGGCTGGATACCAGGCTAGTCATGAGTCATGCTGGTGTTGTTGGCTTTTCTTTCTAGCCATCTTTTATCCCAACACTTTCCAAGTAACCCCCATTGACATTTATCCAAAGGGTTACATATATTTGCGACTTTGAAAAACCGCATCTTTGAAAGATCCGAAGACTAGTGTAGCAAGCCCCAGGCATGCACTGTTTAGATATGCCCGTGTGCATTATACTAGGACAGGTTGCATTGGAAGTCTCTTAAGATGCATTTTTCAGGGTAGCAGAATTATGTTACTGTAGAAATAACACGCGCCTCATATAGATTGCGAGATTTGTGTCTTAGTCTGGAAAACACTTCAGTACAGTGAAATACAAAGGCTTTCCATGTCTAGTATATTTTTACTGTAGAGACGTATTTGCGGATAGTTTCATATGGTTGGTAAACCGATTGAACATAGTCTTCTTTGGTACACAACAAGTATATAACGGCCGCACATTATATTCTTTGATTTGCACTGACATGACAAGTTCACTTAGCAATGATAGAAACTATTCATTATGCACAGATGAAGACAACAGAATAGTCGTTGAAACATCTGCAGAGGAATAAAAGAAAGCGCCGACTACCAAAGACAACTATGGTCAAAGTAGAGAAGTAATTTTGTCAAATTTGTGTTGGTATATAGCATAATTTTTAGGTTGGTTGGTTTGTGACATAATACGTTCAAAATCCCCCAAGCTCTATATTGACAGCATAACACATCCTACTACTAGGGAGAAAATAGATGTTGGTCTGACCTGTTTTGGCAGATTCTATGATGTCAGGTTTGGTCTCCTCATCAGTAACTGTACAAAGGGAACAAAAGTACAAACAGGTTTTACATTTGTCATACAAATCATATACATATAAATACATGTATACCATATTGTAATATTGTCAAGTGTATACAGTAAAAACTTCCGAAGAAGACCTCTCTGCGGACCAATAAAATTTGGTCTATGTGGACAGGTGGTCACTATTGACAGTATTTGAAATGGCACTTATTTAATTTATTTAATTTTCTGTCATCATTATCCAGGGTTGCCCAGCTCAATGAAAAAATACCACTGCAAAAAAGTCACATTGGCCAGGTGGTCTTTTTTGTACAGGTTTGTACTTAGTTGTAAAGGTTTGAATGTAAAATTTACCTTTCAGTTAATAAAATCTTACACTAAACTATGCAACTACCTTTCGTTTACTGTAATTATACACAAGTGGATAGAATATGTTGTTGAACATTTACCAAACTGAGAAAGACAACAACAAGAGAATATAGCAATTTTCTGACACATGACACTGACATAAGGATACATTGTATGACCGCATACATCAGATGGAGTGCATGTAGTTATTAATATTATTGTATGTTTGAATTTAGAATGACTTTCTTGCTTTTTTTACAGTAAAGGGGGTCATATTCTGTACTAGCTAAGCTTACAACTTTATTTTAATACACAACTAAGTGTAAAGTCAGCGATTATCATTTCCATAAAAAATGTTTGCAAAGTATGAAGTTTCCAATTTAATAAGACAAACAAAACCCCAGGGAAGGGACACTACCGCCCTAACAGCAACATTAGGATCACCCTTGTCTTTATGGATATGGGGTAAACGGATGGCGGTTTTAAAATGCAATATTTTGAAAAAAAATTGCAATTTGAAACCACTGTCCATCCACTGGATATTACGAAACGAAATACCCCGATTTTAAATGCAACGGATAAAGGTTACCCCGTGGATTAAGGTGAACAAGCGTTACCAGCACTTGTCTAGTTCTCAGCCTTGTGTACACCAATCAAGGATCGATGCTTCCCAAAACAGCTGCTTGGAAAAACAAACACTTTTGTCTGGATGGTTTATGTTAACAAAGGATGTTTTCGCCTTGGGAACCGGGGACAGAGACCACTGCAATTAGTAAAGCCTCCACACTCTCCCCTAGGTATGTTGTGACAAGAATCGTGTTGGCCTTTACTAAAGGCCAACACGATTCTTGTCACAACATACCTAGGGGAGAGTGTGGAGTCTATTGCCTGTGGAAAAACACCTGAACCTACAAAAACAAATGCTGAACACCTAGCTTAATGTGTTGGCAGGATTTCTTACCAACAACCTGAGGGTTTAAAATCTGTTGGTGGTACCGGTCAGGTAAGGAAGGTGGGAAATGCACGAATCAAAGAGGATTTGGGACAGAGTGAGTAATGGCATGTAACAGTAAAGAGAGGTTGCCTTCAAACAGCCAAGAATGTATCCTGTATATGTATATTGTATGTATAACAGTTGCTTGACAGTAATGACAAAAAGTTCACTCTACCATCAAATGTTAAATCCAGAGATGAACTTTTTTTTTACAAAAATGAGTCTCTTACTCTTAGTCTTATAATCTTAGCTACTGTTGTAATATTTAAGTTAATATCTACTCTGTTGGTATCTATTCTATAGAGAAACCATTCCGGGTTTCTAAGTTTCAAATGTATTTACCTTTGCTAACGTTACCACTTGTAATGACTAATGGTGTCTGAGGTTTCAGAGGCTTCACTTCACAAAGTACATATACAGCAAGTGCACCTATTCAATCTCATCCAAGGGAGCATGGAGATCTAGTTTTCTCGCGAAAGGTTAAAAGGAAGACATCAAGTACTGGGACTGACGACAATACAGCGGTGAACAATCACTTGATGTTGTTGCTACAACAAATGGAGTTGTTTATAACACTTACTTGATACCAAGAGTACTGCAAGCTCTCCGTGTACAAAGGAACAAAGGCTACCTAAGGGAAATGTAGAACCAATAGACCTAACAATATGGGAAATCAACTCAACATACAGTCAAGTTGGAAAGCAACTTAACTGAATGCTAAATGAAATATAGGTTGTTAGAATGCTTTCATGTAAAGCATGGTGGTAACTTTTCAATCTCTTATTTTGGCAATGACAAATTCAAAGTGCTATTGTTGACATTTCCACATGCCTGATAAACAGTGCTTTCGCATTTAGTACAGGGCAGTCTACAGCTTTAAATATTTTTATATCCTATTCATTGTTTGGGAGCCCATGTTGTTTGCGTTCATTGTAAAATCTGTAATTTTAAGGTTACAGAACTATATTTTTTATGAATGGGACAAAGTTTTTGTTTTGTAAACTTGTAAAGCAAATCTCCATACTAGGACAAAGGAGACAGACCTGATTTATTACAAAACATGTGACTTCAGAGCAGAAGTATACTTTTAGTTTTGTCCTGGAAAAACACGTAATTTCTTAAATTAGCCCACATTATTGTGTGAAAACATACCACTGAATTCCAATGTGTGAGAAACACCTTTATGAGAAGAATGGCTATTGTCCTAAAGTGGGTCAATATGTCCGAACAGTTGTGGTCACGCAGGATGCTTTGTTACAACAGACAATCGCAATGGATTGTGGCCGCATAATTCCACCCATCCTACCACACAGAAATACCACAGCACTCCTAGGTCAGAACATCCAGAAATGACCAAATTCAATACAATTTCAATTATTCTGAAACAGATCCTTCCAAAAGAAAATTATAGTTATCAATCAAATGTCCATTATTAGCCTATTTTAAACTACACATGTAGTACAGCTGCTGATAATTCTGAGAGACGTACTACTTGGTTCAATAATTCACAAGGGTCATGTTTTCCAGATATCCTATCGAATCTTTCCCAATCTGTAAACAGCATTAAGAAGCATTCCTTTAGTTTGTTTCCTGATCTGAAAACTCCGCATACAAATATTTAGGTGTGTGACCTTTGTGCAGAGTTCTCTGTGTTGCTATGGCAACCGATGATTTGTCTAAAAATGTCCCTCTCATCTTGAGTGGCCTAGCAACAGAAACAACGCTGAAAGACTATTGCAAGAACAAGGCAACTTCTGGGGAATATAGGGCTACAATCAAGCGTACTGTCAGAAGATCACTTGCCGTAATAGGTCTAGATTTCATATTTTCTTAAAATATCGTAAACCTTATTAGGAGTAAGGTAGAGGCTGTGGGGCATTGAGTTGTTACCCACCATGTGCAGGGCACGGTATTGGAAGGCAAGACCCACCCTCTCTTTTCACTGTCTTTTACCTCCCCAGCTAAAACCAGGTTCCCATTTTTACACCTCAGTGTGTAAGTCATGTTTAATATGCTTTTTCCAAGGACACAATATTTTGCCAGGAACTGAACTTGTGACCTCTAAATCTTGCTGAGCACATCTACTCTGCAATTGATTGCCATGAATCTTATTGGAAATTCCTTAAAATTAATCATTGATATATTTCATTTTGAAACATACTCAGAAAAATTATAGTCAGTACATTCAACAAAATTGATGAAAAGCTAAACGTTGAACTGGTATATTATTTTCTGTGGCAATGTTCTGTCCAGTTGATTCAAAACTGACCCATTTCTGTGTTATTTTCTGTATTTCATCAACAAAACATTCCCCAAACCATTCCATAGCATCATGGGTGCAGAAGTGTCTATCTTTGACAACAAAAGAGTCCTTGGATGAATTGGTGTTTACTTAACAAAGAGAAGGGATCAACTTAAGTAACCTGAAATGACCACCTTGGAACAAAAGTCTCTCAGCAGACATCATTTAGTAGAAAATACAGTGGACAGGTTTTCCAGGTATAGTAATTAACAAGCAGATGGAATCCTCTAATTACTACCTTTGGACAGGATAATACCCTTAGAACAAATCCTATCGGACAACATTTCCACTCAATCATTGGTCTTTTCTTTAAGTTAAACCTAGACAAATGAGAAGCATTTGTTTTCATAGAACTAGAAGTACACACAGGGATATATCGTACTATATAGCACACTGGGCACATTGTGTTGGACAAATTGCCTAGGTGGGGAGGGGGGCACAAGGCAACATGACTGATTGAATGACAAACAGTTGTATGACACACAGCAGATAAGAAAAAGAATTGATGCTAATTACTAGTGTATACAAAGGAGTAAGATGTTAATCAGATCCTGAGCTCTCTAAGTACCACCTTTTTCTGTCATTCTAAAGTAAAAAGTTATTTTCCCCCCACTATCATATGGCATTTCCATGATTGTTTAATTTCCATGCCATTGTTTGGGCATGGTCATTTGTTTAAATTCAGATTTCTATCCACCAATTTATGTCCATCATGGTTGACAGAATGGTCTTAAAAACTTACCGTCATATACCGCAAAACTCTGTCCAGTGGTAGACTGACAGGCAGTGGCTAGAGCCTTGATCATCTGACTGTACCTGCATGTCAATCTTTAATTATTTGTATTTTTACTAAATCAGTTACTGTTGATCTGGGAGCTACTTGTCAATGTGTGCTTACCGAGTCTTGGCTTCCGTCTGGTCCTTTTCTCCAGGTATCCCCTGATATCTTTAGCCTTGTTCCCTCTCAATATGGCAAGTTCTAAGGGAGTCTGGTCCAGTATATTGGTCCTGTTTGGGTCGTACCCATTTTCCACAAGTAGCTGCATCGTGCTCAGGTGTCCGTTCCACGTGGCGAGCATCAACGCGTTCCACGCCGTCATGTCCGGCGTGTGTGGCGGCTGCAACCCGCCGGGATCGATTGGCGACAGTAACCTGACCACGCTGTCGTGGCCGTACATGGCGCCGACCATGAGCGGCGTGATTCCCCATTGGTTCTCGGCCTCGCTGATGTCGGCCCCCGCCTCCAGCAGCATGTGGATGACGTTGGCGTGGCCGCCGCGTGCAGCGAGCGTGAGCGCCGTGGCTCCCAGCTTACTGCGATGGTTCAGGTTGGCCTTGTTCTGTAGCAGCAGCTCTACTGCACTAAGATGGCCGTTCCTGGCACCCTGGAGAACACATACATCATTGTAGTTAGTTCAGGTAAAGCCAAGAGGGGAAATGTTCAAATTCCAGTAAATTAAATGTTTGTGCTGGTGACCGAAAAAAAAGTGAACATGATTGAAACTGCCACATACATTTCTCCTTTTTACAGTACGTATCCACACAGAGTGGACTTTGAAGTTTAAAATGTTACCATTGAACTGTTATTGACCTGTCGTGACCTTTCTACCTTTCACAGCAATATCAATCAAAAGGTCACACCCAAAGGTCATACTGTGGGCTGTATATGTCAACAAAGTTTCTATGTACATATAGGAACCCTGTAGAAGTCTATGGTACACAGACAAGCACCAATGCACCCTTGGAACATGTCATATTCCTTACAAAATTACAAAAAGTTAGCCTTCTTTAGCAGCCAGACTTTTTCTGGCTTCATCAACAAGAAACCAAGTACAAAATCACTTGTTATGCCATCAGCAAAAAAGCATACTAGATCTACAGGTATAAGACAAAAAAGACTGACTCAAAAAGAATGCTTAGGAGGCCAACAAATAGCTCAGAATCTCGAATAAAGAAAAAAATATGTATACTGATACATGTAATAGATAACTACTGTTTTGTTTTTTACAAAACCTGTCCTAACTTTCTGAAATTGCTTTTCTAGAGCATTCTGTGATCTTCAGTTTTCTTTTGACAAGATTGGGCCCTTTTTGCCAGCCTCACCTTCATTTTTGTGGCCAGCCCAGTTGTACATTAATGTTATGTACATGTGGTTCCAGACTGTGTATGTCACAATGTGCAAACTATACTGTAAAGGTGACAAGGTCCCAGCCTGACGCCTATGCAAATCACTTAAACGTTTCTCCCCTGACAACACGACTGTAATTTGCAAAATGTCACAATTAACGAGCTTTCACCAGGAGTCAAACTTCTAATGTCAACAAATGGATTTGTGATTGGTAGCTCACATTTATCTATGGATGCTTTGAATGAGTCGCTAAAGTTCGTAATGTGTAAAATACTACTGAATCACTTTCCAACTAAGATCAGATGATTTTTTTATCTGAATCAGAGTAATGTTCCTTCCAGTACAGCATCAAAGAATCTATTTCTAGCTTACAAGTCCTAGGATAACTTTTAAAAAGTTGTAGTTTACACACAGGCCCAATTTGGACACACATTTACCTACAACACAATGCCAACTTCTGCGCATGGATGTCTGGGCATATTTATACACAGGAAGTACCACATGACACCCATAGCACTGCATTGCACCATATATCATGAATTTTTTCGTGATAAAATTCCTTTCTAGCTACAGTCTGATTTTAAAAGTGAACTTTGTTGAAATTTGTTGACTTGTTAAAGACACGAAGATACCATTGTTTGTCTAATTTCACCTGTAATGGATGGTTTCTTCTGTGCCATCACATTCACAGGCCCTGAAATCAACTTACTAATACTACCTACTAATACCTAGATCAAATCATAGTAGAGTCACAAAACATCAAAATGTGTCCTGTGATCCTGACACGTCAGACAACCAGGTTAGTTTAGTCTTTAGAACTCGAAAAAGCTATGAAAACAAGTGATTTGTCTCTTACAGATCACAATGCCAGTGGAAAGCAAGGCCATACATTATTACATATGACAGCTGTATTAGAAGTTGTCACGGCACTTTATTCATAAGACATCATTATAATCCCACTCCTAGTACTTGAACTTCAGCAGTGTAACATGACATTGTATGTAGTCATATCCTGTACTTTATCATTATGAATCTTTGATGTGATGGTAAGATGGCACACAATAATGAATTCACATCATTGTCAGTCCCTGCAATGTCTGCGTGACCAGACATCATTGCCACAACCCAATTTCATTCCAGTCTTTTTCAACAGCAGTCAGCAGTCACTATTGTGAACATATCAAAACAAAGGTAATCCTGCGCATTGCCATCAAAAAGTGGTTTATTACGTACGACTGTATGTCTTTATCCAAGCATACAGTAAAGTCAACCACCACTCTTTTGCTGTAAATCGAGAACTGTATAACAGGAATATCCAATTGGTTATGTGCAAAATAGCATGTTGTGTCACTTTTTGTTTTACCAAATGTTATTTTTCGTTGTGTAGTGCGAGCCACTGCACTTTGAAACACTAATGTGTATGACGATAGTCCTCCAGACTGTTGCGTACAATCTACACCGCCATCGGCAAGCCCGGTGGCACTATCGTCATAGCCCGCTCGTTTTCGTCCCACGCTCACTGCCCCAAAGGCGAACAGTGCAATTGTCTGTATAATTACATTGTCCTTTTAGTAACTGGTCTTTCTTTTTTCGGCCTTTTGTTGCCGACGGCAGACTCGGGGACACTTGTAGCAATATAGTTGCATAAGAAAAGGGGTACATTGAAGTTCATTTCAACACATTAATACAGCGTACTCAGTAACTTCCTGTGTGCATTGCATGACATTTGGTCTGATGTGGGCAGACATTTCTTAATCCCTTGTAACACCGTTTGCCAAGTGCTTGCCACAAAGAACAATAGAGACAGTGTAATCTCAGGTGGGAGTCGGATACTTGTACCTTCACGGCAGGTATGCTCATCCTGTCCTGCACACCTGATTCAGATATATCACTTCCTGTGATTGTTTACAAATAATGGCAAGGTGTGGCTTTGCATAAGATTCTTGGTTGTACCCTGGTAAAACTTACACATCAATGTCTTTAAAACAGAACTTCAATACACAATAAATATAATACAAAATGCAACTGACGACAGTATGGTACTGACATCTCTTCTCAGCTGTACTAAATGTGCAAATCATGAAATCTGTTATCAGCAGCGTTAAGGTTGTTCACACGTTCTTTGATATGCATATTTTGGAAATTGACACCTTTGCTCGATTTCATCTCACTTTCTTTTGCATAATTTGTGCTTAGCGCGCCTGAAGTTGGTTATCTCTTCACGGAAAACAAACTATTAGATTTTTAACATTGTTTATATACAAATGTATTGCGATAGTGTTTACCTGAAGGAGAGGTGTCCATCCGTGGTGGTTTGGTTTCTCGAGCGCAGCGCCCCGCATCAGCAACAGGCGCACCACGGAGTCCTGCCCGTAAGCCGCAGCCGTCTGTAGCGGCGTGGCGTCCTCGTCATCCGCGACGTCCACCGGCACCCCCTGGTCCAGCAGGGCCTGTACGGCGGCCAGGTCTCCCTGCTCACAGGCCCGCAGGAGGCCCTGCACGGAGGCCGGGGACTGGTCCATAGCGGGGCCGCTAGGTCCTGCTGCCTGCCGCACCTCTCATCTCATCTCCAAAACATAGTCAAAACACTGCCATCGGATCGTGGCTTTCAACAAGGGAAAATACCTCCTCTTGGTCACTAAACGGTACCAGCTGGCCTCACGTATAAACTGTCCTCTCTATATTGTATTCTTATGGGGCATAGACCATACAAGTAGAGAAATATCGCCCAATTTTTGCCCAGACTTCGCTTCCGTCCCCTTGATGTCCGCCATGAAATTCCAAACTCTGACGTCAGGCACTGTTCCCATAATGCAGCAGTCCAAGGTCCCGCTATCCACTGAGCAGCGTCCACTAGTGAGTAATGATATAACTGCAGTAATAAAGCATGATCGCTGACGTGGTAGAAGCGCCTACTGACGGTGAAAAATATTATTGCAGGACTGAAATAATTTGTGCTTCTCTGGTAGCCTGATTTAATCGCGCTTCTCAGGCCCGTCGTAATCGCGGGTAGGAGGCTACAAGCTCCGGATGGCGGAGTTTGCGTTACACAGACTACTTCTCTGGTAATTTTCTGAAAGACAGAAACACTTGTAAGACAGGAAACACTTGTCATTTGAAAGGTAGTCCTTTTAGCAAAAGCACGAAAGAAAAAAGTTTAATTCCTCTTCTTTTATGTCTGATGAAGCTAACGTTATTTGAGAGTATCTTCCTGCAGTCAAAGTTTGTTTAAAAAAATCAGACTGAGCTTGGGTGTCTGCCATATGACGCTAGTCCTTTCACTCTGTACTCATGCTCCTTTTAATTGTACATTTGTATATTGGGCACAGAAGCAAAGCTTGATTTACTTCAATTAATGGGAAAGGGTAATCAAAACACTATTTCATTCCAATTTGACATTGTTTTACAACAAAACTATCAGCAATACAATACATCCCACACATAAGACAACATTGCATACCCCACTCTCCCACAGGAATTATCCAGTTTATTGTCTGTTGGTCAAAGTCAAGTGAGGCTTTGACTACATGTATATAACTGGAATATATATTGCTCTTGTTGCCCTGTGACTGGGTGTCCATTTCACTTCATGTTTGTTTGCAGGCCTTTTTGTAAAGGCAAAAAGCTAGTTGGGCAGCCTTGGCGTTGAGTGGTGAACAGCCAAACTACTTAAATAATAATAATTTCAATATATATACACACATCCTGTAACAAATACTCAAGTAAAATAAAAATGCATTTTGTCCACATGGTATTTTATTGTTATGTGATACAGGATGGTACAATAAATAGCCAAGTTGTCACAATATTCCTTTTTGTAAAAAGGTAAGACATGAGGAAACATAGACTATCCGGATTGTACTGTATGAGAGCTAGCTGTATTTTTCTTCAAAATGATGGGTAAACCGGTAGATAACATAGCTGAACTAAGTTAAAGACAAAAGACGTCTTTAAAAAATCCTGATGTATGTCCTTAGACTTAGGGGAAACTGAGTGACTGCACAGCTACTGAATATGTGTATGTCATTGCTTGTGTGCAGAAGATTTGTTTGTAGATTTAAGCAACAAAGAAGATGCCAACATTTTCTGCTAAACTGAGCTGTTCACATCTTGTATCTGCAAGTCAAGACTAATATGTGTGTGCTTTACATAAGAAATCAACCTGTATGAATCTATGCTAATGTTACATATCTGTAACTAAGTAATAAGCTTTAAACTAAGCTCCTTGCTATACCCTAGGGTCACAGCATCTATCCTAAAACAGCTAGTGAGAGAATCTCATAAAAAAAGAACTTCCATAATCACATTAAGTTATAACATGTTGTTCTGACAGTCTGTGCTGGTGCATCGGAATAAAGCAAAAACATAACAATGATATTGTTCAGGTTCTTGTGTCATTGTTCAGGAAGTCTAACATCATTATTGAGTCCAGGTCCAAACTGAACACTGGTAGGCATTTCCCCTCTGCGAACTTGACAGTTCAATGTAGGTGATAGCTGAAGAAGTTGATGTCATCTTCCATTCTCTGTTGTTTGATAAAAAAAAGCCGATGAAAGACTTCAGGTCAGATGATGGACTGGATCAGTGGCAGGTGATTGGCTGATGATGATCACATGACTGGCTTGGCTTGTTGTGTGAGCAGCAGACCAAACCTCTTCTTGATGGTGATCCTGTGTCTGGAGTACTTGTCGTCTGGGGAGAACCGGGCTGTAGCAGGGCAGAAAGGGAGACATTTCCCAATTTGTTGTGACACAACAAAAGTCAACAATTCAATATACATGAGTAGTAAACTTGTGGATGTACCAACTACCAAGTACCAGTTCAGAAAAGAACAAAATATAGTCATGCCTTCAAGTAGCGCAGTTATCAACCCAGGATTGGGGTTTCAAACTAATTTTTTTTTAACTACATGTATCATTAAAAAAATTAGTGTAAAAGCATCCTTATTAGATAGCTTTGAAAGTCTTACAGTGTGGTCTGATGTGCAGTAGTTCACTCACACTCACTCACTCCGGCGAGCTTGCTCGGAAACTCCACGTAGTAGTTAATTCAGTAAAATAGTGTAAGCTAGCAGCTGCCATGCTGTGTGCCTGTCAAGTTGGTGTTTATACTGAAGTGCTGTTGTGTTCTATTGGCAATACAGATAAAAAGATTATTGGTCTTTTATTCTCTATTGTCCAATGTTTTATGCTCTCTCAGTCTGTTGGTAACAGTTGTGTAGTTAAGATTTGTCCAAGAAATATGTTACAAGAAATATATTACAAACAACAAAGACCTCACCAGGATGTGCGGATAATGTCGGCTTCCCATGTGGATCTACCTTCTGGAAGAAATAGAAGACATGAATATCAAAATTCTGAAATCTAACGTTATACATGTACATTTTCTTTGTTTTGCCTTTTTTGGTTCTACTAGATAACGTTATATCATTTATTATAATGCATTATAAACGTATCAACTAGTATTCAGATGTATCATTTTTTGAGAGCAAACTTTATAATCTAATATATAATGTCCTTAGTAGGAGGAAATGCTATAAAATTCTGTCCCACTCCGAGGAACAACTGTGTGAAGAGGTCCAAAAGTGTTTTTTTTTTTTCACATGTGACTACCCCCCTCCCCACATGTCAGCAATAACATGCGAGTTTTCTTCAATTATCAAAGATTTCCGACAAAAGTGAAGCCTCATACGACAAATATACGATCTCCTTACCTTCAGTGTGTACACCCTCTCCCCACTGTCCCCTAAGTAGTAATACAGGAACATTTTTCTGTAGTGTTAGACTCTCACGTGCGTCCAGGTGGAAAACAAAGATGGCGGATCCAAACATGTGCTCGTGCGCAGGTCATTGCGCAGGTCATCGCGTGTAATGTGTATCCACAGTTTATGACCATGCGGGTATTGCGCAATGCCCAACCGCCCGGTTAGCTCAGCTGGTAGAGCATCAGGCTTTTACGCCTGCCACCTTAGATGGTACCTGAGGGTCAAGGGTTCGAGTCCCTTATCGGGCGAAGTGTTTTTCTCTTAAAAATCTGGATCCTGCCCTTTTACCATATCAAAATATCTTTCTGAACCTTTGATTCTCTGATCTGGTATGACGTACGTTATCAAATTACAAAGGCCACACTGACTAGATGACATGCAATCTCATCCCAACATGTGGTTTGGAAAGAGTTTGTGTATAATATCCTGATTATTATATACCCGATATCATACTTATGCATCACAAATCCTCACAATGTTTTTTTTGCAAATTAGGGCTTTTAAACCCTTATTTGCATAATTGGTGCAAAGTACCATAATTAATTGGCATATGCTTTTAATTGATTGGTATCTGTCTGTTCCACCTGTGCTGAATTACAAGTTGAATAGGAAATTTAAGTCACATCTTGTCAAGCTGCCAGGTGGCGTTGAGCAGAGGGAGATACACATGGCGCCACAACCAAGTGTTAAAAGTCATTGTCAACGCGTTGGAAGAAGTGAGAGCAGAGAACAAGGGTAGACCAGGGAAAAGAATCCAGCCCATCAGCTTTGTAAAAGAGGGGGAGAAAGTGAAGAACATAGAGAAGAGGCATAGAGACCAACCAGGCATAATGACAACAGCAAATGATTGGGTCATACAAGCGGATATTGGGAAACAGCTTGAATTCCCAAAAGACATTATTACCACAAACCTGAGACCCGATATAATTATGTTTTCCAGGAGGACTAATTAAACAACTGGTGTTGGTTGAACTCACCGTATCCTGGGAAGATAGGGTAGAAGAAGCCCAAGAGAGGAAACTTCAAAAGTACCAGGAGTTAGTAACCAACTGCAGGGAAAGGGGGTGGAAAACAAGGAACTGCCCAGTGGAAGTCGGCTGCAGGGGGTTCATAGCCGAGTCTATGTGGAGAACCCTCGGGTTACTCGGAGTGGTGGGAAAGAAGAGAAGGGACTTAACGCGGAAAATAACGGAGACAACACAAGAGGCGTCCTACTGGGTGTGGAAGCAGAGAGAAAGCAACTAACTCCTCGCCAGGCAGTGATTGGCCACCACTGCTGCCCCGCCAGCAAAGAGGTGTTCTGCGATAGAAAGGGGCGAAACACTGAAGACAGCCGGTTCGTAGCTGACGATGGCGAGGAGAGCAGGGACAACCCTCTGTATGATGTAAGTTTAAGTCCTATCATGAAAATTATCTAATTGTTTATATAAGGTCTCATTCCTGTATTACTCCGAGTGTGTAGTCTAAAAGACTACAGTATGTGCCCAAAAAATGATTGGGTATCAAAAACTTGTGTTTAGGTGGATGATAAATTCCCTTTCATCGCCCCGACTTGATATAAAAAGGATTTGAGATGAAAGCTTGTATATTACTGCTATCATCATGCCGGAAAGTTTCGTAATGCCATCGATTTGCGGACGTGTACGTTCCTTTGTTTTGAGTGCTGCGGCCAGGCCTTTCTCCGCTCAAAAGGCCCTCGAGCGGCTATCAGGTAATCTGTACCAGCTTTTGATACTAATCTTATGCTACCGTAGGATCTGCTTGGAGATTAGTGTGGGTTACCATGTCACTGCAGGTATGAATAGCGACCAGGACATCATGACTATATGAATGCTTGCAAAATCAATTTTGATCAGAGTGTATTTCCGAGGAATGCAAAAAAAGTCTGCAGTCATACTGTCAGCCATCATCATTAGTCATTAAGCTGCAAAATAAGTCTTAATTTACTCAAACAAAATCAGAAAATGTAACTAATGGGGAAATCCATTTCAAATGGAAGAAAAAGATGTGAAAGAACAAAATGAAAAGTCCTTGTTTGGCACAATGTCTATGGACATCAGTAAAGCCTTTGAGGCATCGTTTCAAATAAATCAGTACAAATACATGGTGTATTACATGACATACTGTCACTTCTAACATCATTGTACAATCATGTTGATGGATGATCAAACTGCAAATCAAACAGCTCACACAAACCTGTACTCACAAATATAGATTATTTATTAAGCAATAATCCCTCCATATCAAAATGTACAAATAGTTAAAAATGTACAAATTTTAGATAATTTGATGGTAAAATTCAAGACAGTCTAAAATGCATTTGTGTCCTGAAAATGGACATTGAGTTACAAAATACAGAAGACATCAAAGCTTCTTCAGACTCATTTTCAAAGATTAATACAACCATCACCCTTTTCTATTTGCTACCAATCTGCAAAGTGCTACTAAATATTTTTTTCTTTGCTATATTGCTTAAACTTAAAAGTTTATACTAATACTGTAGTATAATAATATCAATAGTATTCAATATCTCTATTTTGGAATTCATAGAAGTTGCAGTATTTACAAAGAACACCATGCTCATATTTATGTCTAAATATGTGTTTAGAAATTTCATAGTTCTAACTTCATAGTTTTAATGTTATGTCACCACACTTTCAATGAATGATTTGAATCATGATTAATTTATCACAGTAGGATCATTTACTCACTTTTACTTTAACCTTGCCTTGAAAGTTGCCAAGTAAAATTGAATTTCAACCAACCAGCATGGCAGTGATACCCGCCTGCCAGCTCCTGACTGCGGGGGCACTACAGTCTCTGCGGTTCAGGTAAATTCAGAAGCTTCTTACTGGCACCATGGGCCCATGCACCATAGGCTCAAAGTTCCCATATCTTCACAGGAATGTTCATTTTAATCTTATAATATAATAGTTATATAAACCAGGCACTTTTCTCAGATTGAATTTCATTAAAAATCAAGTAACCATTAACATGTTCCATAAATGTATCTGCAAATAGTTACATACATCCTCATAACGAGAATTCAATTCATAAAAAACCTTGAACACAATGATGCAGTGAAAGGAAAAGGTCTCTGACTAAAAGTAAAACATGGTAAAATCCAAAATAAATTTGGAGATGACAAGTACAGAATTATGCTTAAAGTAAAACATTGTAAAATCCAAAGATACACAAATTTGGAGATGACAAATACATGTACAATGTACAGAATTATGCAACCTTGACAAGATGAAGGCAACACTGATGGCATCTGACCCTGTTAATTATGCTTCACCCCTTGGGTTTCAAGCTGAATGTTAGCAAGCCATCTGTTTATGTCCTCTGCCATCCACTTTGCAACATTGAATGCTTTGCCGCTGGGATAGTCCAGATGGGATATCAATTGTTGGCACAGTGGTAGCAATCGTTGCACGTCGCCTTTGTCCTTAAGGTTAAAAAAAAAAAAAAGAACAAATTATAATACAGCTCGGCCTGTTAAAATGCAGGCCTATTCTTGACCCCAGTTAGGTACATGTAATAACAATATAATGGGCTACATTGATGATAGTATATATACATCTGTCTGCATAGTACATCCAACCAATTAATGAACGCTTGCTGTATACATTCATTTTGTACTCCTGGTAGCATTCAGTACCATACCTGCAAAGATTTCACGAAACTGCTTCCTAATTTGGTAGTTATGAACATATCTAGTGTACTTTAATAGGCCATGTTGATTTGATTACATGGATGAGGTGCGCATCAATTTTCAGACATTTTCAAAAATAAAAAAGTTTTCCACCATGCTTTAAATTGAACAAAGCAGCTGCAAAAGGATCGAATATATGCAATAGGTAAAGAAGATATATATCAGAAAACGTTATAATAATGTCAAAGTAAATTTTAAGGTCAAAGAAGAAGATGTGAAAACAAATTGAAAAATCTATCGTTCGGTTTTAAATTTTTCATTTTTCAACCTACATAACGTTACCACTTAGATACATAACATTGCCACTTCATAAGGAAGGCAACCTTTTTGGGGGCCAAACTATATTTTTATTTGCACCCTCACATCAGTTTTGTGGTTCTCAAAAGATGTCACCCATATAATAAAATCAACGCGGCCTTAGTTGCTGAAGTAATACACATTCATTTTGAGTAGAATGTTACTGCATGCACTTTTATGACAAGTCCACCCAAGTTGGTCTTTTTGGGGCATTATGGGTCAGCACAGTCATGAGTTCTGAGGTCTTTTTTTTTTAGCCAAAAAGTAAATGTCATCCAAAAAATGAAATCTGTATAGACTTTAAAATACCTTTAAGCAGTTTTCCAAAGCTTTGCTTGTCCAGTTGTCGGGGTCCTTCTTCTTTCTTGTTACGAGCTGGAAAAAGCAAGCTAGCCCTCCTTTCAGGTCTTTATCGAAGTGTTTGTCTTCAGTGGCAGAACGGATGAAGGAGAAGTCAATGATCTTAAGTTGGAATCCAGTGCCCACCATGACATTCTTAGCTGCAATTGAGGTCAAAGGTCACATAAAAATGAAAGAAAGGAAAAATGTTTGTAATAGATAAGCATATCATCAAATGTGACTGACTGCAAATACAAAATATCAACACAAACTATCATGTCATGTGAGATGCAATGTTAATAATATATTCACTAACCACTTTGTTATATATCAAGCCCTGAGTAACTCTCCTACACTTCTCAAAGTTCTCAGGAGTACTACCGCACAGTTGTATTGGTAATTCTGAGAGAGTGCTACATGTATATACATGTTATAGACATAATCAAATATTCTGCAAAATATTCTGCAAAACATATCATAACTCAGTGACATTATTTCAAAATTTTAGAACATCACTAATAACTACCATTTGATAGGTCTCTATGTGTGCTCTCCTGTTGGTGCATGTAGCCAAGTCCTTCAAACAGTCCTCCTCCTGCCTTCAGTAAACCCACTATTGGGATCTGTTTATTGGGATTCAGGTTGGTCACATACGCAGGCAGGTTGGGTGCAGGATCCTCAGCTGAAGTCAAAAAGTGTTTTGAAGAATTTGATAATTTGAGTGGCATTTTTCAAAGTTCTAAACATGACTACCAAATGACCCAAAGTATGCTACAGATGTATGCATCACAGAGGGTCTGCCTAAACACCACAAACGACTCTAATATGCAATTTATATGGCAACACGCTCTGGAGACATTGTTTATACATTTATAAAAAAAACGCAGCAAGTCCTACGTATTTACCACTTATTTTGAGTTAGTCCGGTTTCAAGATTAAAGCAATTATTGGCCACCGTGATGTTGGATCGTGCTTGCTTGCATTTGAGGCTGAAAAACACTTAGTATACAAGTTTTATAAGTTGATAACGACAGAATTGCGGTATGCCATAATCTATTAACCAACAGCTTCCATAGTTTTATCGCCCTGTCATCTATGGAGCTGAGGAAGGTATCAAGAACTACCCCATGCAGACTCCAGTAGCACAGGTGATCCAACAGGCGGCCAAGAATTGCTTCCATCTTGAAACCAGCGGACTAACTCGAAATAACTCGTGAATACGTAGGAGTTGTTAAATTTTTGAAATTCCTAAATGTATAAACTTTGTCTCCAGTGCGTCACATAAGGTCCTTGCCCCATATGCACTGCTTATTAGAGTTTTTTGTGGTCGTTTGTGGTGTTTAGGCAGACCGCATCACAGAGGCTATCAGTTAGCAGTATTCTGATAACTCTTTCACTATTCAGGGCTGATTGAAAAGCTTGTTTCCAATCAGCTAACAACATGTTTGTAAGTACAACTGAAATAAACAAAACATAAAACTAACCAAATTTCACAAGTTCCATATGGAACCAGAACGCTTTGTCTTCATATGTCACCCCATACAGCTCGCACACATTGGGATGATTGCCCAGCTTCTGCCATAGTTTAATCTCCTCCAATCTTGCCCACCCTGGTCTTTCCTGTCCATCAGGAGAAGTAGTAGGAACCTGGGGAATCACCACAATTGATAAACACAAGTGCACCCCCTAGCTTATCATCTCACACTTAACTGCATTTGCATTACAGCCAAACAATATATGCAGAAGATATGTAAATTTTCCTTATGTATTATTAAAACAAACATTACCTTTATCAATTAATGAAACGAAACAACAAACAGCAGTAAGTGATAAGCATTGCAAATAAATCACAACATAGAAATGACAAAAATAAAAATCGTTGCTTAATCAATTATGATACAGTCTTCCTTTTTCACATTTACCTTTTTCACTGCATAATGCTCTCTTGTTGATAGTGACTCGCACTTATACACCTCTCCAAAGGTGCCACTGCCCAAACATTCCCCTAACTTCCACTCTTTCCCTTGCCTGTATTCTTGGCTAGTTGGACTGATCTATATGATGTTGACAAATAAACATACACTGTAACTCGAAATTAAAAAGAAAGCATATGACAAAGCATTTAGGTCACATAAAAATGAAAGAAAAAACAAACAAAAATGTTTGTGATAGATAAGCACATCATCAAATGTGACTGACTGCAAATACAAAATAACAACACAAACTATCAAGGCAATTGTCAGATGTAATGTTAATAATATCACTAACCACTTTGTTATATATCAAGCCCTGAGCAACTCTCCTGCACCCCTCAGGAGTGCTATGGCACTGCTCATCTGCATAGTCGAGAAAAGTTGACTCATCTAGTTTCCAATCTGCACCATCAGATGGAAAAAGCGAATTTGATGAGGATGCGGCATATATCTCTTTGCTAGAGACCCTCTGACCCTGCTCCAAGCCTGCCCCCAATGGAGCTGACTCTGCTGATGCTTCAAGGTTATCATCATTGGATATTGTCAAGTTCTCAACCTCTTTTTCCAAACCCCCATCAGATGTTCCGTTGTCTTCATGGACCAGGTATGTGTTGCCACTGTAGTAACTAGTCTCTTTGGAATCGGCACCCTCACCAATGCTCACGAGGTTTTTTCCATCTGCATCTAGATCTGGAGCATCATGGCCATGATTGTCCACTTTGTCAAAACTGCAATAAAAGTAAGCAATGACAAACATTTGTTAAATCAACATCCAAGGCAGAAAATGATACTGAATGTCTTTAACATCTCAGATGACAATATTCTTCCACTCTCATGTAAATTAAGGTCTGTGACACGCGTGTAGCTGATGTTAAAATGCTTACGTTCTTACAATTTTCTCTCGCGTAGTCGTATCAAGATAAAACTTCACAAAATGCTTTAAAAGTTAAAAATGTACTAGAAAGTGGTGAATTTGTATGTGATATGGTGGAATTTTGGGTTAGAAATACACAGTTTGGTTAAAAAAACATTGTTCTCTTCATATGAAACTATTCGTTCAAATAACAGTTGACTTTCAATAAGAACAAAAGCATGTTTGAACTGGCAAGATAATGTTTAACTGTGCTAGACACAAGCTTATTACATGGCATCTATAATATAATAATAATGACCATCAACACCACTACGACTGATCTAGTATGAGATGTTTTATGAAATTACAAATCAAAATTTCACTCAGTGTTATTCTGTGCTGTTGGAAAGTATAGATGTGACTTCAGTGCACTGCCACGGTAATTACCTCCATGAAATTTACCTCCATGAAATTTCATGGAGGTTATATTTTACCCCGCGTTTGTCTGTGTGTCTGTCTGTGTGTAAACAAGATAACTCAAGAACGGCTGGGTGGATTGGTTTGATACTTGGTGTGTTGGTAGGGTGTGATGAAAGCTGGAAATGATTAGATTTTGGGCCCCCTAGCGGCTCCCCTTGGTACTGCAGCGCAACTTCCGGTTTTGCTATCTTGGTGTTCTGAACATGCTATGGTCACGATTTTTGAGTATTAGATAGCTCTTGTGCTCAGGAAGAAGTGACATAAGTTTGGGCCCCCTAGCGTCTAGTTTTGGGATAGCAGGGGTATTTTTGTCAAAAACTTCTGACGAGGATAACTCAAGAAGGGAACAACGGATTTTCATGATTTTTGGTATGTAGGTACCTTGGGCAATGTTGTACAAGATGAAATACTAATTATGCAAAATAGGAGCAAATTTGCATAATTAATGGCAACATTCAATCATAGCAGTTTTTTCTATGTATCTCTTGTCTTGGACGTTATATGGTCTTGAAATTTGGGTGGTAGATAGCTTTCAGTGTCATGACAAAGTGGAGCAAGTTTCAGCCCCCTAACATTCAATTTAGGAACTGCAGGGGCATTTTTGTCAAGACATTCCAAAGAGGATAACTGCAGAAAGGATTAACGGATTGTCATCATATTAGGCATGCGGGTACCTTAGGCAAAGATGTTCATAATGATATACATGTTATGCAAATGAGGACTTAATTTGCATAATTAATGAGGAAATTGTATAATTCCATTGTTTTCAATAACTGGACTTCTGATAAATGTAACACATGTTAATTATGATAGGTGGAATATCAGCAGATACTAAATATGGTAATGAGGAACTTATTTGCATAATTTATGTAAAAATTGCAAAACCGCTGTATGATTAATAATGGGAATTTCATAATTGCGACATGTGTACGATTGTCAATGATGAACAACACCATGCATAAATTATGTCAATGTCTTAGTCATTTGCGTGAAATTTACAAAAGCTCTAAATTTTCATGGAGGTATGAGGTCGCCGAACTCTAGTTTCATGGTAACTTTATCTGTGGAAATTTGGCCATCCCCAGAGTGGACCTGACCACCTGGTCATCAGAGTAGTATCAGTACAGTACAGAACTGGAACACCAGTGTTCCATTAATTTGGACCTGTATCTAATCTACCCGTACAAAGCTCTAACTACCTATGATATGAGTATGATGAAATACACATGACATACAGTAAAATTCACTAGACTTGGACATCATTCTGATCTGTAAGATTAGAAGCTGTCATCAAGATGCAATCAATTCAATCAATTTATTTTTCGAGTTGAAATAAAGGCACAAACAAACAAACAAAATTAAGTTAAGTTGCCCCAAAGAGGTTAAAATGTTAACCTTCTTGGTAACTAACTGGATGGAGAATGCCCAGGACAGATCAACCTGGCGTGAACTGTCGATGTCTGTAGCCACTATGCATCAGACTATGATGCCTGCATTGGTCAGACCCCCCTCCCCCACCGCGGCCGGCCCGCTAGCTGCTGTCATGTCCCGGGTACTGAATAATCGTTCTCCAAGGAGATTTATATAGGGATAATAGTGTTTTGGACACACTGTTTCTTTGGTCTTTAGTTAAGGACTTCGACACCACTCCTCAGAAAAGCATAGACCCATAACTTTGATTTTTTAAAGGATAGAACCTCCTTGGTTTTACGGATCATAATTTACGGTGCAGTGCAGCCAGCAAAAAGACGATTTCCCCTCCAAGTACGAAGATTTCTGAGCCCTCCATTAACACGTTAATACTTTACATACAACTTTGAACGAAATTCTACCTACCGTTGACCTTCGTCTTCGTGGAAATGGACTTTTTGTGCCATGTTCCTTTCCGCCATGCTTGTATTTTTACCGCCGAAAGTGAAAGTGTGATCCATATGGTCTGCTGGTCGCTGAGCGGGGCACAAATTAAAGGGCCTTCATGGGGGTCTCGACGAACCCGTTCCTTTCAATATGGTCAATAGGAAGCCGGTGGCCTATTTTATTTCGAGTAATTCGAAGAGAAAGTCGTCTTATTCACCTAGTTCGTAGCAATGTGACAATATTTTTTGCCGTGATTTATTTACTTTATTTTCAGCGTGATGCGTAGATAGCCTGATTGAACCTCGCTTATAGCAGCCCGCCAAACATCCGCCGGCGAGGTGCCAGTTACAGCCCTGGACAGCGGAGTTTGTGTTACACACAGACTAATAATCTCCAAGCAGATCCTACGGTAGCCTAAGATAGTATCAAAAGCTGCCAGAGAAGTGAAGCTGGCTTAGGAGTGTGTTTTGCTACATGGCAAATGTACACCTCTTGGCTAACTATACTCCTTGGCCAGTTTGGTACTATCTTATGCCATTGTAGGATCTGCTTGGAGATTAACAGACTAATGCGTAGAGGGTTCTTCTAAATTCAGTGTAAAGCATTGTCAGTACCCCTCATGCAGACCCTCCAGGGTCAGGCTCCTGCGGCTCAAGAGGGCCTCTAGCGGACATTGCGTGATTGCAGTTTGAAATACGATCAATATTGTTTCGCCTGTTAAATCAAGGAGCTTAGTTTGACATTTTTCATTGCCTGAACGAACAGCTGTGCTTTAATACAACAGAAGGAACTAATGAATCACATGAGTTCCACTTTGTCTTATTAATGATTGTAAAGACGTCTCTTATTGGCATAGAATGTGTGAATTCATTATCTGCTCTGTTCAAATCAAATATGTTGCAGATAAGATTCTTCTGGAAGCTATTCGCCATCATTTACGCAATAGATGTCGAAATTTACATAATCTATGTCTGATAATATACACCTTTATCTAACATACGTGTGTTACTGGTATGAATATAACTTCGTTTTTTTATTAACATTTATTGTACAGTTTTCTCATTAGTTATGCAAATTAGATCATGACTTGCATAACTCATATCCATTAGATTTCACAATGAAGGGAACTTTTTTTACCCAACTTTTTATTCATGTCACATCAGTTTGGGGATGTTATCTATGATCAAATCAGCAAAATAGTAGCTTAGTAAATTCGGAAACTGTGCACCTTGTGTAATTCTACAAATCTCTTGTCGGAACGCCCCAAGCAGTGGGCTTCCGTCAAGAAAAGGCTCCCTTCACCCTCTGCAATTTTGGGGCTAGAAACATAAGCTAGATTGATTGATGGATGTTTGAATGACATTGAAATACACCCAATTAAATTTGGGACTCGAATTACGTTGTTGATCCCTGATGATCCGTACGATGGCGCTGTTAACTGTTGAAAACCACACAACGTTGCCGCACCAAACATCCGTTTACCCTGAGGTGTTACTGTGACACAAAATTAATCGAAATGGTTGGACAGCTGTACTTTTCATATCCATCTTGTGGATAAGACATGCCTCAGACATTGAACTAAGTTTCGTGGGATTCTATCCGAGCGAATCCGTTGAGTGTTTGATATGAGCCCTTAGTGTATACAGATGTGACAGTATATCAACATCGGTTTCAAGGGGAAGAGTTTGATTTGAAGTCCGATCCGTCGCGCATCGGATACATGCAGAATAGACCAATTCAACGTTAGAGGATAGTTGGAAAGAAAACCCATGGCCTTGAGAAGAAATGGTTCTATTAAAGTCTGAACATAACAGTTTTTTGGAACTTCTTGTAACGTTACGAGTACATGTGTTTTCAGCATGTGACTTTCTTTGGGTATGTCCAGGATTGTCCCACAGTTATTTGAGTAGCAGTAAGTGAGTTTGGAGGACGACCGCAAAGGTCAAACTTGTCGGTGTGACAGGAAGAAAAGGTCAGAGGTCGTAGAACTAGTCGTCAATCAGACATGACAGTCCAAGTCATGAAATAGACTGCTTATTTTCGTGAATGCATTTTATTTGTCTAATTGTCTGTATCTGTAGTTTCGCAGTTCTATATGTCCATATGCTGGTCACAATCACCGTATACACAGGAAGTGATCATTTGAACATGCAATGCTGATCAAAACCTTATTAGTATAACCGCCTTGGCACACAGGAAACTCTAGATATGTCCTGAGATCTTCGAACAACCGCCTTTTAATACTATAACGAGATTACATGAACGCATGCTCCACTCGCCAACACTCAGTTGCCCTCGATGATTTGTAAGGCAAGCGACCCGGAAAAGCAACACAATAGATGGATTACATAGGACAGGTGTGCTCTTAACACTAAATACAATTTTACTCAAAATTATAGATTACTACAAGGCCAGTCTTCCCCAGATTATATCAGTGCATCCTAAATATTTTGCTTTGTGGCAGTTCCGAAATGGTTTCCATTGTAGGTTAATTAATGGTTTCAGCGGAGTAAAATATAGACTATATCTTCCCCATCTTGTCACTGCAAAACTGCCCAAGGGCATGTGGGTAACACTAGAACAGAGGAGTAAAGAGTCCCTGCATTCTCAGAAGGTCCCTCTCAACACAATCAGGTCGCACTACTTAAGAGAGCTGGCCAAGCTACTGGGATTTACAGAGATCTCAATTAAGATGTAGCTGACCATGTAGGGGATGGCTTTGTACGATATTTGTCTCCATAGTGGCTAAGCCCGCAACAAGTAAGTTAATCAATGCGCCCGATTAAGACTTCGTGGCAAATGGAACAGGCGGAGGCTTTTGATCTGCAGTCATTCTTTTTACAAAGTCTGCAAATAACAGACTTCAAGATGTTGATAGGAGACCAACTAAATAGCACACACCGTTGCCATGTACATAAACATATTCTAACGATTTCCTTTTGGCTTCTTTTTTTACGTGTGGAAGGCAATATTTCATGCTACACACGTCTCATAACCCGGCCATGGCTGTAACACATCCGTTACAGTTATCAGATCTAAATTCTTCTGAATTTTTTTTAAGGTAAAGTGAGGTAAAGTATGTACAATGTGAGGACGACTGTTGAACATCTTGGATCGCTATTTTTCTCAGTCTCATACAATCAAAGTATATCCCCTCTTGTTAAAGCTACTCGACTTCTCACAAGGAGTGTGCGACACTTAAGATGTAAATTCGTCCGAGGTTCGTTTAGGGGGGTAAGGTATGCAGACTGTACATGTGGATTTACACTATTTTTCTCGGTCTGATACATTAATATTCGGGCAAAGCACATTTATCCTTCATCACAGTGACTTGCCTTCTCGCGTACATTAGGAGTGAGCTACACTCTAGAAGTAAATTCTTCTGAGGTTCTGTTCGAGGTAAGGTAGACTGTGAAGCTTAAGACTCTGAAGAATATAAAGCTGTGGATTTGCACTTTCTTTCTCGGTTTGATACAATTAAAGCACAAATCCCCCCCTTGTCAAGCTACTCAACTTCTCACGAACATTAGGAGTGCGCGACACATTAAATGTACATTCTTCTGAGGTTCTTTTAGGGATAAGGTATGCAGACTGTGGGGGTGATAACGCCGTGGATTTACACTATTTTTCTCGTTTTGATACATTAATATTCGGGCAAAGCACATTTTCCCGTTGTCACGGCGACTTGCCTTCTCGCGTACAATAGGAGTGTGCTACACACTAGATGTAAATTTCTCTGAGGTTCTTTTCGAGAGGAAGTATGCAGACTGTGGTAACGCCGTGGATTTACAATATTTTCCTTCGTGTGATACAATCAAAGCACAGTTCCTCGTCTTGTGGCCTTGTTACAGCGACTTGACTTCTCACGAACTTTAGGGGTACACATTACGATGTAAATTTTTCTGAGGTTCTTTTCGAGGTACGGTATATGCAGACCGTGAGGGTGTGAACGCCGCGAGTTTAGACTATTTTTCTCGGTCTGATACAATAAAAGCACAGTTTTCCGTCTTCTCACGGCGGCTTGACTTCTCGTGAACATTAGAAGCGTGCTACACATCTCCCATGGTCCCGCCTGTCCGTCAGGGTCAAAAGTCGTTTCACAGCAGGAACCTGTAAACGATGATTGACAGCTGAAGGTCAACAGGCGATAAGATGTAAGTTTGTGTACGTCTTCTTGGAAATCCTTCAGGTGGTACCTTTTCTGCGCAATCGGACGCCAGATGGACAGACCTACCATTGTCTGACAATTCAATCTGAATCTGGAAAAATACTAGGCGCTACGCCTCTTTGTTGGGGTAAAGAGCATAGCAACGGTATCTGCACAATTATCACTGGTTCCTCAGATGTTGGGCGACCTTCTCAATGAAATAGGCCGGGTATGGTATTGTGGTACAAGTAGTTGTGATAACATAGACAGTCAAAAAGTATATATCTATATTGTGGGTCAGATGGTACTGTAAGAAGGCTTTCGGGTTTGGCAACATCTCGTTTCTTCCTTAAGAAAATGGTTTTCAGTCTCGATCATGGCCTTCTTGATATATTGCAAATGGTTCATCTCCCATTGCAAATGGTTCATCTCCCATTGTAGACACTTTAATTTGCCACTACCGATAGGGATATTTACCGATTTTGGTTTGATGGACTAGACTGTTGATACTGCAACGAAATCTACTCGACTCTGTTTTTCAACGTATACATGATACTCTCTAAAACCTGGTTGAAATATATTCTGTCACTATATTGTTATTTTCAGTAATATACACGAATGTCAACTTGACAGGCTTTAGAAATACTGTATGCGAAAAGTTCAGAAATCTATTTGTTCACTCAAGGAGAGATTAGAATTCACTTGTTCGGATTTGAGTATCAAGCATGGAGTAAAGAATGAGACAAAAATAAGAAGTTTTATCTAGTCATACTAAGGCCAGTTTAAATCAAATGTACAAAGTTTTTACTGCAAATATCTTATTTCTATAACTGCTCAACTCCGGGCACAGACCTTATCTTACCATTTAATCTTACTGTGTCACCGGGATCATTATGTGTCAAGAAGTGAGAACTAAAGTTGAACCTGTTCACACTAGCATATATTAGTCTCTGTAGATGTATCAATATACCATTCTCTTAAGTCAATGATTATGCCCTATCGCTATGACATGTACTTAGCTTGTTTGAGCATAAATGTACAATAACGGTCTTTCATTCCTTAGACCCACCTTTCCACTAGACGGCGATCGCGCTGCGCTTTCACTGCGACCTAAATAGGATATGTGTAACCTTGGCTTTCACACTGGGTATATCATACAAAACGTAAAAGTGTGACTTAGAAGACAACAAAACACATAAAGTGTAAAAAGATTCGTTTAATTTCTGTACAGTTCGTTGAGCGATATGTCAAATTTTAGGTCACAGAGAGAGCGCTGTCCTAGTGGAAAGGGGGTGTTATTACACTCCGGATTTTTCACTCATACATGATGTGCGCACAAATCCCCCATTAGATTACAACTGTATAAATTATGCAACCATTTACAAAAACTATAAAACAATGCTATCTGTCTTATTCTTATGAAGCTGTTGACATGGTAGAAGTTCCGGTTTACCTGGGTCAACAACCTGTAATAGGATCAAACAGCCAGGTTGGCAGGTTAATTCTTACCATCTGCATCTGTCTGGTCAAAGTCGTCAACGTCACATCTTATCACTTCGTATCTTTTTGGAGTAATAGACTGATGCCGGTCATATTCTGTAAGCTCCTTTTTATTTTAAATCGTTTCTCCAGAAAGTTTCCAAAGGAGGCATTTCCGTTCCTTCTTAATTTTCCATAAGAGTTTCAAACGTCCTTGTGTTGCCAGCTAGCTGCAGTTGCATCACATGTGTGACACCTCAAGCCCAGGCGACAGCGACAAATTGTTTCTCCGACCCTGCCCGTAAATTTTGTCAAGGTTCTGCAAAGTTTGCAAAGTTGATGCAAAGTTGAGGCAAGGAAACACCGTCCCTTGTTAAATCAATACACCCCATTCACGAGGGATGCTTGTTATGTGTCTATTTGTTTGTGTGTATTACATACGCGGTAAACAGACTCATGACGCAACACACCAGGTTTGTAATGATGAGAACAACCTGCATATCCAGACCCGTTTGTTTTTGTTTATTTGTTTGTTTGTATTGCATAACCGGTAAACTGACTCATGATATAACACACCAGGTCTGTACTGATGAATACAAGTTAGAACGTGCATATATATCCAGATGCAATTTACAATCACGTCGGGATGGCCCCCACTCTTATCCTCAAACACGGGACCTCTGTTCAACATCCTCTCCAACGGCCGTTACTAGCCGAAGTCAGGTCATCATCTAACAAGAGTCAATTGAAGAAATTGGTGTAAAGTGCCTTTCCCAAGGGCACAACATCAAGACTTGTCAGATTCGAACTCAGCACCTCCGGGCCGCGGGTATAATATCTATTCTAAAATTTGTAACTGCTAAGATTTAAACGTTAACATTTGCACAATATTCCTCCACTACGTATGTATATTCACACCGCTATGACAGTGGCATACGATTCATTTGAGGTAACGTTAGAAATAATGAGGATATACCGGCTATACAGATACAGATCCTATCGAGGGGAGGTTACTAGCCGAAGTCAGGTCATCATCTAACCTAAGTCAAGTGATGAAATTGATGTAAAGAGCCTTTCCCAAGGGCACAACATCGGGATCTGTCAGGGATTCAAACTCAGCACTTCCGGATTCTGAGTCAACAGCCCTAACCACAAGACCACCGTCCCACCGTACTTTAACCATTGTACATAATATGCAATTGCTAAGCTTTAACCGTTAACATGCACATGTGCAAAATATTCTTCCACTATGTATATATTGCACACCGTTATGACAGTGGGATACGATTCATTTGAGGTAACGTTAGAAATAACGAGGATATACTTGATTTCCCCAGTGCCTAGAAAATTTGTGATGGATACAATGGATGTGCTGCGTTTCCAGTTCTCCTTGGATACCATCCGCTGTCGTCACTGGAGATTTAAATTTGCCGCACACGACGTCCCTAAGATAATACGTATAAAGCTTGTTAAACAACGAGGTGGATAAAGCGGGGTAACCCGCGGTCGTTCGCCTTTGCGTAGATACGTCTTGGTACTTTAAACGAAAGAGCATTGCATCTTAACTATAAGTGGGTGACTTATACATGTAACTTAAAGAAACATAACTGATTATTGCAGGATGATTGTTACTCCAAGAAACATAAGTTATACATTGAATATAATGTCGTAGACAATGTGTACTTTTACAATTTTGTGCTTATGATGTCGAAAACGTCCGAAAATCTAAGTGGCTGAAGTTTTAAAGACGTACAACATTGATGAAGCTTGGTGTAGCTTGATTGTTCAAATGGCCGCCATTTAAAGTTAACTAAGACAACCTTGATATAAGACTGGATTCTCCTAGATGTTTTTAGGCCGCATTTCACTTAAGTTATTGTCCACGACAGATGACTAACTATAACCAGACACCTGTCAACCACCTGGAGGTTAACCTAGACTATCGGTCTCCTGGTGTTCCAGACGACTTCTGAGAAACCACTGCCTGGACGATAGTTAGGTTTCCTGGTAGGTAAGAACATTTAAAAGTATACCTATAAGTCAAAAGAGACTGTGAACAATGGGCACTTTGGTGACGTTAAGTCGATCGGGGGAGACTTGATTAATACTTGGCTGTAGCGGGATTTCATTTTTCATTTTTTATCCCACCCCCTAAAACCAGGGTGGTGACCTCGCTACCACTAAACATATTGTTCAACGAATTTCATAGATAAAAAAAACGAATCATTTTACAGCTTTTCAGTTACAAATTTTGCATTATATTCTAATCATATGAAAGACAACAGATATGAAATCATGGCCGCAGCTAGACCGCATCGCAATCGCCGTCTAAGGCCTAGGCCGTCCCACTTCCTAACCCGGGATCCGGCCGAGTAGCTTTCGGTAACGAAAAATATGGTAAGAAAGGCAACAAAACACACAGAACTATAGTTAGGGGCATAATTTGTGTATATTCCTTGGTAAACAGTTACTAGTATATTTTTCGTTTCCGCAAACAGCCCGGCCGGGCCCCGTTTCGGAAATGGGACCTAAGCTTTGTGGAAAGTGGGTCTGCCCCAGTCGACGAGCTACGGTCGTATTTGTATCGCCAGAAGGTGGCCGGATCTATAAGTCACCCGAGAGTCGAGCGTACTTTTCGCCGGCCTGAAACTCTACCCCATCATATTGAACATGGTTCACTGAGATCTAATATATTCCATTCACGTAATTCCCACACCAGAAAACAAACTATAAATAGAACAAGGCGTCTTTTTGAAATGTTTCATGTACGTTTGAAACTGTTTGAATTTCTTTCGTGGTTCCGCTTCAGAGCAGATACTTCGCAGCTATAAATACTATTTTGGGCTATTCCATCTGCAAAGCCGGTTGTCAGCGTTGAAAAATGTTTGAAACTGAAAGGCTCCCCGAAAAATGAAAGTGAAATCAAAGTCGGAACACAAAAAACGGCGTTTAATAGTTCTACGGAAGTATTGTTGACCTTGGGGAGGTGCAGCGCTAAGTAAAGGTAACAAGATTAAGTACTCTTCTTAAGTTCTCACTACACTTGACAACCTAGCATAAGACACAAGATCAGTATGAATAGCCTGTGTTGTACAATTTCTCGCTGTCGAGGGCTCAATGGACCTCTACTAATAGAGAGAACGCAACACTTCAAAACAGAAAAGTCTTCACCGCGACAACATCACAGAATTTGCTTTTCTGAACTCCTACACAACGTACATTGACAAATATAACAAGATGCTGCCAACGGCTCTGACACCAGACTGGTACCACCATCTCTCGAGCTGAAAGATACCTTCTACTGTTATTGTCATATGTATGTGTGAACTGTATATCTAAGGACGTGAGTTGAGCTTGGGTTAGTCAGGCTACAATGAACACCTTTGCCCTGAGGTATTGTCGCTCTCAAATATCTTTCATTTCCATTTTCACTTTTAAAGGAAACCCGTATTCTAGACAAGCTACAATTCGGAATAGCCTTATCTTCAGACTTCTCCATGCTACCAGGCCAGTACTTGATGATGAAATCAGTTCCAGGATCATAATTTATAGCCTGGAGTCCAGCCTTGTTCGCTTTGGTCCGCTCCCGAAGGTCGCTACCCCTCCAACGACCATAGGGAGCGGACCAAAAACGAACAAGGCTGGACTCCAGGCTATATAAGTTTATAGACCAACCGGGTTTCTCGAAACACCGTAAATCACAACAACGACCTGTAAATCCGAAGAAGTCTGGATTGAGTTGAAATGAAACTCTACCAGACTCCATGCATATGAATTGATGAGAAATGAAGACAGAAATTAGAAATTAGTCACACAGACCCAACAATTTGCTAGCGGAGTTAGTCGGCCATAGGAGTACAGTTTGCAGCCTACTATAGCCCTATATATATATGGCCGGCGAACTTCTTTGGCAAATTATTTGGTCTACTGTCTTTCAACAACATATGGACTCTGGCTGAGACTAGAAATAGATAGCTGTATAAGGCCGGAGGCTAGTGTATCATTGTTAATATGTCCATCTTGCTGCATGTTGAGGGTAGAAATGGTCAGACCTGTTATAAACAACATTTTTCCCTGGCACATTTACAAACGAGGCGGCCATCCCCCTGTCACATAAATACAAGCCAGCCATAAGAGATCAGTGTAGCAAGTACATCCGGGCATGCTACGTGATATTATGTGAAAGCTATATGTACATAAATCCCTATAACGCCAGACAGCTCCGAGCACAGAACGTATACTTCTACACTGTTCACGGACGATTGGACTAGGAACGTTCATGTTTATTTACTGAGCAATGGTCCTCTTTTTGGGCAAAAACGTTGGAAGAAAAATATTTCTTTTTGAAACACAAACCTCGCCTATATGTTTGATGGTGACAAACAGCGCAAGCCGGAAAAAGATACCTACTTGATGACAAGGGAAACACAAAATGTATGCTCTCGACTAACGCTCTGTACTTATCATAGATATGTATCTGGTGGTCCAAAATGCGTACCTGCGTCTAAGCTACGAAAGGAAGATTTGAATGTCTGTAACACCCGCCTGGCAAGGAAAGATAAGGCACCAGTAACCCCCAGGTATAAACACCTGGCATGAGGAAGGTTTATGGTTGTTAGTGGTATAAATGTTGTGGTTGGTTGGAATTAAGTAGCACCCTAAGGAGGCACTTTCGCACACAATCATGATAAAGTACGGAATATCACCAGTAGTAGTCTTTGCCCTGAGGCGCTTTAGTAAATCACCACACGAACGCTGTGGTTACATCGTTCGTGCGAAAGATACCAGCTACACACGTTTGGTGATGGAGCCAAGTGGATTTAAGAGTGGCCGGCGTACGTCAATATAGATCTACCTGTATCTGGGTTGGTCGTTAAGTAGACCATGTTCGCAATTGAGATTTCTATAACGTACGTCAACTTGCCGATAAGGAAAGGTTATAACCGACTCCACGCAATAGTTAGGGTGTCAGCCAATGGTTGAGAGAAATTATAGGTAACTAGAGGTCCACGACCTTTGCCATAAGTGTTTCTCATTAATTATGCAAATAATGCTCTTAAATTACATCATTGTTTTAGTTAGTTACTTCCCGGACGCCCAAAAGTGGACAGTCTTAAGAAAGAAGGCTATATTTATGCAAATGAGGTCGTCATTCGCATGTTCACCTTCACGAAACTTCCAAATGTTACAAGTTTGAAATTCCTGTGATTTACCGCTACGGCAATATAGCATTTTCCATCTATTATGCACATTAGGTCTTCATTTGCACGATTTTCATCTATCAATGTTTTCCCCTTTCTTGGTTATGTATGTCACAAGTTCAAATAGTCCGATAATTTTCTCGTTGCCACTAGGGAGTCCAAAATCTAATCGTTTCTAGGTCTCATCAAGACCTACCGACATACCGAACATCAAGACAATCCACTCAGGCATTCTTGAATTATGCTGGTCTTCTACACACACACACAGACGCACAAACACATACGCACAAGCACACACATGCACACGCACACAAACACACGAACACATGAACACTTGACGATTCAATAGGAACATTCTCGTATTAGTTTTTTTACTCACTCTAAGAGGGTGTATCTGTATGACTACATTTGTTCCCTATTTTTATTATATTCTCTGAGTGTTCCGCCACTCATAGTTCCACATAACAAATCCCCAACAAACCCACAATGATTTTCCAAATGAAACATTTGTAATCGATGTGGTATTTTATTCTCTGAGACTTTAAAAATGGAGCAGTCCGTATACCATTACCCTAGGGTATGGTGTGGTGATATATCCTGTTATACGACTATAAGTAAATCAGAATCCTTATTACGTAAAGATAGAAAGATGATACCAAACAGCTTAAGTCCATGCAACATACTCAATGTATACCTCGGGCACCGTTCCGTGACAAAGTTCCATGTCATCCAATTTCGTGTTGGTGAATCTAAGAGTATAATACTAACGTTAGATCTTGAGGTAGAAAACAAATCTGGGCAACCAGCGAAACCCTCTGGAGGGTTTACGGACATTGCAGTTGGTTGGGAATTGCATTACCTCGGCGTATTGGGAGCAACATGATTGAATTTGCAGAGACGGACAAGAACAGTTCATCGACCGCACCGTTTGCACTCACTGTGTTAGTATAGGATAAGCTTGCTTCCCGCCAACCGTTTCAAACGAAGTACTTACTTACGTATGACGTTGCACCGAAACAACAACAATACTCTCTTCAAGGGTACGAAAGTCCGCGACCTCGTCAATTTAGCGCGGTGCCCTCTTGACGCACCGTTTCGTTCGCGGAACCCACCTGATAGAAACCTCCCACCATGGCTTCTCAGAAGGTAGAATCAAGATTAGACAATAATTGCCCTGTTTGCATGTAAAATACGGACGTGCCAGGCATTTCGACAAGATGTTATCATTTTTACGGTGGAGTAAGAAGGAAGAGGTATAAAAGTATGTACCGTTTATAAGCTAGCATGCTACATATGTCTCATACATGTACAGTATAGACCTGAGCTAACCGAGACTACATTCGGGAAAAAAGCAAAACAAAGCTGACAGCAAAGACATACGGATATCCCCTCGCTCAGAGTTCCCTGCCGATTTTTAGTATATAGCGATGAAATGCAATACAAAGAAGCTTTCACTGTGCCGTTTGGTCATGGTCATTTTATTTGCCGTCTAGGTATGAAAATGATAGTTGTTATTGCAGCCGCGAAGATACGGATTAATTTTGAGCGATTCAGTCAAAGAACGCCACATTTCAAAGTCCCTGCTATTTACAGCAGGGCATATGATCATTAAATGTTGCCGGCAAAATTATAATGTTGAAGAGCAAAGTACAACGTATATTACCGTGTATTAGCAGCAAAATTCAGGATTCTTTGGAAGTTCAAAAGTTCTCTATCTTGTTTTCACTGTCTGAAATTCACAATTATGCCAACATATCTTTATAATTAGCATGAAAGTTCATCTGAGTTGGCAAAATAATATCTTTTCATTATTGTCCGTAAGGGTAGTCTCTTAGATATGTTTTGAGCCGTTCCGGTAAGGGAAGCTGTGTGACACGGTCCTCGGGGGTATGCTTGTTGATCACCGTCCGACACAGGTGCTGCAGGTCGGTCACCTTCCCGACAAGTGGTCGTGAAAACTTCACAGCGATCGCCCTTCTCCCCGTGGGCTCTAGCCAGTAATGTTTGGGTTTTTCCGCGTTCGAGTCCTTCATGTAGTGGTGAACAAGCTTTATTACACAGTCATACTCGGGCGAGCTACCGTCCGAATCCAGCCGAAAGTTCCCTTCCGGGGTGTAGTCGATTCGAACACTTGTTGTGCCTCTGGCGGTCCTCACACTGATACAGAACAAGTAAGCAGAGTCACTACTATCGCGAAGTAGAAAAGTCCCGACTTCTTTCCACCGTAGTAATCTCTTTGCTTCTTCGCCCGTCATGGAGCCCCAATACCACCCGCAAGCCTCCAGCAAGTGCACCGCCCGGCTTAGTCTCTGAAGATCGAAGTCCGTGCTCCTGTCCAGGCCCGTAGTTGTCATGCCCTGTCGGGTAGCCACCGTAGTTTCCCACTTGTTCCGGTGTGTGTGGTGGAGGCATTCCATAGAAGTGCGTGGGTGTCGCAACAAGGGTGCCTGAAATAAACGCCTCTATTACTCCCCGAACACAATATATACACGCGCGCAAGCTACATTATTATAATGTATTTTTCAAGTGCAGAGAAAGGCACACGACACACGAGTAGTCGGGAAGAAATAATTTTAAAGGACTTACCAGTTTGCAGGTATATGGAGGTTCTGCTATCCACGCTGCTAGCTGGCGGTAAAATGCATGGACGGTCTCCACTGCCTGACACTAAACTGACAGAAACTGCTGGTGGTTATCGCTGCACAATACAAACACGCTTGTGTAATAATCCACGTGTCAAACATTTCTTCCAAGGCGAAGGCGACAACCCAACATTTCTTTGCACGCGCCAGCGGGGACTTCCAAGAAAGCAGTATAAGTGAAAGTAAAGCCGACGTCAAAAGCGTGATTGGGCGTCAGTGCGCCCGCCACCGGTCGGCCTTTTACGCGCATACATATGGCAAACGTTGGTAAAGAAACGCACTGAGGGAACTCCAATCGATTCTTGGAAAGCCCGGCATATCGTTATAGCTAACACATCTGAGAAGGTCAGTGGACGATACCAAAATTAAATGGAGAGGCCACATGTGTAAGATCAGTTACAAATTAGACCTTCGAGTCCCAAAAGAGATATTATCAAAGAATAACACAGCACAAACTTGACGATAAAAACTTATGAGAAGTACTGCATTTTTTATAATCTTGAATCATGCTGGTTTGATACATGTAGTTGGTACACCCAGGAATGGTACATCCCAAACGATGCAACCGCACTAGTAGTACTGTCCCAGACCCCCATACTGTCCTATCAATCAACCGAGTGTATCGCCGTAGGCTAGGTTTGATGATTGATGTGTAAGTGATTCACACAGACAGGTGCTTTGAAAATGTCTTATGTTCAGATGATGGTTTCTATGAAATACTGGACGAAAATAAATAAACTCAAAGTGCGCGGATGAAAACTGGCTTACAACTAACATCATACCTTGCGTCAATGTGCTCAGAGTTTAAATGTAGCAAGGTCGACAACACACCATTTTTGAGAAGACTCTAGAGAGCAAGTAACTAACTTAAAGTGTGGCCACAAATGTATCTGACTCAATCGGGGAGTTATACCATTTTCACGTGATAAAATGTGATCCGGAAATGAGTTTTTTTTTCTTATGTGGAAAGCAACAGAGACTCCACGTATTAGGGCTGGGTACCGGTACAGAAAATTCAGGTCCAGGTCCGGTTCAGGTCCAAAGGATTAGGTCCAGGTCCGGACCTGAACCTGGACCTGATGCAGTATGACTCATACCAATGGTCCATTTTACTACAAAGAAATCTGTTTGGTGGAGTATTAGACTTACACTGGCGTTTTAAAACCATACAACGCTAACTGCACCTGTACGATTGGCTGTAAAACTTGGTAGAAATTACTATAAATTCTACTCTACTTCACTCTTGTTATTTTCTTCCATCTGCAAGCGCTAAAATGTGTGAATGCCTGATAAAATAATCTGTTAATTTTCGAATCGGTCCAACATCCGGTCCACCTAATTTTTTCAGGTCCGGTTTTCTGGACCGGTCCAATAAGAAAAACCGGTTTTGTACCGGTACGCAGTACCGATACCCAGCCCTACCACGTATACATGTAATAATGACCTCTTCCGGGCCAGCGATGATATTTTTCGAACGGCCCATGCTACAACTGTTCAAATGTTTTAGTTCGTATTGAATACAAGTTTAGAAAAGTTGTATTCTAAGTCAGCTTTAGTTCTTGAAAGATCTTGAAAGCTCATGATTCAAAAGAGCATTCCTACGATTTGATCCTAACAGATAAAGAGCCAGCCTTGAAGACAGGAATATCCCGTTTGTTCGGTTTTATTGTTTTGCTGACACAGCGCCACCTACCAGAACGATGCAGTACAGAAGACGGTCTCATCTATTATCCTATCCCAAGTAGCCTGTCTACCAGGCCCCGTCCAGTCCGATCTCAAAGTATCTATCGTGCGCCCAACACGAAAGATATTTTTTTAATAGTTTGGGGTATGGTGTCCAGGCTACCTATCATGGGATATCCTGTGTGTAGTTAAAATAATACTTAGATTTGAATAGCATAGCGTCCAGTTAAAACTACATGGTTTATGTATCTGGGCCAACCGTATTCAAATGTATAAAATGCGAATGAAAGCAACGGTGGTGTGAGTTAAATGGCAATGAAGAATGTTGAGTTGGTGTAATGCTAACCGGCTTGCCGCCAAAGGCATAAGAAAAACGTTAACGATACCGAGAGGTGTGTCGATCATCAATGTTACTTTACAATGTTTTCCTTGGGGATGGTTTATCAGGAAACCTGCTTATGATAAGATATAAAGTGATAAACATGTACACAACATGTACATGCCATTGACAAAACTAAGAATACTGTGAAGGGGAAAATATTCGCGGTGGTTTAATACGGGGCTAGCAGAGTTTCATGTATAGAAAGTAAAACATCACCTGTTTATGCCAGTGCACAATTGATAAAGTATATGCTCCTATCTAAAAAAAAAAAGAACCGCGGCCGAAATTTGCACCCGAACTCCGTACGAATACTGCGTCATGTTGCTTTGAATCGAGATATGTACACCAGATAGTTAGTAGCTACGCAGATTACAAATCAAACTTGCTGTAGACCTCGGTGGTCACCTGAGTTGGTATGTTCCTAACAATTGGTCACGCCCACCAAGAGACTCGGTCCAATTCCACATCAATCTGCTAGACGGCGCTGCTACGTAGTAATGCTGTATACTACGTAACGTTACACTGTAACGTTGGTGTAAGTACTTGAGGATACTTGAGTACTACAACTTGTGAAATTTGCCAATATCTAATCTGATATAGATATCCAGCAGTACGTATGCAGTATAATTTACCGCGCAACAATTGGGGCTTGGCAGGTTGAAGTGTCTGTAAAACTGTGACAAAACCCACCTGTTATGTTCTCCGGCCAGCTCGCCCTGAAGGCTTTACCAGGAAGTATTTGACCTTGCTGGCCCTGAGATAAAATGCTGTCTCCTCAAGTACCAAGTGTCATGCCAAGGTCCGCCCCCTAGGCGCTGACAGGCTTGTAAATAACACAGCGAACTTGACATCTGTGGCAAAGAGAAGAAACAGACCTACTGCATTATTGTTACGCTGGCACACACACACCAAACTGGTACTACGTACAATTATCAATTACATACGTGTTGGCTTGCTCCACCTATACTCTTTACCATGTACACAGCGTTTCACGCACTTCACCAAAATATGTCTGATGTGGTTACCCAAAATGAACATGCAATGGCATGTTCCAATATGCGCCCGGCTTCAATGTATGTGTACTGATTAAGACTTTTCCAATTGGCCAATGACATGAGAAGTTTTTTATCCTGCAGTCATTTTTTGCTCACTTGAGGATTGATAGTATACTTATATGCAAGCCTGTGACCTCCCCTTTCCTACACTGGCTGGTGTACTCTAATCACATCTTTAGTGCTAATTCGGGGAAGTTTAATAATACCCTTTCATCAAATTCTAGGAAGGTTTACTCATAACAAAGTGTCAAAGAATAGAGCATACACTGATTACAGTAGAATGCGTGCAATTAACACCCGTATGTTTGCGCTATGGCCGTTAGACTTTGTGCCCGTGTTGTTACCAAGTCTTGCATTCATCAACATCATAAATCAAAGTTAACTGGTGCAAATATTAAATAGCAGAGATCGCCTGTATCTGGCGTTACGCCATCTCCCGGCGCAGAACGAGAACAATAGCAGGGTAAAAAGTGGCCGGCAACCTTACACGGTTCAATGCTGACTGTAAACAGTGTAAGGAAATCTATACTCCTTATGAGACTAGAGTAGAGTAGCTCACTGCCACAAATCTATGCACTGCAGTATTGTATATAACATGTCGTTTTTTAACGATTTAGGCGTGGACCTAGTCACAAGTGACAAGAGGCATGAAGCTTTTAAAAACCCCTCTGTTTGTTTGAACAAAACGAGCGTGGCGTGCATTTTCTCCGAGACGTAATGGCGGATGCCGGATGCGGAAACGTCAGTGTGGAGACACTTCAAGGGCTTCAGCAACACCACGAACGTCAAGGTTCGTGTCTTCTACGTCATTCCAGAGTTACGACAGTTATTCTTACTAGTGTCATATATTACTAATATGCTGAGGTTTTAGACTAAGTTGTCACAAAGTTTTCAGAAAGACCTCGGAAGGCACTCGTAAAATGGCACCTGGATACACTTTCAGACATGTTGGTAAATCATTCAAGCATTAAAACATTTTGTCATGAAGAACCGTAATACCGTTCTGTATTACATCATAGTTAACATGTAACGTTAGACCCAATATGCATGCGATATTTATTTTGGGCTTGACGGTCAATGTAGGGTGGAACGTTTAGCTCCAGACGTATCTATAGTCACCATAGATAATCAAGTAATTTGATATGTCTTCATGTAACGTTAGCCCGTATGGCGCTATGATAGACCATTGACATACATGAAACGTTACCATTTATATAAACCATCGATATTGGTTACACGTATTTATGTTGTAGTTTTTAGACGTGAAGATTTGAATACAAAGAACCCTACTAGTCTGAAAAGTTTGGAAAACAGAGAACACACGTGCAACTCCGATAACATTGGTTCAAAAAGGTGGAATAAACCAACTAACAGTTAGCTACCTGTAGGATTAGCTTGAAATATCCGTAAGTCACCAGTTTGAAGAACACAAGAAGTGTGTGAATAACATAGGAGTTATAAAACCCTTTAATTTCTTTGCAAATGTAGCACGAATGCTGGTGAAGTAAAGACCAACGGACAGCGACAAACATAATGGGCACTGGGGTAAGTGCAACATCATGACCTTTGAACTATCGGTAATGTTTGCATAGTCATGACATGGTGAACTACAAGGAGTTAGTGCGTGTGTATATGTGTGTGTGAATCAAATCGGAATGTAAATAGGCAACTGTTGCAGAACCACACAGTCCGTCTGCATGCCTTGTAACCTTTTGTACATGTACATTAGTATCTAACACAACCTGGGTTTTCCAGCTTTGCTATGGATCCACTGGGACAAACTGTGCATATGTTCCGTATATAAACTCACCTGTACTGCTACAGGAAAGGCTGTCTTAGATCCTTGTCGGCGATTGGTTCCGTCGCAGCCTGTTTGGAAATCGTACGACATCAAAATCGTACGACGACCTACGACCTGTTACTGCGCCTTGTTGATGCAGGCAAACATTGTTACTAATATCTTTGACATGTTGAGTTATTTTTGTATTTCCATTAATGGCTAAACAGGCTTCGAGAGATTCCCGAGAGAGGGAATTGAAAGAATCGGAGGAAAAGGCTCACAACCTTTCGAAGGCGCATGGCGAAGTACAACTACTTTATGCTGTGACGTCACGAAATGTACAAGACACCCATCACTGGATTAAACGCCTGAAAAATGTCAACTTTTACGATCCATTTGGGGTAACCGTTTTGTTTTATTTCATGATCGTTCATTTGAATGAATGAATGATCATTTGAATGTTCTTGTCCACATGGACTAAATGCAGTAGTTCTACTATCAAAGATTCAAGGTAAAATATCATTACCAGTATAATAGTGAAACAGGGTAGATACAAAGCAATAAAGCGTAAAAATCTATGCTATTATTAGATCTATCTTATACATAATTATCAATGAATCTATCGTCGCTTGCTGTTGACTCATGAGTGATTGTACCATGTACAATTGTCGTGCAACAAAGTTCTCCCTCTCTCTATAAAGCTATGATCCGACTACGATTCAAGAAGTAATCATACGAGTAATAGAAAAATTGATACCAATGAGTCTTAGACCTACATTTATTAGACCTCTTTGCATACTTATATTTATTTTCTGATTGTACTTGTCTAAGAAAACACCATTACATCGCGCGGCCTTCCTTGGGGATGTCGAGATAGTGCGACTACTGCTCCAGGCTGGAGCGGACGTCAACATGCTTGCCAGCAGTGCTGAGCCGGCAGTTCAGGTGTGTGTTTTTGTAAATGGAGGTACTGTCCTTGTGTGAGTCATCAGTGAATATGATACTCGGAGAATTGGAAGTCTGGTTTGGCTCTGACAAGCAGGAAATTGTTTCAATGGCTACGCCCGCACAGTTATGGAGTTATGTCATTGAGAGGTTGTTTACAAGTGGATGGTACTGAACATCATTTCATCATGGCGATACTTATAGTCGTAACATAACATAACATAACATGGTAATTAATAACAATTACGAGTGATCATTGTGTCCAGGTTAATTCAAATATGCTGTTCTTCACAGTAAGCATTTAGAATTGTGTTAAATGAATCGTAAATTGTCTAACTTCGTGTGTATTACTGCAGTTCCGAAGCGCACTGCACGAGGCGTCCGAAAGGGGCGAGAGGGACCATCGTCAGATCATGCAACTTCTAGTGCGAGCTGGAGTGAACGTTGGAGGAAAAGACGGTGTACGTCAAATGTTGTGAAGTGAAGTTTGTAAAGTTAAAGCACCATGGCAGTAGTGCGAGAAAATAAGAAGAAAAATATCAAATCATAATACGGCCTAATGTAACAATAGTTTGTTGCTTTCTTGTTTGCTTGTCAGGCTTTAACATATTAGATACTATTTTGACTATGCCAGGTACAATCGGTTTGCCTATGAGCTACTAGTATCCATGTTCTGACTGATAATTATATTACATAAATAGATTCAATGGGAAGATTAACAACAACCATCACAACAAAATAATTGACAGATTAACAACAACAAATTAACTGACAGATATAGACTTAACTTTTTACCTCCGAGGTATGTTTGAATTGTGTTTGTCTTGGTGTATGTGTACAGTTGTGTACAAACATGTCAGGCGGAAGGTCAGATTTGTTGGAGTCAGAGTTGATAGAAATAGTAATTAGTCAGACATGACCGAAAAGTACATAGGAGGAAATATTTATTCACGTGGAGGTATCGTTTTTGGTCTGCCTATTTGTATTTTGCATCTATATCATTTGCATATATTTGTCATAATTTATAGAGAGGGAAAACTGCATTAGACATCATGTCCGAGCGTGGATACAGGGCCGCCGTCCACTGTCTCCTTGACGAGAGTCGTGCAATACAGCGTAACTTGGAGGTGAGGACACAAACGTTCTTTTCGTCACATCTTCATGTTTTATGTGCAAGACTAATGTCCCAGCATTGTACACGACTAATGCCACTATATCTATATCATGTGTACGTTGGGCTAACCCGGAGAAGCTGTGAAATGTTTTAGAAAGTGTCTTAATCGAAAAAAAAAAACATTTCTGCCTTTCAGGTGGACCTCCTCCAACTCTCTACAAACATCAGGCTGTACCAGCCGGAGCACCATCAATGGCTCGTCGTCCCTCCGAAAATCATCAACCCTAACAACGTTAAACTAAAGCTTGACGAAGAAGATCAGCTCATCAGTGACATTTTCGACTTCAGACATATTGCAGGCGAGCTATCCCCTGACCAAGTGTGCATCGTGAAGTTCCCCCATGACCAAGTCTATCCTGATGAGTCACGGAGGCTCGTGGCAGTGAACGTAGGAAGCAAACATTTGACGGGACATCCGACCTGGGAATTCTTTTTCAAAACCGAGAAAGTAAGTCTGTACCTTCCTTTTCATGTTGAAGCAATATACTCAAACTTTGAAATGCGAGTGAGGAAACTATGTATATATATATCGTAGCCCTTTGCAACAGACTCAGACTAATAGGGCGGTTCTGGCTATGCTTTAGCTTGCTGAACAGCCAAACCAAATTATTGAATAAACTTTGAGAGGCACTGATGAATGCAATGCCTTATTCTTATTTCTTACAGCCCAAGCCATATGTTGTGACAGACTTAGCGCAGTTGTCGTGCTTCGCTGTCCTGTCCAGACCACTTACGGATACGTTCACTGTTGGTTCTTCTGGCGGCGAACTGACGTCAACTGCCGATCCAAGAGCATCTGTCAAGATACCGGAGAACGCTTCAAATGACATGAAAGTAGTCCTCGAGGTGGGGATTTATCTAATCTTTTGCATTTTCAGGATATATTTCTTTACCCTTTCTCATGACTATTTCAATGAAGAAATCCAAATCTTTTTCTGGTTTTCGGATGGTATGTAGAGCTTGTTCATACAATCACAAGTAGGACTCTGAAGGAAATAACTTATGATTACTTTTACCCTTGTAATTTGCCGTAGATCCTTCCAGTAGACGAGTCAACCACAAAACGAGCACAAAAGCACGAGGATGAGTGTAAGCTCGTACAGTCCGCTGGTGCTGTCCTGCGAGTCAAAGTAACCGGACCAGAGGGCAACGACGAGAGCATAGAAACAAGTCGCCCAGTGGAACTACAGCTTCCAGCTCCAACACTATTGCAGGAGCAAAGTGACGGTGATGACGATGATGATGATGAGTTGAGGATCTTGCAGGACAGCCACGATAACGAATGGAACGACGTGACAGATAGTTTGGAACCCAAGCGGGACCGGGACGGACGGAGTGTGAAATGTCAAGTGAAAAAGTTGGAAACTGCTGGGTGAGTATTTCTGGATATGCGATACAGTTCCAAGATGTAGATCATTTGATACAGCTACAACTACATGCAAGTGTACGTAGTGTGTACTAGTATTGAAAGTATTACATTTGTATGGATGCACCATATATCATGACTGAATGTGATGATCTCCAGAAAGCCTTCAGTGTTAATGCCGCTGAACAAAATAATACTTTGAATAGAACACTTCTGCCACATTTATCAATGTATTGCTGTTGTTTCTTTTCGCTGCAGGTACATCACAATCTTTGCTAAGCATCTGCAAGGCTTGGCAGCGGCTTTTGGTCGAGTTTTCTTGCACAGGCACATCTTCAATGTCAACATGCTGATATTCTACAATGACAAAAACCCTGATAATGTCCAGCTTTATGTTGGATGTTGTCTAAGTGACAAAACACGTGGTGAGGCGAAAGATCTCAAAGAAGATGGATACAAGATGTTTCAACGACCTAGTAAAGACATCTTCATCCGGGAAGGGGAGAAGTTCTACATAGAATTCTCTGGTAACGTGAAACCCCGTGATGAGGAGGGAATTGAGGACAGTTTGTGGTTTACCTTCCATTCGAAGAAAAGGAATAACCACACCGAGACCAGTGTTAAAGTTGTGGACACCACCCAGGAACCAAGAACGAACATTCTTTTTAAGTGGCCTAGCCAGGGAGAAGACCAGGCAGGTAGTGGAGACACAAAACTTCACAAGAGGAAGACAGCTCATGATGAATGTTTCCTAAAGATGGAAGTCTGTTTGCCAAAAGAGATATTGGTAAGGGTGGCAATGCATCTTCTGTCAAAATAGTGTGCCCTTTATTGAGTGGTGTGCATGGTATTTGAGTACTTGCTGCGCAGATTGAATGCAAAAAGAACGTAAGTAACCGTTGACAGTCATAATTATGAATTATATGTTGATAATGGTCCTGATTGATAATAACCAAATAATGATTCTGTTTTCACAGGTACCAGGAACTGCGTCTACAAAACGTAAGTCAAATGCTTATTTTTGGTCCTATATATAGCTATGTTTAGACATGGAGAGAGAAAGAGAGAGAGATTGTAAGAACATAAGCGTACAATAGAGGTCTTCATTCATATTTTGCAGGTGAACCAAAGATGAGCAGTGCTAACCAACGGTTGCTGATAAACAATCGTATTGAGATTATGAACAACATGCAACCACAAGAAGTGATGGACTATCTCATTCAGAAATGGGTACTTGATGCAGACGAGGTGGAAGAAATTCGAAATACGCAACCTACCAAAACGAAGCAAGTCGCTGCCCTATTGGATAAATTACCGTATAAAGACGACCAGGCGTTCGATATCTTTGTTGAAGTGCTTAAAGAGACAAAGCATGGGTATCTCGCCGCTTTGCTTCAGGGGAAAGGTGAGAATTCATATGTTTTGCTGTACCACGAAATCATACATGTCAGGACCTCTAAATCTGAAAATGTCGAAAGGCTTTAGTAAAATGGAAAATTTACTCGATGCCATTGTGAGTACAACTGTACTATTGCCATTTGTATGATCACTTCCTATTTTCAGGTATTCCTCATCCTATTCTATTACATACTGGAATTGGATGGCCTCGTACTTTTAAACCTATCAGGGTTTGTAGCTATACTTTTGATCCTGTTTACTTTGGCGAGATAAAAGGTAAAAAGAGGAATAGGGAAGGGACACTCATACCACAAGCGTATGGAAATCGATATTCAGCTTACTTAAGCTCTGCTTAACAAACTGGTCCTGCATATATTAACTGAAAGAAATTGCACTTTGCAGCAAAGCCGGATCCACCAACTCTTGTCAAAGTTAAATCTGAGTCCTCCAAGTCGTTGAATATTACTTGGACACCCGGATCCGATGGAGGCTGCCAGCAGCATTTCGAAATCTCGTACAGTCAGAAGGGTAGCAGCAATTTTAGTATGCCACATGAGGTGAAACCTCCAGGCGTCACGAGCTACCAAATCACCGGTTTACAGGAGAGCACCGCGTACACCGTGAGAGTCTGTGGAGTGAACGATTTAGGACCAGGGGGATACAAAGACGCAGAAGGAACAACACAAGGTTTGCATAATCTATCAACATGTAGCTAGCTACCTAGTTTGCTAGCTGGCTAGCTGGTAACTATTTGGTTAACCATCTAGATCTAAGCATAAGCTATGTTCTAGATAAATTCAACAAATGGGTTACCTATCAGAAGTTACAGCAGCTTATATCTTGATATAAAACAAAGCAGTTATATCTTGATATAAGATAAACAAGTTGATATATTGCAATTAGTCTATTATCAAGCAGCCGATTGACTGTCATCCAATTCAATACCATCCCATCAGAATGTTTAGATATAAGTATAAATGTTTTACTCGGTCACTGTTTTTACAGCTGGGCCAACAATGTCGAAGCACAATCAAGATATCTTAAGAAAGAAACGAGATGAAGTGGTGAAAAAGATGCAACCCGACAAGGTAATCGACCAACTTGTTAAAGATCAGGTCGTCACTGCCGAGCAGGCGACAGAAATCCGTACCAGCCAGTCAAGTCGGGATCTCATCGTGGCGGCCTTGCTGGATCTTCTGCCATTCCAAGGGGACCAGGCATACACGGGGCTACTGTCAGCTCTCCGTGACACGAACCAGCCTTACCTTGCTGCTCTGCTGTGCGGTACTAGTTCCTCTGAAATACATTTTCTACCAATTGAGTCACATTTTGAGGCCACACTAGTACCGTAAAGGCATAACAGCCAGGCCTGCGACCTACATGTGTTTTATATACCTTGGGCAGGACCTGCTAAACCGTTCTGAGGTTTCCACTTTTGTGCGCGTGGCCTTTAATCAGTTGTCAGCCAATCAAAGAATTCGTTTTACCTGAAGGATCCTGATGTTAACATTTAGGCGATTTTCTGATTGGCTAACAGCTAGATAGAGCCCTTCCTCCAGGTATATTGTAGAGGCCTCAAGCAATGCTCTGTGTGGGGCAAGGAGGTTATATATAGTGACAGAATGAAATGAAAGCAATGTTGCACGTCTGTAACAGACCATAAAGGCTCAATCTTCTGTAAGAGACCTACCACTCAATGGACTTTGACAAAAGCTGCTCTCTATGTTACAGAGAAACCCGACCAACCCGCTAAGGTCATGGTTACGTTTGCTCGGCACGACTCTTTTGACGTCTCCTGGACGCCTGGATCTGACGGAGGAGCCGAGCAGCATTTTAAAATCATTTGCCACAGAAAGGAGGAAGATAGCGGCCTCGCCACATCACCCATTGAAACGAAGAAAGGTGCCACCAGTCATCGCATTGATAGCTTGCAGCCGCAAACAATATACACCGTTAAAGTCTGCGGAGTGAATGTGATGGGACAGGGCCAGTACCAGGAAACAGAAGTAGCAACACGAGGTCAGTACAAAATGTGTTGTACTGCTTCATATATTGTTTTTATTATTGTTTCTCATGTGTTTCTGTCTGTCATTGTGGTGATTTTAATATTGTTACTCCTATGGTTTCTTTTCATTGTGATTGTTATATTTTATGTTAATGTTGTTGCTATGGACATTTTTTGTCTTAAAGCAAATAAATAAATAAAGTTCAAAGATCAACATGGAGAGTCTAAACTAGAACATGGAATTTGCAACTGAATTATTCAGTCCTGTCTATGTCCCTGTTGCTCTGGGCACATGACTTGTACGAACGTTTGACGTTAGCGATCGGTCAAAGTTTGTTGAAAGCCTATATCGCCCCTCGTCCCGGTTAAGAGAATTACTTTCATGCTAATGCTGCTAGTAATGTTGATGTCTTCACTTACAAGATTCAGTATTCTGTCTGTTTTGTAAAATCATATGAGCTAATTGTATCATGAGTGTTTATATGTATAACATGCCGGTTATGTAATAGGTGACAGATCTGATAAACACATCATAGAGTTAACTTGATGTTCTCACCAACCACCACTCTATAGCTGAGCCGACAATGTCCGAGAAATGCCAGCAGATTCTGGAGAAACACAGTGCTGCCTTAGTGGATAAGATGCAGCACCAGAATGTGGTGGACTACCTCATCCAAAGAAACGCTATCGAGGCCATCGAGGGAGAAAATATGCAACACATCGACAAGTCGAGCAAAGCGGTTGTCCGTCGCTTACTTGAATGTCTACCTTACAATGGTGACCGAGCTTTCAGCGGCCTGTTATCTTTCCTGGAAGAGACAAAACAGGATTACCTGAGTGCTTTGCTTCGTGGTGTTGGTAAGATATTGAAACTTGTGTACACTGCCTTGTAGACGTGGTCTTCACCAGCACGGAGTTCAATTACTTTTCTTGATCCATTCGTATCCATGTCTATATTGCAAAAGTCAATATTGCAAAAAATGACAACGTTTTCCCTCAGTAAAGATAAGCACATACATGCAGTGACGTGTGTATAATCATTAACGATCACATCAGCGCTTAAAAGTTTATGTACTGTGATTGCCTTTTCATTGTAATGTAAGCCATGGCTTCCATCTGCTTTAAACGTATACTTTTTATAATGTTTGCTGTACTGCTTTTCAGAGAAACCTGACCCTCCCTCTGGCGTAACTGTCACATGTTTCTCCCATGAGTCATTGGATGTGAGCTGGACACCTGGGTCTGATGGAGGTTCTGTTCAGCACTTTGAGATTGTCTACCAGAAGAAAGGAAATGGCACTACACCAAACACCATTGAGCCGAAGGAAGAGGGCATCACAAACCATCTGATAGACGGCCTGGAGCAGAGCACAGTGTATGTCGTGAAAGTCAGAGGAGTAAATGTCTTAGGACCAGGAGAGTTTCAGTCTCAAGACACAGAAGCCGCTACACGTGGTGAGTCGTTTTTCCTGTTTATCATATGCATAATGAATGTCCGCGCAATTACGCAGCTAGTTAATCAAGTCAGCCTTGAAGCAAAACCAAAGCCTGTCCAGGACATAAGATACAAAACCAGACGTTCTACTGCAATACCAATGTCACAAATATCTAGAAATACACACACACACACACACAAACACACATTGAGAGAGAGAAAGACAAGAGAGAGAGAGAGAGAAAGAAAGAGAGAGAGAGACAAAAAACAATACCTTCATTTTTCATGAAGGTAAGTATCATATGTGCAAATGACTGTTCGTTATTTGACCAAGATTATAAAAATGTTCAAGCTAAAAACAAGTAACAGCTTTTAGCCCTTACACTTTGTTTGCCATTCTAATTTCTAACTGCTTATCTTTCATTTTGTAGCTGGGCCGACAATGTCCAAGGAGTATCAGGATCTGCTGAAGAAAGCGCGCAGTGAAGCAGCGGAGAACATGTTACCAGAAGGTGTCATATCCCACCTCATCAGCGCCAGCGTGCTGGAACCAACAGAGGCGAAGATGATCCGCTCTCGCAAGTCAACAAATGAAATCACCTGTGCCCTGCTAGACGTCTTACCTTATAAGGGTGATGAGGGGTACGGAGCACTGCTGACGGCGCTTGAAGCGACCAATCAAAACTACCTTGCCGCTGTGTGTTCTGGAAAGGGTCAGTTACACAACACCGTAACATTTGAATTAGCTATTGTAGTCAACTTGATTTCGTTTACTGATATATCCGTAAATACTGCATCGATTTCATGGCATTATACATATTCTTTATTGCCCTTTACCACGATATTTAATTTGTTTCATGATTATGGTTCCAGCACCAAAGCTACGTATATGTGAGTAGGTAAACCAGAAGTGCCTTTAGCATCTGTTCGTTAATGATTAGACTACGTTTATATCAATAGCGAGTTTGTATGTTTTCGTTGGATGGGCTGGGATACTAGTAAATAGAAAATAGCGACCTGACCATATTTTTTCAGGACCGTAACCCGAAACACAACATTCAACTCTCTTTTTTTTTTCAGAAAAACCGTCGCCTCCAACAGACGTAACCCTCATATCTAACTGTTACGACGAGCTGAACGTAAGCTGGACGCCAGGATATGACGGAGGGTCTGAGCAATACTTTGAAATCACGTATCGAGACAAGGACCGAGATGGCGACTTCAATGCACCGCCAATCGAAGTCAAGACATCGAACGTCAACAACCATCAGATTGAGGACTTGCAGGAGAGCACAACGTATGTGGTCAGAGTAAGGGGAGTGAACGAGCTAGGGCCAGGGGAGTACCAGGCTCAAGACGCCGAGGGAACTACAAGAGGTGACCAGTTGTGATTTTATCAAACACTCTTACACATTGAATATATTGAAGATGTATGTTGCATTCTCATGAATACCTTCATTGAGTAATAGCAATTATTTCACAGCCATATGATACCCTGTTGTCATGTACATAGATGTAAGTTATATGATCATGTTGAGATTTGAAGTTTCTTAATAATGCTATTTCATTGCGACTCTATAATGGCCGCAATATATAATTTTTTTCATCATTATTCTGATGTTACAATTAGTCTCGGGTGGAACCATATCTAATCTAAAACGTTTCCGTTTAAAGTTCAAAACATCTATGGGAAGTTGACCAGATGCTTTGTATTCACTTCCACATCATCTACCTACCGTCAGGGGCTCCTGCTCATCCGGACTTTCTCACCATCAAGAAAAGGACGGATTCCTCGCTGACTCTGTCATGGAAACCTGGGCGTGTCGAAGACGACCCTTGGGAGGACTACTTCCTGCAGTACAAGGAAAAGGCGTCAGGGACGAGTCTTCCCTTCCTCGCCCCGATACGTGTGGTGCCACAACTCGCTACTGAGTACGTGATCGAGGATCTGGAGCCTGACTCAGCCTACACCATCAAACTGTTTGCAAAGAGTGCGAGCAAAACCTCGAAAAGCGTTACCTTGACGGGGGTTACAGATGCCAAGCTTGACTAATTAGCGCTCACTGTCCGCCCTACTGACCTGTCAATTAGCACTGCGAAAGTTTATGTAACGCAGGCTAACTGATCCCTTTACAGAATACAAAATTTATCTCAAATCTATCGTTGCTATAAATTCGTCTTAACTATTTCATCTTTCCATTGATTTAAACCTCAATGCAAAAATCCAATGGCGCACATAGATTGCTATTGAAAAATCAACTACAATCTGTACCTTAGAAACCGCCCGACTTTTTCATATGTTACTCTGCTCAGACATAAATAAACATTTTAGAAATAAAATGGTACTAATAATGTTTTTGGCCTTGAGAAAAAAGTAAAAGTCAGCACAATCCTTGGGTGTGCAACACAGACATGTTGGTACATGTGTTGCGTTGGTGTTGTGGGCTCGTAATACTGGTAAAAAGGGACAAATGTCTGTCGAATATTCTGCACAGTTATATTATCACTCTTTCTCTGTCATGCTATCCAAAAGAATTAAAACTTATTGCATGAGAGCTATTTCTTAATCATTGTGTGTTCTTCCATCACCAACCACCAACGCGTGCTCATCTTCGCAGAATCAATCAATTTGAATGAATTGTCGCCACTTGCAGATCGACTCGAATACCAACTGCAACTATCATTCAGCACAAATAAAATTTCATTCTGAGTCGAACATAAATTTGTCAAGACATTACAGAAATACAATCTTGCCAATATTTCCCTGGTAAATAGATCATACTGGAACCTCTTTCTTTCCAATGAGCTAAAATGTCCCAAGTACTTTATTCGTCCACAAGTTAACTTTGTCTATTGCAATGACATTGGCTATTGAAACTTTTTATCTCTATAAGGTGACCCCAATTTCCAGCCTTGTCATAACAGCTGCAGTGTTTAAAGCCCAAACTTCATGTGGCATTGACATTCTTGTCACGTAGAGATGTAAGGTATGGATCGCTTAAGTCACTATCTGCGTTTCCAATTGTAACAGGAAATTGTTCCTTAGCGTGACAGATAACACTTGACATTTTATCTCGTCCGGGAAGACAGTGACAAGTGATAGCTTGTACAGGAAAACGATATTGCCCATACGTCTCAACATGTTTTATTGAGTTTTACAGAAAGACTCATATCGAGGCAGGTCTGTAACGTGATGCTCTCTGTCTTCCCACTCTTCATACAAAATCCGAAGTTATCTTCGCCTGAAAGTTCAGCTGAGTGGGTAAATTACATTGTAGATAATTCAAGCTGTTTGCCGATTAAAAAATCGGGACTCGCAAAAATGCGCCCAAATACGCTATCTGAAACCATAGCTCTGGAAACGTGACTTTCTGCACGTGTGACGTCAACAGTGGATCAAAGGTTGCCGGAGGTTGATATAGCCCCCCGTCCCGGTTCGAGAGTGTTTACTACTCTAACAAAGGAATCATCTTTATTCGTAATATCACGTGCACAAGTACTGCATTCACAAATTCCCTGAATTTGCCTACATCAAGTATTCATGCGCGCACTATGGCTTTCCAGCTCACATGTCTCATATGCTAATTTCTTATCTTGTTGTCGAATCCATTTTACGTGTTCCGCTCAGATATTGTGGTATATTACATTAGATTATAAGAAATAGAATTGAATGGAATGTGTTTTTCATCTTTGGAAGTACAATTCGTATCACAGCGTTCATGATATTGCAATGGTTTTATCAACATTCTATTCCCCTTATTAAAACCTTCTGGTTTATGATGACATATTCAATATGACCCAATATCTAATTGTTGTTAGAGCAAAACAAAAAGCCAATCAGGGGCGCAAAAACCTCATTTGCTGGTCTGTTTTTTTTTTTTTTTACTCGAATTTCATACGCCAGGCCTGCGCCGTGAATTCGACTTTCATTGCCCCAGCTATATAGCCATTATTGTTCAGTCAGGTCGCGTACGGCGTGATCACCTGACTACAGCTAGCCGTCAATCAGACCAGGCTGGCTGCACGAAGCCACGCCTTCAAAACATCCGAATCTTCATTCTGCAATGTCATAGGTAGAACCACGTCTAAGGCTATACTCCTTGTATGTCAGCTGGTGGTTTTAACACGGCGACAATTGCACAGAGGCTTGTAGGAGTGCTAATGCTCGCAGATGCTGGTGAAATAACACGTTCATTGCTTTTAGTTGAACTTACGCCATGCTTCTATGAGGATGCTGAGACCGCTAGAAAACCCGGGAGGGAGCTATCTACATTTCATCGGGGCTGTCCTCGTTGGTATCGTCGGGTACTCGCGGGCGTACCCGTTCGGAGCACCGTCGGTCGCCTGCCAAGACCTGACTCCGGGCCACGGTAAAGCAGGGACGTCCAGCCGGGCATACCGCCTCGAGCTTACCGACAACTGGGGGAACGGCGTCGATGGATACCTTACGGGGAAGACCTATCATGGTAAATTGAACGCAATTTCTTTTACTTACAATGCTATTTCTAATTCACAGTGGAGTAAAACGCCAATAGTAGCTGACATTCAGTCAACAACAGAGCTGTATGCTCTTTCCCGTTATCTACTCATAATCATGATTGCCATTGATTTAATGCCTAAAACGTCTCAACCAGGTGTCTTTTATACGGTTACTGGCAGCCGTAGAGGCACATGGATTTGAAAGAGGTCTCTTGTTGTGGGATGAACGATCAAAGGATATTGATTCACAAAGCATTTCATCTCAGCCAAATGCCAACCTTACTAGCTGTCGGCGAAATCTACAATGAAAACATTTTCATCAACCCTCGGTCAGAGCCGAAAGCATCGATGATTAGATAAGTAGTTGATGCAAACATCGTATTACTATCTCTAACACCGCTTCAATACTACAATTGTATACGTTATTGCAATGCGTAGTAGGTTGCTAGTGATGGCTGACTATAGTAGATCTAGCAGGTCGTACAATGTATGTAATGTAATGTAATTCTTCACGGACACATACAGTAGCTACAATACTACTTGCAAAGTATTTGGCGTAAAGTGTACTATTCTGTATATAATATAGCAGGGACTTGTATAGTCTATGGCCCCCAAAGATAGTCCAATTTACATTGCCACACATTGTGTAAGTGAAAGACCTAGCTATTCCCGCTGCTAAATACGGTATCCTCAGATATGACACCACGATAAATTGTTTTTTAGGCGGTCAGTATTATGACTTACTACCCGCGCAGTGTATACGCGCCGTGTGTCATTAAGCAAAGCGTCCATTTAGGACGGACAGATTAATTTGTGGCGCTCGCAAAGCGGGCGGGGAGGGTGGAGTATAGTAGGTTGTCGACCCACGGGTTTCTTCTCCTGATGAAGTTACGTTCAATGAAATGTCATTTATCGGATTATTTCTGGGTCATGAATTGAGCGAGATGTCCCGATTGCGCGTCTCTTCTGTTGTAATGAGGTAAAATTCGCAGCCATAATATTTGCTTGACCAATAAGCGCGGTGAAAACGTTTATCTTTGCCGATTGAAAAGCGGTAAAATTTCATTGGCGTGTTCCTCTGATGTGAACTCAATTCCATGCTATGTCTATTTTCCCGTGCACTAATACATCTCAAGCTATTAGAATCTCATCTAACCGGTACCGTCATTGATTCTGAAAGTACCCGACGCTGAGATAATAGCACATTGCCAAGTGGACCCTGTCTGGTTCGTTTTTTTTTTCACATTGAGTGACATTGTACGAACGTTTCATCGTTGATACGACATTGAAGTCAATATAGACTTGATTGACAATACTACTGTGTTGAAATACCCGACTCGTGGATTGTGTGGAATAGATCCATAAACATTTAAAGCTAGAAGTAATTGAAAAATCCATGATGTATGTTCCGTAAATAATAACAGTAATAAAAGCAGTACAAATATACGGCCCCGGCCAGGGTACACTGTGCTGTGTGTAGCGTGGCATGTAAGAAAGGATCTCTAGCTCAGCACATCAGACTTAGCTGTAATGTAGCAATGGTGATATCATAGCCAGTTGGGCTGGGTTAGGATCGATGTGAAGCGACCTGCAGGCCTACATGTAGTGAACTTCTCGTGAATAACAATAAATTAAGGTTCGAACAAACAAAAAGTCATTGTATGCCGGTCGTACATTCTGTACATCTTTTAAGTTTCAGAATTATCATCAAACTTCTCTAGGTCGGTTGTATAACAAAGGGCTACACTATTTTACTAGTATAGTCTCTGAGGAGGGAAGGAAAGTTGACTACGAGCGTCGGAGGTTGCGAACTATTTTCTCTGGGCATCTTCGGTAGATTTTATCAGACAACGTATGGATTATTGTGTGCTTCTTCAGCGCAGCTGGCAAGAATGTTCTTCTCCCTTCTGTCTCATTTTTTCACTATGGGGCAACTGGCGAGCATGAATGGAGCAGTTCTCTCTTAGATTTCCTGTCTGAGTGCGTCGATGTAGAAGTTCTTTTGTCTTCAAAAAACTTCAGATAATGCATTGAGCCACTTCTACGAGTACTATCATGGTTGCTTTGGCGTGCGAATTGAGAGCAATGTTGCTCTTCAGATTTCACTTATATGCGAACAACAGGCCAATATGAAGTTTGGGCATCATTCTGGAGCGAATATTTGCTCTTAAAAGCTGTATTTTAGCTATAGAAGTCAGACAGTCTCATAGAGCACCCCAATCTTCAAGTTCATTCAAGGAAATTGATGACTGTACCAATTGCTGTACTGTCAACTGCAACATGACATGTATGTAAATATTTTGTATGTACGTCTTTATTTTGTCATGAAGTCCAGGAAGATTAGCGGTGTGTCCTAGGGCACGTCACAAACGGATTTTTAGATAAAGTCTCAAGTCTCAAATGGATTTTTAGATAAAGTCTCAAGTCTCAAAGTCTCACATGTTTATTTGCTTGTTGCCAAACTGCGTACGAACTTGATGTGTGTTGTGGAACGTGTAGTGCACGGAATGCTGGGATGTTTGCATGACCTCCTCTGGTGTAGTCCAGCACGTCACGCTGTTTTTATCTGATTTAGCGAATGAGACATTCAAATCATCCACGCCACTGTCATACTAACGTGAAATAATGTTCCAATTTGCCACCACCTTAATGGGATACCAAATGACTCCAAAGTATTACCGGGTCATAATCATAACTTGTAATGTCAGGATATCTATAGGCAGTGATCTGATCAATCACTTTGTGAAGTCTAGACATTCATAATTGTCAGGTGAACAGCCAACCGTATCGGTTTCATCTTCTGTGGCAAGCAGACCGCGACGTTACTATGTTTGAAAAATGTCTGTGCCACGATGCAATATACTATGAGTAATGGTAGAGGATTCCGCGCTGGGAATCAACAGTAGAATCTACATCCGTCTTTATGATTGTTTTTCTGCCCTTGGTTACGAAAGTCGTTTGCTGCCTCGTAGGGACATTCTCGGCTATGACAAAATTACCCAACCCTTAGACGAGATTCTGGTTGTATACGATGTCATCTAAAGGTCGTCTACTCACGTAGAGATGAGAGGTGTCCCATCTTAATCAAAGCGTACTGTCGTCAGTGTCATCGCTGGTAATTACGTGTGGGTACCCCACTCAGGGCTCAGCTCCGCAAGAGCACTGTCCTCGGTACGACACTACACAGTACACACGTAAATGAATTGTTTAGCCCAGGAGCAAACGGCTCTTACTTTGAAAAAAGAAAAAAAATACCTCCGGGCTTACACCCAGGGCAACACCTGTAGTAGAGCACGGCTATCAGACAGTGGTGAAAAGGATCCGATACATAAGCCTCTCAGAAGAACTCAATGGAAAATTACTCCACGGATGTATCAGACTATCCCATCTATCTATCTACCTATTAAGCAACGTTATGCAACTGATAGCGTTATGTCTTCTTAACTTACTAATGCGCCATTGAATAGGAGTTCAAAAACTGCATAGGCGTGACACGAACATTTGGACAAACAATATTGTTACTCGTAACATAGGGGCTCGGGTGAATGTCTATGCAAAGGTGTCTTATGACTAAACGTCCATACTTCATTGAAAATACACAGATCAAATATGTCTTGCCATCGACTGGGGTTAGTTGGTGGCATGGCTTCAAAACAGGTCTACCATGGCGTAAACTGTCTAGGGAAGCTCAAGGCCCTATTGGTACATGGTAAGTGGCAATGTAGGTCCATCCTTGCTTCTATGAAGACGTGGACTTGGTTGGATGTCTGAGAAATACCGAGGCACCGCCAGGTTTATTTTATACTTGGTAAATAGTCGTATTAACGCGAAGTCAGAAAGTCATAATATACATAAATTCCAGCTAGTTAGATATACCCAAGTACAGTCTTTAGACACTTGTGATCGATAATGATCGATACTGGAATGGTTGCCTTAAACTTAAAGATGGGTTTAGGGTCTGACCCTTCCTGCAATATTTACGGTTCAGTTCCTAGGATCGATAAGTCCTATCGATGGACGCCTATTTTCCACCCTTGCAGTCAGCACAAATTCCAACAGAGTCGATCCAAACATTTTATGTGACGCTAGAATGTATACGGGTACATTGTATACGCTTAATTATGTCTGCTTTGCTAGAAAAGGGTTACGACTTTTAAAGGTTACATGTTGAGCAATTAACCCCGAATGACTCTGTTGGATCAATTGGGAACGTTATGACTCGTTGGAAGCAGAGGACTGATAACTAGCAATATCAAACTGGCTGAACTTGCACGTGAAGTCAATACTGAACATATAGAGGGCTAGTTTGTGTGGTTCTGTTTCCATTTGCAGCAGAGAATTTTTAAGTCTGTAAGTTTTTTTCGCCGTCGTGTAAACCAGAGGTATTGTCTGTGTGTTTGTTAGCATTAGTGTGCCCATTGTTGTTTGAATGCTGTAGAGTGATATGGCGTGAGGTGGAAGATTTTGTAGCCGGAGGTTTGCAGGATGGTTGGCTTGGTTAGAGTTCAGAGTAGGTTCCCACAGGCTGGCAGAAAAGCGATGGACATAATCAACGAGATATTCACAATAACTTTTACGAAGGTATCAGATCTTTAATTTCTTGTTAAAAGGTAGACGATCTATCGTTAGAGCAAGAGGTGAAAGTGACTATCCCTATGATTGTGCGGATGGCTGTTGTGTTTTCGTGGAGTCATGATTTAAGACATAGCTAAAATAGTTCTCCAAGGTAGATTTAACAGCAAGAGTATCTTTCAAGAAGGAGGTTCGCCTCCGACGGGGATATTGTTTTTGGTTGTGTATGTGTTAGTCATACGGTGACTTAATATGAGTTTTGGTAGTTATTGTCACGAAGGTATTCAGGTACTGCAGCAATACAGGTTGACACCATGTTCCTGAAAGTGGTGTGGAATAGTCCATAGACAGCTAGCCTGCCAGGTGAAGTCATTAACCTCAATTTGGGATACCTAGGTGATCTGGAACTTGTTGAATACAACTGTTATAGCACATGATTAGGCTGGGGCTATGGTTTTAAGACATTCACAAAAACGGTGAATATCTCACGGAGGTATGGAGTCTTCTATGTCTTGTTGTGTATTGATGAAGCGACCATGATCAAGCCTCCCAGCCCAAGCTTCCCGTGCGGCTGCAATTGCAACAGAAAAATTGGCTAGGGGAATTCTTGCCTCCTCTGCCTCCCTCACCACTAGTACAGGATGGAACCCGCAGAGATACCGGCGTCCTTTCAACCTCCTGCAAATGTCAATACTCGGATCGACATCACATGTATCTATTTAATTAGCGGGTGACATAACCTGATCGCAGGGTAGATCTTATCACTCAGCGATCTATTCCCATCTTCAAAATCGTTCCAAACTGTCTCATCCGCTGGGCGTGAAAGGAATTGATACAAGCTGGAGGGATAAAAGTCTATCTAGTCATGATACCTGACTGCTGACTGATGTATAACAGTAGGAATTATAGGAGTCTTTCACAGCTACAAAAGATTGATATTTTGATTGAAGATAATCCGTGAAGTCACAATGTTGCTTTATCGATCTGCATTATCTAGATTAACACAAAGTAGATTTAGTAGACTGTATGTCTGCTGTACTGATTAATTGTTGTGAACTGTTTCCCTCACTTTGTATGTGTGAGAGCGCTCTAGCTGTTGTAAGATTCTTGTAAAAACACCGCTTTCTACGACATATTTCTGTTGTGATAAGCATAAATTGCGCTCAGAACAATCATTATGCCTCTTGTCCATTTGATTTGTTCTCAAAGTATATTTTGCTCACCTAAAAATCATCTTTTTCAAAAGGTTCAAGTTAACTTGAGCATTGTCCCGCTTACTATTCCTCTACGTAACTACAAAGAGAAGTGTACGTACTATGCTGAACACATAAACTTCCTTACCAATCCGGTCGCCTGTGTTTTAAGCCAAATCCCCGAGTCCTTCTGTTGAATAAGTGGTTTAGCCACATGTCTGGCAACAGGAGAAGGCGCTTTGGATTTGGTTTTCTCAGCTCAGGGTAAATTGCAAACTGATTAAACTGTCTACATTTCAGCTTTGCCAGACTAACAAGTAAAGTCAATCACCTTCGTCCTAGGCTGTCGTTCGATCTTGATGTTGCAGAATTTTCAGCCGCAGGTTTTTCTTCGTAACGAGACAGTTGAAGTTTCTACGTTTTGTCTGGGTTTAAGCTTTAGGGACAAGGACATTTACAGAACACTGTCTCTTCCTTTGCCTTATGAGGGACTTTAAGTAATCCATCATATAAGCGTTTGATAATTGTAGAACTAGGTCTACAGTCAGTGTGACGCCCATACAAACGGTCTGGGATTTAGGGGTTCCTATAGGAAATCTGTTGAGACCGACATGTATTCATCAACATTCTCAACTTCTCAGTGCATGTACTGGGTGGGGTGACAGTAAAGACACGGTGAGGTTTATTAGTTTGTTTCTCAGACGACTGTCTGGTGTCATCTATAAGAAAATATGAATATATGGCAAAAGAGGGTTCAACGACCCCCTACCTCCTTGAAATATTTGTAACTTTTGTAGTTTTATATGCATTGTGATGTTCGCCTTTAACTAACTAACACATGTCACATGTATGAAGTTCCCATCATTTATCACCGAGGAGCCTTTTTGTATCATCTATGTAAGCTAGGCCCTTATTTTCATGTTTGGTATCTTTTTTTGTTTGTTCCGGCTACTATGAATTGCATGTACATGTGCAATTTGTATTGAGTTCCCATTATGGAGAAGCACTGGAATTAAAAACTTTCCTCACTAAATCTTGCAAGATAAGTTCTCATTGTATAAGGTGTGTATCTTATTGTGTGCATCGCTGGTTTGAGCTACTTGCGTGCCCGTCCTTCCTTTCTTCAGTTATGCTCTTCAAAAGATCTTAACAAAAATGCCGAGAGGCCAGATTTTTGAATGGTTGACATTTCTTGAAAAACAGATGATATCTATCTATTCCTCACAGCAGCACTTAAGTCTCTGGCTGTGCGTCATTAAGCATTCTTCTGGCCACTGAACTGACGTCATACCCCAGTCAGCCCACACTTTGATTGCTCCTCAGGTTACGACCCAAAAGGTGAAACGCCTTGAGAAATGCAAAAGCTTATCTTAAAACTGACAAACGACAAATTTCTTCTTGTCGCATATTGGCAGCTTTTTTTACCGCTGGCCTGGTGCCATGTCCGGACAAATGGCTGCATGCGGGTACCTTTGTAACTTTTCTCTTCCATCTCCACTTGTGCTTATCTCCTGTCTGTAAAGGTTACCTTTCCCCACCCCTCTCTCCTGTAACTCACGCCGAAAAAGCACTTTTGTCCAATACAAATTTTAAAAGCCTCGCTTAGACAACAATTACGGTTCAAATGGTCCATCTTTCACTATCAAAGCTGACATAAATGATGCCCATCTTCTGACATGCAGGGTTTGAAGGCGCCATATGGCCCGTTTTACGGCGATTGAACGCGGCAGTTCCTGGAGTTTAAACCATTCCCCGTGGCCATCGTCGTCACCGGATGTATAGAACTGAGCGGGAAGCCATCCGGTCCAATCGGTCTTCAGTGACCGTGCAAATATATGCCCCATATTCAAGAAAATAGTGATTTTTCGCTTTGGCGTGTTGTAGAAGATGGCAGTAAAAATGAAATAAACATAACCTCTGAATTGGTCTATTTCCACCTGTTCTTGGGTAGGGTAGAATTGCCATCTGTCAGACTGTGTGAACTACAAATGTTTCGATATCACTAATGACATGGACATAGAATGGGTCATTTGCTTCACAAATTTGTTATAGCATATTTTCGGTAGAGTCGTCTTGTATCATATTAGCATATAACTTTTTGTTGAAATTGAAACTTTAGATTATACATGAGTTGCATTTGATCTGTTATTAAACACTACTGAAATGTGTTTGAAACATCGGTCTGGCGGTTGTGACGATTTGAAGCCAAATATAGATATTGATATATCATATGTATAATTTTTATGTATATATTTATACTTAGAGAGAGAGGGGGAGAGAGATTCCAACTTCTGTAATGATTCCTCATGGCTACTATTGTCTTCCCCAGTGTCCATCGTCACTACAGAGAACTGGCCGCCGTTTCGAGGCTTCGCCCTCAAGGCCACAGCTAAGGACGATCCCGGCATCTTCAGGGGGACCTTCCGCGGGCCCCTGCCCGGGGGGACCCAGGAGATGGCCGGCTGTGGCTCCATGAACGCCATCACCCACACGGACAGGCAGGAAATGGTTCGGGTGGACTTCCGGTGGACCGCCAGGAAGAACGACACGAAGTGCATCAAGTTTTGGTGAGATTATCAATCGCATATTCGAAGCTGCTAGTGGTTTATGTATACTTAGCAAAAGCTAAAAATCCTTTATGGATTCTGCTGATAGAATAAGAATTATATATAACTTTGTGCAAAGTGACCAAGAAACCTACCTACATACTACCGTGCAAGAACACTATCTACCCCCAGAAATTGATGACCATAGCTTGTGTAGAACATGGAAGCAAAAACGGACGTTCTCCTACAGTACCCAGGAAAACCGCCGGTGGGTAAGGGGTGGGGGTGGTTGTGTCGGGCAAAATCTAGTCTTTGGTAGAACAAGATCTGACCATACACCAAATTTCGTGACATTCCATTCATAGCTTAATGAGTTATTCAACCACATAACATACAAACATGCGCACACCACTCTTAAGGCCCCCTCTCACTTGACGTGCGGCACGCTTGCGGCATTGCTGCGTTCGTTCACTGCGTCACTGTTTTGTTATTTTCTTCGATTTTTTATGATTCAGATATTGCGCAATACGTAAAAGTATAACATAAAAGACGACAAAATATACAACAAGTAAGAAAATTCGTTCTTTATCTCTGAAATTCGTTGAGCATCTTCCGAACGCAGCAATGCCGCAAGCGTGCCGCACGTCAAGTGAGAGGGGGCCTTAACATAACCTTCTTGCGACGTAAAAGCATGATAAAAAAACCCGCACGCACTTTCAAATACCCGCATATGGACGACCAACGACGTACTTCGTGCTCAACGACAAGATGAAACACGCCGACAGTGAGAGGCGAACTTTGTGAAAGAAAGTGCCCCAGAGTATTGCCAGAGACTCCGACAGAAGGCTGTGTGCCAAAAAAGGGGCAGATATCGAATGGCTTACAGCGTCTATCTAAAACCCGAAACATTCCCTCATGTATCAAGAGTACCTTTTTAAATATTTATACACTTCATTCCTACCGGTTATGACTTCTGTAGGTCTACAATCAATAACTGAGCCGAACAGATGGGACAACACATGATACAGTAATGTATCAGTGACACACGCACTAAGGGGGAGAATAGCAAAATTGGTGTGCGAGTGTTTAACAGCAGTGCTGGGCGATATAAGGCAGAGGGGAGGAACGATATATAAATGTGTAGTAGTCCAGTTACAGACAAGAATGGTGATGGTTTTACTGCACTCTGGCTGCTACAGATGTACAAAGGTTTGAACCACGAATGTCTAACCCCTTAGTTAAAATCTTCCCAAGGCATATTCTCTTTTTCTTTGCCGTGAGAGAAGTACAGAACACGTACCTGACTTGCATACATTCAAGAGACATTTCCCGTATAGCCCCATTCCACTAGACGGCGATCGTGCTGTGACCTCATTGCAGGCTCGTTGAGACCTAAACCTACATTTGTGTAACAGTTCTCTTCACAATGAAATACATGTATTATGTAAAATGTTAAAGTATGACGGAACAGACAAAAACACACAAAGCGTAAAACTATTCGCTTTTATGTCTGAAATTAGTTGTGCGCTCTGTCAATCACTCGTTCGCACGACAATCTCAGCGAGGTCACAGCCCTGGTGGGAATGGAGGTTATTATGCGATGCGGCGTCTCTATTGCATATTGGAATGATAAGTGCATATCGATGTGTAAAGGCCAAAGCATCATTCTCTTCCTCATTGTTTTCCATCCATTACATAGATTAGAATTTTGACACAGCTATGCCTGAGTTCAATCAGGTCGTCTGAAGGACCTCCTGGCTATTCTAACTAGCTGCCCCCACCCCCAGCTTTAACGTGCGTTGAAGCTGAGATGATGTGATGGCACTGGTAGAGTGATTCCCTCTGAAAAACAGATACATGTATCTCAGCTTGGGTAAGTGAATATCAAATGGAACATGACGACAAAACATGTTGGCAGGCTCGATGATGATATTGCTGAATATATCATATCAACGTTACGTTTTTTTATAACTACGGAAAGCGTCTCATATCCTGTTTTATATTCCGATCTTATCGATTATTGCAGTACTGAATCGTTATATTTTCTCGGCGCTTGCGTAATCCTCAGAAAAGCTGGAGCAGTAATTGACTCGTCTATACAGGCAGGCATATTCAAACGTTCGATTAATGTGTTCCCTGCATGAAAACGCCATTCCTGGCGTCAGTTCACTATAAAACTACCGTCTAGAGATCACCATTACCCTTTTGCAGTTTCCACCCATGTGGCATTTCGTAATTTATTGTCCAATCTATCGGGCACTTACTAGAGATTTAGGCTGAAAACTTGCTTGGGTGATGCGTGGTTTTCTTCGTTATCTACATCAACAGGAGTCAAAGCACATTTGAACTGCAGTAAAATGATGTTATGACATATATTCTGCCTTACTTCACTATTTGAACACGTATATAAGCCCTGACGGCAAAATGACTGCACCCCACAGAATTTTACCCGCTAGATAGACAAAATGCCTCAATGTTTACACCTTTTCTGTCAGCGCCAAATCGTCTAGGAAATGTGACCACGGCAATCTTTTGTTGTATTCCCTTCAATTCAACTTCAGGTATATGTAAAATCATAAATCACACACACAGTATAATGTATTTGTGACCTTTCTTTATTTCGGTACAACGTATCTAAAATCATTCATTACCTGAAAAGCTTTCATCATTGTCAAGACGAGTTTATATGCATTTCCGTAAAAAATAAATGTCTTTGCTTGGACAACAGAAGTAGTTGATTGATTCCGGTCTTTATAATGGGGTGGGGAAAATAAAGCGGTTATAAGATTGAGCCAGTGACGTTGACGGTCCCCTATAAAACCCTTCCAGTCGACCTCCTACAGAAACGTTAAAATGTGTTTAGATTGCATCTTTAGGTTGAAAGGTTTTTATGACAGAGAAGCCCGATAAAATTTCACTCGGGAGAAAAGACTGTGCGGAAGCTATCATGGCAGAGATCCCTCAATCGATTACTTTCCCCACTGGTCGGCAGGAAATAATACGGACGGTGTTTTTACTGGGCTCCAGAAGGGTATTACGAGACTATTACCAGTCTTGATGCGAGCTCACGCCGTGAACACACATACTAAAGGCTTCAATTGAGTTGTGATTGGTGACTCCACTTGTTATATGGCTCCAGGCGTCTCATGTACAGAATGGATCATGTAGTATATGTACTTCTGTCAATTCATACTGGTACTTTGTATATTGTCTATCCGTTCATCATTTATTTGTTTGTTTACTTTTTGAAAGTTCTATCAAAGGAAGGCAATAGCTAGAGAGGATTACAATCTTTTATCTTGTTTACTATACAAAACAATACTCATTGTGGGTCTCTCAAATGTTTGAGTTACACTACCTCCTAGTAAGTGAAATATGGAGGTCAAAAGATGGTAGTGGCAGTGGAAAAAACATGTCCTTACTGTAGAACTTCGGAGTTGGGATACAAGTGAGAACCTCAGCGGAGTATCCGTCATTCATAGTTATAGTCATACGGTGCATCACAGCACGGTTGGGGTTGTACCACCCCGTAAATATACCGCCCCTTACGGGGTGGTATATCCTTTCTTCTAGCTATAGCTAAATACAAGACGGGGATACGCCAGTTCTCCCGTCCGGGTGAATGGAGTACTAGTAACCGCGCGTTACGGCGGCCACATGAAATAGCGATAAAGTAACACCAAACTTGCTACATTACTCATTTGAGAGAGGGCAAACAGGTCTCGTCCAAAAACAATTGGTAAGCGGATGTGTACCCTGTTGAGACATGTAAGGAAGCTTTGGGGATCAAGCTCCAACCCTGGTGTGACAGCAATAGTCCAATTTTAGCCTTACAGTGGTACTCTGTGTTATTTGTAACAGGGGCCTGCTCTCGTCTGGCTCACACGAAATGGATCCATCCACATTGTGGTCAGGTCATGTGAGCTTGGCTTCTGAAAGTTCTATTGAACAAGAAAGGTCACCCCAAACATCATAGTCCCGGAAAACTGATGACGCGGACGGTTTCGTGGCAGTCGATGCGCTTATATGTGCTCAAATTTCTTCCATCCCACTACTATGGGTAATCTTTCAAGCCTGGACTCTTTCCAAGTTACATATGAGAGGCTTAACTACTGCCCAGGAACACCATTCATTTACCCGTCACATTCCCCAAGTTTAGATTGATCCCTCGCAAAGTTGTAATGTTTTCTGCCTATTTGACTAGAAATGAGTCAGCGACTTCACAGTAATTTTGCCACAGGTGACTGCTTTACAATCAGTCAATTGTGACGCAGACGGCACTGAATAGATCGCAGTGGGATCACTATTATACATGCAGCCCCAAAGTTATCCAGGCGAAAGAAATATAAGAGACCAGAAAGATCTGATAACATATACTCTTTGCAATAAATCCGAGTACCGTAAGACAGCGGATGAATCAATGATGGCGGGGTCTAATGCTGGGGTTTTCGAGATAAAGTTGCAGCCAGGGTACCATTCGATTACTACAGGGGCTCCTTACACTTGCTGCCCTGAAAAAAATCGTCTGGGCAGCGAATGTAAAAGAGCCGAGGTAGAAATGTGATGGTGCCCAGGCTAATAAAGTGGAGGACCGCGTTTCAAAAATTGAAGGAGGAACAGGTTCTGGAAAAGTGTGCGAAAAATGCTGACGATGCTGACTGATGAATGGAGATCTACATACAAGTACATTTTGTCCTACTAAGCTAAGTGCATTTACAAACATGAACATGTGGATACGAGTTTAGCAGTCTGAGGTATAGGTCCGGCATCTTTTCACTTCTTGGTGATGGTGCAAATATAGGATTGTGAGGGTTTAGCTACAGTTGGTTTATCTACGCGGATGAGGAACATAATCTGTCCTTGCTACTCATATATCTTAAGTGAGAGGATTAACTTTCTATATAGAGATAGATAGCGTGTTTCTGTCATTAACATACATATTGCAATCTAGGATGAAGTGCGCATCATTCTCTGCCGTGGTTGAGTGTACAAAATTTACATATTCGTCATAATTGTTATTTTTTAAACATCTTTCCCTTGCTCTTTAAAAGTTAACACAGTCTTTGTCTCTGAAACCTGCACAGTGCGAACATCATGCCCAAATTGTACTTTCTTACATAAGGTTTCGATAGCCAGTTAAGGTCCATTACTCAACCTTGAGCGAGCCATGAGTCTTCCTTCCGACAAATGATGACAAATGTAGCGATTACTCTACTCTTCAGGGATGATAAAGGGCTGGCGGCATAAATTACCATGATCGATTAGGTGATTCCCAGGGAGTTATGACGCTCAGCGTGCCGTGTGTTTAACAGGTAAGGTCCCATCAACACACCATTTGTTACACCATTTTGGCAGCTAACGTCTAGGAAACTTGCGAGGTTGTGAGACAAAGAAACATCTTCTAGACGATTGACCTGGAGCATCAGACGACAAATAAGATGGATGTCTAGAGAAGGAGCGACCTGTAGTCTTCAGTGCACCTGAAGTCTGAACAATTAAGATCAGGTATTCTAGACACATCGCAACTTGAAAGCCACACGACTGAAACAACGCAGTTCTAATAGTGCATCCATTCGCATGCAGAAAACCTCGTTTGGGCGAAAGTTACTGTTTGGCTGTTCTTTTTTGTGTCAAGAGAGTAATACTGATCAACAAGCTTTCTTTTTGTGAGAGGTCATTTTATGTGCTGTTTGGATAAAAGTTAACTTTTCTTCGAGGTGTCGCGTCGTCTAATACCTATATTGGTCATGATTTTCTTTACAATTACGGAATGATTGGCATTCTTGTAAGAACTGTGCGAATATTCCGACAAAGGTATTAAACCGTAGTTATACTCGGCAATAAAGACGGTATTGACATTTCGAAAACTGTAAAATCTATCAAACATTAATGTAAAGTTCAGCACACCTGTGATAAGAATATATTGATTGCTATAAAACATGCATTGTCTGCTGAAAAGTTTATAATCCCGTTCCTCTTGTCTGCTATTTCGTGACATAAGTCAATAAAATACTATCAGCTCAGAAATATTACCCATTTTGAATTTAATGTTTTATTTACCAAATGTCGGCATTGATGTCGTCAGTTGAATGGCAGCTGCATTCTCATATCAGAGCACTGTTCGTAGCCAAACCGACAGACGATACCACATGTTAAGGAAACAGTAACTCTATAAGAGGGACGTGATATTCATTATGTTACTGCGTCGCTTGAATGCATTAGTGGCGTTAAAGTTTGCATCTACACCCACCCTAGACCTCCGCCCCCTTCTCCACCACCAGTAAATGGAGGTATTGTAATCCGTTGGTGTGTTTGTTTGATTTAGCGTGTGGGCACAATAATGAGGATATTGCTGGGTAGCAGCCTACCAGGGTGTAAGGTACAAATAGTGTAATAGGATACTTGAAGCATTGGAAGTCTAGTTTTACCCTGGGCCACTGTTGTAGATTGGCTGGAAATTATTATGACGGTCACACCCATTTTGGAGCTTGAATTTGAATATTTCCTTTCTTGGTGTCTCTCAAGTACCAGGTGGATTAATTGCTATTCGGCATATCTTATTACCTGGATGTCTAACATTCGTCGACATAATTATGACTCATTGTCGACATCCTGCCGGTGATGTCATATCGGCGGATATCTGTAGTGGCCTTGTGGGGAGTGTAGGTCCACACTTGTGAGACGTGGAGGAAACGATTAGAAAGTCCCCGAACACATTAATGTTACTACCTTTGTTGGTTCGAAGTGCCATTTTTCATGTCGAAAGAATAAGTGGTTCTAAATGAGTCCAAAGTGTACAAGACCAACAGAGAAATACTCGTCTCAGGTGATATTTCTTTATTTCTTTATTTGAATTTACCACATGCAAAGACAAGTGGAAGGGAGGACAAAACAGGTGTATCAACACCTTTACAAGTTGTCCTCCCAAGGGAAGCCGAAGTTCGCAAGCTCTTGTGGAAAAACTTGAAATGAAGAAAAGTTTTGTATCGGGATCGGCGTTAAGTGGATATCTCACTGGGCTGCGCTAAATTTCGCGAGAAAATTGCGGCAACTTTGCAACTGTGTGCCAATTTTCCCTTGCCGTCTCACTGACGTGCGACGCATTCAGTATTAAGCCAAACAAAATGGCCACGCCCATAATGTCACTTTCGCAGTTTCGATACTTCATTGAACATCACAGTGTTGCCATTCAATCAAAAACAACATAAGATGATTAAAAAAACTAATCAAAAGAGAGATCTGCAGTGATAAAAGGATGTTCACCGCTGCGCGCCACTGTGCAAATATCTGTGGTGTGAGATACCCGCTTAGCTGATCAAAATGAACAAAAAAAAATGCCATTTTCATTGACGTTACCCTCTCCGACGGGTGAGGGTTTATAAGCGTCTATACCCAAGCTTAACCCTTATCTATTCTCGTCCATGATGAATGACTTGCAGTACTTGGGGTCTCCATGTTTAATCCGGTAATGGCAAAGTTTGTCAGAATGCGCCTGTTTCCCCAACATGAACCAAAAACTTTCCGGTCTCGGTATGATAACGGGCGAAGGTCCATTTACTTGCCACAGACGATGCCACTCGGAATAACGTATGGCCATGGCTATGGTATTATATTGGACAGGTTGGCGAAGGAATAAAAGTATTCTATTGAGATAGGGTAGTAAAGTGAAAGCTGAAAGCGTACAGTAAAAAGGGCCGTAGCCGCTGAATGCCTCTTGCATAACACACTATGTCTTTTAGATATCCATATCGATTTCCCAGAGGTGACATCCTAACACAGTGGTGCCTTGTGCATCTAGCGTTAAATATATATATATATATATATACATATATATATATATATACATATATATATATATGGAACTTTGAAGCTCTAATGTTGGCACATTTTGTTTTTTGAGGATTCAAATAGAAACACTTTGATTTATTTTTATATTGCCAATTGGAAATGCAGTCTTTATAGCTCAAAATCGTATCTTTATACCTATCCAGATGATACTGTTGAGCACAGTTCGTAATTGTGAGTTGTCAGGCTGCTGAATCTGGGTCGGATGCCAGACACTAAAACGGCCGTGATAACGGCAGGATAACCTGGCTGATGTGACGATTTGGACGTCTGAGAGATAGAGGTTGTGGCCGTGCGTTCTTATTATCTTCCCATCATTTAAAGCCCCACGGCCGCCAGGCGCCTGCAGGTCCGGTGGACACTCTCTGATGTCGTAAAGGCCAATCAACGGGGAAATTAGTGGAAATAGAATCATCTAACCACGAAGTAGACCCGACAATCAACCTTCGGTACGCCCCGTCACGTTTTCAAATTGAATTCAAATTTAGAGTTAATGCAGTAGTCTTCCCCATTCTAATGGCCACCTCAATAGACAATTTGGAGGTTAATCACAATCTAAGTCTTTCTGCTTCGACCCCCAGAGAATGGGTTTTCTGAAATAGCCAGTTAGCGTTCCTTGATTTGTTCGCAAGACACAACTGTGTGCGGGTGGAGAAAGGCGTTGGTAATTCAACAGGGTCAGCGGTAAATTGTGGGGAGTGCCAAGGTTAGACCAGAGGGTAGGAAAGTGCATGGTTTGGCTGTTTGCAGACCACCGCTGTAGGGATGTAATTAACCTAAGACTTCCTGTATCATGATGATAATAGATCGCCTGGGATCTGCTGTATTGAGATTTTGTACCATTAACGTGAGATCTACGTGACTGAATTTCAGGCAGTCTTTAGACCCAAGTTGTCTGCTGACCAGACATCCGACATTGATCTTCGTTTTTCAAAACATGTAACGTTATTCTTTTACTTAAAGATGATTTCGTCTTTAGTTAAAGGATTATTCAAAAGTGTCAGAACATAGTGTCAATTAGAAAGACCTAGATTGAGTCAATATGAATAATACAATCCCGCCAACGTTATTGTTTTGTCAAGTTTGGGATCAGAATTGTGAAGTTCATTTATACCAATGGATAACTTTTCAGTTGTTCCGTTATTCGCCGGAGAATTTCAGAGAGTAAGCCCGCGCGTGGGCCTTGAAGCGTGTGCTGGTCTGTAGTAAAGGGTGATGTCTAGGTCAGTGCGCATCTTCCACCTTCCCGCCGATAAAGTATTGAGTACACCACGCACACCACTTTCATCAGACGCCCTCCCTTCCAGACTCAGACCCTTGGTACAACATGAAAGGCCCCGTAATTACGCTTTCTCTTTCGTCGACGCAATATAGGTCCACTGTGAATTGTAAGATCAGAAGATGTTCGCTCGGGTTGGTGCCTTGAGCATGGCCTAGCTGATGCGTTCTCTTTCATGGATGACGCAGACCCCTGAGGTCTGCATGCTGGAGAATAGTGTGTTATTGTAAGTTTGTTCCCCTTGCGTGCAGCTGGTATTAATAAAGCACTAACACATCACGGAAGTTTTGTCAAGCCGCTTGGTTCTGGACATATTGCGCAGTCTGGAAATGTGTTCGGATGCAACGCACCGGGCAATAAACTATAAGTTCTACTCGCACAATATGACAAAAAAGGTCTCGACTCCTACCAGAAAAAGTACAAAATGAAAAATAAACAGAAAATATTTGCAAGCAAATACATACTGTTTACCATCTACCTTAAGATTGATTAACGCGATCTAGCCTAACAAACTAATGCTCTGTTTATCATATCATATATATTGTGGACAGCCGTGTTCTGCCACTTATTCTACAATTTATCCATTACGGGTTGTCTGCTACAGTAGCTATGGTGACAGCATATGGCCTTTGTTTGGAGAAGAAGAAGATTAAACGGAGCAAAAATAATGTGTTTCCTTTCCATGAAGGTAGATATAAATAGGCAAGAGATGGGAGGAGTTATTGTCTATTCTGCTTGGAGGTAGCATATCAGACATTAAGGTTTTCCCTCCTATAAATTTTGGGATATAGCAAACATAGCTTTGTACGAGTTGCAATGAACCAATGCTAAACTATGACATTCCTTTGCTGCCAGCCATTACCCTTGCCATGGTGCTGAATAACCAGTTGCTATTACATGCCGTTTTTACGAGAATCGGCCACGAAAATGCTTGTTTGATGCATGGCGTATGGGAAATGCAAAGTCCAAAACTTATCACGAACTGTAAATCCCTTCCGGCAAGTTCGTGAGAAAAAGAGTAGACTTTGATGCTTCAGGTCATCCAAAAACGTGGCCATCCTTCCTGATGTGAAGACGATGATGGGAAGATTAGCGAGAACTGCGCCACGGTAGGCGTTAGGCGGACTTTTCATGCATGGCTCATCACCTCTAAATTATGTCTACTGTGTGAAAAATGTTTTGGGAAAATGAAAAATGTTGTAGTGCATTGCCATTTTCCTAAACATTTATTCCAGTGACTATCTGATACAACTATGAAAGTTGAATCAAACTTGTCAGCAGTTAAATGAAGAAAGATGGTCCTCAAAACTCGTGTTATGAATATCAAGCTTCTACTGCGTGCCCTGATATGCTGAATGAGGTGACTCTTGTACTCAGGGCTGAGGTTTACACGCTTGTGGGCGCGGCCTCTAACAGGAGAGCCACAACCTGTTTTTCAAGGTATAACCGATTCTGTGATTGGATGACGGCTGGTTAGCTATGGAGGGCACAAAAGTGGAAACAGTTGAGCAGAGCCTCCCCGAGGTATATTGTTTAAGCCGCGGATGAGGCTCTTTGTAGGAAGATGAATAGGACAAGACTAGGTTCTAAGTATAGCAGAGATACGACCCTTTTGGCTTTGGCATGAATAGCTTTAACTTTATGGTGATATTATATCGGGATTTTGCAGAACAATGTTCACAGTCTTTTCACCCAGCAACAGTCGTGGTAATAGTTAGGAAAACGACCGTATAACGGATTTTTGACATTCTATCTTTTTGTCACAAAGTTCCCAATTTACTCTTTCAAAGTCACATTAAGAATAACATTAAGTTTCCAATTAGCCCTTTGCTCCTTTCTCCCATGCTAAAATATCCCCTGCTATTTGAAACGTGAGGAAACCATAATGTTTTTAATGTTTCTATGATGTAGAATCGCTTTTTTTTAGACTGGAATGCTTTTAATTCAGAATCATATAACAATGCATAAATGTGGCTCAACCCAAATTGACTACCGGTGTAGTTAAGTATTGTCACGGAATAGGGGTAATTGTGCTTGTTTGGCTTGCCGAGGTTCGAGTTTCCATTAACGTTTTCCTTTAGTAGCATTTAGAAAGCATCATTATAGCGGGTGTTGAAAGGGACAGGCTTAATGTCTGGTGTCGTCTGAAACCCTGTAATGTTTGAGGCGTTATTACAAGGCCTGACCCCTGACCCCTAGGTCACCGCAGGTACCGCTAGGCACGTCAATCACAGGTACGGCGACATTTGTATCATGCAGAGCAGGTTCATTTTTATAGGATGAGTCGGGATTTGGAATAAAGAGAAAGGTGTGTATCTATTTGAGACTGATATATCTCATTTTGTTGTTCAAATTTGTATGAGCTACTGATTTGATTCCCAGCTTCTTACAGTAATAAAGATAAAGAGCGAGTCAATGGGGCTGGTTATTTGACTCAACTCAGTTGCTCATAGAAATCTAAATACCAATTTGATATATCTCCGTCTAATGGAGAAATGTGCCTTTACCTTTGTGCAATAAGGAATGAACCTTTTTTCATACAAGTGTCATTGCGTTTTGATTCACCCACCAACATGTTCATACTTCACTCTGCTGACGTGAAGAAGACAGCGAGTCTTGAGAATTATGATTTATAACGATTTGTATGGTCGCAGTTGAAACAAATTTTCCTATGCGGTGACTTGTCTAAACAGCTCTTACAGGCGATCGCACTGCGACCTCGCCTCGACCAAAGTTGGATTTGAGTAAGATTTGATTTTATAAGTGAAATATCATACAAATGTAAAAGTTTGACTAAAAAACTACTAAAAGGTTTTTAAAAAATACTTTTTTTATCAAACTCGAGATGAGGTCGCGCCCTAGTGGAATGGGCGTGTCAACGACCAATAGGAGTAGGAATATGGCATGAAACATCCTTTTTATACACACCGATTCCTGGTATTTTGACACACATGTAGACCTGTCTGCCATGAAGACAACAATCTAGATCCTTATACATTTATTAACTTGGCCTTTTATAAATGGCTTTTCAACCACTTTGTTTAAATCATAGTTTAAGATGTTCCCTGCGAGCCGCTTTCGCAACCATGGTTCCTATTTTCAATTCAGCGTTTTTGAAAGACCAAAACCACCAGGTACTTAGCTATCCGTTACTATCACCTGGTGGTTGCTATACTCATGAAATCTTTATCTCCGAGGGGTTGCTTCGCACGGCAATACTGAAAATTTATGGGATAATTCTAAACCCATACCAATCTTCGCAAATGGGAAACAGTCAATGAACGACCTGTGCTCAAAATCACTTCGGGTCCCATTAGAAGGTAATGTTCCGTATGGCCATGCTAAGTCCATTTCTGGTACAAGGCAATGCTGTGATCACCCCACTGTTACGAATGTAAAATGCACCAATCAATGACGTATACAGTGTTGGAAGAAGGTTTTTATTGGCTTCACACGAAGATCATAGGGCAGCTCCCAGATCACTTTACTTCTCCTTACTATTACGATCCACACCCGTGAGCACGAGTTACCAAATGTACCAGCTCTAACGTATATAGTTATAAAACTAATTCACACACCATGCAGTCATTTTACCTCCGTGAAAAAAGAGGTATTGAATTCATTTAGTGTTTTGTTTGATTATTTGTCTTAGTGTGCGTAGTAAATTGTAAGGTGGTATGGTTTCATAGTAGCCTGGAGTCCAATCTTGTTACCCAACAACGGCGTAGCGAAATACGGGAACGGACCAAAGCTAACAAGAGTAGACTCCAGGCTAGTGTTAAAGGATATTTGGTGAATTGTGAGTGTGGTTTGGAACGTGACCAATGTAGCTTTAGCTGAGAACCAGGAACTGCTTACGTGCAAGGGAAGTATGTTTTGATGGCTGCCTCATACTGTTGTAATCAATACGTAAGTAACTGATTTTTACCTGGATGGATTGGTAATCAAAAACCTTTAAAAATATTCTACCCGTCATTCCGTCATTAGATCAGACCTTTTTTGTTGTTCAAGACAATGTTTTTGTCGCTGGCTCGTGTCAGACTATTTGCACAGAGTACTTGCAAAATACCCTGAAGGCTCACTAGTTCTTATGCAGCCTACGGTAGTAACAACTTATGACGCCGTTAGCTTTATTTGGCACTGAAATCGTGATCCTACATCATGCACATAACACCGACATGACGCTCGCTAATGAAGCCGGCGCCGCGTACATCACATAGCATCTACCAGCGTACGTTATCTATCACCAATGTGATGGGGAAACGATCACACCATGCACACACGCCGCAGTATTGCGCAGACACAAAGATCTTGTTTTTACACAATGAACATGGGGCATCCTGACACATTTTCATGGCTATAGTTACGCTTCTCCACTTTTTGATAGGTAAAGGATATGCACAGAGGAGTAACAACGCAAAGAGCAGCAATGATCATGATATAAAGGAGAGGAAAAGATAAAGCATCTATAGAGCGATTATCGAAAAAATGATTCATGGTAATAGATAAAATCAATATATCACACATGAGATAGACAGTGAGTGGATAAAAATGATGAAATTTCATAATGAGAGGAACTTAATGTTTAGTACGCAGCTAATCAAAAGACTTGTACCATTAGTATGTTGTACATAGATTTCCAAGCACATTTAGCAGTTGGGCTTCTTTAAAGCGTAATTCGACGGTGTTAACATTCTCTAGAGGTGCTTTGTAGATTTTCTGGAGGTGCGCGTTTTTATAAATTCCCTCCAGACAAGATTGTTAACTGTTACATCTGCTTGGAGATCAATCATACGTGCGAAAGGCAATGCCTGTCCCCTTTGACCCCTTAGCCTCCAACAGGCTCAACATAGTAGAAATTCCGCCAAATGACGTTAGACATTTAACGCGCCAGAGGTTATAGCCGACCAAAACCTACAATTTACGACTTGTTGCTAACAGTAAGTTTTTTGGGGCCGGTTAACTCCTTTGGTGTCTTATTTCTCCATAAGGCCAATAGGGTCTGAGAACTTATCCTCTACACCGACAACTGTCTCCTGTCGCGCATTTCCATATGCTCAGAAGGTCAAAAGGTCATCATTCCAATAAAACATGGTCAGCCGGGGAACGGCACGGACAGTAACGGTTGGTTGCATGCCAAAACTTTGTACGCAGTCATTAATTATTGCATAACTGCGCTGCCATACATATGCAGTACATGTGGATATAATGGCGACCCAGTTTAGACAGTTGAGACAGTTGTGTATCCATGACTTCTGCCCCTTTATGTACGTCCTAATCCAATGGTAGAATGCCCTATATGGACGTACATGATGCCAAGGTTGCACTTCGAATTCCAAAACTGTACCGGGCCCAGCTGGACTGTTTGTAGGAGCGAAAAATGAAAGTGTGTATCCAAAAATATGTAAAAATTATTCTCACCACTGATGTTTATTCGTTTTGATTTTTTTGGTTTCTTTTATAATATTATTATCTTTCATTCCCATAAACTGCCCGGCCTGGCGCCGTTTTGGAAATGTGCCCCTAGCATGATCAATTATCTGCTGTACAAGAGAAGCACTCCTTATACAGCTACAGTAAGGCTGGATGCACTGGTGCTGGCGTTATCAACATTATGAAAGATTAGGAAAACGTCGAGGAAGCCTGTGACATTTAGTGCGGTCAGAAGGCCGACCCTTTTCTGACAACAAGTAATTGAATCCCTGGTCACAGTAGTGAAAGGATGGCGCCTTGCCGACCGCGCTGACATTGTCAGGTACACATTATAGGTTAAGTAATGCAGGGCAGGCCAGTACGGGTGCCTGGAAATCTCTCAAACCCCGGGTGTGACAGGATTCTATTAACGCTATGGCCAGACAGACTTGATTATAGGGAGGACATCAATGTTCGTCCGTTTCGACTCCCCCCCCCAAAAAAAGTTTTAAGCCATACTGTAAATCACACAAAATAAGAATTTCAAAAGATAAACCGTAAATTGCAAAAAGATATCGGAAAACGAGCCGTAGTTATGTCGAGCCCCGAGCATAGTCAGACAAACTGAGAGGAGACAGAACATGAATAACGAATTTCTTTTCTTTTTTTGATTGATGGTTTACCAATTGTCTGGGAATTGTTCGTACAAAGGAAATCCTCTTTATTTATGATTTAATGGGACATTAATTTATTGTTTCGTACCATGAACTGACCAGACCATGGACTCTTGTGATAGAAGGATGCCGACATGCCGTTCAGTTATTTTCTCAACCGTCATCAACTTAGAGGCATATCAAAGGCAATTTTTACTTTTCTTCAATAAACTATTTTGTTTTGCACGCTCGTGGAAGTTTTAAGGTGCTTTTAGAATATCATCCATACAATCTAATCAGTTTAGCCATAGGAAGATTCCCTTCCGAAACACCGTGAAAGAGACAAAGCAATCTGTGCCCTATATCATAATGGCACGAGTCACTAAATTCCATAAGATGTGTTTCGAATATGTATGTTTATCCTTTAATGGTATATTCCTTTTCCATGAAAAACATTCATTGTAAGACGCAAAATATTCAAAAGTAAGCACTTTATGAAATTGATCTGGTTTCATCCAACATTTTGGAGGAGTATACTATTATTGATTATCTCTCAGAATTATTTATTTTTGTCTCTTGACTGTGTATGACGGATTGTACAGCCTGAGGGTAAACTTGACTCTCTATTAATATCGTGATACAGACGACTTGTTTCTATCGGATGACTTCCTCCGGCTAATCCGTTATCACCAACTTCCAGTCATCTTTTTTACCGGTGTCTTTTTTCTTACCGGAAATTGGATACATATCATTTCTATTTATCATGTGTAAATGCTAATGATAACTTCATGATTAAACTTTAAAAAGGTCGCACAGCAAGTTATATAACTGTCTCTAAACATTACACAAAAACCATTCATACTATCATTCATTAGTACAAATGTTCATGTTGTTAGATAGCAGCAAACGAATGTTGAAAGATATTTGAAGTAACTAAATCGAGAAGATGTGATCGCGATTGCAATGTAGGACATAATCTACCTACTCCATATATTAGATACTTCTGGCAATGGCATCCAGACTTGAATAACTTCCCTAGTGTGTTATATGTCGCTTCCATAAAAAAAAATGTTTCAGACTTTTGAAATGCAACTATTTTACATTTCTTTTCTTGAATCCTATACCCACACTCCATACAAACCTAAGGGTGGAACATCCTCACATTTCCCTGCTTCTGACATTCTGAAACAAATAAGCCAATAAGATGTCAAAATCCCTTTTACTTATATGACACGAGATTTGGCCGGCTTTTGTACAAGCATGAATGATACAGAAATTCTACTTTGTCTGCCAAACCAAGCCCTGCACCCTTTTATACATTTCTGTAAGTCTAATACAATGTATTACAATGGAAATAGCTAATACTCGAGGTAACCTTTTCAACTTGAGTTTTACAGGCACCTGGTATTATCGTGTACGACACAAACTTAAGCCTACACACAACCGTGTAAATGTCATGATGTGAACAAAGTCTTCCTACCACCGAGAAAATCAATTCCAATATTTCAGAGGTCGTTTGTACGACTCCCTCAGGGGTGGAATTGTGAAGCTTTGGCGTGTGTGGACAGAAATTGATTAAATGCATATTTGGAAACCGCCGCGGATTGGACGTACGATGAAAATCTGACGTCTCTGCCATTCAGACAGACGCTTTCTGAAATATCCAGAGAAGGATTGATTGTGATTTTTATGTCCCACAGGACGTGAGAAGGTTTAACATGGACGTTCTATAAGCAAAAATTACATTTACGGTTCGCTGTAGCGCCATTACGTGGCAACACGTATCGACAGGCGCAATTAATACTAATGTGAAGCAAGTACACAGGGGAAACGCATGGTCGTAAAAGAAGCAGTATGTAGGAGGGAGGCAGAAAAGTTTGGCAACATTAAACTTTTGGCACCGTCCGTACTTGGCAGAAAATCAACTTAGACTGGATGTACCAACCCCCCCCTCCCCAACAAAAAAATTTGGAACAGCCTAATCATTCATTATTCTTTGTCAGAAAATATCATATGTTTTGCCTTCGTTACACTACGGGTTTGCCGATATGATTTTTGAAGATATCTGATATACATTTACATTTACATATATGTATGTACACAAGTGATATGATTTACAGGCAGTTCGCTAAGGTTTACAATAAAAAGAGATGTAGCATGTGATAAAGTATATCCTCCTTACTGCCTTTAATCAGAGGAAGTCTCATTCAGATATAACACACATACATGTACATATATCATAGCAGAGGGAGCTAACACATGTTATGTATACATTTCTACTATGGGGTAATCATACAATCTCATGATTATTTGCTATCATATAGATTTTTCAAATATCATTTGATAATTGTTTATTGTTATCTTTTATCATTATCATTATTTGGTTTTATTGAATCAATACTAATAAAAGAATTACCTGTTAAGTAAGAGGGAAGACACAGTGGCTTCTTTTCTACTCACAAACTTTCTTTTTTGTTCTTACTCATGCTTTGTACATTGCTTTTACCAAGTGCAATAAAAACATTGGTCAATATGCCACAACAAGACTTGGTGTAGAAATACCATGCATTCGGTTTAAGCTGAAAGATTAGCGTCGACATAAAGCCATATGCCATGCGACTATGTTGACTCAAAAGGATTAGACTAGCGCTTACGATGCAAATTAGGACATACTTGTAAGCTCAGGTCCCATCCGTAGAATTGGGCTGTGGAGTGTTCATTCCAAGCTACCATCCAGCAGTCTGTTCTCCAAACTTAGCTATCACCTTTGGGCACTTACATAAGCCTCTTAACATATTTCAGTAGACTACAAATCGTCACAGCCATGCCGCGGCCTTTCCCTATATCCCGGCCGCTCTGCTGCACCAGATGCTCCCGACACATCGATATTCGTTTGTCACGTCTAAGAACATGAAGCATGGCGAGAACCCTGCGATAAGCACGCCCCGTGCCTCGTTTGTCGGCAGCAGGGTTTGCCTAATCGCCGTCAAAACAATTTGTGAGGCGTCAAAACGGAGAGTAATCCAGGCGACTGAACCTTGGATCAAACTCTCATGTCGCCTGAATTTCAATACAACATCGCAGGCTTGTAATATTACCCGTATTTGACGTACTACCGTTTGGAAGCGAGCGATGTACTGGAGATATTAGGCTCCGCTGACAGGTACTTTCAGGTGTAAAGAGAGCATCTGGCACGCGAAGAAATAATACGTCTCGGATTTTTATGCTGTGAAAGCATTTAAACATCCTCCATCTGATAGCATAGGCTTCATTCGTAGCGTACATAGTCCGGATCCAGCGGTTATATAGTGGTCCTGTCTCTGGAACTAGCTATAGAAGCTGTGAGTTCGATCCTGGCTGTGTCGCTCACCAGACATGCACGCTACCGGAAAGGGTTGCAGTCCTCAGGACGGGACGTTAAGCCGTCCGCTGTTCATTATGCTTGTCGGAAAAAGATATGGGAATTTTCTTGGCACAATAAATCTGTACAAAAGAAAGAAAAAACTGTCTTCTGTATCACGGCCAGAGAAAAATACCTCTTCAGTCACGTAAACTGGATCGATATCACTTTCATCAAACCGTTTCTTGCCTATTCTTCTTTATCCTTAAATTCATTAGAATTAAATGAATTCACGCCCTAGTTCCGCAGTTCAAACTAAAGGATTAAAGACAGAGTGGGACAATGTTGTGAATTTGATCCCTATTTGACATCCTGCTCTATTGGGCAGGATTTGTCCGATGTTATGAGTGGTAATCTTTACCATTACTCAAGAACAAAGAGACCAAAGGTTCGGCCTTTGTGATATATGACTTCATTTCCGAAGATGGATCGCAAGGGACGGATTGGCAATTATTTCAAGTAGGTCGTGAGAAAACAAACCCTGAACACATGGCGGTATTTCAGAATTACAAGTGCCTGCGGGTAAACAATGCCTTCACCTACACGTAACTATTCCTTTACAAGCATTTCTCTCCTCTCCCTGATGACGTTTAATGATCAGCTGATAGACCCAAATGGCATCTCATTAGCTAATGACATCTAAGAAGTTAGACAACCTTTCATTTGAACGGATGGTCGATAACGAACACATAGGTCTTACGTCAGACGGTTGAAATCTGGCAGCATTTCATACAAAATGATGTTGCTTTACGTTGTATTGACGTCGTTGTGTAATTGCCGTTTCAGGGCTACTGTTGTACCGTCCAGTGACGAATGGTACAAGCTGTCAAAGGAAATCTGCCCGCAACCTGGTAAGAAAGGCTTTGCACCTTCATACTTTCAGACGTGCAATACTCAAAAGCTATATGCATGTACGTACGTAGTACATTTGTTTGCAAGTTCATACCCGGAGACTAATTGCAAGTACGAAGTTTACGTATACAGTGTTGTTACATACTAGCTCATAGACTTCGTCTGCCAAGTTGAGACTGGCAACAAAAACGAACCGACCAATCGTTAAACTATCCAACATATCGCAATGCCTTCCTAGATCTTGACTCCTTTTAAAAAGTTATATAGCAGCAGGTGGGTTGCTATTAGTGATCCCCTGGTCAATTATACCGTGCGAGCTCGGGAATAAACCGAAATATTGCAGTCGAGGTGTTTTCTATCTCCGCCAATTTCGCCGAACCATTTTGATGCAGTGAGCTGTGGTGTGGAAGATTGGAAATGCAGAAAGCGTGACCCCCCACTGTTCCTTCAGCTTCCAAAGTCGACGGCAACATCATTTTTCTAGTCAGGCTTACCCGGCTTTATTTCATCCTTAGTGCCTGGATGATGGGGTCAGGGGGTTAAACACGGGGTATTTGTAGACTGCTGTAATACGTGCCCGGTAATGTGGGTTAGGACACAGGGTTTTCCCATATGGTCGTTTTTGTATTCTTCCGTTGTCCAAGAGATTGTGACCCAGAAATACCGACATTACGAGGGTAATAAACCGCATTGAGTTGTATAGCGTATATCGATGCACAACAAAGATTGTAGCTACATTCATATATCGGAGAGTTACACCGTATAGGGATGGTCATTTTGACATAATCCTGAACAGATAATGTTGTTTGGAACAAACTTAACCGACGGTCTCAGCGATAAGAAATTGATTTCATTCTGTTCTCTGTACACCGTTGAGTTATCACTACTATTCTGAAAAAAAAACACTAAATAATTCCAAAATTTTTAAAACTTTCCCTCCTTACCGATCAACAAATTCATCTTCTTGCTTATGTGGTGCAATCCGTTTATTTACCAAAACGTTGGACAACTCATCTCTCACTACATGCAGGAAAGAAGTCAAATAGCTTAAAAAGAAATACATTCATATATGAATATCTATCAATTTCATGCTCCTATAAGTATATACATGTTGTACTCCACAGTTTATAATTAGCACTAGGGCATGGTTTTGCAACAAATTATCAATATACATAAAGCCTTCAGCTGTTTTAAAAAAACGTACCTTTGATTGAAATTTTAGCAAAGTCTGTTCTTTGTAATTTGACAAGTAAATGATAGTCTGCACGTACACTAGTCTTCTTTAATAACTTTATATCCTAATAGACGTTTTTCTACTTTGTTGAATAAGTAGATACTGATACCACACATGAAAATCTTTATTTTAGGCATATATTTACGGCTCTGGTCGATTAAACGCAATGTTAGCATTACGAGTAACATGGCTTTTCTGCGATCGGTATTCACAAATTATCGAACATTACACCCTTGACTGCAACTTTATTACATTTTGGTACGCAGTGCTCCAACGCTGATAATCCTTGTATATACGACACCTTAAACATGTCTGCCTCTAGAGTAAGCCTTGATATACATGACTATATCTCCTTCTGCCAACTCAGACAATGCCGACTCGTCCTATATCTTGGACATTTTATTGCCCCAGTCGCCATTGCACAAGGAAATGCGTCACAATAATGGCAGTTCAGAGAACTTGTTCAACCCTACATCCTAAGATTTAATGGCGCAGTTGCAAGCGAGCTCATTATCATGCCAAAATTGCCCGATTTAATGGAGGCGCAGGCACTAGCACATGGCAATTAAAGATCTCCTGGAATATCACAGGAGGGTTATACAGGCTTACGCATGGTTTACCGGAAACTTGTTATTGTCCCGGTGCGTCGGGGAGAATATTCGACAGGCATGCAGATGGCTTCTTGATAAGGCCGAGGAAAATACTGTTTACGGTTGCGGTCCTGAAAAAATATGGCGAAATCTCTGTTTTAAATTTTGACTGAAGTCATAAAAGAAATAAGCTTGACAATATAAGACAATAAGGCATCTGGGTGCTGGTAGTTTTTTAAACGTCATATTGTACTCATATAGATATTAGATTGTTTTATCACAACCATATCAATAAAATGAAGAAATAGTACAACATATTGTTTTTGATATAACGTTACATTCTTATCATTGATCTGTCAACAGAGAGGGAAATACAGGAAGTCTGGTTTGATGTCACTCAGATGTCAGATTAAAAATTGAATGTCCATTACCAGACTAGGATTGGGAGGTTAACGTTTTTTACCTAGGATTGGTCGAGTACCCGGAGACACAACTTTGGCTCCTGGAGTAACATGGAATGACAACTAATGTCTATATCATTGCAATTTTCCCTACTGCTTGCGATGACAAACGTCATATGGTACCAAGTTCACCGTGATCCTTGACAAGTTCGACAGAAGTGAAAATGGTAAAGGGCACCCAAATAATTGAAATTTCCCTGCTCCAAGTCATGAGGAAATTCTAATTTAATTGCCGGGATTCGATGTGATTTATGGCATATGTTCCGTTTTTTGTGATAAGAACTTGATGTGACATATCAACTAGTGGTGATATATATACATGTACGGGGAAAGCAATCTAACTAACAGACGTATGCTACTAGTACGCTGTGCTGGCGCACCGTACTCTTATGATTCTCTGAGGGGAAAATAAATAAACTTTATTATAAAGCTTTTTTTATTACACGTCATATACAACCATTAAGAGAGATCACACTTGGGATGTGTATTAACGCATCATAAATCTTACAATATTTGGGGGAAGTTTCAAAACTGTAGGAATCATTGATACTTTACAGCTTCTATTCCTAACCTTTATAAATCCTTATGAAAGATCAAATGAATCATATGCATAGACGTATGGAGAAGAAGCCGGCGGATGCTACGAGCCATTAGAAATGACTTTCTCTGCACACCATAGAATATATTCCTATCACGACAGCGAGTATAATTGTTTCACTAGGATCTATATACATGAAAAGCACGATAAATAAAATCGCACTTTAAAACTACTAATGTCTTTGAAGGCGGCATGAAACACTCCCGATGTGACCATAAACATTAATGGACATAGCAGGCTAAGTTGGCCTCGGTAGTTTAATTTTTTGACATCATTGAGGTTTCTTGCCATCTAAGGTCCAGATGCCGCGACTGGGTGTGTACCAGAGCGCACACCCTCACATCAGCAAATGACTATCATCTCCAATGCCACTTGATTGATGCCTCTGCCTTCGAAGAGACATGTGCGTTTGACTCTAGTGCAATTTCTCTAATTTACCACAACAGCAGAGTGACTTTGAAGCTTGCCCCTCTTCTATGGCGCACAAATGGCGAGCCTGATTAGCCCGTACATGTAATCCTGTGAGCACGAACGCCTCTTGACAGGTGCCGCAGCTGTGGGTAGGTCGGTAGGGCAAACTTCGGTAAAAGTTGGTCTCGATAGTTTTGACATCATTGAGGTTTCTTACCATCTAAGGTCCAAATACCGCGACTTGGGTGTATACCAGAGTGGTTGCGATATTCAGATTAGAACGGAAAGTAAACTAAAATAAAAATAAATTCGAGATTTTGAAATAAATGCAACAGAAGGAAAAGTTATTGATCATGCATGTTGCAATCTACAGTGTCCAACTCCCAGAGTAAGTGTGAAAACGGGTGGAGTCAACATGGCGGCCACTGCTACCTGGTCGGGCTGCAACTGAGCACATGGGACGAGGCACGCTGGGATTGCAAAACCAGAGGGGGGACTTTGACAAGCATAGCCAGCGACTTGGAGGAAAGTTTCGTGTCAGATACTATACTCCAAAGGTGAGAATATCTCCTGCATAGCAAATGAACGGCATGACATGAACAAGGTAATCAATCCTATTTAGCTTCTCTCTGTTATTTTGTGATCATCAAAAGGGGCTCTCATTAATTTTTGTGATAATAGATTATTGTTTTCTGATTTCACTTTCCGTTTTTGTTGTTAAACTGGTGTGTCAATTATTTTGTATTTTGTATGTGTGCTATGGTATCCTTGTTTTGTGGAATGTGTTTTGAAAAGTAACTAAGCTAAAGGATTTTGAAAAAAAAACCATGATGATTGTTGTTGACCAATCGTGATACCTCTAGCGTTTATGCATTCAGTAACGTGAATACATTTGTTAATGTTCTCTTCACCACAGCGAAAGTTACAACAGTGCACATGCATTTTGGATCGGAGGCCACGACAGGCGTACTGAAGCCAACTACATGTGGGTAGACGGATCAAAGTTCAGGCATTTCAGTAAGCATCTTCCAGTTTCCAATGTTTGAAATAAATCAACAATAAGAAGGCGGCAGAATCTGTAATGTTGATGCACGACAGATGTTGTGCATTAGCTTTTTAGCTTTACTGATGTATGTTTTACCTTGCCATGTAATAACATTCTGTTTTAGCAAACTGCCTTGTAAGACTGAAATGTATGAGACAAAGCAAAGGTTACTTATTCTAGTTTCCTCCCCAAAGACTGGTTTTCTGGATGGCCTAAGCATAACAACTACGCCTCTCAGCCCAGCGATGACGGCTTGGGTAACGAGGACTGCATCGCTATCAGGCAGTCCTTCCCGGTCCCATCAGGAGGTCTTCAGAGCAGCAATAAACTGTACTGGAACGACGAACACTGCCAGAACCGCAATAGATATGTATGTCGTAAGGAAATCTCTGCAGGTATGTATCTAAGATTGCAATGTCGTTACACTTGAGTCAGTACCTGACGTCCAACCGCCAGTCCGCCCTTAATGACATCCCGTGATTTCTGGGTGACTTTATCAGCACTTATGCCTTAAGATTGAAGTTACGGGCACATCAGTTACTTGCTACTTCGCAACACTTGTTTTATTGGCGGCTCTCTTCTCCAGGCTATCTAGGAGTGGTTCCTGCCGCCCCGTCATGCAACAGGACACTGTCAGGGACGTCGGGAACTTTCTCCAGCCAAAACTTCCCACGTAACTACCCCCTGGACGTTGTGTGTTTCATCACTATAAATGCACCCGAGGGCCACAGGATAGCGATTGACTTCCTATCGTTTAAGCTAGAGGAGAGTGACGGTTGTGTAGCTGACTACGTTGAAGTAAAGTCTCCTGGGATAGCTCCCGTGAGGCACTGCGGGGACTGGACCAGACGGGTGAAGCTGCTGCGGTACATCACCAATCAGCACGTGGTGACGGTTAAATTTGTGAGCGACTACGCCGTGACATCTTCCGGGTTTGCTGCAAGATTCTCCACGGAGAGAGGTGAGTGTTGTATCTTACTCCCTGTTGAGATGGTAAGTGTTCTGTATGTCGGGTGATAATTAACGACTCAAAGTTCCCATTTGAGCGTATTGTCGTGGGACGACGCATTAACACTAAAAACGCTGAGACAAGGAAGGCACCCTGCAGTCGATATGCAATGTTACAGCAAGCAGGTACCATATGTAAAACATGTTGATTGGTTTAGAAGTAAGGATTATACATACAGGGAAAAACAGGCTTGCATTCCAATAGTGCAACACCATTATTTTGTGCTTTAGACCTTATAACTTGGATGGATCTACTAAACAGAATAATTCAGGGTGATGTGATATGATGCAAGTACAAACCCAAAGTCTAGAGAACATGCTGTGCATTACATAGCACTTTAATTGCCTACTATTTTATCCACAAGCAGCTGATGCTCAGTGCACAACTAATGTAGCTCTGGGCTACTCGCCAACTGTATACGTCTTTTCAAAATTGTTGACACTTCCTAAGTGAACTGAATGCAGATCTCATCTTCTTTACTCCGTATTTAAACCTACCGACCACATGAGAAATCAAACTCTATCCAAAGCTTTGTTGAGTTACGGCGTTCCCAGCCAACCGACCCACTAACCGACCGAACAAAGCTGACAGAAATATAACGTCCTTCCCCTTCGCCGCTGGTAATGAGCAATAAACCTTTCTTTGACGCAGTTCAGGCTCGCTTTGCCCTTTAGGTAACAGCCTGATCTTCAGATGTCTCCCTGTAACTTTATTACACCAGGTTCTGCTGTATACTTCCTGCAGCATGTCTATATTTCAGCCGTGCTCAACGCTCACTTCACTTCACTGGTTACCACACAATTTCCTCATCTCCCTCCACGAACAAGACGGGAAAGTAATTTAATGCTTGGAAAATCCATGCTGGAACATATCTATTGCTCAATAAATCAGACATTGCATGTAATGGCGAACGCGTCGAGCTGTCTCCTAAGATCCGAGGGAGACTTTCACAGACGTAACCCGGAGGTTCGGTCCTGAATGTGCTCTATATTTATCATGGTGGCACGACAAGATTGATGTCAGTTATTACCTGTGTGAAAAATGGCCGCGGGAAATACTGATACTGCAGCTGGCTTTCCACAGACGGAGGTCTGGGCGCATTAGGGTATAAAACTCCACTAAGCTTTGAACCTCAGGGTGATATTTTGAGAGGCTAAGATGGCAGAAAACAACGAAATTGCACAGGCGTAGCTAGCTACTGTTATGTGTGATAAGATTGAAGATAGAGAAATTAAGGATCAAACTGAAAATATCTTTTTAAATCATAAAACTTCATTCACTGCTTTTTGAATTATTCATTCTTCGTTTCAAAAAAGAATTTGTTTCAAAGTCTACTACTAAAACGCCACTGCAGTTCCAAAGAAAGCTGATAGAGGGCCCAAACGTGCGTCATATATTTTCAAGCTATCTACCAATAGCAAAACAGAACTTGTCCAGAACTGTCCAGTTCTGTTGCAGTGACAAGGAAGCCGGCAGGGGCCTCGAAATCAAATAATTTGATGATTTAAGACATGACCTAACAACATATGAAATTTCATGACGTCTCATGATATTTCATACACCCATAGAGTTATGTTATTCAACCAAATAAAAACATACGTACATACATGTGTACATAAACGCTAGAAAATCATAACCTTAGCGAAGGTAACTAGGATTGGCAGACCGGACAAATTGGAGACGGACGGAATATTAATCTACCTAATTACCTGCAATTTTAGATGAAAAGGAAAATGTTTTTGGTTAACAGACATGTAACAGCCCAGCTAGAGAAGATATAGAGTGCAATAACAACAACATACTTTTGCTAATTCCAGTCACGTCCGTTTCCAATACTTCATTTCTAGTTGGGATTCCAAACTTGCACCAACTTTTTTGCCGGTAATCTTCATAACTACGCGCCAGGACCGAGCGAGATAATGGGTGGTCCTGTTGATAAGATAGTAACGCTGGGATGTTATCAACAGACTGTTAGATACTGTAACCACTGCTGCCATTAAATGATGACTCATCCCGTCGAGAAGGCTTTTATCTCCATTTTTCTTCCGAGGTAAAAGCTACAATTTTCTGCCGGGGATTATGTTCCAGGCACTACATAGTGCGCAATCAAAAGTCCTTTATGGATGAGTAACAACGGTATACATGATGAAGGATGTCTGCTTGCATATTCTTAGTTAAGTGTATCTAACAAAATTGCTACCCTGCATATTTAGCTACAAACTTTGCCATCGGTGTAACAACATGTATACGTAGACAACGTTTGGAATCTGTCGATTCTGGTTGCTTGGAAAATCCTAATATGATTCGACCAAACTTTTCACATTCCGTTGATCACTCCTCAAATAAGCATCCCGTGAAATGCTCATTTGTATGGTTCAGGTTGCCGGGTAATAGTTTTCCCTTTCTCGCTTTTAATCTACTATAAACCCAGAGGGATAAGTGACAACACACGATATGGTATTCAATTATATTTGTTTGACGTTGTGTACACGAATGCACACATTCATACATACACGGCTCAAGTCTTATAACATTTAATCCCTCCACAAAGCGGCACAGTTGTCACAAACTGATAAAACACGCTTTCTCGCATCAGTTGATGAACTTGCTTGTTGAAAGCCGGAGGCATCAAAGCAAATGGTCGACTCCGTGTTTCCAATACGCCGCTCCAACTGCCGGATTGCTCAGCGAAGCGGTGATAAAGTCATTGAAACATACGGTGGTGCAGATTTCTGCAATCTCATTTATTCCGCCATACACCACAATAGAATAAGTACTTAAGTCTTTAGGCCCTCGAAATAAAGATTCTGGAAGTATTGGCATATACAGTCGACTAGTCGTTAGATTTCTCTAAGGCCCGACTCAAGTGTAATCGATTAAATTCAAGGCCACTTGAGTCAGTTGCTCACTGCTATACTAATTGCTGACTTTCGAGAAAGAGGATTAGAGCTATTTTGGGCACCATCGCTTCCACGAAAATGGCCTCATGTTTTTAGTTTTGTTGACAGGATTTGCTTTGATATAGAGGAGTATGGGCTCTCAAAAAATGATAGCAGGGAGAACAAGATAGGGTTAAAAAAATGTATATATGAAGGAATGAATGACTTGATGGCTGGAAGCAAACTTTTGTGTATGAAGATCTTTCCTGTGATCCCGGTGCTTAATAAAGGCCTACAGCTGGGGAGTGCGCCTTAAGTGGAATAAGGACACTTCTAATGCAGATTCCATGTACATAATGACGTTGATTAGCGCTACGTTGAGATGGACGGCAGCACTCACAAATTTACTCGGCTCCTAAAATGAAAATTTGCTGATTAACGTCTTTGTCTCGCCAGTAGGAACATTATTGCTGTATTAGAAATGTCACTTTCTTCAATAAAATGAAGGCCCTTCGTCAAACGTTTTCTCTTAAGCTAGACTTGATTTCCCAAGTGTGACAGATGAATATTAATATACCGTGTATTTCATCATATTACATGTAGATACAAGTGTCTTCGACAATTACAACTAAGTTCATCTATGCTATGAAAAATTCATAGAATCTCCTGTTCAAGCGAACGCCGTCTCGAGGACAAGTAGGCTCTATAACGCTCATCATTTCCGCGCATCAACCAAAGAGGAAATATGCGCACAGGCTCCTATAAAAACCAAAATCAATTCCCCTTGAGTTGGCTTTGATAATCTTCTAAAAGTAGCTCAGGGATAACCTTAAGATGTCCTTCTTAAGCTGGATTTTTTGTATGCTTCGGTGCTTAACAGTGCGTTGATATTACATCACCTAAAGAACACTTTACCGACATGCAGAGGAGGCAAAAAACGTCTGCAAATTGCGTGAGTGGTTAGAGATTCTGTGTGGACGTGGGGCAAGTAAGGTCAGGACCACACCTACATACAAATTGTACTACGCACACCATCACTATACATTTAGTTCCACATAAGGTATAAAACCACCCTTAAACACCTCAAAATTAGACGTTTTCTGCATCTTTGTTGTTGCACAAGACATTGGTTATCCATCATTGGGGTATTGTTCAGTTTATGGCATGCATGATTTGCCGAATGAAGGTCGGACATCATTCACAGTATATATCCCTGGCTCCAAAGAAACCTACCAGCTGTTGGACATACAGTGAGTCTAAACATGCACATTGCATCAGCAAACTTTGTAACTTAAAGTGCAGATACTGTGTCTAATTCCACATTGATTAATGATTTTAAAGAAGTTGAAAAAAATATCCGGGTCATCCTACTATACCATAGCATAGCTTTATCATTCCGTAAAAAATCTGACTGGTTGTTACGTGAATGAATAACACAATACTTTATTTATTCACAGCCACATGTTTACTGCATGCATTGCGAGGTAGAACCATTACTATCCTGAGGAAGGTAATAGACGGCCACCAAAATGTGTGATTGAGGATAAAGGACTTCGATATTCAAGGTGTGTTTTTGTCATTGCAAAGTTGCTTTGGCTGAGAGTTTTTGGAAGCACCTTACAGGGACTCAACGGTGTCCTTTTGTCTGCCAAAGGGCATACATGTGACGACATCAGGGAAGGGAAAACGCCTGACTAGGCTAGAGACATGAGACCCCCTGAACCCTCTAAGGCAGGTTCATGTTGGCTGACTCCAACATGCTGATGTGCAAATCTGTAAGCAGCAATTGATGATTTAGCCAGCTGTAATGGGCAGGCGAAGTGTCGACCTGAATAAATAAACACACACTTTTAAAACAACCTTACATTACCAGAACTGTTGATAAGGTTTCCTGTTTGCTGCTTCGGCGAAGGTTACAGCATTGAACAACCGGGTTGCACAAGGAGCAGTACTCCAGGTCTCTGTGATTTGACCTCAATTATATCAACTACAAAGCTTGTAATGTGCAAAGTATTGGCTTTATTAAAATTGAATACCTCATCAGACATTCTAACGGTCGTATCTGGTTTCCTGAGTCTACTGCGGGAGACTAATCAGCAACAGGCCAATGGTGATATTGACTTTCTCTACTACCATTCTTCAACTGTTGACACCTGAACATGACACAACGTAGGGTACCGATATATTCATCGTCACATAGGGACATTTTCAACTTGGGCTCCAATGCGGGGCCTTCCAAAGTAACTCTTTACCTGAAGGTTCACAAAAAGGGCATAGACTGGTGCCAATGAATCGCACACAAGACACAACATTGCGACTGACAAATTCTCGGGCTTATATGGCAAACATTACTAATACAACACGTAATGTATTTGGAATCTGCCAGCATCTAAAGTATCCCATTACTGAACTGTGCGACCCAGCCAGACCTCCATTTATTGAACCTCGTGCGAAGCCAGAAATGTACAACGTTCTTGCCATTAAATGTGTTTTGAGGATATGTAAAAACCGCTCAACCAGTACTTTTAGTACCAACCAGGAGCCCTATCAGTGTTTCCAATTCTTCTGACTTAGAGGTGTTGGCTGATAAGTACAGAACTAAAGATAAAACAAGATTACCATATTTCAATATAACACTAACATTTTTATGATGTTAGCTTTGTTCTTTAATTGAGCACCTGCGTCTAGCCCTCGTTGACTTCTCTTGTCTCCATGCGAGTTCCCGCCAAGCCGTCGTGTAATGAACAATCACAGATGAGTCCTGGGGGCGCCTGGAAGTCTGAGAACTAGTTTGTGTTTCATCCGCTCTACTTATTGAAAACCTTACCGTTTGGCAATGACTGTACAACCCACTTGGCAGGCGAGGTCCCTCATACCTCGCTGTGCTTTGTGTCCTTATTGCACGAAGCACAACATCACCTGACTTCTATTGGATTCCCCTTGCATTTCGTCTTTTAATGTTGTATTCTGTCAGCATTAGTATGCTTGATGTGTAGTCATACATGCAGACTTTGTGGTGTCTGAACTATATATGTAAGGTTGTTACTCCCTCTGTCATTACCACAAACTAACTTTCCTTGATACAAATGTCAGGATTCATAGACCAGGCAATCCCACGATGTTCATTCTAGTATATTTCTATGAAAATGATTTAATGATATTGTTGTTTAAGTTGACCCTGGGGAAACCGAACGACCACAGCCCTAATTTCGGTCGATGAAAATTTCTCGCCGTTCGCCCATTCCGACATCATGTATCGATCTTTGTAATTAGGATAGATTGGCCTGAAACAGTTATAATGGCTTAGGATGACAGCTGATATAAGGTGAGGGCTTCATGAAACTGTCAAACAATGCTGTGTGTAGGACATGATTTATGTCTTCATTGCCCGGTTAAGCATACAGTGATTACTGCTAAAATTGCTGAGGTTGGGTCAATGCCGACCGACCCACCAGTGACGTTGATCTTAATCTCACGTGAAAGCTGTATCCTTTGAAATGCGCTTGTAAAGTTTTGACCTACTACGTAGCAGTAATTTTACCATTTGATGCCGTAGGGCGCTTATAATAGGAGACGACGCGTAGAGGTGTAACGTTACAGGCCCAGTAAGTAGCGCTGTGGCGTCTCTTCATGATATCAGACCAGTCAGAGCAGATTATCTTACTGTTGTCAAAATAAATGATTTATTTATTACAAAACAACCATGAATGTGTTTAATTCCTCCGTCAATTTTGTTGAATGTCATTACAAAATGTACTCATTTCGGATGATTTTGTGATGTGTACGTAGGTGATCAGTATATCCTATAGCCATCCGATAGGTCCTGAGTTAGGCTTAGGTCACATTTCCAGTCCGGGGCCCGGCCGGGCAGCTTTTGGGAGTGAAAAGTTTGATATAAAAGACATCAAAATATACAAAATGTCAAAATAAGATTCATGGGCATGATGTGTGTATATTGATAGGTATACATTTAAATTTTTCGTCTCTTAGAACATCCTGGCCGGGCCCCGGTTTGGAAATGTGACCTAAGCCTAACTAGAAACTATTCGTCATCTTACGTATCAATGGAATTGGCCTTATCAATTACTTACACAAAGCGTATTATATCATAAATATGTTGGAGTTATTAATGTATTCGTAAATCTTATAACATACAGCCCACCCTGAGGGCCGTCAATGGTGTTGAATATTCTCTATCATTTGCTCAGAATTGGAGCTTTGCCATATCCGTATCGGACTGGCTGTCGTGTCCATCTCTATGGGTAGCACCAATGCATCGTACTCGTTGACAGCGTCATCTACTGACATATGGCGGCTGATTATGTAGAAAATCATCAATGCTAGAGTCTAGGGACTCAATGTTCCATCATCGATTAAAAGTTTGCCAATATTTTTGGTCAAATTCTTTCCCATTCGTATCACGTTTCTGTAGCGTTGTGCCACCCACTTTACATGAAGCCCTGAAGATCTATTTTCGGGATTTATGTTTGGTATTTGGCATCAATTTGTCTCAACAAATGATATGGCTGAATGAAGTCTAGTGATAACGACCACTTGATGTTTTGTTGGGTTTTTAACTCAGTAGGACTACCAAAACCACTGATTACTAGATTTAATTTACTTAGAATTGATCCTCTCGGATACAACCAGACATGTTAGTTCCAGTCTATCAAGAACTTCGCCTTTGTCGGTTCAAGATCATGTGGATATCACATTACAACATGGGGTTTCTTTACCCTTCAGAGAAAGCTCAACTTGATAGCATTACGCGGGCTGGCTTGTCTAGATACAATTTCTTATGTAACGATTGCAACACAACCATCACTTATACAAAGCGTATTATGTCATAAATATGGATGTATCTAGTTTCAGGGAAAATTGATAACTGAGAGACACCGAATCAGTGACTTTGACAAAAGAGCTAATTTTGAGGACATGATAGGGAAGCACGTATACCGCAGAGTAAAATCAGCTCACGATTTCTGCATCACGCACATTTCCGCTTCTGGTGAGACCTATGGGACCCCTATGGGACGTACAAAGCATTAACTGCAAAGCAACCGGGACTTAATGTCAACTTAGGGATGTGTGACATGTGACAAACTAAAAGTTGTCACGGCCTATCACTTCAATCATTGCATGACAGGCTGTCATCCGACTAGTCATAGAACAAATGGTTTAAGTATTTCATCTGATTTCTCGCAGACGCATCGAATATTAACGTTACATAGTCCCTTTAATTAATATTTGTCACTGAAAGTAAGATAGGTACATTGCACAGCTCAGTTAAGTACCTCTTACAGCGAGCGTGGTCACATTTGTCGTAGGTCGTCGTGCGCTTTTGATGTCGAAGCAGGATGTGACAGAACCAACGGCCGACAATAAAGACAGTCTTGGCAAAATGCAAGGTCGATTCATACAAAACCTTTTCGGTCCCGTGAGAATAGCTTTTATATCATTGAAAACCGCCATGGCACTTGGTAAGTTTACCACATTTTTCTCTTACAGAACGCAGTGACTGCCAGGAGCCAGGCTGGCTGCAGTATCGCACCCACTGTTACCGGGTTATCGCATCGCCCCTGGTGTCGTGGCAGACTGCAAGTGCTACCTGTCAAGACCTCGCCGCCAAGTTAACCAGTGTGCTCGACGGGACAGAAGGTCGCTTTCTGGTAGACCTGTTAATGCAGGTATGACAGAAGAACGCTTTAAATGATCATGAGAGAGTTTACAACTTATTGAACGCTGCTTGTCACTTGTGTTACGATTCCAATGACATCCTGTCTGCGAGATTGTAGCCACACACCTCTAACCCGAGAGAACCATTCCTTTTCTAGTCACCAATAAGATTTAGCTATTCATCTCATTATTTTAGCTCAAAAAAGTATTTCTCACGAAAAGCGTGATAATTACAAAATATGTGATAGCGATAACTTAAAACTTTGTAACCCTCTTATCACATTAATTCTCCAAAGAGTGGTCCAGTATTCTTCTACTGGAGAATTAATGTGATAGCAACCCCCTTATGAAGCTTTCTTTCTTAAGGTCAATATTGAACGGTGACTAGGACCATTGTGCAGAGTAGGCACGTTTGGATCTCTGAGGTTGGGTCTTTATTTAGAATTAATCGAATTTACTGTAAAGACTCATAGGCACTTACTTCAAAGCAACCGTTTTCCCTGCCAAATTCTTTCTTCACGCTCCAACAACTGCTCCTGCAGAGGGAAGACTTCGATCCAAAAATCCTTTACTGGCTGGGCGCCAGGCGACACCCCGGGAGGGAAGAGTGGCACTGGACGGACGGGTCCAGCTTCAGATTCAGAGGTGATATATAAAGTACTACTTGTGCATCAATTCTCCATCAGGACAGATTTGGTGGGTATATATCAGTCGGGAGAGGACATAGTAGTGTTTTATGTACTAGCAGGAAGGTCTTGAGAGAACGCACTTCCAGAGGAACAATTCTAATGAAAATGCTCTAGTTTCCAATAAATCATCCTGATTCTGATTATAAGATAAAGTAATCATGCGCTTCTTGACGATGATAATTCGTCCTCTACCCTGGACAATTTATCAGTTGCGTTGCAGACGGGGTAGGTTACTAAGGACATGGGTCAGGAAATCAATTTTCATCCCTCTTTGTCTTCCTGCAGACTGGATCCCGGGTCGGAACGAGACAACCCATAACTCCCAGCGCGCCCCGCGGGAGGAGTGCCTGGCGCTGCAGTACGGCCCCGGCGGCAATGATGGCGGCCAGGCCGGGCTGGAGGACCGACTGTACTGGAACGGACTAAGCTGCTCGAGCAAAGCTCGATACGTCTGCAAGAAGGCCGCTTCAGGTAGAATCGGCTCAAGAGAATAGACCGCTACTTTTGTGCCTAATGTCCTGCTGCGTATAGATTGATTACGAACTGTAGCTGTGGTAGTAACAAGATCACGTTTAACTCTGCCTGAACATCATTGATAAGCAATGATAAAGTTACCACGTATGGAAATCTCCATTTATCTGGACTGCATCCTCAACTTCCACCATTGAGCCTTTAAAATACATGTAACATTAAACACCATTGCTGTTTTTACGGAGGTTTTGGTACTGAAATTTGCTTTATACGTTATGCACAATTGCCCAAGAATCTGGCATCATACCACTGTCACGTCGCGCTGGTGACTCGGTGAGCCATTGCGCCGGCACCTGACAAATTAAAGCCTTCATCGCCTTAACAGTTGGGGTGTATTGCCGCATACCTTAGTGTAATCAGATCCCAGCGGTGTAAGTCCGTGGAACCCGGCAGCAATACGTCTCCAGGAGAAGGTTATCGAAGTTCATGATCCAACTAAATTCTCCATTATCGTTTATCAGACTAATGTGGTATAAGAGGAGGTGTCTCGTGGGAATGGTTGATGAGGATGCACACTTGGTGCCAACAACTCAGGCTAGGCTTGATATCATTTGTCTGTTGCCATGGCCAGGTTCGGCATCGCACTTTGCAAATCTTGCCCCAGGCCGAGGCTACCACATGAGGTTGCAAATGAAATGGGTTGTAATAAGCAGATTCCCCGCAGCTATAGGCGGCAATCCCATTGTGAGACTGGTTATATCGTGTAATGCTCTTGGAATGGTATCTGTTAGAAGAATCACACACTGTCGGTATAGATGAAATGCGCTTTTGTAACGTGTAATCATACAAAAGTTCGTCCTAGCGTAGTAATACCTGTCTTTGTCATTACAGCACAAACAAACCAGCGGCTACCACACGCAAGCAACGTCATAATAAGGGGGTTGAATGGAACAATTCGCAGCCCAAACTTTCCCCATTTTTATCCCAAGAACTCCAACTACTCCGTAACTGTGGCAGCACCTAAAGGATACAGGTTGGCTTTGCGCTTTACAAGCTTTTGTGTAGAATATCAAGAAAATTGCCTGTATGACTACGTCACTATCCAAGATGGCGACGATGGGCCAACCACAAAGAATTGTGGGAACTACACCTCTAACCTCCAAGACCTTCAAAGAGTCTCCTTGGGCGATACTCTCCGTATTACACTGATATCTGATCACTCCAACTCCTGCAGCGGTTTTGAAGCGTCCTTTAAAACTATAAATGTGGAGCTCTGTAAGAACGAAACCCACACTTCACCAAATGGTACCCTGGAAAGTTTGTCCTTCTGGGGAAGCTACTTCAACAATGTGGACTGCACGACAACAGTGACAGCACCGGAGGGATACCGGGTATTCTTTGAATTCACATCGTTCCATCTGCAGTACTCCAGGGAATGTCGGCAAGATTTTCTACAGATGTTTCTGGACGGAGAAGATATTGCCATAACGCTGTGTGGAGATAGGACTAGAGACCTGCAGCGTATGAAGTACATCACATACGGAAGCCTCCTGAGGTTACGATTCCATTCGGATGGCTACGGAAGCTATCCCGGGTACATGGCGTCGTACACTGTAGGTAAGGGTGCCTCAAGGTTGCTTTCACAGCCCAACTAGAGAGCCCAAGCAGAAGTCTTAATGTTTAACACAATCTATACATGATGTAAGTAGACATTAAACCATTCTATGTACTCGAAAATTTATCTATCTCCTGATAAATCCATTTATCATATGCCATGAATCCTTTGGTGAGTTTCCTATAACTAAAGCAATTGTTTGATACAGAACAATAAGAATAAGGTTGAAAAGAGAAGAGCTCTATTGCAATTTCTGTTAAATTTTTCAGTCCAAGAAATGTCCGGAGCAGTGGAACTAGACGCACGCCATGCAGGGACTATGCAATCTCCCAACTTTCCCAACCCCTATCCCAGTGGCCTGGACTACCATTACGTCATCCACGCACCAAAGGGCCACAAAGTGATGCTGTCGTTCTCAACCTTCGACATTCTGAAGTCCAAGAACTGCACGCAAGATCACGTGGTTCTTGTCGGGGTGGAGCGAGGGGGCGAGGTCGTCCTATGCGGGGAAATCACCGACAGGTACCGTTTGAAACACACACACACACTGCCGTCTTGAATGTGTAGAAAAATGATCGAGTCTGTTAAAGATACCGTCAAAGAAGAAACACGAAAATAGAGAAAGGCTAAAATTCTAAAGCATTGTAGAATGCCATTGTCGTGTATTATCGAAGATGTGCGTTTTTCAGGCTGTAAACAACAATACGACCACTCGTCGGCCTCTGACTACAACTCAATTCTTTCTGTCAGGTTCGCGTATGTCCTAGATAATCAATGGCAATGCCAAACCCGACTGTCCCACGACTGTCGGTTGATTCCTTCTGATAATTTCAGACAGCTTGAAATGTGGAGGCTTATCGCACTAGTCCATGCGACATGTGACCTTCACTGGTGGTCTGCCACACTGCAGGCATCATGAAGCAATCATAGCTGGGTTTTGACGTTGGTTGATCACAGTTGTCGCATTCTCCTACCTGAGCCTCGCCCAAGGCCTATACTTTAGGGAGGCTCTGCTAAATCAGGCTTTCACTTATGTGGACGTAGCCCCGAGTCATCTAATCAGATATTCGCCTAAATACTTTATTCAGGTAAAACCAATTTTTTGATTCTGCATGCCCACAAAAGTGGAAACATCATTCCGGTTAATGCTTCCGTCACAATTGATTCCGCGTGTAGCCCCGGCCGGGCTACGAAGCCGCAAATGTGCCCAGGTGGACTGCCGGATGCCGCGAGTGCACCTCTCGGTACCGGTGTTCTCACGGGTAGGTCACGGCATCTATTTGTTGCCGGGTCCCGGGTTGATTTTACCTCCGAGTTTAAAAAAATCCGGGGCCCGGCCGGGCCCTAATATAACCTGGTAGCCTCAGGGCGTCCCAAAAGTGCCCAAAACAATCCGTGAACTGCCCGACAGGGCCTCTTTTTCCAATTGTGACCTACGCATTAGCAGAGCCTCTCCTACATCGTGTCCTACGTATATTGTAAATGCCGCGGGCGAGGTTCTGTGCAAGAGAATGAGTTGCTGCAATGTGCCTGTTGTGTCTGCTGAATAACAGACAGAGCCCATCTAAAGTCTGTCTGCCATCACACGAGAGAAATCGATGTCCTGCTGCAAAGAGTGCTGCAGAGTTCACGACACTTGTGTTATTTACGGAGCACCCCCTTAGCTCGTCATGATAGAGGCAGACGCATGTGTCGACAGATGTGACCCTTTATTTTTTACCGAAGCAACATTGTCGTACTGTGCCTTCCAGCACTGTCTGATGGTATCTGTTAGATGGGCACAGGACTTTACTGATCGTATATGTCCTGAGGCTGTAGCTCTCCCAGTGATATGTCTTTCCGGTTTGTTCCGCTAGAGGCACATTACAGTACACGTCCATCAGCCGCACCCTGGTGGTCAGGTTCGTTGCAGGGAATGCCACCAATGCTGGGACCGGAGCAGGGTTTATCGCCGACTACTTCAGCATTCCGCGTAAGGAGGTCTTTATATATATTCTAAGATATGTCAAAGGTGGTAACTGCCGTATTAATGATGGGTTCAGGCACTTTTAATAAGACTTTTAATTATCTTCACCATTAGTGCCACAATTAGTATTGGGCTGCACACCTATAGTCCAGTTAACCATAACCACGTTTTAGGTGTCGTTTGTCTTTGTGTTAATCGCATGATGGCATTTCATGACAGGACTCCAAAACACGTGACATATGTAACTTAGAAAGCGAGGAATATCGATAGATATCATGATGCAAATGAAGACACAACTTGAATAACAAACGTGAAATAAATTCCATAGCGGCAAATGATTGAAATTCCATTCTTGAGGCATTCGGAAGTTAGCTTATTAGGTAAATGTGAAGATTATTAGGCATAAAAATGTAAATCAGGGCCACATTTACATAATTTATGAGGAAATACCATAATAACTTTCTTAGCTAATGTAAAACACACACATTGCACAACTTGTGTTATTTGGATGAAGAAGATGATAAACTGATTTGATTTGTGCAAATGAGGACCTTGTTTGCCCTATCTTGACGTAAAAAAAAATTATGATACGTCACTCTAAAAGGTTAACATCATTTGGCAAAGGTCTGAGGTCAACTCTGGTTTTTACAGTCGCCCAATACATGCATAATTCAAGTCCACCCAATAACCTTTAATAAGACACAGATATGAACAAGTTGATTCCTGGTATTCTTCACCACATTCATGAATTCAACCGTCGATGCAATTGAACAACTGTCTGTACAATACAGTTTGAATACGGTAAAAGCGACAAAACCTAGTTAGTGGACACCCTGCTATTTCTCGACCGTTTCCTTTTGAATTACTGTTTTTTTCTCCGTCTAAATCTGTTTCCCCAGAGAACCGGACGGTGGTGCCCAACAACGCTATCTGCCCCGGCGCGCTACCAGGATACTACTGTACGTGTCAGCCGACCAGAACAGGTGCGCTATTCATGCTGTCATTGACACACAAAACAGTTACAAAAGTCAATAGAGGTTAGCATGAAAGTTCGTGAGTCGGTAAATTGCATTATGAAGAATTTTAACTGTTCACCAAAACCCTTAGACTAAGCGAGCGGGGTTTTCGACTGAATCACTCATTCCTCTTCAGCTATCTGTCCTATTAGCTCTGGCCACGTAACTCTATGTACACGTGATGTCACCAACCAGAGGGTTTGTGTGCCCTGGTGAGTCCAATACTTTTAGGTACCTAACTGTTTATATTCTCCATGATTTAATAGCAAGTACATTGGTTAAATTCATGGCATCCGCAGACAACCACCGCGTGCTAAGAACTGACGAAGTGTTTATATACAACCGAGAAAAGTAGTGTCAGCCAATGGCGCCAAAGAGTTCCTGTTTTGACGTGGGGTTTGGCAAATTGCAGCACGATTAATCAGGTCAGATATGAAAAGGGAATAGACATCGGGGCTCGGGGCCTTAATCCCGATGGCGCCTCAACTGTTGTGTTGGTCAACCAAGAATAGAGTGAGCTAGAACCTTACCTTCCAGTGATAAAACTTTCTATCGATTCCAATTAACTCCTAAGTTAGACGCTGACACTTGGTCAAAGAGAAATTGCTGCAGCTAGCTATTTGATTGCTACGTGCGTATTATCGATCGTTTTGTTGTGCCCTTTACATAACATGCTGACAAAAAATACGGCAATATAACACGATGGCTGTAACCCACATGCTACTAGTATCAGAGTGAAGCCACTCTTCTGCCTTAACTCCATTATGATAGGTGAATAACAACCATACAGACGGTTAGTATAGTATATGTGGGAAATTACGCAACAATCAATTTTCACCAACAAGCTTGCTCAGACCAAGTTTTGGCGCTGAATTCTCCGATCTTGTATTCCCACCAGTCGCCAACCTATCTACGTACTTAGCGTGGGGGATTATCGTACTCCAGATCCTGCAAAGCAAATGAATACTAGAGGAAATGTTATTATAAAAGCGGGCTGTATTTCCTTCTGCATAAAGCTTAGCTTACCGTCATTGGCACAGCTTAGCTGTCTCAGATTAGTGCGTCCATAAACTTTATTTTAGACCTACCTACGATAAAAGTTGGTACTGATTATTAATGTGCGATGCATCAAATGTAGGCTGGCCTTATCATTTGAGACTACACCAGCATTGGGAATCTCCAATTAAAACATTGGACCATGTTTGACCATATTGAAAAGATGTGGGATTTACGTACCCTTATGCGACTTAACACGCTACACAAAATGCAAGAATAAACCTTTCAATATGACCTTGCATAAGAGATTGCTATGGAAGAAACTGTTGACAGACATAGCTAACGATCTGATCTATAGATAATTCTCCTGGTACCTGTAGATATAGGGCTCGAGTCAACTCAGGCCCGGTCACATTCGTCGTGCATGAGGCCATTGTTGCGACGGTCGTGTATGTGGCGAACAAACTTCAGCTATTGGCGGCTGCTTCTATCACAGCCTGCTTGAAAATTCTACATCATCAAAATCATACCACGACCAACGACGAACGTAACGTTACCGTAACAAACATACCATTCGTATTTGTTATGCCTGCAGAATGTATAAAAATAGATGACAGTGTCAGGGACACCACGCCCATACGTTCTACGGGAGGAGGGGGAGGAGGAGGGGTGTACATCGCTGACTCCTTCTGGGCAGGCATCTGTATCATCATCCTGATGCCGCTCACGGTGTGGGTGGTGGTCTGTGTGCAGAAGAACCGAGCCGACTGTCGCAGAGACCCGGAGAAAGCGGCCAAGAGGTACAATGTTGGAGAAGACTCAGGTAAACAATCGACCAGAGTGAGCCCAATTTGTTCATGGTTTAATTGGGACGTGCATGCAATGTGTTGATAGAAATCGGAATGATATAACCATGATGTTGTGCAGCATTCAACCAATGACTTATTACCTCTCTGTGAAAACGTAGGTATTGTAATCAGTTGGTGTGCCCGTTTGTGTCAGTTGGCAGTGTTGTGAATATTGCATATTTGGGGCATGTAGTAAGGCGGAAGTGGTGTAATGGGATACTTGTAGAATTGGAAGCATGACTTAACTCATTTTCAATGCATTTGTGCAATAAAGATCTTGTTATCTGACGACTGTCACAATTATTGATATAAATGGGTGAACCAATATTTTGCCACGCTTCTTTTCAGAGGCGGCCGACCCCATCGCTACGACAGAAGCATCTCTTGCCAAGAAGAAGCTAAACAGAAAATGCTCAGACAGACGAAAACATTCACCGCCGAAAGCAAAAGACAAGAAGTCGTGCAGAATATTTTGCTGCAGACCAAGGTATCTATTTCACTTCTTTTATCAATTTGTACTGTATTGGACTGAAATGTGGCAGCAGAATAAGAAAGGAAAGAACAAAAGTTTTTAGACACTTTTATAAACGGCAAATGATTGATGAAGCAGGAGATTGCGTGTACATAGCCTTGTAGGTGGTGACAATACACAGAGGATAGCAACATCAGTTGTCCCTGCAAGGCTCTTTTAGTAATCGATGAAACGTGAGCTACGTCGTATTTTGGTCGGCCCGTGGGTGATAGAGAGTAAGCCTACTCCAGACATGGGTCTATTTATCAAACTAAAGTGGGAGCTTTATCGATTTCTCCCTGGGCACGAGTTATTGACTGCTAGAGGTGGGACATAAGGAACGAGTTAAAAACATATTAACCAAAGAAAAAAACCTTATCTGCGGAGATAGTGAAATGCCTTACTTGTCAAAATAGAGACCGCAAACGCTGCAATAAGGACTGAAACTACATAGCATGGCATCACAGCCAATGAGTCTTTTAGTCGTATGTTCAAAAGATGTGACGCGTGCCGATTTGGTAACTACACTCGTGGCTACCTCACTAGTGTCGCTTCTACATCTATATCACCATTTTACCCCTACAACTACACTCCGATGATGGCTATCTCACCAGTGTCACTTCTACATCTATATCACTTGTTTTACTCCTACAACTACACTCATCGGTACCTCACTGGTGTCACTTCTACAACTAAATTCATCTCACTAGTTTTACCCCTATAACTACACTATTCTACAAATCGAATACATTCTTAATGGCAAGGCACCCATACCATATTTTCCCAAGTCGGCATTTTCTTGTCATGTACTATGTTGACATCTCCTTTGAAACCATCCGAACATCGGTGCGCGCGGTTATGACACCTGCTGTGGCCTAAATATTAAATAAAAGTAGTCACACATAAATATGACCAAATGTTGGAATAGAAATCAGTGTAAAACTGTTGTAAAGGATAGACGCAAGCACCGGGACTAGCCAAGAAGATAATTCAGCACCAAGGACAGGGAAACATAATTCAGGACTAAGGACAGGGAGACATTATCTAACACCATAGTTCAGCAACATGGGCGAAGTAACGTAGTTCAACACGAATGACAGGGAAACATAGTTCAACACTAAGAATAGGGAAATATAGTTCAGCACCAAGGACAGGGAAACATAATTCAGCACTACACTATGGACATGGAGACATTACCCAACACCATAGTTCAGCAACATTGGCGAAGTAACGTAGTTCAGTACCAATGGCAGGGAAGCATAGTTCAACACTAAGGACAGGGAAACATATTTCAACACTAAGGACAGGGAAATATAGTTCAGCACCAAGGAAAGGGAAACATAATTCAGCACTAAGGACAGGGAGACATTAACCAACACCATAGTTCAGCAACATGGGTGAAGTAACGTAGTTCAGCACCAAGGACAAGGAAACATAGTTCAACACTAAGACAGAGAGACATTAACGAAACTTCATATGTACTTGAACATGTACGCTAAGGCATGACATTATTCCAGCGGCTGCTGTAAGCCTAGCGGGTGCTGTAGCTGCTGCTGCCCGCGGCGGGAACTGGAAAGGGACGGCAGCAGTATCAGGAAAAGTGTGGAGGATGACGACACCACAGGGGAGGAATCCGAGGAAGACTCCCTGGAGAAACTCAAGTTGAGAAAGTAGGTAATGCAGAGCTCATCTGTTATCGTTATCTACATATAACTAAGGAGAAAGCAATCGGTCTATCTCCATCTGTCCCCATCTGCCCTCTCCCGGCTCTACGTGGAAGGAAGCTGAAATCTGGTGCATTCATAAGGCTTGGAAGAAACGAAATAACAAATGTAAGAACGTGCTCTAGTGCTCACGTTTTTCGAGCTCTTCGCAGGATCAATGGGATTAACTGCACGATGAACGAAGACCACGCGTGTAAAGAGTGGCAATTACGGTACCCGTAAGCACAATACAGTTTTTAACTATACAGTCGGCGGAAACGTTTCTGGAAAAATACTTTACAGCTTCAAATGATTTGTACATTTTTGGACATGACCGACGTTCACTCCTGTCCTATAGCGGAACTCCAATATTATTTTACATCCATCCGCAGTGGCATTTACTGTAACGTTAATTCAACACAACATGGCCTACACAAATAAGACCTTTCGAATGTTTATCGTAGAGATGTAAATTATCAGAAGCAAAGTTTACACAGGTAGCTAGCATTATCATCGATAGTTAAAGGCGGCAAGGGAATAAAGTCAGCGGGGGAGAGTAATAAAAGAGATCAAGTGACATGGGGCGCACGAAAACAACGGGATGATGTCAAGACGATAAATTCTCTAAAGATACATTGCAGGGAAATTCGCTCGCACTTTGATTTGCTTGGTGATTATAGGAGCCAATCGAGCCTTACGTCATCATATATACACCTCTGATCATAAACCTTTTATCATATGCTAGCTCCTGATTGGTGACAGTCAATTGATTTTTGGCGACGCCACCTGAGCGGAGTCTTCTTTCAAGAGACTTTAAGATATTCTACTGATTCCACCTATACGGTGATCCACGAATGTATTCCAAATGACATTCTTGTATCTTTGGTTCTTAATACGCCCCATGGCGATGTAAGTTTTTCATCGCCATCTGTGTCTATGTCTATTTTTTTTAGGATAAGCAAAGACTACTTGACCGTGGACAGGTACTTCAGCGACGACCAAATTAGGAAGTACAACGGCGGCCGCTACGACCCTGCAGAGGATGCCATGAGGAACGGACTCATAAATATTGACTATACGCCGTCATACATTCCACAGAGGTGAGACAGAAGGTAACGTGGTGTCTACAACAAGATGAAGTATTGTTCTGTATTATCATTGTTTTGAGACGATAAGGCAATCATACAAAGATGTTATTATCAAAAAATATTGTGAAGAATAGTGTAAGGAAATGGCATCTAAAAGGGGTGTTCGTAATTACGATGTTAGAGGCATTAGAAGCGACTTACTGCACGCTTGACATTGTTCAAGCTTGACATTGTCAAACGGACAGCACGTCGACTGAAGCTGCTCTCATTTGTACATTTCATATTTAATATCCAGCCTTACCGCTGGTCCACAAGCCACGCATTATCGGAGAAGACCAACACACGCGGATTTATGAAATTAACAGTATCTCATAACCCTACGCACAGCTTTACCCGTGGCCTATACAATATACCATGAAGAGGCTCAGCTTAACAGGGCTTATGTTTTCACTTAATAGTAGGTGATATGCCTCTAACCAGCTGCCGGCCAATCAGAGAATTGGCTTTGCATTGATAAGAAAACATTAAGGCGATTCTGTGATTGGTTGATAGTGGGTAGAATGTCGGGTAATCTCCCTCAACCTTGACTGTTTATTCTTTCTCTGCCTCCAGGAAGGACAGTAGGGCGATGGAAGAAGAGGAAATGAGAAAAATCAAAGTACAGCTAGTAGACGAGGAAGAAAACAAGGCTGGCATTGCCGTGCAAGTGACCCAGCTGTAAAATGACAAATCTACAAGAAAAGATATCGAACTTCTACATATGAACGCTTACAGAACATGTTCAATTTCTCACAAGAGGCAGCAAGATTCAACTACTAAGTATACTGTTTATACCGAATAATATGATTGAACAGATAACATTGAGGATAACTGGGCGATAAAATGTTAAGCAAATCCAGCAGCACATCATGCTTGCAAGAAAAAGCAAACACGTGTGCATGTTTACGAAGAGAACAGCACAGCAGGCGTTTACTGTTGATATCACTGCTACAGGTGTTGGCGGGTCTCTGGGGCGCCACTAATCCGCAACGTAAATCTCCAACATTGTCAGAGCTGATGAATGGACTAATATCGACAAAATCGGGGTTTGTCCCTCAGAACATTATGCTTCTGCAACCGTAGTTTCTTTCAACTATCTTTGTACTAGTATATCGTTCATATTCGTTCATATTTCACACATATCCCGCGCAGTAGACTTTACTGAACATGATCATCGATGGCATATGGATGATTGGGGCACCACTGATAATATAAGTTTCCAAAATGTACAGAAGAAAATATGATTTCAAAATGGTTATGGAACACCTGCTCGACCTATCAAACCTCAAGGATGGTGGTAAGAGGTAATCGATGTCTTGGTACGACCCCAGGTGTTAGATTTATAACGGTATTTCGCCCACGTTTTCCTCTTTCGTCACGTTATGTTGCGGTCACCTTCGTCGTAAGGGATAATGTCATAGGATTTCCAAGCAGGCCATGACAGAACCAACCACTGTCAAGGTTCTAAGATTGTTTTTTTCTGGTATCAAGCCAAGACAGACTTTCGCACGACACTTCTACGACTATCCCTCAAATGCCCTCATTTTGAGATTGTTCGACAATCGTATGATTGTGATAAGAGATACACATTCCGATGTTTTAATGTTTGTATAAGGTACCTGGTACGTATTGCTATGAGAAGCCATAAGGGACACGTGTGCACTGACGGCATTGCATGTATTGCAGGATATCGAACATGCAGGTACACATGTATGTGTTCATTCACAATATCTGATGAGTATTCCGAATTTATTGCCAGACGAATTCTTCTCACTAACTCATTTGCCAAACTTTGGCTGCTTATTTCTAGAAGTCTGGCGAACTTTACATTATACATGTTATTACCATGCCAGCGCTACGGCGAAGGGCTTTGGCAACTTGACAATGTTACCTACAAAGATGTTATGATCTCGCACATGCTACATCTGTATGGTTGGAATAGATCAATAGGAACTTCTGATAGACATCGCTGGCAGTCTGCCGTTTCAGAGACTTTGCCTGTTGAGATAAAGCCAAGACAATTTTGTCTGGACCGGAAAAAAAATTTGTACGTGTAAAATAATGTAACATAGGACATAACCATAGTAACCTGTTATCATGTACAGTATCAACGATACCATCGCTGGAGCACCTGTCCATTTCAACATCCAGTAATGCGTAATGATGGTCTGCTTTTGTTCCAACGCTGATGTATTGTATTGTATAGTGCATGGCAGTGCCCAGAGTCTTGACTGAAGATTCTTGACCGTTGTCTCCGTATTTCCTGTAAATTAAAGCCGGAACCTGTGATATTTCTCCCGCTTTTTGTCGATCGTTGTCAAAATCCTTCTTCCTTTCAACGACTTTGTTGCAAGTCCATTCACGATGACTTTGTATTCAAAACAACGTGCAACCTTGGCATACGTAACAAAGAAAGGACAGAAAGAAACAGAGGTACTATAACTATAGTCTTGCTGTTGGAGGGTTCGACTTTGCAGCTAGCGAAAGATGAAATGCCCTACGCTAATGTTTTGCTTTATAGATTTAATATTCCCTTTCGTCATCAATGAATGGAACGCTATGTCGGTAAAGACAGTATGCATGGGCAACGTTACGATTTTACCTTTCTTCAGTTTTTGAGTACCATTATCTTAATGCCTTCATAGAGTTGGTGGAAAAGTGAAAAACAAAAACAAGTAATTTCCGGCTTTGCACAGATTCCCAGAAGGTCCCAGGTGTTGTGATCCACCTTTAATTGCCAGATTTACATGATTGACGCACATCTTAAGAAGTTAATGCACTCCTGGTAATTCATTTCCTGTCAAAGGGCATGGCCCTGTCACATCCAACACCTGACTACGTGATGCTATCTTTTCAAGAGCACTTTTCCAAATGTCATTCAGCTACGAGGTGCCGACCAGCACGCACGGAGGGCCTCATGTCTCACCGGTAGGTGTTTTGGGCTTCCTAAAGCAAAACGTAACTATTTCGATATCATAAACATTAGTACTTCTACACGAAGGCTACTAGTAGTGAAACAGTACAAATCGGATTACCTGAATGCGATCATTTGTTACATTTTGATGACGTTTTATATATCAATATTGACAAACCAAATGACGCGGCCTTACGGCGAAGTACAATGTAACTTATTACCTCCGTAAAAACTGAGTTATTGTAATTAGTTGGTGTTTTATTGTAGTGGGGTGTGTCCGCCCTCTGCAACTGAATGCTAGTCACGTCAAGGACACGAACATAAAGTTTGGCCAGAGGTGACAGACAGGTGTCAGAAAATGGAATTGGGCCGAGTCCAGAGTTTTTCTTAAGCACCCGTGTTTCATCCATAGTGGGCTTAACGACTATCATAACGACGTATTGCAATGGTTTGGATTTGTATTTGATTTACATTCAAATTTGCAGAGCATGACAATTGTGTGCACCAGCAAATTTACGAATACGAACACTCATTTCCCACTATTGGTGCTATGTGGATTGAATACATTGTATTTTCCTGTAGCACAATTGCTATGCCATCATGCTTCAAATCAATTAATATTAAATTCAGTTTGAGTTTTCATTTTCCAGAGGTGATGTCGATATACCAGTAGCTGCTGTTTGCTAGAGTGCATCAACTCTGTTGCCTGTACCTCTTGCATTAATAGGTTAGTGGGGTGTGTCTGCACTCTGCAACACATTAGCTTCTATACAATACATCTTGAGTAAATCACTGTCACTTAAAATATCCTAAAATGATTGGAGATATTGCACCTAACAGAAGCCAAGAATTGAAAATACAGCCATACAAAAAAGAATCCTTTTACTATTATACCCTTTTTAACATGACCCTCAGGAGTGACAAACCCTTGAGTCTTTGGTTGCAATAAATACAATGTCATATGAATACAACTTTCATGTAAAAAAACTAATACACTATGTTGCGTAAAAACCAATGCTTTTAATCAATGATGCCTTAGCTATTTAATGACCTCTATCTAATTCTGAGTTATAACTCCAGCGGACTAATCCAGATATACAATATACTTCTAAGAAGCACAATGCACGCATCTGCAAAATGTTCACAAAACCCTATTCATTATGATTAATATTTGGCTTGCTAATTCGCCCAAACTTAGAAACTCATATATACATTAAAAAGATAAGGTACAAAATCACACTTCTGAATGTGTGCATGCAAATTACATTTGTATAAAAAAACATCAAAATACATTTGCAACAAGGTGAGTGTGGCATACATATATATATGGTGTTTCTAGAATAAGTTTTCACTCTGAGAACCAGTGTTGTGATAAATCCAGCGATGTACAAAAAATGTAAGACCCTTTGAAAGGTACTACATGTATATAGAAAACACATCAAACAAGAAAAGCACAAACATTGAAGGCAGCAAACATTGTTGCTCACATGTATCATATTGTCACATTGCCAAGACAACAGTACAATGTTTACTAAAAACATTGTGAACGTACAGTACCTAGAATAATAACACAGTGCAACAGCTTGCTGTCAGAAAATGTATGTCCTGCCAACCAAGCTTATAAAGCTAGATTTGAGTGTATGGCATTCAGCCCTAGCCTATTTGCCCATTTTTCATGTCAATGTTCCCAAATTGTTGACAGGAACCAAAGGTATACATCTACAGGTTCTTGCCATTCCCCTTTGACAACATAAACCCGATATGGTCAAATTCAAGAACATACATTTTGTTCATGTTGAATCAAATTTACTCTATGGGAGGTAACATAATGGCAAGCAAATCGTTTAATCTTTGGCATTAAAGTTCTAAATAATAAATACATGCACTTTGAACACAAAATGTCAGCCACCAGTTGTCCCACAGACCATTGCATAAAACAACTCTCGATGACAGAACCGTTACCAAAAGTTACAACATGTCTTGACACATAGCATCATTATCAAAACTAGAGATAACAAGAGTTCGTAGACCTCAGGCCTGCATGAAATGTATTGGGTTTCTGTAGACCTATTGTGTATTTTTGCCTTTTTGTCTGTGGTACGTGGTTGGAAAAATGAGCTTTTTACCGTGTTGGTTGTGCACCATGCAAAAGTCTGACTCTGAAATTCCATTTTCTGAATTTGTAAGTTTGGACATGGATGAACATTACTTATTTTGGATTTCTTAAGTATGTAACCAACCACAGTACCTTTAAGTTGTTGAGACGCTACCTTTTTTGTCTCAGATGGCCCATGCACATGTAGTTACTCTGTCACATGATATACTAATATCTTCCTATTTCAATGTACTGACCTAATGCAGCTGCTAAGTCTCCTTGGTTTGTGTTCTTCCAATGATATTCATTAAAGATTTATTTCTGGGGTGTTATTCACTTGACATCGGAATGTTACTTGCATAATTTGACCAATGATACTTTTATCTGTAGTTCCATAGACATTAGACAATATGAATAGTGGTAGCCCCCATGCAGCAGCAACAGTTAGTCCCCAGGGTGGTATGATATTTTCATTCAATCCATCCAACCCAAACCTAAATCTCCTGTAGTATCTAAGCCAAATTTAACAGCATAATTTACTATGAAAAATGTCCTTGTCAATCCCATTTATAGATGGCAAGCTGCTGGCAATGGAAGCTTTGAAAAGTTCAGAAGCTGTTGTAGTCAGAGCAAACACCCAGCAAACATCCCCGCAAACCAATGAGCAGTTGCTTAGAAGGGGAATTTCATCATATATTTGCCGCGACAAAATGCAACAAACAATACTGAATTTAAAACAGAACAAAGCTAAGCCTCCACCACTTAACCCTGCCTGTACCATAGATTAAGCAGGCCCAAAAACCAAGCGAATATGACTAGCCCCAGACAACAAATTACCTGTATACAGTATGGAAATGGCATTACCAAAGAAACAAAAAGAAACACAGGACAAATCATACACATACCTTTCTCTTATGCCCACACTCTATACAGTTCTCCTCCACATTAGAAAATTGCATCTTCTTCTGTTTAAGTTCAAGTTCAACCATGATTGCCAACAGGGTAAAGGAACTTGTACCGAAACTTAAAACTCAGTACTATACAGCTCTAGAAACACCACAAAGAGTAATAAGCAAAGTCCAATTATACCTGACCAACAGATATATAATCTTGTACACTCCCGTCATCTGGCAAACTGTCAGTGCCACTAAGTAACCTGATACATTGAAGGTGGCCCAGGCCAGATGATGGTTCTACACCCAACCATAATCTGTTTTTAAAACCAAGCAGATATTGGGAGGATACCCCAACCACACAAAAACAGGGTCAACCTATACAGTATCAAGTTCAAGCACTAGGAGGCCCTAAATCAAACCTGACCACCAGGACACCACAAACAACTCACGTACCAAATAGCAACACAATGGTACCTTGCGTTCCGGAGATACAGCGCACGCCCCGTGCCCGCACAAAAGGTAACCTAAAATGTCAAGTTCAAGCACCAAGGGCGCCAAAATCAAAATTGAGCATTATTCAGCCACCGCCGACACATGTGCCAAATATCATCGCGCCAGCACCAGCCGTTCAGAAGATATAACTCCGGAAACACCCCTCCCGGACACAAAATTCGACCTGCCGGGTCAAGTTCAAACGCGACAAGGCCCAAAGTCAATCCTAGGCAACAGGCAACACCCCCCACCCATGCACCAAAAATCGTCGCAATCGCGTGTATCGTTCCGGACACAAAGCGCCAAAAGTGCCCCAAAAACACCAAAAATGCCACCTGCAATGTCAAGTTCAAACGCCAGGAGGCCCAAAATCAAACCTGAGTGTTAGGCTACCACCCCCAACCCACGTACCAAAAATCGTCGTGCTCGCACCATCCGTTCACGAGATACAGCGCCCTACATCCCCGGCTACCGAAAAGTTCCCACCAGCATCAAAACCATACCTGCATACATGCAGGTAATAACCTTTTCTTTCAAACAAGGTAAACAGGCTTGTATTCATATCATAACCTGGCGACCGCCATCTGCTGACAAGCAGTTATAAAAAATACTGGCATTTCCCCCTTCATTTGGTCACAACAATGACATCAGAGTGAAAGCTCATTCCTATAATTGTCCTCTGCCAAGAACATTTGAATTGTTTCTCTCGGCAAAATCATAAGTGGAACAGCTGATTAAGTGGAATCACTTACATAATAAAACTTAAGACTTCCTAATAGTGATCTATCTTGCCAAAATGAGCCTAATAGATGTATGTTTATCCAGATAATCATGTACATTCAATTCTAAAAAAAGGTAAAATTTGTACTCATTCCATTCCATCCTATCCTATAATTCAAGCAAGTTTCTTCAGTTTGACTCCATAACATTCATTATTCCTACATGTATGGCTGAAGTTCTAAAATACTGCAGAGGCTAATTTGCATTGTTATGTTGCAAGCTGATGATATGACTATCCCCTTCTATCTGCTGTTACAGGACTGGAAAGAGAATTTTACATGTAGCTTCACCTTTAGCACACTGACTGATTAATGCTTATTGGTACATATCTTATCTGCATCTGTATCTGTACAGCATGGCAGTTGCAGAGAGCTTTGATATTCTTAGTCAATACCCCTATATCAAACTTTACCACAGATAGCAATGATCAAAACTGTGTCGTTGGGGGGAAAATACATGTACTGCAAGGCTACCATTTCCACTAACTACATATATTTCAGCACAACTTTGGTTGTAGATAGATAAGCTGATGTAAGGTAATGCTACAATGGTCATGTAATGTAGTATTCAAAGTCCTGTTGAACAGCAATAGCAGCAGTAGCAACTTTTAAACAAGACACATGATATCAGGTACTTGATGTGTATGAACAAGTAATCTTACACAGTATACGAAGCAAGACACTGATACGCAGTACAAAATACAGCATAAAAACAATGTAGAGAATATTAAAAAAAGGCTTTTCTTCTCACTGCGCCACTCCTTATCTATCTATTGTGACAGTCTGTTAAAAAATGATAAAACAAAGTTCTTCGTGTCATATAACATTACAAGGAATAAGAATCATAAGAATAATCATTAAAATTGAAGCCTGTATACAGTATCCATTTCATGCTACTCATCTAGTGGCTTATTGCTTTTTAGAGAAACTTTTAGCAGTGTGGCAGCATTTGAGGGGCAAAAATATATTTTCCAAGTATACGCCACCGACTATGACACATATCAAGCATCTTTCTTGCCTTCCTCTGGACTCCCCAACACCTCCAAATTACTGCTGTCCTCCTCATCAAGATTCTCCATCTCTTCTTCAACAAGTGTCAGTTCTTCTTCACGTTTCAGATCCTGGTAGGTCTTGAACAGACCTGCATACTCTGGGTGAGCTTTGGAAAAAGCTTCAAACTCATCTAAAGTTGGAAAGAAATTCAAGATTTCAGCAAAAGGAATATCTTTGCTCTTTGCAACATTGACTCTTTTCCTATTTTGAAATCACAGAATATAACTGTAACAGACACAATCCTGTATAATTCTGGATTGCAGTAATGAAAATACATGTATAACTCTCTAGCCTCAGGCATACATGATATTAGATAAATAATGAAACTAGATAGCTTTACGTTTGTTGGGATTTAATATGCAGCAGGGAGAAAATGGAGGTTTTTAAAAGTTGGCATTTGACACATTAGTAGTGCCACAGTCACGTAATTGAAACACTGTCATCTTCATGGACAGCCAGTTGAAAACTAGAAAAGGACAGTGCACGGCTGCATACCTACTAGCAAATTGGCAAAGATAATATCAGTGGCTTTCTGCCAATGTACATGTCTGTTTGCAATTGTGCCTTCAAAGTTCATAGAACTCATGCATCTTCACCTTAACAGATGCCTCCAATACACCATGATATTGTACAGTGTACAATATGTACATGTACTGCTTACACAAAGGGAAAGGCAGCAGAAGAGGGAAAAAAATTGCCATTGTGGTTTTACATTCACAATGAAGAAGTCACCACAAAGACTAAAACAACTCTGTTAAAATTTCAACATTTACACTATACAACACAACACATTTGCCACTTACCATATGTAATGACCCCATTCCCATTTGTGTCAACTGCTTTGAAGAGATCGGAAACATCCATTGTTTCCATGTTGAATGCACTGCGCAGAATTGCAGCCAAGCTTGCTTCGGTGATTTTACCATTGCCTTCTGTGTCAAACATCTGAGAAGAATAGAATCATTTTAGCTAGGAACTCTCTATCAATATACCACTCTGAAATCTCTGTAACAGTCATTGCAAAGCTACCACAACAGCATACCTTCCCAGACTGATCAATGTAGACCTCAACAGTTTTCTTGCAATTTTCAGAATTATCAGCATACAACGGCCTCAATTTTTTTGGGGAATGACATGTAGACTTTTGAGTCCACATAAATAGTATGAAAGACCAATGTCAACCTTTGTTGATTTTTGTTGAGAAAAGAAGAAAAAGGGAGGTACATTGTACTCCATTTCTTGTTACTTTTTACCTTTGCCAGAATGGCTAAGGTTATGTTTTCGGTTTGGTGGTGTGGTTCTCCCCGTTTGTGAGCAGCATAACTCGAGAGGACTTCGATGGATGCAGCTGATATTTGGTGGGTGGGTAGGGGTGTGGAAGACGAAGGTCGAGTTCGATAATGGGCCTCCTAGCGGCTTGCTAAGGTACTGCAGCAGGACCTGCATGCTTGATATCTCGCGTTCCGGACATGCTGCGGTCGTGATTTTTGAGCGTTAGGGAGCCCTTAAAGCAGGGAGTGATTGCTGCGAGTTTGGGCCCCCTAGTGGCTTTCATGGAAGTGCGGGCGCCGGTTTAATTGCAAACTTTTGTCTGCGGACAGCATAACTCGAGAAGACTTCGACGGATGCAGCTGGTATTTGATGGGTGGGTAGGGGTCTGGGAAACGAAGGGGGAGTTCGATAATGGACCCCCTAGCGGCTTCCCTTGGTACTGCAGCGCAACTTCCGGGTGTGTTTTTCCATCTTCTGAACATGGTATGGCCACGAGTTTTGGGTGTTAGATAGCTGTTGTGCTCAGGAGTTAGTAACATAAGTTTGGGCCCCCTAGTTGCCCTTATTCTTGGTCTACAGATTATTAAATCTTATGTGTACATAGCATGTATACACCCCATCATGTATAATGTACTGTCCCTATAAACAATTTTCTTGTAATCCTATCGTCTGGTTTATAGTCGTGTTGACCTCTTTTGCAGCAACTATGACCTTTGGGGTCACTTCTTGTCAATCTTACACTATAGGCTTGGGCATGACGTAACCATTACACCCAAATATAGCCACAGTGCCAGAATGGCTATGGTTATGTTTTGTGCTTGTGAGTCTGTGTGTGTGTGTGTCTGTGTGTGTGTGTGTGTGTGTGTGTGTGTGTGTGTGTGTGTGCATAACTCAAGAAGCCTCGGATGGATCCCGATAATATTTGGTAGGTGGGTAGGGGTTGGGAAAACGAAGGTCAAGTTCGATAATGGGCTCCCTAGCGGCTTGCTAAGGTACTGCAGCAGAACTCAATTTTTTATATCTCATGTTCTGGACATGTTGTGGTCGCGATGTTTAAATGGTAAATAGCCCTTGGGGCAGAGAGTAAGTGCTGTAAGTTTTGACCCCCTAACGGCTTGTTTGGAACTGCAGCCGCCGATTTCCTTTCAAACTTTGGAGGAGAATAACTCGGGAACGTGTAGAAGGATCGTCATGATTTTGGTATGTAGATAGCCCAAGTAACAATGTACATAATGGAATACTAATTATTCAAATCAACATTTGCATAATTAATGAGGAAAGTTTATAAATCCACTGCATTTCATGATAGGACTTTCAAACTTGTCACATATTTAGATGAGAAAGAGAAAAATATCAACGCATATTAATTATGCAATTGACCTCATTTGCATAATTAATGAGAAAATATGAATGTGTTGACGGATCGTCATGATTTTTGGTATGTAGATAGCCAAAGGGAAGACTTACATGATGGAATTCTAATTATGCAAATCGACAGCTAATTTGCATAATTAATGAGGAAAGTTTGTAAATCTACTGCATTCCATTATAGGACTTTCAAACTTGTCACATTTGTAGCTGAGAAAAAGAAATGTCAATACATATTAATTATGCAAATGTTGATCTCATTTGCATAATTAATGGAAAATATGAACGTGATGACGGATCGTCATGATTTTTGGTATGTAGATAGCCTAAGTAAAAACTTACATAATGAGATACCAATTAATAGCTAATTTGCATAATTGATGAGGAAAGTCGATAGATCCACTGCATGTAGTTGAGAAAGATGGCAGAGAGTAAGTGGTGTATGTTTGGGTCCCCTATAATGTCTTTTCTTGAACTGCAGATGCCAGTTTTGTTTCAGACTTTGAAAGAGAATAAGTCAAGAATGAAAGGATCATCATGATTTTTGGTATGCTGATAGCTTAAGTGATGCTTGATACAATTTGATATTAATAGTGTAAATAGGGATCTAATTTGTATAATCAATGGCGAAATTTTATGAACCAACTCCAGGCATATAAAATAAAATGTAATGAGTGAAAAATTTATGTCTACAGACATCATTCTACATAACAAACCTGGTTTATTTGGCAAAGGTATGTGTTCGTGGAACTCTAGTTCAAAATAATTTGTGTTTTAAGTCTACAGGGTATACAAATGCTATGTTGGCCATAATTACAAGGAAAAGGGTGATAAAAATTATCAGTACATATCAAGCAAAATTTTCAGCTGACTTCATACATTCAAACTGTAAATATTCCCCAACAATTAATCGATAACGTATTAAGCATATTTAGCAAATTCCATGCTACTGCATTTTACACATACAACTACATTACATGCATATGATTACTGTGAGGTTAATCACAATCAATACACTGTACACAGATACTGTAGGCTTTAACACATAGAACACATGTGTAAATGGAATGACTAACCTTAAAAGCCATCTGTAAGGTTTCTTCTGTGTTAGCGGGTTGGGACACCACTGACAGGCCGATAACATACTCCCTGAAGTCAATCCTGCCAGAACCGTCCTGCCAATAACAATACAGGGAAGAGCAATGATTGCGGGATGTATGTGTACATACTACAGTCAAACCTGTATTAGGGGCCACCTCTACAGAGGGGCCACCTGTCCATAGTGGCCACTTTTTGTCGGCCCCTTGGGTATCTTATCTACAAGTTGCCACCTCTGTACAGAGGCCACCTGTCTATAGTGGCCAAATTTGTCCGGTCCCTTGAGTGGCCGCTATAGACAGGTTTGACTGTATACCAGTACAATATGCCTGAAACACAATTCTCCCAGTCACAGTCCCTAACAGATTATTTTACAAAATGTGTTGTTTAGTATGAATAAATATATAACTATAATTTCCAACAAAATATGACCTAAGAAAATCATAGAAACTAAGGTTTACACATTTCTTGACAAGAATAGTATACAGTAAATTGCATGTCCCAAAAGTTAATTATGCTTCTGACAGAATTCAATGCAAGTCTCCTCATCATGAACAATATAGACCTGTCAAGAGATGACAAGTGATATTTACTAATACAAACTTATATCACCTCAATCTTCTCAAATGTTCATGCAACAATTTGCAACAATTTGACAAAAAAGTACACATTTATTTTAAAAAAATTACTCCCAATGCTGAGCAGTGTTAATTGAGTTTCAGTGAAAGGAGCATATATCTAGATGGAAAGCTTCTGTTTAGACAATTATCCAGATAACAGTAACAGAGAATGTACAATACTGTGTACTACTAGTATATATAACTTATAGTATAAGCAGGGTTCGAAATATACATACTTAACTTGCAATTTGCACATAATTTTCAAGATTTGCATGCAAAAATATTCTGAACTTGCAATCTTGCATGTTGAAAATACCTGGCCATAAAACATACTCTCAGGAATTAGACACCCTACTCTAAGACAGAACGACATATGGACGTCTGTCTTTTTCCTTCCTTGTTTTTGCCAGTAACTTTCCCTGGTAGCTTCACAAGATGTTATCAAAATTCGCCGATTCAAGCTAGCGACCCTCGTCGAGATCGCTGCCTAGTTGTATTTTGCATGTAAATTTTTCAAATTGCATGTAATATTTTTGCCAACTTGCAATTTTGCATGTAGCAAAAAAAAAGTAATTCGATCCCTGATAAGGAACTGTAGAAAGCTTGCAAATCTGGTTCTTCCAGTGCAACAAGGACACAATTGTTATGATGATTACTTCTTCTGTTTCATTCAGACAACATCAATGATGATCAAGGTAAAGATAATGCCTCTTGACACCTGAACAGACAAGTGGGTTGATATTCTTCACTTCTAACAAGCTGACCAAGAGTTCAGGGATTGACATACTGCTGGGGCATTTTGAAGAAAGGTTGCCATGGACGTGTCAGTTTACTAAACCATCTAATGGCAATGAATATCTTGTGTTCACCCAGCCAGTTGTTGCCATTTACAGTAGGATTACTCCTGACTAATCCTCTGTGCAGGCGCACATGATATATACGCCATGACATCATACTGGTGTCTGAAACCTGCAGCAAACAGGATCTGTCCTCAACATCACCTCATCATTTATAGGATTTCTGGCTATATGTTGTATATTTCATGCAGCATTTGAATATGATGATCATCTTTTACGCAGCTCGACAGCCCCTACATACAGAGAACTGGAAATAACAGCCAACATCAAGGAGGGCATCTAGAGCAACTGGGTGTTGCTGTATGGGCACCCACACACTGGTGCTCAGCAAAGGAGAAAGCAACTGTTGACAGGAAAGAGGGAGACAAACAACACGAGAGACCAATTCTCCATGCATCAATAATGTGTGTTGACATGATGATATGGAATCATCACGAGAGCAGCAGCGGTGAAGCAGTGCTTAGCTGAAATTACAGGTGAGGTCTAGACATACTATTTGTGTACATGCATCAATAGCCTCATCCATCATTCAATTTATTTGCAAAATCATACCTCGCTTCTTGAGTTCAGGGTACATGTATAAGGAACTCTGGTACTCCTAGTCGCAATGGCATCATGTGTCAGATAACATTTAACAGGCAGAGTAACAAGTCTGACAAGACATTCTGCACTGCTTTTGCAGCTTTACACTGTGAGCCACCATCACAGGAGGTATGGCATCTGCTGTGGTCTCCAACACGTCAACAGCCAATGGCACAGTTACAGTCCCTCCAGACACCATGCCTGCTGTACTTGGGCCAGTGGGAACTACTGTTGCCATCCTTTTTCTACTCTTTGGAGTTTTTGGAAATGTAGTGACGATCATAGTCTCCTGGAAGCTGAACAAGCAAAAAAAGCAGTGGACTCATGCGCTTGTCATCAGTGTGGCTGTTGTAGATTTAGCATTTAGCTTATTTCAGATGCCACTGAACATTGATACATATATCCACCTTGGATGGAACACTTCAACTGTGCTATGTCGGATCCATGCTTATGTTCCAAGCATTGCTATTACAATACAGGCGACTCATACTGCATACATAATCTTCCTCAAGCACCTGATTGTAGTTCACAACATTAAGAACATCCCAGAAGGGAAGACGAACTACTTAGTGATTGTACTCCTTTGGGCACTGCCAGCCCTCTTTGTCCTCTTTGGTGTCTTCTGCCTTGAGCAGAACAACATTGTGTATGTCCCAAAGATGCTTAGATGCACTGTTAAGCTCTGCCGGCATTCAAAAATAGGCATGGGGGCTCTGGTCATATTGTTAGTTACCATCACTTACAGCCAAGGCCGAATTTACTGGTATGTAAAAAAGAGTCACAACAGTATACAGGATTGTAACGTGGCGCCAACTGTCAACAATATCAACAGGATCCATCGACAGAAAGAGGCCACGCTTGCTAAAACATTTACTATCACATTTCTGGCTGTCTTGACAGCATACACACCAATGACCATCCTCAAGGCTGTGGACACAGAAATGGAACAACCACCAGCGCTGTATTTCTTCTGTACAGCAATGTTTTGGACAGCAGCATTTGTAAACCCAACAGTGTATTTTTTAACGAATAAAAAGTTCAGAGGAACTTGCCTGTCGCTGTTTGTGCCACAACAGCAACAGGGCCAACCAACCAACCAACATTTTCATCTATTGGAGAAAAAGAGACAACCAATGGAGGCACAGGGGCAACCAATGGAAGGGCAAGGGCAGCCAATGGCAGCACAGAGGCAACCAATGCTATTAATGGCGGCACAGGGGCAACCAATGGAAGGGCAAGGGCAGCCAATGGAGGCACAAGGGCAACCAATGGAGGCACAGGGGCAACCAATAGAAGGGCAAGGGCAGCCAATGGAGGCAAGGGGGAAGCCAATGGAGGCACAGGGGCAACCGATGGAGGCACAGAAAAATTAAGCCAATGAGACAGAGACCCAATGGAGACCCAGAGGAAACAAATTAAGAATAATAGACAAAAACAAGTTAAAGTTGATTAATTTTGCAATTAGCCCTATGACATGAATTTGCAATATAATATTTCAATTAATTTTGTAAATAATTCCCATGTTTTCTACATTTCTACAATGTACTTATGGCAGATACGTGATACTAAATATATATTAAACATAGATTGAACTTGTCATAAAAAGAAAAGGAGAAAACAATTAATTCTTTATTGTTCCAATTCTATCAAAGGGGTATGAAAGGGCCCTTTAAGGTCGACCTGACCTCAGGTTACTGTGATTACCCCATGTGAAAAACAAAGGTGACAACACATTTATCATGGAAATCAGCTTCAAACTTGCAAAGCTGGTTTTGTCTCAAGGGAACATAGACAAAAAAACACTCATTACTTTGTTCTATTGTCTTGAATCAGAGGGCACCACCCTGCTTGGTAAAACTGTAGGAAATAGAACCAAAATACTTCTCTGGACTTCATCCCCAGAAGCTAAGCAAAGCCCAGGTGCACGATTCTGAGGCAAGGACTGGAACTGGCATCATTGGTACAAACTGGAGATACATCACAAAGGGAGGTTGCTATGGAGGTGTCAATATGAGGTCTATAGTCCACAGATTCGTTTCCTGGGAAGGTGGTGTGTTTTGATCAGACAGCACCTGTGGCCCTCTGCAGTAGGATTACTCCATCACTGGTAATCCTAAAAGCATATGTACCTCACATCTGCCATGACGACATACTGACGTCAGCAAGGATTCCGGATTGGACAGACGCTTTGCGAATGGCTAAGCTGCGATTATTCCTGCCCAGATCTTCATGATTTAGCAGTATCTCAGCCATTCCGTTCAGCTCTCATCACGTCTGTTGGCTATATTGAATAGACAATCAACATCAGTCCAGTACAACTGCCCTTCCAGAGAGAATCTTAGTCCGTGTTTTCACCAAGGCATCATGGAACTATAGAGCACTATATTGCAGACAAAGGGTAAAGTCAGCAAGTGGGAGCAATGCTGTGAACACTGAATATCACTTCTCATCCAGCGCAAGACTGTTAGCTCGGTCTGTGTGAAGAAAACTGCAGCATCAACATGAGACCAGTAGCTGTGAAGCAGAGCATGAGCTGAAGAATTACAGGTGAGATTTATCCATAATTTGCACATGTGAAATGTGATCCACAGGTGGTTCATCTGTAATCCTTTCATTATACTGTGTTTTGTACAGAGACATCTATCACCTGTGAATTTGAAGAAAGAAACCAAAACATTTTCTTGTCATTAAAGAGAAGAGCACTGCAGTATATCTTAGAACAGATATTGATTTAGGTAGTACAACAACATGTTGATGTAGTTCATTTCATATGTCCATGACAAGAACAGTATCAAAAGTGTCACTAAGTTACTATTTCTGGGCTGTCTTTTCAGCATTCGATTGAGAACAACCACCACACAACCATGGCATCTACTGTGGTCTCTAACATGTCAACTGACAATGGCACAGTTACAGTCCCTCCTGTCACCATGCCTGCAGTACTTGGGCCAGTGGGAACTACCATTGCCATCTTTTTCACCCTCTTTGGAGTTTTTGGAAACATTGTGACGATCCTGGTCTCTTGGAAACTGAACAAGCAAAAAAAGCAGTGGACTCATGCGCTTGTCATCAGTGTGGCTGTCGTAGATTTAGCATTCAGCTTGTTTGAGATGCCACTGAACATTGATACGTATATCCACCTTAGCTGGAACTCTTCAACTGTGCTGTGCCAGATCCATGCTTACATCCCAGGGGTTCTTGTTGCCATACAGTTGGCTCACACCACATACATCATGTTCCTCAAGCACCTGATTGTAGTTCACAATATCAAGAACATCCCAGAAGGGAAGACAAATGTCTTAGTGATTGTGCTCCTCTGGGTACTGCCAGCCATCTTTGTGCTCCTCACTGTGTACTGTCTTGGCAACAACAATATTCATTACCAGTATTTTCCACAGATTCTCAGATGTAGTATTGTGCACTGCCACCTTTCAAAAACAGGGGCTGTGGCTCTAGCCATAATGTTAGTTATCATCACTTACAGCCAAGGCCGCATATACTGGTATGTGAAAAAGAGTCACAACAACATTGAAGACATTGCTGTAACCATCAATATCAACAGGATTTATCGACAGCAAGAAGCCACACTAGCCAAAACATTCACCATGACTTCTGTGGCCCTGTTGTTAGCATATGCACCAAGGACTGTCCTCAATGCTGTAGACAGGGAAGTGCAACAGCCACCTGAGTTGTATTTCTTTTGTTCGGTGTTGCTTTGGACAGCAGCATTTCTAAATCCAACAGTGTATGTTCTGACAAATAAGCGGTTCCGAACAGCTTGTTGGATGTTGTTTGTGCAACAGACACAGCTACAACCAAGGAAGACACAAAGACAACCTTTGAATGAACAGAGGCAACCAATGGAGGCAGGTGTGCAACCAATGGAGGCAGAGATGCAATTAATGGAGACAGAGGGGCAACCAATGGAGGCAGAGGGGCAACCAATGGAGGAAATGGGGCAACCAATGGAAGGAATGGAGCAACCAAGACAGGAACAGGGCAAAGCTTCACACTGTCAAGCGGAACATACCTCACCATCAAATCATTTTTCAAAGGACACCAAATCTCAAAACACTCAAGAGAGAAGTATGCACATCTCCATGGTTGAAGACCACAAGTATACTAGCATGTCTTCTGGACATTCTGATTAACAGTTCAATCTATCTGGTACATCTGGATCTATTAGCTGAGTTTAACCTGCTAGTTTTACATCCATGTAAAGGCTATTTCAAATGCTTTTTCCAGGCTCTGAGCTGTATGTTAACTATATTGTACATGCCAATAGAAACAAGTGATGTGTAGAATGCATCTTACACAATGTACATTCATCTGATATGAAGTAGTACCAAGTTTCATTTTGCTATAACACATATGTTTGAGATAAGGTACACGGTCGACTGCCTGCAATGTCGCCCATGGCTATACGTCATGATCTAGAGCACTGACATGTTTCACTAAGCAGAAAGTCATGCTTCCACAATACACTGTAGATACCATCTACATGTACATTGGGCTGTACATGTAGTTTACAGATTATATATAGCTTGCAAAAGATGCTATTGAGAGAAACAGTGATGCCGTGATTACTGCTAAAACTTGGTGATTGCTTGGTGGTTGAAACTTAGGATAGGGACAAACAGGGCTCTAGCCAGCTCGAATTTTTTCCGTCAGCCAATTCCCATTGTCGTGAAAACCGCGAAAACACTATTCCAGGAGTTTGAGAGACTGAACTGAGACCTTGAAAAACGGGTTTTTAGTGAGATTATTGTATGCGAAAGGGTACCGACACACATTGTCAACAATCATAACAATAGCAAAACAAACAGTGTGTGGCTTTTACGGCCGTGGACGGCGTCCCCAAGTTTCCTGTAGCTTCCACCAAGGACTTCTGTCCGTCAAGGTTGACGAATTGGTTTTAAAATTTTTCCTTCACAAGCAGCAAATTTCCGTCAATTGACGGAAAAACGGACGCTGGCTAGAGCCCTGGGGATAATAGATAAGAATTCCAAGTACAAACAGATGCTGTTACATGTTGGAACTGATAAAAATTGAAACATATTGAAATTAAAATCTATGTTAGATCTGTCACAAAAACCTACACCATATTGGTGTCATCATTACCATTATATTGGTATATAATCGACCATATCGGTATCATTATCACCATTATATTGGTATATAATTGACTAAATGTTTTTTTTTACATTTGAGATTCTTGCCATTATTTCATTTGTAATGGCAAGACCTGTTTTGTCTTCATGAAGACTCTATGTTTGTTATTTATCAGGGTCATGTTTTTGTTTCATGATCACATGGTGAAACATCAGATCTAACACTAAATATGAAAGATGTTTACACATATAGTAAAGCACATATTATTAGTTCTATATAATTATTCTAAACATTGTTTTGCTGTTCTGTATGATATTTTAAGTAAGAATGAATGGTAACATAAAATCCATTTGGCCATTGTTCATCATAAAGTTGACCAAATCAGAACTTTAAGTGGAGGCAACTACTGACTAAACATGAAGCTGAAGAATTTCACTGGATGTACAATAGTGTACATTTTAAATAGCTATGATGGATCATGAAACATGAACACAAAATTTTCATTTCTTTCATCCTTCCATATCTAGTTTCTAAAACTGTTGCTATAAAAGTCATGTTTTGTCATTACTTCTGTGTTGTCTGAACTGCATTCATGTTCCTTCCTGTAGACTGCCACACTTACCACCAGGTACTTACCCTATCATACATGGAGAACAGCTCCTTGAGAGGCTCTGTGACAGGCAGGTTCAAGTGCTTAGCAAAGTCATCAATGCCGATCACACCACCCTCCTTCCCAGCAATACTGCTGTACTTCTTCAGTAGTTGGCGCATGTCCTCCAGTTTAAGGCTAATCACAAAGGAAAATAAAATAAAAGTCTTACAAGAGGGTTATTTGTCAAATTTGTTAAAAAATAAACTAGTCAAGTATATCATCCTTTAGTTTCCCTTCTTTTTTTATGTCATGTTGCTTTACAGCCAACTGTTATACAATAATTGTCTCATTTAGAATATGTTTTAGTCCATACTTTTTGAAAGTTTGAAATAGCCTGTGTAGGTAGTTGGGTTGAATTTGTGTCAAACCTCTAATCATGAATAATTGTGTAAACAAAAAAAAGGTGTAACTGCTGTTTAATCTTATACAGAGAGACCAGATTAAAGAGATTCCAGGCTAAACTAGAATTTAAGATATATTTTGCTTTCAAATTACTAATTTTCAATAAATGTTAGCATTGATTCTGCTGACTGTATATATCAAGCTGATCACATATTAACAAAATTCACTTTTTCTCAAATCATCATAGACATTGGGCAGTTTAAAACTTTAAGCAGTAAATAAGAATAGAATTTGATGCAATTTCAAAATATCAAATTCATGTATTTTCACTGTAACTTAGCGAAGAACATCATGACTGTTTTTATTTTCAATTTCGACTCAAGCTGTTTGTCTCATTTTTGAATTTTGCTCCTTTAAGCCAAACAGGATGTTGGTTAATTCTTTATCACAAAATCACTTCTGATGGAAACAATAGGGGAACATATCAGAAGATTTGATAGGATGTTCTTATCAATCTAATCCAAGTATTACTGTAAGCTGTGCATTTCAAATTAATCAGCTTTCAATGGGTGAAGAAATATAGCTCAAAGTCCCAGCACCTTTGGGGGGCTTCATGTAGAGAACCTGGGAAATGTACCTTGCTGTTAAAACAAAATAAAGAGCAGAGTTCATCAGATTCAAGATAGATAATATCAAAATAAACTACCAATGAAGTTTTCTTATTACAACAGTAAAGTAGCCCTAACGAAAAAAGCATCTGCAAATGGCCCGTTACAATATTCTATAGATGTGTTGTGATGCTACATTGTATTCAATAAAGCACGAGTGAGTGAGTAATGAATGTGTCTAGGAAAGTAAGTGTGTGATGCTTTCTGAATTGTATTCCATTATGTGTACATTGTTACAAATGTGCAATAAACCATTTCTGTTGCAATATAGAAAAAGTACTTAAAGGCAAGTCGGTCTCCACAAACTGATAAAATTCAGATTTTGAAATTTACCTCTGTTTGCTTTAATAGAAGTAATAATAAACAGAGTCACAAAACTACATCCCCTAAAAAAGGAAATCATTACCTATCTACCCTATTTTTCAGTACCTTAATCGGAAACACAACATTTATTTTCCTATGCCTTACTACTCTCTGAATTAATGAGAAATGATTCTTAACTTAATCTAAAGCTAGCACTTTAATATTGGTAATAAATTGTTAGAGTAAACAAGAAATATCTCTTTATTTCACCGGTCTTTATATATAGATCCTGCAAAATATATTGCCCATTCATTCATCCAAAAGATTATATGATAATAGCAAAAGCGCATAATCTCATTAAATAACAACTTACCCCAGTTTTTCTCTGAGCTTCTGGAACTCGACCAGCCCTGCATCCATGGGCATGTCACTCTTCCCTGCTGCTACCATCAGCATGCAGTCATCAAACGTGTGGTCAGTGGTGGGGAGGTTCAGCACACTGACAAAAATGGTTACAACATGGACATTACAATGGTAATCCAGCAGCATTTAGTATACGGTCAAACCTGTCTGTAGCAGTCTCTCAAGGGCCTGGCAAAATATGACCACTATGGACAAATGACCACAATAGACGCAAGGCCAATTGCATGATTGACCATGAAGCAGTACGTGGCACATGCTTCCAATACCTCCTTAATGTAGAAACCACTTTGTAGAAACCACTGTAGACTGAAACCTGACTTTGTCATTTCAAAGTAGAAAGGAGAGTTCTGGAAAAGGTGAACTGTAAATTCCAATACAAACATTGGACTTTCCCAAATTTTCAACTGAACAGCTCCAGTCTTTGTCAAACAATGAACAATGCACTGCTTCTGTGACTGGGTAAGTCCAATTTTTGTGTTGGAAATTATAGTTCAACTTTTCCAGAATGTCTTCTACCAATGCATGAACTTTCAAGTTAGAGTATGTACTGTTACAAGAAAAATGTCTCCTGTACTTACGCCGCAATTTTAGCTCGAACATTGACTGCATATAGCTTGGCATTGTTTTTCTCCTCTTCGCTTGGATGATAGACAGGTAGGAACTGCAAAAATATCACATTCAAAGGAGAACATTTTTGTAAAATCTCATTCTTCCATATGATTTTTTAAAAAAAGTCTTGAAAATTGATACACTATGTAATCATGACTTAAAACATACACTGCCAGCCAGGCGACATGTACCCCTGGATAAATGAAAATAAACAAACAAACAAACAGTGTCAAACCAAAAAGCTGACAAATTGAAAGAGTACAGTGGACATGACCACAATACATGCAAGCCAACTGCAAGAGCACATACCTCCACTTCCAGCCTGTTGTGAAACTGACATAATGTATACCAAAGGATCTTCAATCTATAAATTATGAACGAAAAAAGAAAACTCAGTGTGGTCATCTTTATTTATTCATTCATTTACTGTGTAAATTCATCTATTTTCGTAGTTGTATTTACATATACATCGCAGTGCAAGCAAGGAAGTTTTCATGGTGTTTTAGACTTTGATTGAAACAGTTCTATAACACAGAAGTATGACAATGCATAATTAACGGTGTTTTTAATGGATTTGGAGTGGGCAGGTCAATGAAAAATAAGACCACTACAAAAGTTCCAATATTTACTATATTCAATGACACATCATATGCCATATATCTGTACATGTGCATTTATCACCCTGCATTTGATTTAATGAGAATTCTGAACTGCCATGTACTGCAGCATACTGTAAAATGCAGAAATGTTCGCGGTGGATTAATGTTCGCAGTTTTCGCGCTGACCACTTCACTGCGAACTTAAAACCACCGCGAATATTTTCCTATTATGGTATTAGACTGCAGTCTATGGTGTTACCGCGAAATTAAATCCACCAAGAAAAGTCATTGTTCCCGCTACCGCGAAATTAAATCCCCGCGAACTTAAATTCATTTACAGTACTCACCCTCCAGGCCCCTGCCAGGTCCATGTAAATGTGTCCTGGAACATTCAACATCACATTCATGAGACCACAAATACTTCAAACCTTTTTTTTCTGAACTTGTAAGCATCTGGTATTGTCTAGATTCTCTTTTATGTTGCTGCCATATCAAAAATAGAAATCTTCTGCTTTGTCAAGAAAGTTGATAGCCATAGGAAAAGATGTGGTCTTTCCATGGAAAATAAACTTGCAATCAACTTCAAGTTTACATAGCTGGCTTTGTCTCAAGGGAACTACCTCTTTATCAAGAAGGCACCTGTTTTTGTCATGAAAACAAATCTATAGGAATACATTTGTACATATCAATATTTGGCTGGTGAAGTCAGATGGCCATGGTTAATACAAATGTAGAAGGAATTAATTAAAGAAGTATTACAAACTCACCAGTTTGTTTGGGTACTTGAGGGCAACTGGCTGTACAGGCATACCTGGCAAGAATGCTCCTGTGAAAAGAAATGTCATCAATGCTACCTCTGTAGCTTACAAGTCAGTGCCATAGAAAAATCTACATTTTATTTAAAAAGCAACTTAAAATAAAAAAATGAAAATGGACTTCTTGTCCTTATTATACAAATCTAAAGCCTCCACACAACTGTCATTTCCTCAGCTTTATCAAGTTTCTACCGTCATAAAGAACTGTTTGACCTTTCTTTGAATAAGAGAACTGTAAAAGATTATCATTATCTACACTAACAATACTCACATATACGAGGGGCGTTCAATAAGTAATAACTCTGACCCATTTCCCATAGCAGGAGATTAATGAAACTTGGCACAGTTATCAGTCTTTCTCTTCATAGGAACCACCCAGAGTTATGCATTTCTCCCATTGTTGGATGCAGCTCTGGACACCGTTATTGTAGGACACCCCAGGTTGGTCCTCAAACAGATGCCTCATCAATGGCAGAAGAGGGACGACCAGGTCTGGGAGCTGTTCCCACGGACTTCCGGCCATGTTTGAATTCAGGATGCCAGCGTTTTACAAGGTCATATGATGGGGCATCATCACCATAAGTTTCTTTCATTTCATCAAAAGTCTCCTTTGGTGTGCGTCCTTTCAAATACAAAAACCGGATCACTGCACGACACTCAACTGGCTCCATTTCACACCTGGTCCATTTCACACCTAACTCAGTTTAAACACCAGTAAATCAGAAACCACAATTAGTTCAGAGCTCTTTATTGCAACATTAATTCTAGAGATACGAATCATTACACATGCAAAATTTCATTTAGATCAGACAACTGGAAGTGGGTCAGAGTTATTACTTATTGAACGCCCCTCGTAATACCCACACAAGGCAGCAACATAGGTGGTAAGGTGGACTGGTCTTGTGGTTAAGGTTATTGACCTTTAAAGGTTCTGCAGTTGAATCCCAAGTCAAAGTCTTGTACACTTGGGAATGGGCTCACTTAATACCTACATTTTGTATTTCCTCACTCAACTCAGGTGAAAATGAGTACCTAGCTTCAGATAGGACCGTCCTCTTGGAAGGGACATCAAGTCAGAGCCATGCCTCACGAGTAATTAAAGAACCCATCACTCATATTGAAAAGAACAGGGATTCTTCCCAGTTTGCTACTAGTATACCGGTGTGAGTGGTTTAAACCTTACACTTGACTGTCTAGTCTCAGGGTTGACAATCTTGGAAAGGTGACAGTCACAAGTGTGGTAAATCTCAACATTTAGGTAAATAAATAAATAGACAATATATGTTAGAAGGTACCTTGTTTGAAGTTGATAAGACATGACCTGTTAGTGCAGGTGCCTTCTGGAAAGATTATGACCTGTGGCCAAGCACCTTCAGACTGCGCCCTTTTCTTGATCTCCTCAATCGTGTTTCTTCTGGAGTTTGGATCCTCCCTGTCAACTAACACTGGCTGGGTGGACTTTGTCAAGGCTGGAAATGGCACAGTTGAAAAGTATAATTATTATCTAGTACAATTTATAGGAAATAAATTTAAAAAATTTGCAGTGATGTTATTTTTCTATTCTTCCTGTGAAATTGTGACATCATAAATATGTCTCCCTTGTATGACTCTTATGATAAAGAAATACAATGTACTTCAACAAATTGCAGTCACCGTAAAAAATGCAAAATAAAACCAACAGAAAAAGAGGATCTCAGAAGCATTATGCCTCTAAGTCTTACCCAAACTCTATGCTATGCTATGCTATGAAAAGTCTGCATCACAGTAAATGAACAACTTTGGTGCCACTTATACCATTTCTACACATGATGCCAAGTAAAAATGATTTCAAGTACATGTACATCTACTGTAGAATATTTGAAGGCAAAATATGTCTGGAACTAGGGGATATACTTTTGAGCCATATTATTCACTGAATAATGTTATTTACACAAAGACATGAAATTGAAAATTAAAAAAGGCCCCGACACGTCCTGAGACCTTGTTGTGTTAGAACTTGAAATTGATTTTGAAACTAAACCTTTTTGGATGACGAATACAATATTTGTTTCTGTCAGCAGCCTGTTTTCTTTCACCACTAAAGCAATTTACCTCCAATCAAAGGTATGGTAGAATTCTCCTTCCTAGACACACCACTGGCCAACCCCTCTCCGACAAAAATAGTGATGATGTCAAAGTAGGTGGAATGTGGTGCACAGGTCATAAGGGGGGCCTCCGATGACGGGGCCGGCTTCCCGCGTATTTCAATGTTGTGAAATCCCATAAAGAAATACATTGTACGCCCCATTATAACAAGTATCCTCTTGCAAAATCTGGAAAAAAAAAAGAACAAAAAAATCATGTAAAACTTGAAAGTTTCCCTTGATCATACAAAAAATCTAAAACACAGTCACCAAAATTTGTTGTTGAATGTTGAACCTTTTATCAAAAAAATTCAAAAGACACCAAACTTCATCTTACGACTCTTGTGTTTCATGCATTGAGGCTATTACTGGTGATCTCTTACATATCCCATTAAATCATTACACCACAAATATGTGTTTTGTATTACAGAATTGTTTCAAATGCAAACTTCACACACTGCGAAAAAATCCTACCACAAAACAAAACCTCTGCAAAAGTAAAAAAATTTACAGTTTACAAAAAATACAAAACAAGAACCACTCTATGTGTACAGAAATGTTAAAAAGGGAAGTTTTTTACTTTCTCCAGCCAGTCATTGGTTTGGATGTGTCCATGCCCATGGTGGCAATGGTCGCTATCAGCCATGACAGGAGCAGAAGTAGTAACAGGAACAGGAAACGTATTGGTGCTATTGTCACACTTCCAACTGCAATCTGTCAGAAAGCAAACAAAATCATATTAACAATTCAACTGAAAAAGACATACAGTGTTCTACAAAGCCCCTTTTCTGCTCCCCAAATTGTCAGCTTTCAGGGCTCGAAATACCACCTGCATATGCACCTTAGTGCAGGTAAAATTGGAGCTGTGCAGGTATTTCTGGTGTCTACCTGCACCTAACCTGCACTGGTCCATATACTGGGTTTTATACATAAATTTCCTATGAATAGTATGATGTAGGTGTATCTGGATTGTAATTAGCTCCATTGACTGTTACCACTTATAAAGTGTAACAGAAAAAAATAGCTATATATATTCCTGAACAATTTTAGTATGATCCGTACTTCCTAAATTCATAGTGGTGCAAGTAAAATTTGTCTGGTGCAGGTAATTTTCAATGTTACCTGCACCAGTGCAGGTATGCAGAAAAAAGTATTTCGAGCCCTGGCTTTATATTTGACCAGCACAGTAGACTAAGTCATTTCAAGACGACAAAAGAATTAGCTACCTGGTTTATCTAATTACGCAGTTGCTAGGGCAATGGTGAAACTAGGGCATCACAACAATATCAGTACACAAAATGGACTGACAGTCATGGAGTGGTGCACAATTCACTGTTGTCAAAAGTCATATAATCTTTTTTCTTGCTTCCCTGTATCAACATGTAACCAATATGTAACTTTGATGTAAGTTTATCTTTGGTCCTTTCCAAACACTTTCTTAAAGCTCTATCTGTCTTTGGAGTAAAAATTTAAAGGATACTGATTCTGCAAGCAATATCAAGGACTAAATTAATAAAAGTATCAATGTAACAACTGTGTTTTTTCTGTGCACCAGTGACCCAGATAAGGTAATGTTATCGCCGGGAAGAGTCATTTACCCTGATCAGGTCAGGGTATTGGAAATATTTACAAGACCACCTGCAAGCTGAAACAACAGGACTTCTGAACATGCCATAAACCATGTGGATAAAGCCACTCTTATTTTCGGAATTATAAGCAGTTAGCGCAGGTGTAAGATTTACACCTGAGTGGCATGAAGGAATTCTTGATTATAATGTGCCTTTCCCAAGCCCAAGGGCACATCATAATTTGCATATTTGGTATCTGTTGGGGATTCGAACCCAGAACCTTTACAACAACTCTAAATCATAAGGCTGTAACAACAATTTATGAAGAATCTCATAGATAACATCTAATATTGACATAACCTGGTTTGACCAGTTGATGCCCCCATTTCAACATGTACTTTGGACATATTATCATCGAGGATGGGGAGGGGGGCTCTTACCTGGATCTTGTCCAATGTAGAAAGACGAAGGTCGTGGATGAATGGATTTCTGATCATCGGCGCGATCAGAGACTTCTGCCGCGGGAGCCGGAATTTTCCAGGCATGTTGTAGCTATGTTAACGCGGCTGTGTGCATGGAGGAATCGAGAACTTGATGTCCAGAGGATCTCACTGCACCGGCTTCTTCTGACAGACGAATGTTTTTCGATAGGCATGATGGGTAATTCAAATTCACGGGGCGGGAAATTCGAAATATTGGCCTGATTAGGACTAGTACTGTCTATCATATTTAGCGGTCGGTAATATAGCCCTATTATCGGCTCGGCAAATGTATCTGTGTGGCTGCTTGCCAGTTAAATATTTGCAATTCTATGTTTTTAAGCAGCATGACGTCTATGTTTTGACCGAGATTTGTTTGGCTGTCAGGATCGGTGCAATGTGTCTGCAATGGATCATGGACAGATTTTGCTGATGGCAGCGGTGTTGTCTTTTAAGCTATTGAAAGGTAGTATAAGGTACGCAATGGTTTATATTATTTGAAAGCCAGTCTATACCATTTCATCCCCCTCAAAAACTAACAATTGCAAGTTCAAAGGCCTTGGCATTTAGTATTTGACTCTTTGCATTTTACCATAGCTTAGCCTCCATAGCAGGCTCTCTAGGGCCTTTTTTTCGGCAGTCAGAAAAGACCAGCAATCAACAACCCAGTACAAAAAGAAATGGCCAGCAAAAGTGTATCATGAGCCAAAAAAAAGCCATAGAGAGCCTGCTATGGAGGTACTTTGTATAAACTTTCCACTAGCCATAACGCATTAGAAATATATCATGTCGGCCCTTTACAGGTTGATTTGCAATATGTAAGGCATTGTGATAACACCCCATACGTTCTGAAACAGCCCCTTATATTAGGTTAAACCATAAGGGACCATAAGAGTGATACGGATGTCTCTGTGCAAGAAGGTTATATAGATATAATGATCTAGATCTGTTATCTCCAGGCAGAGTTATCGGTGGCATGTTACTGTTAGTATCTAAAGGGTTAAAACAGTATTGTTTTGACCCTTTGGACACTAACTTGCCACCGGCGAATCATCCTCCTAACGCCCGGTCCCCAACGGCATTTACCTTATGGGGTCAGGAATAAATGACTGACGGTACTCTGCTATAGGAGAATGCCGGCGAATCTGCTTGAAGATTAATCCCTGGGCTGTCCGAGGCATGATGAAAATGAAATGTCCCCTCGAAATGTCACGTTTCCTGGAATAGTGACATCTAGCGGCGAATAATATTATTGCAACATTTTGGTCGTCCTAGTACTGCAGTACTGTATTTGAATAACACAGTTCGCTTTTGATTCATGCGTAAATCAATGTACCGTCAACGTTCAAAGTTTCATCAAATGTCTAGTGAAGCCAGGTTGGAAACAAAACATTTCATTCATTAAATTACAAATGCATATATTTCACCCCATGCTTTCTCATAGAATACCTTTTTGAGCAAAAAAGGACGATTCCAAAATTTGAGTATACGTGTACATTTGCTAGTATTTCCTTTCCATACAGGGAATTGGGGAATATGATAGACAGAAAGACTTGTGCGTCCTTAGCTTGCTCTACTTTGTGATACACAGGCTGCAGTTAAAATCTCGAACTCGTTGTAACATTTTACGACACCAGGAATCAATTTCATGTTAGTGATATTCAACTTTTTTATCTCACTTTATGGCGCTTTAAATCGGAATTCATCTTTCATTCTTGAATCATGATAGTACTACGTACGCCAGTACTTTAGCCTTTCAAATCTCATCATATGTTCATGACTACTTGATCTTTCAAATGTAACATTCCCGCAATAGATCTTTACACAAGACGATTGTTTCAACAGTTCTAACATAACATCAAAGGAAACGAAATCAAATATGTTGTAGTGGAGAGATTTATATATGTCTAAGATACATATATATATACCATCAGCTGCGTGCCGTCTACATTCCATGATTTTTGAACATGTGGCCTTATATAGATGATATCATCTACTTAAATATTGCGGGCGTTCAATGTCTGTCACAAAATGTTAGTCTTCGTCATGAATGACGCATATGCATGTAAGTTGCCTAAAACGACAATGAGCCGGATCTTAACGCGTGCAAGGACACGTGCACTGCCCGGCGAGTGGTTCAGCTTCTATTAACGTTATGCATTGTTCTGTCCTGTCGCGACATTTTTCCGCCGTTTTCATCATACATGAAGGGTAAAACTTTATCTTTTCATTGTACTGTTCATTACTTTCGTCATTTGCTGTTGACACATGACTTTCTCCCACGGAATACATGGGGTAAAACGTCATTGAACTTCGGTCCATTTGTTTCAATATTGGCAGTGTTCGCAAGGCACATATTTTGTTCCTTTGATACCAATCAATTCACGGAAACTGTAAAGAATGCTTCCAACAGGCAGACTGGCACGTATTTGACATCACATGAAGCTGTACAGCATCTGAAGCCTGTCGATGATATCTGAAAGAGAAAAGACTAACGTTAACGTTTTATATCAGCACATCAGCAGTGAATAAAAAGATATAAAAATATAAACGACACATATAGAAAACTTTTCCAGGTCAATTTCACATCAACTTGTGCAGCACATGAAGTCCTTTTCTTTTGATTTAGATTATTTTCTTCAAGACATTATTGAAGATTTCATCCTTTATCAAAGTCATTCCTTGCATGTTACTTCTAGTCTATGTAAAGACTTACCGCCTGTGAGGGGCCTGAGAAGAGGGTCGTGTTGCTTACAGTCGCCGATAATGTCTCCGTACTGACTCGGACATTCGGCTCCGTCAGGGATTGGCTCCGTTCCGCCTCTCATGACGTACTTCATGATAGTTCTGTCATCCATACCTATTGGCCATGGGAGACGAGACAGAACACCGATCAATGTACACCTGTACGCGTACGTATGAATTGCGACGGAAGACAAAACCCCAAATTTCCACTGTGTTTCCAAAAATTAAAGACATAACGTTATGTGAATGATATCAAAGTCACAAGCCATTAGCACTTCTACAGTATGTTTTAGTGAAAATGGCAAACTTTTTAAAAGCGGAAATCGACTTTGTAAATCTGTGTACCTGCATAAGGCTCCACCCGCGTGGCTATTTCCCACATGACGATCCCTAAACTGGGGGAACATGTATCAAAATTGTGAGTGTGAGATGAAGTCGTGTGACGTGTTGTAAGAAACTATGGGTGTCACAAGAAATATTATACTTCGTATGAAGGTTTATCTGTGACATTAGAGCTCATCTACCATCACTCAACAGAGACGGGGGTCGATAACGACTTCCGAGCACCTTTGACCCGTTGCTGACGTCACACTTCCGTCCAGATCACGTGACACAGACTTCGGGTTATTCTAACTTGAGAAGGATCAGGGGACTAATCGAAATCTTGTTGGTAAGTAGTTAACATTTTGCGTACGGAAATAATGATTAAAGATTTTTTCTAGAATGATAAACCTATATAGCAACGAACAAAAATGATAAAGAAGTTAGTGAATTTTTTTTATAAATTCCACTTTTGATCTCAACTTTGGTTTTCAACGCTAGTGGAGATTATTAATTAGCATTGGAACTAGTGTTTGTCTCAGGTGGTAGCACTAGAGCTGACGTACGCGAAGATCTCGCATCTGTAGTCCGTAGGGTGGTTGATGTTGGCCAGCTGCTCGGGTGCGACGTACTGAAGCGAACTCCTCCGCCGGCCCGATCTGCCAGCCGAGGACAGGGTTTTGGTGAAACCGAAGTCAGACACCTGGAAATAGTGCATTTCTGTTAGTGAATTTATAAGACAGAAATGGGTGTTTTGTACATTTGAGACACCTTTTGTAGTGTTTCCTCAACCACACGTGTATGTTAGCTTGACTACAATAAATTAACTCCATAAACGGAAGTTAACAGTACATATCTACAAGATTGTGACACCTTGACATGGAGGTCTTCGTCTACGAGGAAGGTCTGTGAGCAGATGTTCATGTGCAGCATGGGAGGCTTGGCGTTGTGGATGGCGTACAGACCGCGGGCCGCCTCTAGTGCCATGCGGGTCCGCCGCTTCCAGGACAGCGGGATGCCCGGGTTCTTCAGCACCGTCTTCAGGGAACCCATCATCATGTACTCCATGATAATGAGGTAGTTACCTGTGGAAGAGAACAGGTAGAAAACTTTCATCTCAAACACTAGAGACAACACTGACTGAGTCCAGACCCCCCTAATCGCTTTATAAAGTTTGAAACACCGCTGTACTATAACATTTGGTTGTCGTAGATCTATTTTATTTTCAATACATTCTCCTTTTATATTTTTTAATACTTCATTTCGTGTCGTGCTGAATACTGTTGTAAGCTTTCCGTTTCGTTTGCTCTCCAGGCCTGTAAATTGCTTATGCTAACATGACAGTAAGATCGGCATTAGCATGGCTCTACTGACCTGGGTCCGTACAGATCCCGTACAATCTGACGACATTCTCCGTTTCTACCTTCTTCATGATCTCCGCCTCCTTACGGAGCTCCCGTGCGACAACAAGGCTGACGTTCCTCTCACTAAGGAACAGAAAATATATCTCTTTTAACAGTGAATAATATTTTCCATCGTATAAACTAGCATGGGGAACCTATGACAAATATATGTCTAACCATGATGCGACGTGTGCCTTTAGGTTTGGATGAAATATCTACAATGGTCAAAATATGTAGCAAACTCCATGTGTCTCAAAAAGAGAGATGAAACTATATAGTGCTGTATGGTTTTCAGTGTTTCAGGTTTTACATCGATCCCACTTACCACGTGTGGCCATCGGTACATCTAGGCATGAATATGAATAAAAACATATTATTATCACTATAATTATTATTATTATACATCATAATCCAGAATCATTTTCATCCAAGCAAAGTTAAAAGACACAAAAGCAATGAAATCAAAATGTGCTCACGAATCGGCGCTGTTGTCCGGAACGTTCAGTTTCTTGATAGCCACTTCACACCTCTGGTACTGTCCCTTGTACACGGTGTCTATACTCCCCTTCTCGATGATTTTGATAAACTTCAGCTCGTCCTTAGTGATGAGTTTCAGATCGTCCACAGGGTGGCTGTGAGGTTTACCTGAGTCTATATCATGAAAAAAAATAAAATGGTTTTAAAAATTATGTGTTCTTATACACCTTGACTATTCATGTGATCATCAAAAGTTTTCATCAAATGTAACATCCCCTTTCCCCTAGTGACTGCAACCAAAGATTTGGAAAATAGCTCAACGAATTTCGATTATAAAAGAATATCTTACGCCTTGTGTGTTTTGCAGTCTTTTAAATCATACTTCTGCATCTGGAATCATTCTACAATTTTCCAACTCTGCAAGTGTCACACAAACCTAACATCTTGTGGAAAGGGAGCCTAAACTGATATCATCATCCCAACCTTGAACAACACATAACGGCAGCGATTTGAAAAATCTCCCTCCTTAGTACCGTGACCGTTTTGTTGGCAGCTAGAGTACCTCTACCCACCTGTTACGAGAAGTGTTTGGACGCCTTTGCGGAGTTCTTCCAGCTTATCGTCAACGCTTTCCAACTTCTCTGTCACCACGTCAGCCTTTTCAGCTTTCTCCTCCATTTTGCTGTCCAGTTCGTCCAGTTTTTCACGTACCTCATCAAAGCTGGTCTCCATTTCTTCCTTCATGGCTTCAGAATCTGTTGACATGGTTTAAGGGTTAATTCAACTTTCGCCGGTACGGGAATGAAATCTGAGCGACAGCACCAAGGCTTTTACTGGAGAAAATAAAGAAAGACGGAAACGATGAATCTTAAACCACAGAATAACTTGCAGCAATGTGAGGACCTTATCTTGTCGTCCTTGTGCCTCCGTTGAAATAAATCTTTGTATGCCAGGCTAGGGACTTGGCAATAATAATCGCCACAGGCAATATGACATAATTAGACAACTAAACCCTCTCATAATGTTTGGATATTTATTTTAAGTCCATGATACGTCCACATTGTTACGATAACCGGTCGACATTTTTATTGTCCAAACATTTACTTTTCAAGTCAACAAGTGAGCGATTATCGATATACCTGTCTGCATCTTCTTCAGGAGAACCACCATCTCACGCCAGTCCTCGCTTTCATCTTCCTTATCTTCTTTCTCTCTCATCTCTTCCTTAAACATGGCGTCAACTGTCCCCCTGGTTTCAGCCTGGAAAAGAAAATGCCGATATTATGGTACACACATGTCGAACAGTATCCAAAGAGGTTTTAACGAGAAAAAAAATCGACATGGAATTCGGAAACAGAGACCAACAGAGACGGAGGGCGCCATAGGCTTTCTGCAACTTATGATCCACTGCTCAGCGAGTCACGTGTGCTATCTATATAACGTGACGCCACAGAAGCAGTCGATTGTCCATTCCTCGACAAAGACTGGAGTCGATAAGTCGAAAATTTGAGTGAGTCCAATTTCTTGAGTTGGAAATTACAGTTTAACTTTATTCAGAATGACTTTTACCAACACTGATGGACTTTCAACTTGAAAATCCGGGATCGTTTGGCGTCTGTCATATTCATAATCACAAAGGAGACGGCCTGGACAAATATGTCCCAGCTCCTTTCCCGGATATACTGATTTGCAAACCGCACCTTGCAGTGTGAAACCTGTTTCACTTTTGAGGTTCGAGGATACACGTTGCTGTAGCAAGTAAACCTATTATAACGTTACGTGGACTTCCGGGACATGTTACACTCAGTAAACGACGATGCTCTCAATTTTGCCATGGTTGATTTTTAACGAAGGATTGTGAGTCATTAGGTGACGTAAGGTGACATTCGCGTATTGCAGGAAATAGACACACGGGCGATAATCACACGGCCGGCGATAATCACACACTGACATAAAATGGGGCTCATGCATAGATACAAAACATGATTACCCGCTATATCACTGACGCATTCATGAATCCTCAAGAGAGCCCGGCAACCACCCTTTCTCATACACAACCAAAGTTATACTTAACTTTTATTTTATTTTTGTTTCCTCACTATACTTTCTTCTTGGAAACTTGTGAACGAAAAGAATTACACGTCCATGAACACCAGTTGCTTACCTGCATACCCATAGTCAGGACAGGTACGAGGTCGCTCAGCCTCTGGTTCAAGGCGTCGAAGTCTTCCTTCACCTGGTCCCGCGTCCATACCTTCTTGACGATCCCCATCTTCTCCCGAAAGGTCTGGATGTAGGACTCGGCAGACTTAAGACAGCTCAGGAGCTGTCCCAGCGCGTTCGCGTACGACTTTTTCGCCTTCTCGTCTGCGATCTGCGTGTACACGTCACTGACAACAGGCACAATACTGTCCAGCCGCGCCTGTAGGCGCTTACAGCGTTTCCTGTTACATTTTACCTCGTCTACGATCTGCGCTATGGACTTGTAAATGTTAAAGATGGTACTTAGAACAGATATAGGGTCGGACATCTTCTAGATTCTCACCACGCGATTCGATCTGCTAGTCTCTCTGGTTCCAGTCCAACTTTGCGACAAACCCGGAAGTTCACACCACCAAATCATGGGTCATGGAAAGTGCACCGTAGGGATGACGCAATTTTCGATAGTGGTACGCCGGTGGTTTTCGAAGTATGTTAACGATTTTTAGAAAGTCTATCTCTGTAGACATACTAAGAATAACGTTTTTTGTTTCCATAAATATTCATCAGAGGTCTAAATATGTATTTTAAGAAAGCCAACTGACAGTTTCGTTGCTATTGGTATAGTCCATATTTCCCAAGATGCCGTTCGGCGTGCATCAGAAGATTACTAATGACATGCTAATGTTGGCATGCCCTTTGGTTGACGGGTGAGTCAGCTGTCCCACGGGAGGAAATTAGGACTGGCCCTGCTGTTCTGGGTAGGATTTGGTTACAGCGGTTTATATCTGTCTCTGGATGCCTATGAAACGTGGCTTAAATGTATAAATAGGAAATACAGAAAACTTTTCAGTATTTCAATGATCCAATTCCTTGCCAACAGTAAGTCCATCGCGCCACATAACTGTATTGCTAAGTCTTTATAGAAGCTTGGCAAAGGCGAAGGTCTCGAAGAGCTGAGAAACTGAAAGTAAAAGGTCTTTCTCAGGCTGACTCAGTCTCTAAAGACGGATAAATGATTTCTCAGAAATAGGACTCTCACTACAAACATTCACACGATATTTCGCTATAGTAAAGTTCCAACAAACCTTAAGCTCCAATCCACATCATGTTTTAATAGGCCGATGATACAATTTAATCTCTACATGTTCTAATAGTATTCAGAAAATACCAGTCTGGAAAATACACACTGTGCCCTGTACCGACTCGCATCAAATTATGTGCGGCTACGTGGCGGTTTATCAAAACTTTATCTATGTAGAACAAACAAATGGTAGTAGTACTGTACACTACAACAGCCAGCTGGATTGATTATTAACATTATTGATTACAGCACATCAGCGCATAGCATTTGTTTTCGTATACGACATCGTATCATATCGGATCGTATTGTATCATAACATATCATATCATATCATATCATATCATATCATACCATATAATATCATGTCATATCATGTCACACACTGACACCGTGAACTTTTAAGCATGCGTCAACAACTTTTTAACTGAGGAAAGACTGAAAACTCAGCCTTAGCCTGACTACAGTGAAGCTCCTTTCCAACAATTACTAGTAATTATTCTGTCATCCATTTTGAATTTATGGCAAATAATTTGAGGGAAAATCATAAACAAAAGTCTTTTTGGAACAAATTGAAATCCTTAGAGTGGACAAATCGTATATCTCATGAAGACTGTTGAAGATGCCCCTCGCCCCTCCGGATCCCCCTCTACCCCTGTGCCTGTAGCCACGTGCGGAGCTTGTCCTCGTTGTCCCGCCGCCACCTGATGTTGGCCTGGGTGTTCTCCACGGCCTGGGAGAAGGCCTGGGTAGCCGTGCCCTGGTTCGGATGGGCCGCCAAGAATGTCTCCAGCTGCACCGGCGGGAACAGAACATTAAGTCCTATCTGTCCATCAAACTATATTTACAGAATTCAGTATGGAAAGAACCAGGTTTCAAGTGATGGGTTGTTATGAGGTACCCCTTTCCACCAGACGGTGATCGCTGAAGGACCGTACAGCAACCAAACTTGGATTTGTGTGACCTTTGTTTTCATAATAGAAATAATCACTCTGTTTAGAGAAGCCACCAAGACTTATCTCATCTTCCCCACATTGACAGACGAACAGAAAGCCAGTTCTCTCTTGAAATCGCAGAACCCACAAATTTTAGAAAAGGTGGGGCTTTTCGTCTCCCTCTGCTTCGTAGTACTACCCTTTTGTGGAAAGTTTTCGTGGAGGTGTAATAATTTTTCCAAGTTCAAGATAATTTTGACCGATGACATCCACTTTGTTCCATTTCATGACACATGAACAAAACCAACCTGCCTTCCTTCCTTACACCAATTCAGTTACAAATAATTCTATTATAAATAAGTATATGATAAAGCATTAGGATATTTACACATCAACGTAGTATGGTATTAAATCGTCTTGAATTTGAAATCGTGGTCTCACCTCGTCTAGGTCCTCCTGGGTGCTGAACTGGCTGGTGACGTCTTCCACAATACCCGTCATGGTGAATGACGTGCCGTCATAGCTGCAGGGATAAACATCACATCAAATAAAGCAAACCTCTGGGACATGGAGCTTAACTTGCTGTAAATGTCACGTTGCTGATGGGTTGGAGCGATGAAGAATAAAATTGAGTGAGTGAGTGAGTGAGTGAGTGAATGAGTGAGTGAGTGAGTGAGTGAGTGAGTGAGTGAGTGAGTGAGTGAGTGAGTGAGTGAGTGAGTGAGTGAGTGAGTGAGTGAGTGAGTGAGTGAGCGAGTGAGTGAGCGAGTGAGCAGGCTAACTAGTGAGTGAGTGAGTGAGCTAGTGGGTAAGTGAGTGAGTGAGTGAGAGTATCATCACAAGAGTCGCGCTATTGAGAACAAAAGAAAGAAAGACTAGAACCAACAGTCGTCCTTATGCTGCTGTAAGCTTAGTTTATAATCTCGATGTGTAACTGTTACAAGAGTATTGTCCTCACGTGTCAAAGTAAAAGTCCCAGTTGTCCCTGAGGAAGCTCCAGGCTACAGACTTGCCCACACTGTTCCTCCCGATGTACCTCACCACCAGTGGACCGTTCTGTCTCCGTACCAAGCTGTCGTCCTGGCTTCTCTCCAGGTAGCTGGAACATGAAAATTCTTGGTATGTCTCAATTGTTTACCTTCTTACCGTAAAAAAATCTTCGTACTCAATAACATACTATTCTTGGGTATAGGAAAAAGTTATATCTTTCAGCTGACAGAATTGTGTACACTGGTAAAAGCGCATTTTACAGTGAGTGTCCAAGTCGAAGGTATTATCATTTACAATGTCAAGACGGTGCAGCAATGGAAAGACATATGACTTATCAGATAATGAGCAAAATCACGCATAGTCATATACTTAATATTGATACGTATGCAACCTTGATTGAAATACGTACGTGTTTAATGTGTCTGTATCCTGGGTACAGGCCAGGGCAGATATCAGCAGAGTCTGTTCCGAGGCCTCGGCCGATAAGTACTCCTGCCAAGCGAAGTCCCATTCCAGACTGCCGCCATGTTTGATGGCTGTACAGTACACCGTGGACTTCAGTCTCTCGGGGATGTGACTGCTCAAGACATGTAAGAGTACAACTGGCTTCAGTTACACAAAAATCGGTTTTCAAAATAGGCAATAGGAGGCTGCCCCGGTGAAATATCGTTATCAACGCCTGCGCACAAGTAAATACACTTTTTGTAACAGTTAAACGTTGTTTACCAACCAACAGAACTGTCCTTTGTGCTGAACGCCATCCACACACAGGGAATGCTAGGGATATATACGCAAAGGGAACCGATATACGCAATACGTGTGACAGTCATGTATACCTAGCGTTAGACTCTGGTACATCTTACCTATTGTTGTTTGTGTTCATCCACTGATCAAACATCATGGTAGCGTTGTTCACACATCTGCCGTTGCCGTACTTACACGCTGTGGAGAGCGCCTCGACTTGCCCGACCCTGTTTCAAAGCAGACGGCATAATTCCTGGTACAGTGTAGTATTGAAATGTACTATACTTTAAAATCTGCGTTTGATATGTGACACTTCACAGTCCTACACAAAGAATTGAACGTTTTTGTAAACGTGCATGTTGTATCACGATTATTAAACTTTTGGTCACATCTCCCTAACTTATCTGATTTGACAATTCATCGACAACTTAACAAGGTAGAAACTTTCTGAGTGTATCTAAAAATGAAAGGAATCTTACTCTGTGTTGTAATCGCCCTCTTGAAGGGTCCAGCCGACGTCCTCGTAGAACGGACTGATCAGTTGCCGCATGTAGGGCTGGAAAGAAACAATGTATATTCACCTAATGCAGCAAGGTTTCCTTAGTCCTTCATCTATATGCTATACTGAGAACATGGCCCTTGTACGTTAAATGAACATAGAATAAACAAAAGGTATCATGATAATTTCTCTGTTTCAGTTCATTTTAGCCAGGATCGGATATTTATGTCGTCTATTGGGACAGAGACTTCGACGTAGAATAACATACAGAACTAATAGTTATCGATCAATACTGTCTATTTGTGCCTACCTGCCATAGGTTGGAGATCTGAGTTACAGAGCCCACCACATTCTCGATGTACCCGGTAGCCCGTAGCGCCATGCTCCACGGTATGAAGTGTCGGTCTCTCACCAGGTACTGCGTCATGCTCATAGCTGTGGTCAGGTCCAACATACCGGCCCTGTAGGCACAGGCGATAGGTTACGTTTCCTTGCTAATTGTTCGCCAGGCAAGAACATTACTGTTGCACAATTGTTCATCAGGAAAGAACATTACTGTTGTACAATGGTATTGTAAAATGAGCATTAAATGAAAACATTAATATTGGCCTTTTTGTATTTGTGTACTGATTCTATATCTATTTGTACCTTGCAAGGTTGAAGGCATCATCAACAAGTGTTCCTCTGTTGTCGGCTGGGATATCCTGAAGATAAAATGGCACTGTTAGAATCTAATCAGGGAAAGTATATTTTAAGTGTTGTCATATACTGTATACAGACATTTAAACATATTGGTGTGGGACAGTAGAACTTGATAACCGGATCAAGTCCTGATTTCTTCCAAATGTGCCTCAAAGAACTACTGAACTGTACTGAATTATAGCCTGGTATCCAGCCGTGTTACAGCTCCCGAGTCTCTTCTGTCCTCTCAGCAAATGAGAGACTCGGGAGCTATGATACGGCTGGATACAAGAGACATGGGAGCTATGATATGGTTGGATACAAGGGTAACTACATTGTACCTCAAAAGCATCACTGTTGAGATGGTCGGCCAGTAGCTGCCAGTTGGTGGGGTCATAGTTGACCCTGTAGAAGCCTGCATGGTTGATGTTAGCGAGGACAAACTCATTTGCAGAGGAGCCCTGTAGAGTTATCACCTTAGTGCCTGTACAAATATTGCAGAGAAATGATGTTATTGTAACGTTACGTACAATGCACTTCTACGGAAGAGGATGTTTGCTTATACTATTCCCAGTTTACACATAGATATGGGAGCTAGGAATAGGTTTTAGGTTGATAATTGAGTGAAAATGTGACCTTTTATTTAAAAAATGTGACGTTTTATCACAATTATAATCGTAGCTAAGAAAAAAAGTATACCTTCATCAGGTGCCATCCATGTCTGTACCGGTGAGTTTGCAAGGTTTGCTTGTGTTAAATAGGTCAGGGGTATGTACCATCGGTACCTGGAAAATCATTAGATATCTGTGAAATCACACACTTAATCAAACCGTAAATCATTTTGGAGAAAACATGCATATAAGTTAGGAATGAAATGGGAACGTCACCAAGAATCTGCCTTACGTGTTAGTAAATATGTCGTCGCTGAAGTTTGGGCTTCAATCTTACCCGAGCTCTGACGGCACACTGACGGTGGCGGCTGAGTCGACCAAGAAGTGTTGCTGCGCCACTTCCGCCGTTCCTCTTGTGTAATCTCTAGTCATGTTGACCACAGGATAACCCATCTGTACTGTCCAGGTGTCCATCACGGCTTTGACGTCAAGGTCGGTCTGACCGTCCTCTCTGGCGGCCTGCCGGACATTGGAGATGAAATAACAAAAGCTATGTTGGTCAGTGGCGACTGAAGGATTCGTGTTAGACGTGAAATGCTAGCCGTTGTTACGACAAATGATTTTCTTGCTTCATATAAGAGATTTGAAACCCATGCTTCTTTGATACGTATGTGTGTGGTGCGCTGGACATAACGCTAGTTATGTTAGAGTTGATAGGAACATGTCCTATCAGGATCAAAGAACAAACACACACTAGTAGCTAATTGGACTATTACACAGTACTTGAAGGCTGCGATCTTACCGTGGTAAGCTCCGCCCACAGTTGATCCTGCACTGCATTCCCGTATGCGTTTTTGCTGAGGTAGTTCTATCAGAAGGGACGGTAAAGTCAGAATTCTATAACGTTAACAGTAAAGTATCATAAACCACAATTTTCAAGAAACAAGAAAAACGGTAAAGTTCGGAATCACATTTTAAACGTTTGCTCTGTTGAAATTACCTTCAAGGCCTTCTTGAAGGTCTCTTCTCCTATGAAGTTCTCCAACATTCTCAAAATGGAAGCTCCCTGTGGGAAAAGTACACTTATATATTTCAAATGCGAAAAAGTAATCCTCTCAAAATTGCCTGACAAATTTTGTAAATTTGACAAAATTGGCTCACTGCGTCTCCATACACCTTTGTCAGTGGTAATGACACTGCTTGCTAAAGGAGTTGATGATATCGCTACATTCATAATAGCAAAAACAGGCGGGGCATTACCTTGCTGTATATAATGCTGCCGAATACTTGCGTGACGTCATCAGCGGTGGTGATTGGTCGGTAAACTGGATTGGATGACGTCAGAGAGTCATCCACCATGACAGACTGAGACCTATCATATGCAAAGTGCTCCATCTGAAAAACGTTGAAAATGGCGTTTAATAAAACTTTACAAGAGAGGGCAGACCCAGAGAACACAATAGAAGCCAACAAAGTGTAGATGATTCAGCTCAAATGATAGATTTACAAGATAGGAAAATATATTTACCACATTCATCCCGGGGTCTACGAAATCCAAACCCTTGTACTGGATGTAACTGGCGAAGCCTTCGTTCAACCACGTTCCGTCCCACCATTCCATCGTGACCAAATTACCGAACCACTATTGTCAGGGAGAAACCAGGACATAATACAACGGTGTAAGGCTAGGAATAACATTTCGTCTTCGACAAGATCACCAAAACTTTACATCAAGAAAATGATAATAATAAACTACTAGCAATTGTCAATGAGGCTAGTAATATTTCCTGACCATGTGAGCCAGCTCGTGAGCGATGATGCGCGCTGTCGCCTTCCTGACGGTAGCTGAGGGAGCGTTGGTGTCATACAGCAGTCTGGTCTCTCGGTAGGTGATGAGGCCCCAGTTCTCCATGGCGCCCGAGTTGAAGTCAGGAAGGGCGATGTGGTCTTAAAAGAGGCAGAGGTTCAAATTGTTTAGAAGGTAATAAGACAAGCCAATAAATCTGACTGTTTGCAGTTCTCAGAAGCGAACTGTTGTCGCGTTAGTGTTCTCTCTGACAAAATGGTGATTATGAATGTACGTCGACGTGGTTCAAAGTAAATTTTGAATAGCTCAAAGTACAGCTAAAACCATATATGTTGATTTGCAATCTTTCTTTACGACTAAACATACTGTCGAACACATGGTACTCACCGATTTTAGGTAGCGGGAAGGGCACACCAAAGTAGTCCTCAAAATACACCACGACTCTGTTGGCAACATCCAGCCCGAAATCACCCATCCCGGCAGCGATGTACTCGGGACGGGCCCAGATCCTCGTCTGTGGACAGCACAAAATCACTTCTTTTGAAACCACGCACATTGGAGAGCTAGCAGGGACCAATATGACTAATATAAAACGGTTGAAAAGGAGCTATAAACTGTTTTCCTACTTACCTCTATCCCTGTTGATGTGTTAGAGCCGATAGAGTCAAAATCAGACACGCCAAAGGCCAGGAGATATGTCGGCATCCTGATCATCTTCTGGAACTTGTCAGCGACCCAGCCACCTCCTCTGTAAACACACGTCCCTCTGGTTTAATCAACGATTTTTTTAAAGTGACTTTTGTAGATGCAAGTACTCACTGCAAAGGAACTTCACACATCTAATTTTCCGTCGATCCATCCAACAGATCTTACACCAATTCTCTGTCATGGTGACTACTAAGTATACAGAACGCTTATCATACCTGATTTCGGTGGATTCCCTGGGCATGTTGGACAGAGCGGTATACTCCGGTTGGTGGATCACTGTCACATTGAAAGTAGCCTTGAAAGCTGGTTCGTCAAAGCATGGGTAGGCTTTCCGAGCATCCTGGGGCTGAAAGTCGGTTATTCCCAAGTATCTGTAAGTGAACAGTAAAATACATGCATTGTATACAGACTCACTTGAGTTTTGAGGAAGGAACAAATTCCAATTCTCATCTCCTCTCTACGTCTCATAGATCAGTCATATTATTAGAAAAAAATGTAAGAACAATTGTAAAACTGTTCAAAAAGAATAATTGTGAAACTGTTCCAAAAGGCACACCTCGTTTGTCCCTGTTCGTTGACATAGGATGACCTGTAGAAGCCGTTGAGTGCCGCCCGTACCGCACCGTTGAAGTTGATGGTGACGATATAGAGTTCACCCTCCTTCAGATTTTCGCTTAGTTCCAAGACGAGGAATTCATTCTCTGGGGTTGGAATATATAAATGTGTATATCAACTTGTATCAAATACACTTTATGTGCTAGTACATTAGACATACGTAGGGCAGTAGATCACTCACTGTAATGGTTTTGTGTTTTAAACAATTATGACTGGACTGCAAGTGCAGTGTCTGTGTCTATCATACTAGTCCCAACCCAAGTGTCTTAGAATTGACATAAAAAGAGATAATTCAAAAAAGAGATAATTCAGGTTAGAAACCCACCAGGAAACAGAAACCATGACGTCACAGTGGGCGCGTTCCGGCCGTCACTCCCCCGTACCGTTGGCGCGGAATTCCTGTCGATCTCCTGTTCCGAACTGTGGAGGATGACGTAACTAGTGGGCGTGGCACACCTGACAGAGATGTCAACCCGACCAATCAGATCGAAGGTCGTCAAGTCAGCTTGCACTTCCACGTCGTAGTGGACTGGAATTAACGTGTCCGGTAAACGGAACTAAGAAATTTGAAAGAAAGTAAAATGTTATAACTTCTATTTGATGTTTTGCTCTACAAGAGTAGCCGTATACATGTGCCACAGTACAGTCGTTTTATAGGCCCCATAGCATACATTATAAAAAGCTCTTTCTTTGGGCACGCCTATTTTTGTAAATAGCAAGTGAGCTATACAACGGCCGTGGTAAACATTACTAGCAGTCCTTTCATGGACCCAGTCTCAGGACCAGGTCACGGTCACGTTCAGGCAAACTTTATCAGTTTATGAATGGGCCAACATCTTAGTGCACTACAGGTCATAGCAAGAGTGGGTTAATGACTAACCTACAGTTACGTGGTTTATCGACATCCGCCTGACTGCCGTATGATGTAATAACACCGGTACATTGATCAATCGTTCCACCGCAAGTTTGCTAACGGCTTGGTCGCAATTAGTCTTACGATCGCAAACCGAATTCTTGCAATAGTCGTACAACTTTCAACCGCCTTGTTACGGAAAAGCCTGTCTTATATCTTTGTCGTTGTTTTGTTCTATCACAACCTGCTTGAAAGTTCTACAACATCAAAATCGTATCTCTCAGAGAAGGGTCAATATAGTATTCTGCATGTTGATTTTAGGGCAACAGCTCGACACTTCCTCCCGTGCACGTGTCAAATGAGTCAAAGAGAGTGATTTGGTACCATTTCGGTAACTTTACTCATATAGCACCACAATATTGACATTGCATGGTGATATATCACTGTCTAGGTTGTTGATACATGGCGGGGATATGTGATTTGGATAATCCTTGTCTTGTAGTTATTTCAAAACCGTGGTTCCCAAATGTGTAGCACTTCCCTGTTTACCATGGTCTATTTGAATGCGTTTCATTATGAAAGTACATCGGTCTGACGGCGAGTTTCCAAAGGACATTTTCCGCGCCTTGTGTAGGGCGTCCTTGTTTGCGTAAGGTACTTTCACTACTTTCTCGCTTGAATCACTATCAGTGCACCACAAGGATACAACGACACTTTGCAGGTATAATCTTTTCAATCCGCAGCAAAACAATGACAGATCAGATCTTGGAAACTCTAACTTACTCGTGAATTTTTCTTTGTTTCCACCATCACAAAGACGTTTATAGACCTCTAACACGCATTGTTTAACGACCATCAATAAACCCACCTGCTTCCATGGTTTGGGCGCGGGACCGGCTCTCTGGGTCTCAAACACGATGATTAAGATGAGCCCGATGCACAGCAATGTTACACACACAGCGAAGACAACTTTCACGCCACACTTGTCCCACGTGCACGACTCGTCATGAACCTTCCCGCTCCTCATGCTGTACCGCTTCAGGATACCCGACATTTTGAATCGCGTATCCGAATGACTCACGAGGATAGCAACCAAACGTATTACCCAGTCAGAATTTGCAACAACCGCTGTATGAAAAACAGGAGGCACATACTGAGTTCTATTTTGTAATTGTGATAATAACGATCGAATCAGAAGTTTTAAGCAATATTTTGAATTGTCTTCAATGATGGTAGGATTCTTATTATTTTTCATTTCGCTGTGATCTGGTGTGTACACACACTATCACCGCAACCTTGAGAGCCTCAAATATGTAATTATGTCAAACATTCTATGTAGCAAAGGGGCGTCAGGATAGGTAGTGAAGTTTTCATAAATAAGTAGAGTTTGGTAAGTTACACTACTCTACCAATGCGTTCCATTCATCAGAAATTAAGGAGCATAAGTAGTAGAAATTAATAAACGCAGAAGTATCAAGTCTCTAAAGGCATGGTTCTTTCACAAGTGTGTAGTTTAATGGATTATGTATTGTTTGCCTTGTAGTTCGGGACAAGGCACCGCTTGTTTCATGTCAATAGGGGTAGCGTAATTACAGTTATACGCCCCCTTTCTTTTGTTAAAGCAGGATTAGCGAAAAGAAGTTACGTCCTTTAGACAAATAATTTCTTACAGGTGTGTCACCTCGTAAGGGGCACTATATAGCCCCGACGGTGCGGTATAACCCCGTACGTCGATGACCTACTTACCACCTATGCGCCTCACAGTACTTGAATCAAAAAGTTGTATAACAAAAGACGAAAAATGGCCTGTGATGATTGAGCCCTTAGGCTTAGGTCACATTTCCAAAAAGGGGCCCGGTCGGGAGCGAAAAGTATGATATAAAAGACATCAAAATACACAAAATGTCAAAATAAGATTCGTGGGCATGATTTGTGTATATTTCTAGGTATACTTTTTAATATTTCGTTTCTTAAGTTAAAATATTCCGGCCGGGCCCCGGTTTGGAAATGTGACCTAAGTCTATCCAGGCCCACTAGTTCTACGTTCTCTTGTTCTAGAGCACACCTGACCATAGTGTGACTTTTTAGATAATTCTAGAACATAATTACCAAAGTTACAAAAGTTTGTTGTGGAAACAGACGCCTTGCATTAGTTCCTGGAGATTTTTCTTACAAAAGTACAAGATATTAATCTGGTCAGGAAACCGCCACGTCAGAAGAACCCCCTGATGTAGGTGACTAAGCTGTGATCTAAAAACAACAATTGTAACGACAACGAAAATGCCGGGGAGTCTTACCTCTGAGCCTTCTCTATGTCAAACAGATGCGTTGTCAGGTGAGTACCATAGGTATAGTCACGTTTGGAGCCACACCATTTGGTCAATACATTACCCTGTTATCATGGTTTTCACACCCTAGGACGATGCGATGTTTAGAGGAAATGCCCCCCTTGAGTGTTTGAGTATCCATCTGTGTGTAACGTTACATGTTTCAGAGTTCCGCTGGAGAGTACCACCGAAGGTGATGTGGAAGATGCGGATTGACGGTCTTCACGACCACGACTACACGCCGTCATCCTGGCTCCGAGACCTGAGGGGCAGACCTGTAAGCACTTATGGTTTTGTCGTACTATCGGTATTTTTAAGTATCTTAAAGGAAAGCATTAAAAAAAGGATACTATTATCGCTCTGTCTTTGCTTGTAGACGAAAAACAATTATCCCGCCTATCCCGCTTATCAAAAAAAAATGATCGTTAACGTAAAAGATGCATCGTACTCCATCAAATCTAAGTCAGATTTTAATATTAGCAGATACCCAATTCCCAATATCCAAAGATGTTATTCAGATATGAATATGGGTATTTTGAGAAAAGAAATCCTTAATCTTTCAGAACAATCGCCCCTGCCGCTTTCTCAGTCGTCAGCTCTTCTCAATCCCGGAAACACCAGACGATGGAAGTTCTTCAGACGATGACTCTAGCTGCAGCTTCGTCACAGAAGACACGTCTGATGATCTATCTGGAGATTCCGACCCTGCTGAAAAACTGCCCAGCGCTCCGGGTGGGTACAAGACCGGTACCGTGGGGCCCGGTCAGGATACTGACACGTCGCTGGGTGGTCATGTTTTGAAATCACCGCAACTTATCTTTACCAAAAGTTCGCATATGTCATCAGGACATCCCACATACTCTGCAGCATCCCGCCGGAGCCCAACTGGAACGGCTGATGTTGCTCAGGTTGTTGCCGCACCGTCTCCGATGTCTTTCCTAGACGTTTCATTGGGAGCGGTAACTTACGACAAACCACGTGTAGACCAGGCAAGGAATTGTTCCAGCAAAAGAACAGAGATAGACAGCACTGAGCCAGCCTACGCGTGTCCCACACCGTACTCAACTGTGGAGTCCAAACGTTTTGCGCAGGACAGGAACCTCACAGCATACCTGTCTTCATCCGGGAACTGTCGCGCAAAGGGTAATGGGAGTGAATGGCAACGGCCTATGGTCACCGGGAGCCGGAAACGTGTAGCAACAGCAGTGGACGGTGTTGAAAAGAGCACAGAATCTCTCGACCGCGACACACGTGCGACCAAGAGAAGAAGAATTCAAGAGTGGCTCGAGGAGACTGACACCCGGTACACACGGCAGAATGACGCATGACTGGAGGGCTTCTACCATGTTTTAATTCTATATACGGCGAAATATATTTCGTGGAACCCTTCTGGTTAAAAGTTGTTTGTTGTATGGTCCGCGCCATCCCAGGAACAAAATATGTTATAAAGTTCATACAACATTATCATTTGTGTCAAAAGTTGTTTCATGATACAATCATTTAAATGCATACTTTCCTCTTAAAAGTCTTTCTTAGAGAGTAACGTTAATTGTTTTGAATCTTCAGATCTGCCGTGGAGTTTATAGAAAAGTCTCAAACTTTCCCGGCGATTGTGGAGTTTATACGAATAGTTGCCAACAGCTTCACAGGGCCAACTCCATGTCTGAGGAGTTTATACATTGTAAATACAAATAGTTGTAACTATAAAACCGAGGACCTACTGATAATACTGGTCTGGGGTCGTGATTTTCCTTGACTTGGCTGTGTCCGTAGACGGCCGTAGACGGACTAATAAATAACCATGGCCGTTCATTAAGTTTGATCTAGTGATGAAAATCCATGAGTGTGAAGTGACTAGTGATAAAATCTACGGCCTGACCGTGGATAGCATGGCTGTGGAGTTTAGAGATTAGGCCACATTGGTGTCATTATGTGGATGACATCCTCTGGGAGCCCCCAAACTGAAGCGAGCGTGCGAATGGAAAAAAAAAGTTTGGCCAAAAGAAGAAGATGAAAACGAAGTGGTTAGGAAGATTGAACAAAGACCTAAGGAACATGGTATACCCGTATACCGAACAATATTTTGGTTTTTATACCGTCGTCTTTTAGCTTGGAATTGACATTAGTCTATGTTTTCCAATGTATTTCCTTACAATATGCGGCATATATTTCCTCATTTTACCTTGTACAATTTACACCATGGTTAATCGTTTGAAAACTTTCTAATGGTCGAATATTGATGCGCATGGGGATGTCATTCATATAATCAACTCAACATGGCCTTAGTTGTTAATTCAAAGGCAGTTGACCCAAAAGCTGCAAAGTTTATTGAATAATGGTTAATGTCCCGGGACGGATTGATACTAGTCTGGGCCCATGGATTCATAAGAGTGAACTCCACAGCTGTGGAGTTTATAGATCAGTGGTAGACTTCATGGATGTGGGCCCCACGACACTGGAGTTTGGAGATTAGTGGTAAACTTCGCGGCCTTGGACTCCGTTGATGTGGATACTATGTAATAGCGGTATTTACCTCCAGAATGATGCTGTAACCGGAATGTATAGAGTATTTTCCTAGAAAGAAGACCACGGCACTTCCTGTGCTCTTCAAGGTTTCCTCCGCAATTTCCAACTGTTCTTCTATAAATGGAACCCCTAAGATGTGATTTTGTACATTTTATGCAGAGATGATCAGAAACTAACTGGAATTGATTTGATTTGGGGTGAGAGATATGTTATTATTAGATACCAGCGGCCTATTTACAGGGGCTCCGTGACAGTGTCTTCTTGGATACCGCTACAATTGCGTAATGACTGATCATTAGTAGAAATTCCCACGGATCAATCCTGTTTCTATGGCTAGCGGAGCCGTCGCCTGGCCTCCACAGTTTGGATTGTCACGTTGTGTCGCACTGGTCAGCGGACTGGGGGATGGTGCATGGCGACTCGTCTCAGGCCCATCTTAACCTTAGAAACAAGACGTTTATTCCTTGGACTCAGTAGCTTACATTAGCAGAAGTAAGCTAGGAGACCGTGACAATCAAAACTTCACAATAGACGAGAAAAGACCATCGACGAGAATGCCTGGGTCTAAGAAAGAGATGGAGACTCAAGAGTCATTGAAAAAGTAAGTAGCCTTCATTCTGTGCATATAGAAGTCGGAGATTCCATACTATCGCAATGTTTCAAAAAGAATCTCGCACAAGATCATTGTTTATACATTTATTTTGCCTATTTAAAATATTGACGTATGTACGTATTGAGTCAATGTTGATTATGACCAAATGTTGCAATAGAAATCAGCGTGATACTGATGTCAAAGGGTAGACTCAAGCACAGGAGCGAGCCAAGAATGCAGCACCAAGACATTATTCAACACCATAGTTCAGCAACATTGGGCGAAGTGACTTAGCTCAGTACCAAGGACAAGCAAACATACTTCAGGGACACATTATTTAACACCATAGTTCAGCACCAAGGACAAGGAAACATGGTTCAGCAACAAGGACAGGGAAACATAGTTCAGGGACACATTATTTAACACCATAGTTCAGCTCCAAGGATAGGGGAACATAGTTCAGCACCAAGGACAGGGGAACATAGTTCAGGGACACATTATTTAACACCATAGTTCAGCACCAAGGATAGGGGAACATAGTTCAGCACCAAGGACAGGGGAACATAGTTCAGCACCAAGGACAGGGGAACATAGTTCAGCACCAAGGATAGGGAAACATAGTTCAGCACCAAGGATAGGGAAATATAGTTCAGCACCATGGGTAGGGAAATATAGTTCAGGGACAGGGAAATATAGTTCAGCACCAAGGATAGGGAAACATAGTTCAGCACCAGGGACAGGGAAACATAGATCAGCACCAAGGATAGGGAAACATAGTTCAGCACCAAGGATAGGGAAATATAGTTCAGCACCAAGGATAGGGAAATATAGTTCAGCACCAGGGACAGGGAAACATAGTTCAGTACCAAGGACAATGAAACATAGTTCAGCACCAGGGACAGGGAAACATAGTTCAGCACCAAGGACAGGGAAACATAAATCAGTGATAACGACGAGAGACATGTCTTTAGAGATTTTATTGACCCACCCCTTTATCTTAATAAATGTGTGATTCAATCTTTTGATACCCCTAAACATATCGGAGTGAGTTTAAGCTCCAATATGCCATACAACGTTCATACCAATCACATTGTTTAGAAGGTTACCAAAAATATTGATCTCTTAAGTGGTTTACAGTGCAGTGGCTTATAATTGGTTGTTAACATAATCTACTGTTACCATCAAGGACGGGAAACGTAGGTTGACAACAGGGATGGGGGCATAGTTCAGCACCAAGGACAGGGAAACATATATGACGATGCCATGTTGACGCTCATTTACTGACCCCTCCAGTATCGTTAGGGTGACCCTATAGAAAGTACATTTAGTAGACCAACGTTTCTTCGCTATATCTTGTGACTTTCACTTATTAGTGATACAACGTCTTCCAACTTTGCAACAAGACAAAGGGACTGACATGTCGACATTTAAATCAAACAAACTTGGAATTCCCCCAATTAAGCTCTAAACGTCTTTCGTGAATTGCAATCATTTCGTATACTTGAGTGTTTCCCGCCCATATATCTCATAAGGTCGCAAGGACCATGGTAATGAACTAGCTCTGATCAAACACGAAAATTATACCCTTGCGTAATCACTTCCCGGCGACATTGGGGTTATGCACGTAGTCAGGACCGTGACGTAACATGTAGCTAACTTGAGCTAGAGAATGGATAGCGATTTTTAATCAAAGAATTTGTTGGACTTGGATTTTGTTAGTATCAAAGCTAACAAAAATTACTTTGTTATGTCGATTGTCGTTGAGCGATATACTGTGGGGTGTTAGACATAACGGCTTTATACACAAGCTCAGGCCAGTCCCGTACACTGTGGTCCAGGAAAAGCGTCCTTCCTGTAGAAGGATGTGTAATGCCTGTCAAAATTGCAAGGGGACGCTGCGTCATGTTATAATGACACGATTGACAGATAGCCTCTTTGGCGAGGTGCTCCTTTTTTCCTGCTAAAGATTTCAACCATGTGTGTCACTCTCACCAGGGCAGGGGAATTAGTAGAAAATGTATACCATATGAATTGTTTCTTCTTCAATAGTTACTCAAATAATTTTGGCTTGGAAAGCTTTGAAATTTCTTAAAATAAAATGCTGATTGTTTTAGCTTCACACAGCCGTTAACACTTGTTGTTATTTATTAAACGAAGGGAACGACATTGACATCTTTAGGAGCAATAGACAGGCCGCCTTTTCTGCGTCCGTCGGCAAGTTGGCAATGACCTGTATCAAGTGAAGAGAAAATCTCGAAAGCAGACTCATGTTTACAGTGGGGGTCAATGCCATTCGTTTTGTCACTTTGTTGTAAACCACATTTCAGTTCTTAAAAGCACATTTCTTACATTTCAAGGGCCAACTGAAGTGTCTGACAACCAAAAATTTGGACTATTTGGGTGATGTTCAATAACGTCCTTTCGTGCAAATTCCACAGCGCAGAATCTAGCCAAGGTCACTGATTGTGATTGGAACGTTCGGAATCGAAAATCCAGGTGTGACAAAAATATTCTCAGCTCAACAGACGTCTTTGGTAGATTCTGTTGGATAGGTCTCAGACTAACCTAGTTCTTTCAGTCCAGCAAGGGTAAGTGAACTGTCTTTTTTGTTAGTCTTTGTGAACTCTGAACGTTTTCCGTAAAACACGCTACTAGCTACGACCGACAGCCTATTTTAGACAGTTTTTTTTGTCGTGACGACATTACAACTTTGAGACAACTACCGCGAACTTTTCACCTTTTACAGTACTGTAAATGACTTTTTATTTCAGTTGGCGGCGATTAAAATTCGTGGTATGGAAAAATATTGAACTTTCTTGACGGCTCCCAGTTTGCGGTTGAGACAACTGTAGACGTACAGTCACATAATAATAACGACGACACTTAAGACGTCCAGTAGACAGAGCTTGCTGGGCCAAACTGGCTGTCTCATGGCATGGTCGGACGACATGGGAACCCCTAACTGTAACTTATGTGTGTTATTCAGAAAACAAAACCACCGCATGAACTTCCGAACATCTATAAATGTGCATGAAATGCTGCCAGCCGCACAGGTGAAGCTGGATGTAACAGCTAAGAATTGCCACCCCTGTAAACTTGTGACTCCGTAAACTAGAAGGTGGCAGGCCTGAAAACGGTCGCAGTGCCTCGAAAAGCACTTTAAACACTGACCCTGGGAACTTTGTTTCGGCAGACGTTTCTTGTGCTGCATATATGTATAGTGGATTCAGATACTACCAAATGACATTTGTTGTGTAACTGTTCACTCCGATGTTCTACCTGATAAAGGCGAAGATATTTAGCGATTTTGATAGACTTTATTACCAAGGCTTGAGTTTTGTGTTTCTCAGTAGATGACCTCGCAGTGCTCCCTGCGGCACCTTCAGAACCAAATGGGAGGTAGTCGTATTTCGTCAGGAAAAAAAGGACATCTGTATTTCCTATTTCAACGGACATCGCTAAGCGACTGTTCGTGATCCTCAATGCAATTTCATGCACGTCACTTGGCGGTCTGGAAACATCGCGGAGAAGCCAAGGTCACGACAAACGGCGGTTCTTCTGTTTGCGCCCTGCAGTCCCATGGGGGCGCCTCTGGCGAACACATACCGCGAACGCACGTGGCGAAGTTAAAAGACTGATGACGTAGGAGGAAATCCTGTCGTTGGTTTGATACCCTGTCGAATCTTGACTTCTGTATGATGTATGCGTACATGTACTGGCAGATGTCTTCGAAACCTGCACGCAGGACAGTTATTGGTGTGGCGTGAATGATATCCAAGCATATCCTACGGTAGCCTAAGATAGTCAAAGCTGTCAGAGGAGTGAAGCCGGCTTGGAGTGTGTTTGGCACCGGTAGCCAAACACATTTTCACTCCTGTAGATACTATCTTAGGCTACCGTAGGATCTGCTTGGAGATTGTGGCGTGAAGTTTTATGAGACACATGACCGTATAGACAAAATAGATATCACGCCGCTCTGTAAACGCTGGTCAGAAGCGACGACGTATTTTATTTGTTTTGTTCTTGTGAAAATGGTCTGACAACCTGATTCCTGGTCTTGACATCTGCAAATGCTCTAGCGCCATTTGGTTGAAGATAACAAACACATTTTGGTTGGAATCCTAAGAACAACTCCTTCGTAGTGAGTCGACACCCTCTGAACTCTGGCTATATTTTACCTATCTGTGTTCCAGCTACTCTTTGAGAATATGATTATCATCCTTCCATTCTAAATGGGCAAGGATGATCTAGGCTCCCTTAATATAAATCTAAGTTACCTTTGTTTCAAGTCGATAAACAATATTGATATACAGATATTACATCAAGTTGCCGTTTCGTTATCTTGTTTTCCGCCAATAGATGTATCTAAACTTACTTTGGGTAACATCACCGGCCAAGAGTCCCATAGATCAACCATTACCGACCTCGCTGGTCTGACATGTTGCTGAACTTTGTAAATCTGGCCAAAGGCCACGTGAAGGGTCATCTGTTAGCCGGCGGCGATGGAGCTGTCATCACGGCAAGGACAGATCAAAGACGGACTGCCCATCTGTGATAAACTGTCAGTGAAGATGTGTCTTATCATCAGGACACGTTTGTAAAGATTGGACAGGGGGAGAAGACGTAACCTTGCGGTCTCTGAGTACGAAGGTTGCACGTGGCCGGCATGTACTAAAGCAGTGAGCTAAGAAAAACTTTCCTTATGGTAGCAGGATGGTCCAAATGCGACATGCGCACGCTTTGGTGCATATAGTTTGGTTGGTTTGGTTTGGTTTGGTTTGATACAGATATCCATTAGGGACTAATATGTTACTTTTCTTCCTGGAGTCCGGATGATTTGTAAAGAGTCACCAACTTGGTGATGGTGGCGCCCATCCCAATTCCTTAGCCCTGACGCCACACAACTTTGTGCTATCAATAAAACAGGGAGCAAGTCTGGCAGTGGTGTGTGCTATTGGCTCCCATAATCTTTCCCAAGATCTCCCAAAGCTGAGTGCTAAGCACAGCAGAAAAAATCAGCAATAGAAATCATGATGGGCTAAATCATATAGTTGACGAGTAGACGAGTATATTGCTCCTTCCTCAATGGCTCTTCAGATATCAAACATCAAAAGTAAAATAATATTTGTTTGTTTTTCTTTTCCCATTTTTGACTACTATACTTCATACCTCGAAGTTACGACAATGAGAGCGGTGGGTTGGTCATGGCAATACGGAATGTACTTTCAAATAGAAATAGAGAAAATATGCGATGAGTTGCTATAATGCCTCTTTTCCTCGATGTTTAAAATGGCGGTGTTGAAGATTGAGAGCGGACTAAACAGTATTTCGGGTGCCCAAAGAAACGCGGGTCATTTGAACTTTCGCCAGATGCTCCTTTCAAGATCCTTGGGCGCTAAACGTTTCCTCAGATGACCCTCGCCACGGCTAAAAACAGACGATTGCTGACGTCGGGGGAGGACGTGTTTATAAATTTTTGCTCCCTCCCTAGAGGTCATCCATCATTTTTGACACGGAGAAATGTCGACAGGACCAGCGGGTGTCTTAGATTATGTTACAAGATAAACCAGGTGCGAGGAAAGCACCTCTTGCTGCCCCGGCAAATGTGCGGTCACCTACGGCGGGGTCAAGGCCTGCAGTCGGCAAGGTCATCACTAAAAGGGTGGTTAAAGTAGTGGGTCCAGCTTCTTCAGTACTCCTCCTCATATATGGGAGGTCGTCAGGAGGCGGGGACAAGAATAAATGACAGAATAAATGAAGTTATAGAAGTTATAAAACAATCTAAATAGCTACAAATAACAGTTATTTCATAAACCTGTCAATAACAACGAAGGAGTTTCTACTTCATCGCAGGTGGCAGCGCTGTCGGAAAACTTTCAAATTCTAGAACCGGACTTTTCGGTATCCTGGTATCCTGACCTATTATAGCTACAGAGTCTCTTCCTCCTCACACACTCACACAAAAAGGAGAGAGGCGTGAAAGGACGAAGACACTAATCAGCTGTAATATGTTGGTATACTTCTTCGGTACAACTGTATACAACATAGTTTAGTCTACAACACTACAACAAGTCTACAACATAAAGTGCCAACATATCATGCTCCCTAGCTATCCTGGGTTCTTTGATGAGATGAATTGTTGGTGTTAATCTGTATGATAGATGCATGACGTTAGTTTTAAAACAAGATTAGATTTGATTTATCCTGCAGTACAAAGTGATATACAGCCAGGGCTACCCAACTAATAATAATCATCTAAACTGAGATACTTTGGGCACGTAAATGGCTCGCTTTAATAGAGTGATTGACAAGATTTGACCCGGGTTCGTCTGTGTACCAGAGATTGGTGACCCTTGACATCCCGCCGAAAGTTTTGGAAGGTGTCGACAGTTACGCGGTCCGCCGTGACCAATCATATCGTTAGCTGATGACAGGTCGCTGCATGGGGGTGGCTGATCTAACCTTCACGTTCAAAGTTCACTGCATGGTCCTGCAATAAAACAGGTGTTCGATGTAGGAAATATTTATAATCATTCATCTGAGGTTTTGGATCAGGACCAGGAAGGGTGATTTCGTGGGTGGTTCCTCTGGACACAGGTAGGCGTTTGTCCAAGATGAGATCTTCAACCGCACTGAGAATAAGTTGAGCTTTTGAGCAATGTATGCACTCGGCTTGTAATTGTGTGGCCGTGAAATCCTGTTTAGTTTTGGATTCGTTAAAAATCTTTTTCAAACGGCTTTATGTAAACTACTACGGGAGTATGGGATGTACAACAGGTAGAAAAGCCCTGAAAGAGTTGAATTTAGTGAATCGAACAAGCAACCAGCATGACGATGGCCAACAAGTGATCTTCTAGATCTACTACATCCTTTCTTTGAGCGACCGCCGGCACTTTGTATTAAGATCTTGAGATGTTGTCAACATTGTTGACACTAGTGGCGTGTGAACCGTTTACAGGAGTAGTATCTGTAACGTAGTAAGACATTGTTTGTGCGGAGTACCTCTCTCAGGACTACCCCGACGCAACTGGGACTGCCTTGTATAAATATCAGTGTAGTTTGCCGCCCGGTGAGACATTTGACAACCCTCCCAGTGCTGGGAACACATGACTTCATCAAGCTGTGAGTTGAGCGATCTCCAACAAAGCTATCGTTTTGTTTTGCAGATGTTCCGGGCTAGGTAAGGCACTTGTCCAATCTGTGGGAGGCCTGTCCCTCCAGCTAATTGTGGTGAAAAACATGGAGCTGCAGACCATCCGTTCGGAGGAAGGTCCGGCGAGGTTCCGCCAGAAGTCGTCGGTGGTCGTGGCCAGCTCGACCGGCGGGTACACGGTAAGCACGGCGCCGGCGGATAGCGAGGAGAGGTTGGACGCGGAGACGGGAGTGGTGTCGGTCGATCCAGCCGGAGACAAGGCCAGGGGGACGTGGGACAAGAAAACGGACTTTCTCCTGTCTGTGATCGGCTTCGCAGTGGACTTGGCGAACGTGTGGAGGTTCCCGTACCTGTGCTACAAGAACGGCGGAGGTGAGGAATACTCATTCTTCCTTTGACTGATTCTTACAAAGACATTTTTGATATGATCAGCCATATCACAACCACTGTAATATCGTAGAAACACATGGATGAGTAGAAGATGACCCTTATTTCACAAGACATTATCATCATCCTTAAAGATCGATGAAGATCATGGCATTATCATTGTAATATTATCCTTGTGCGTTTTATTTTCAAGTTAGAGAACATAATTTTGATATCTGTCGATAGGCTGCAAAGTGTAAATAGAAGCAAACAATGTCGTGAAATACTGTAACGGGCCCGTTACATATGGAATAAGTTTGTGAAACCAGAGAATAGAAATGTGCCTTGTCGAAATGATAGTGTCCTTTTTGACGGCAGTACATATGTGTACAACCCACAGATGATCTAAAAGAATCTATATCTGTACAGTATGCAAAGCGTAGATGTTATCAAATACTAGTAGTCATGCATTTTATCATGGCTCATGAGAAATCACAGAAAACTTTGAGTATGAAAATGCTTGAAAAAAACTCTCATTATTCTTGCACTCGAATCTCAGTCGCATGTACCATAGCAGGGTAGTTTTGGTACGATTTCAGTCGTCTTCCTCGATAACTTGTGCGACGACACTCGATAAGTCAATGTGTTTATTTCAGGCGCATTCCTGATTCCTTATCTGACGTTCTTCCTGATTGGTGGGTTGCCGCTGTTCTACATGGAGCTGATTCTTGGGCAGTTCAACAGAACAGGAGCCATCAGCGTCTGGGAACACGTCTGTCCCATACTGAAAGGTACGGTCATCCAATCATCACCCGCTCTCTGGTCTGTAGTTTTGTCGTTTGGAGCGTTTTTAGGGGTGCAAATTTGTTGCCCGTAAAGTAGATACTTATTTCTGTATTTATACATACATGCCCTAAATCATTAGCTTAGTGCATGATGCAAACACAATAACACGAAAACATTCTCTTTGATCACCTGTTGTGAAAAAATACCTGCTCACAGTTTTAGTGCGCAGCTATGAAATTCAGTTCGAGGTGTTCTATCCTAAATCCCATTGCATATAACAATTGTTTTTGCATAAACGTGAATTTGCCTAGAACGTACAGTTGTCTCTGTCTCTGTCCAAATGCAAATTAAAAAAAAAGGAATTGCCATAATGAGTACTTCGTCTCCTATACATGCATGGCGCAAAGGGACAGGATAACGACGACCATTTGGTTCCCTTGTCACACAACCGTTGTTGCTTCCCGACCACCACTCCCAACCATTGTTGAAAATTAAGACGGCTATCCTTTTGATATATCCATATGTGTACCAGCCATAAGTTCAGACATGTCGTTTGTGACCGCAGGTGTCGGGTACGCCGTAATCATCATCGCCTTCTTCGTCGACCTGTACTACAACGTCATCATCACCTGGTCGTTCTTCTACCTGTTCGCCAGCTTCACGACCAAACTGCCCTGGACGTCGTGCGACAATGAGTGGAACACGCCCGACTGCATCGACCAGCTCACCGACGACTTCGTCAACGGCACGGACGGCTTCAACGCCACGGTCAACGAGACGCGGCGCGGGATTTCACCTGCCGCGCAGTACTACGAGTATGTAAACATCTAAAACTAATTTTTCATAAGGTATCATTATTACTACACTTTGCAAATGTGGGGTGCATGGGGTCATGTGGCGTAACTGCTGGGGTTTTGGCCCAGGACCCAGAGGTCCTGATTCTAAAACCTGTTATACTATACTATGCCATTGGGAAATGCACAACTTTCCTAACTCCACCAAGGTACAAAAATGGATACCTGACTTCGGTTGGGGAGGTAGAAAGGCGATGAAAGAATGGGGATGGGCTCCGCTTTCCAATACCGCCTGAGACATAGCGGATAACAACCCACTGCCCGTACAAAATTTAAAAAGCCTACGGGACCAATTTTACTTTCTGTCTGTCGTTTTTAACTAACTTGAGTGCAGTGCCACTTTATCCTGATCTGTCTTAAAGCAAATAAACTAGCAAGGTGTTACTGAGTGTTAGCAGGAAATCATCTTCCAGATAACCATGTGATTGTGTGTTACATTTTCTGTATTTCTGTATAGTCATGCATTAATTTTCGCTCTAGACGCGAGGTGTTACAGCTCTACAAAAGTGAAGGTATCGGCGACTTTGGGGATCTGCAATGGAAGCTGGCGCTGTGTATGCTGGGAGTATTCCTGCTGTTGTACCTCAGCCTGTGGAAGGGTGTCAGGTCGTCTGGAAAGGTGAGAAGTCAAGGTCTGAACTTGGTATGGTTCTCTCTCTCTCTCTCTCTCTCTCTCTCTCTCTCTCTCTCTATATATATATATATATATATATATATATATATATATATATATATATATACGTTAAATGAGGTCATTTTGTAGTGAATGAAAATGTACAGTGCCTGCATACCCCCCGCTGTATGTTTTCACCGTGTCTTTGTGTTTGTACTTGTGGGTCGTTCTGTCTGTTTGTGTTTCCGGATATTTGAGGTCAGCATAAGTTTTGAACCTATGGATAGATTGTAATAATATTTGGTATGTGGGTAGGTCAAGGTCAACTTTGTCTTGGATCTGCAGCAGAACTTGTATATTTTGTATCGTTTGACCTGGACATGCTATGGTCTTGCGTTTTGGTGACAGATACCAGTAGCTTGTCATTTCTGTTTTGTATCTCCCGATGCCAGGTAGTGTGGGTGACAGCCACCATGCCCTACATCGTCCTGACGATCTTGTTGATCCGCGGGGCTACTCTGCCTGGCGCCTCGGAGGGGATTAAATACTACCTGACTCCAAACTTCGACAGACTCATGGATTCACAGGTACGGGTGTACGAAAGTACGAAATGGAACAAAATGGAACAAAATCTACGGATGGTAGATGGAGAAACGAGAAGGGAAGGGGGAGGGGGTACAGTGCTATAAAATCAAACTACATTTTACTACAGTCAAAGCTTGTGTGACATTCATAAACCAAGAAGTCAATCTGAACCTAGCCTGACTAAAATTGCGCTCCTAGCGGCCAGCCATACGGAGGGGGTCATTAACCCCAGCCAGCAAAAGATGGTGTAAACACAGGCTAAATCTGAACTGTTTTATGAATGAATGGGCACAATCATTTTATCTTTGTTCACATCTCAGGTATGGATAGACGCTGCACAACAAATTTTCTACTCGCTCGGTGCGGGTTTCGGTGTGCTGATCGCGCTATCCAGTTACAACAAATTTCACAACAACTGTTACAGGTACGTGATAGTTCAGGCGTGCGGTCAGGAATATTCATGTCACAAAAATAACTGTCAGGCATTTCACCGGTGCGTTTGATAGACATGTTGTTTAATTTGGGTGTACATTAAGTAACTTGATTATGAGATTTGACTTTTTCAGGTTTAAACTAACATCGGTACTGATTGATAATAATAATCTTCATCGCAAGCTCATGCCCGAAGGATAATTGCAAACAGCGTGGTATACATAATTGTATACTTAACAAAGAAGGAACATGATATTTATATTTATAGATATTGTATTTATATTCATATATATGATATTGTATTTTGTCATTGAACAGAGACGCCCTCGTGACCAGTTCTGTGAACTGTATGACCAGCTTCTTCTCCGGGTTCGCCATCTTTTCCGTGCTGGGGTACATGTCACAGAAACGGGGCGTGCCCATTGACAAAGTCGCAACCGAAGGTGAGATAACTGTGGTCACGTTTGATAGCAGACCACACAACGCTAATTACAAAATGGTGGTGTTATACACCATAGTGGTCACGTTATATATCTAGTTATGAAAGAAAATTCATGTCAATACGTTTTCGAAAGGGTCTGTTCAGCCTGGGGCATTGGATGGAATACAGAGTTGTATAAAGTTAATATAACCATGTTTTAACGCTTGAATTCAAAGTGTCAATATACCAACGAGCACAATTCATATACGAAACAACCATGCCATGGCCAGCTCCTTTGCTCAATAAATGAAGAGTCAAACCATGTACAGCAAAAAACCCACTGCGTCTTAATCAAGTTTTGACCGCACAAGAATGACAGAATGACTCTCAGTTTATACAGGAAACCACAAAGTTGGTGATGCTGACCAGAAGTCGGTCACCCATGGCAGATACTCTAAGAGATAAACCCGACAAAAAACACGAGATAACGTGTTTACATGGACATGCATATTTACTCACATAAGAGGTATAGGCTTTCGAACCAGGACATGGCTAACGTTATATGGCTAATGTTTGGACTAGAAAAGACGATGTCATCAAGCGTATTGCTTCGCCATGTTAACATGTTCTTAGCTTACCATTCCACTTCTGTGCAATCCAACGTAAGACAACATAGGTCCTGCAAGAACAAGCGTGTTTTGTCTACAACACGGGTGGCTGACTAGGCTTGAGTCGCGCTGGTATAAACAAACTCTTTGCACCTGCCTTAAGTGCTTAAAGACGAAAGACGAGCTGAGTTCTGGACATAACTTCTAAGTGTGTGTAGCAGTCCATGAACATGCTATGTAGAGTGATATGTTTTCGTCGCCTATAGCTTCAACGTACATGTAAGTGTGTTTATAAATCAGAACATTTTCCAAGGTGAGGAGTGATGTGGCCATTTAAAGGGCATGTCGCGATAAAAGTTGTAAGACCTTTTCAAAGCCCGCTGCCTTCAGCACTTGCTGTACATGCAATCATGATACCCGTCTGGAACATATTCTATGATGTTCTATGGTCTATTCTATAATGCTCTAACACATTCTATGGTCCTTTTGTGCATTTAGCCCTCGGGCATGAATATGCAATAAAGATTATCGCTATAAAAAGTTAAAAGTGATAGCTTTCAAAAAAGAACCTCTTTGTTCGCTTTGCAAAGTTTTCTCACAGTTACCTAGTTAACCCTGGCAAGGGAACGACGAGCCAGGAGACAGCTCTCTATCTTCGAATGCCTACCTGGAGGTCAAGGGAATAGGTAGGTAGGTAAGAAAGTAGGTAGGTAGGTAGGTAACAAGTTATGGTGCATAGTGAACATGGAGGAATCAGACTTGTGTACGTAATATTGCCTATCTCAGATATCGTTCTGCCTCCCTCCCATCCACTCTAGGACCGGGATTGGTGTTTGTGGTCTACCCAGAAGCCATTGCGACCTTGCCGGGTTCCACAGCTTGGGCCATCATATTTTTCCTCATGCTCATCACACTGGGAATAGACAGCTCGGTAACATGGTTTTCAACATGCCTTTGTTTTATTGCCTGTATGAAAACAAAGGTATTTTGTGTTTGTTTGTTTGTTTGTCATGGTGTGCGTCTGTAGTCATGCATGTGAATATTGCAGAGTGGCAGCGTGTAATGTAACGTGGAAGTGGTGTAATAGGATACTTTGACAACTGAAAGTATAGTTTGGCTCGTTTGTCATATGCATGGCTGTATTCTGCAACGAACGAGAAGCGTTTAGGGAAATAGTTGATTTACCTTACGATACTGTTGCACCTTGCAGATGGGCGGGACAGAAGCAATTCTGACGGGTTTGAGTGACGAGTTCCCCATCCTTACCAGAAAGCGGGAACTGTTCACGGGCGTCATTCTGTTCGTGGAGTTCTCTCTGGCTCTCATCAACGTCAGTCAGGTACAAATTAATGACATGTAACGTTATGCACTACATTGCATTACGTAAGTTACGTAACAATCGATATTCGGAGATTTTGATTCAGTAATTAAACCTTCACATTGCGGCAATCCTCGAGCTCTTTCCTTTTGAAATCTAGCCTGGAATTCAGCCGTGTTGTGCTTTGGTCGCTCCTCTAAGGTACGTTTCCTGTCAACACGTCTTGTGTTCGCAACCATTGAAGAACGTGTTGACAGGAAGCGTACCTTAGGGGAGCGACCAAAGCACAACACGGCTGGATTCCAGGCTTTGTGAAGCCATAGTTAAGACGGTAACGATATAGTCTCCATGTTCCATCTTAGGGCGGCATGTACATGTTCCACATGCTGGACCAGTACGCTGCAGGAACGTCCATCCTGTTTGCGGTGCTGTTTGAGGCTATAGGCGTGTCCTGGCTCTACGGTAAGGCGACATCAGTTACGTCCCTCCTACCCCCGGGTCTTTACCAGTGCTTGAATGGCACTGCCGTCTTTTGAAGCCAACCGGCGTGTTTCTGTCAATGTTCATTAGGGTGTACTCCAGAATTCATATCATTCAGGGTTAGTATTCCAAAAATAGAAACATGACAGAAAATGTAGCATTGTATGTTTCATTTAGTAAGTGCTGTGCAAGCGTCACACTCTCATCAGATTTACCTTGTACTTATAAATACGAAATCTCATCACAATCTATCTATAGGTTACGCTGACCATCGACATTCAGAAATACAAATAAACACACAAACACACACAGCGATACACGCAAAATATTATTTTATTGAGGTAACAAGTATCACATTGCACATAACACATAGCTCATTGGCACCTACTTAACTATGCCTTACCTCAGGTATGAGACAGTTCAAGCAGGACGTTGAGGAGATGCTGCACTTCACCCCCGGCCTGTGGTGGCGCTTCTGCTGGAAGTTCGTTAGTCCGCTCTTCCTGCTGGTAATTACGAATTGCACATTCATGGGTTAAAAGTGCTCTCCATAAAACAGGTTTTTAAACAAAAAATGACATTACAGACATAGTCAACTAGTCAGAAGTAACTTGAATTGGTTACTGCCTGCATATACATGTATCAAGCTTGAATTTATGTTTAGTCAGTTATAATTATTCATTTGCAAACTCATGCCCGAGTGCTAATTGCAAGGGAATAAACAAACATATGAACTAACACAGGCTAGCTAGTGTTTCTTCGTTCTTCGTCATGCATAAGATTTGCTTGTTGTGTCCTTATACTAAAACACGATCTATATCAAATATGTCAGAACACTTAAACTATAATTCTCCGCCTGTGTGTAGTTCATCACGATCTTCAGCATAGTGCAGTACAGGCCCCTGGCGTACGAGACGTACGTGTACCCGCCCTGGGGGGTGGGGCTGGCCTGGTGTCTCAGCGCCTCCTCCATGGTCTTCATCCCGGGATACGCCATCTTCAAACTCCTCAAGTTACAAGGACCTTTCCGAGAGGTGAGCAACAGCAACACTTTCAGATAGACTACATTATGAATCATTATCATATAGCCAGACGACGTCGACCAATCAGAAGAATCCAAGGTCTCATCATACTTTTCTTAAAAAGCACTACATTTAAAACAGAACCAGAAAAAAATGAACCAAGGTCCGTAAAAGTAACCTTTAAATACAACTTGCAACAAGAGAAACAAAAATTTACAGGACCCATTTCAGTTGTTTGGTCTTTTAACATGTCCACTGTCGGAAGCTCCCATGAGGCTAACGTTATACTCGTATGCCACACCAGGGCTCGGCCGGGCTGTTTGTGCTAACGAGAAATAGAAAGTATGCGTAAAAATATACGCATATAATGCCCACGACTATTCTCTTTACGTCTTGTGTAGTTTGGTGCCTTTTATATCACACTTTTTGCTGCTCGGCCGGGCCCCGGGTGACGTAGGCCAAAGCGGGTACCTCACTAGTTCTGGACTGCGGCACGTTGGCGGCAATGTTGTATTCTAAGTACTGCGGTGCAGAGGACAGATATTGCACCTTGAAGTATGGCTAGCTTCTTCAGAAGTTCACTTTTGACACACTTTATGTTACATGTAAGGAGATATTTTAGATGTAGCCTAAACACACTGTTTTATCTCTCCAACAGCGCATAGCTTACGCCATAACACCAGCATTCGAACACGAAGAGATCAGAGACAAGGGGGAGGTCAAACGTTTCCAGGTGAGAAAAATACGCACGCTAGATGGCAGACAACTTAACTTGTCTCATTTGAACTTGTAAATCATAACATTCTGTGACAGTAGTTCAAGTTCAGACCACATATGGTCTGACACTTTCCGCTGCCTTTAACAAAATAATCTAACCCACGTGTAGCATGACAAAGTCATTTTCCATACTGCTGCCATCAGCGCACGCTTAGTTTTCCATCTAGTTCGGCCAAAGACGTTATACCTTTCTTCAATGTCTGTAACGTGATTCTGTCGTTCAACAGCTTCGTCATTGGCTGTCTATTTAAAGATTCAACGCCGAGGGACCAGAACCCACCTGACAGTACTTCATCATCTGATAGTGTTCCGGGTCATCACGAACAGAAGTATCGTTGCGTTGTTAGATACCTGAAGTTGTTATGGATTCGTTTATTGTGTGTATAGGTTAATACCTCGAGGGGACTACGAGAGACATTTCATGACGAATTTTCATGAAATTGTTCGTAGCCGGGACACAGAAGTATGTCCCACGACCTCAGATCTTCGCCAAATATTGTTAACCTTTTTGAAACTTCGTCATTGATTATGCAGATTAAATCGTCGTTTGCATAATGAGCGTTTGATTATGATAATCACCACTATCTACATACTAACATCATGCCGACCAGTCAACCCCTTCATGAGTTATTCTCTTCCACAGTCTTAAACAAAATCAGCCCCTACAGTTCCGAAGAAGCTGCTAGGGGGACCCAAACTACAGCACTTAATTGTGCTAAGATCTTCTACCACTTCAAACCCACGACTATGCCCTTAACACTTGATCAAGACCTAAAATTCACGAAGATTCACACAAAACATGACCTTCGTATCGAAGGTAAAAAAAAGAAGATAATTCGGCTATGCTATTATAAGCTGGAAATTCACTATGGAACTTCCCACAAGTCCTACAGTTCTTAAGCGACTTCAGGGAAGTACCTGCCTCTTGTACAAATGACTGCGAGAGAATGAGTAGCACATTATGTTTTAAACTTCGCTGTTATTACCATAGATTGTTGAACAGAGAAGGTAAGATAAACAAAGCGCTTGAACTGTGATACCAAAAAGTCGTATAGTCCTATACTCGTACTTATATACATGTAACGTTATGTATATGTAGCACACACCACGTTGTAAAAGCGCTTGTAGCAGATTATTTTGATAGATATATGTTTCTGATGAGTTTGCTGATATTTCAACGTTTGAAATGAACTACAGTGTCTGTAACTATGTAAGATGCCTACTGTGAAATAGTGAACATAGAACGTTGAATCGTGTGTGTGTGTGTTTTGAAGCAAGTAGCTGGGGTACATGTACCTTTATATTGTAAACTAGAGTTCCACGAACACATACCTTTGCCAAATAAACCAGGTTTGTTATGTAGAATGATGTCTGTAGACAAATGCGTTACTCATTTCATTTTCTTCATAATTATATGCTTGGAGTTGGTTTATAAAATTTCGGCATTGATTATGCAAATTAATCCCAAGTTACAATTAATTGATATCAAATTGTATCAAGCATAACTTAAGCTATCAGCATACCAAAAATCATGATGATCCTTTGATCCATTCTTGACTTATTCTCTTTCAAAGTCTTTAAATACACCCCTTACTCTCTTCCCTCTTTCTCAGTTACATATGTGACAACTTTGATGAAAGTACTATAATGGAATGCAGTGGATTTATAAACTTTTCCTCATCAATTATGCAAATTAGCTGTTAATTTGCATAATAAGTATCACATTATATAAGTCTTCACTTAGGCTATCTACATGCCCAAAATCATGACGATCCGTCAACACGTTCATATTTTCTCATTAATTATGCAAATGAGATCATCATTTGCATGATAAATATGTATTGACATTTCTCTCTTTCTCAGCTACATATGTGACAAGTTTTAAAGTCCTATCATGGAACGTAGTGAATTTATAAAATATCCTCATTAATTATGCAAATCAGCTGTTGATTTGCATAATTGGTATCTCATTATGTTTGTCTTCACTTACGCTACCTACATACCAAAAAACATGATGATCCGTCAACATCTTCATATTTTCTCATTAATTATGCAAATGAGGCCATCATTTGCATAATTGATATCTATCGACATTTCTCTCCTTCCCAGCTACATATGTGACAAGTTTGAAAGTCCTATCATGGAATGCAGTGGATTTATAAATTTTCCTCATTAATTATGCAAATTAGTTGTTGATTTGCATAATTAGTATACCATTATGTAAGTCACCACTCATTCTATCTACATACCAAAAATCATGACGATCCGTCAACACGTTGTAGAGTTATTCTCGTCCAAAGTTTGAAAGGAAACCGGCGCCTGCAGTTCCAAAAAAGCCGCTAGAGGGCCCAAACTCACAGCACTTACTCTCTGCCTTGAGGGCTATCTACCACTCAAAAATCATGATCACAACATGTCCAGAACAGGAGATATAAAAAATTGAGGTTCTGCTGCAGTACCTTAGCAAGCCGCTAGAAGGCCCATTATCGAACTTGACCTTCGTTTTCCCGACCCCTACCCACCTACCAAATATTATCGGGATCCATCCAAGACTTCTTGAGTTATGCTGTTAACAGACACACAGACACACAGACACACACACAGACTCACAAGCCCAAAACATAACCTTAGCCATTCTGGCAAAGGTAATAACGGTTAGCTGCCCGATGTTTATCATCAAGATTTTGTATCTGTTGATGTAGTAGCGGGTTAGAATGTATAGCATCGAGTACTCAACCCACAGAACCACTGCCACTTGGTCGCACACCGTTAACTTTGTAGTTTGATACAATGTTGCTGTACAAGACTTAGGGATGAATGTTAGCGTGCTATCGTATAGGCAAGATATACAATATTGGTAGAAACTTAAGAAAGACTTGATGCTGTAGCTGGCCGTAAAACGTGGCGCAGTGTGTTGTCGTAAACAAAATGTATTTAAACGGTATTGAACAAGTATCGTAAACTGTATGATAGTCTTCTCATGACTTATACTTTTTCTATCTATTGTAAAGAAAATAGGAAGGCTCCTGGTGTGATATGCTGTTTAAAAGTATGTAATTGTTTGATGTGCTATATACACCAAAGATAACGTATACATTGTCTGTTGGATGTGTATAATGAGTTTTATTTATATTCCTTGCATACGTAAATACATCCAAAATTGTTTTCCAATATCTTAGACCCTTTATGTTATGTTAGTAATATCGGTAGCGCTAACAAACCATTCTACATAAAGTATACACATATTGGTCGGTGATGATCACTGTTTTGTATACTATCATCAATTTCAGAACTCTATTCTCGTATTTTCGGCGCCTAACCGTAACTCATGAAAGCGTGTACAAAATACCATCTAGCGACACATGCATGTTGGTACTGTTGTCGGTTTTTCATTGAGCGTCTCTGATCTCCTCTGCCAGTGCTCGTCTCCTGTGTGTCCGTCGATGTCCAGCGCTGGACTTCCTGTGTGGTTGCCAGAAGTGTCTGCCCGAGCTGCAGCTGTTAAACGTATTCACAAATATTCATGTTTTTTCAAACACTGCCACAGGGACGGTTCCCGACTACTTTGACGTTTCTTGATTCGCTCCACACTTTTAGTTTCATTATCAGTTAGCTTGTCCTTTTCGAACGATATTGTAAGAATATGTAAACTTACAAAATATGAAAGTATGTTGCGGCAAAAACCAATTGCAAGCTTAGCTACAGTTAACTGCTTATTACAAGCAGGCTCATAATTTAGAATCAAGCAAACTATAGATGGACAGAAAATGTTTACCTGTTTTGTTTTATTTGTAGCACATGTACAGGTAATAGAAGTTCTCATCGGCAAAGCCAAGCAAGATCTTACATATGGATCTTCATCAACAATAAACAATAACTACCACCATATATAGCAAGAGGATAGTCCATTGAAGCGCCACAGGACTCAATTTTCTCTAAAATCCAATTGAATATCATGTTGAGAAACGTGAAGCCTACCCTGTGTCTTTATGTTCCTGGTATGTGGGTGTGCTGGCGCCAGACACCACGTTACAACACGTCCATCTGAAGTACGAGGTTCCTCTCAGGGCGACTGGAAAACAAACAGGTAACGTCACATCCGGTGTTTGTCAATCACAATATTTACAAGTATTGTACTAGTATTACACTTAAATGAGGCCATGCGATTCCACCCAACTTAACAAAATTTGTAAATCTAAATAACAAGGAACACGGTTTTCACACAACTTTTTACTAAAACATCAACTTCTACAATAAACGGACATCGGGTTTAAAATGATTCTGTAACCTCATGTCCGCAGTCACAAATGAACAAACTGAACATGAAATATCACAAAGTCTCGCAACAAGGTGCTTTTGTTAATCATGATATTGCATAACTGTATGTAATTGTTTGGGCTCTACGTAGCGGCGCCACAAGGAAACGTAAACATGTTCCATGCTCCAACCAAGAAGGCCTGATAAAAGTTCCCTACTCCAACACATGTCTAAAACGCAATCAAGGCTCTAGCAATAGGGACCGACACGTTTGATCAATAACGATCAGTGTCTTACCTAGAAAATCATAGATATATTACTTAACGCAATCAAAACGTTAAGGACTACACGTTTGAACAACATCGATCAATGCCTTACCTAGAAAACCATTGTGACACACACAGGCACCTTCATACAGAGCCTTCTTGTCGTAACCTCCAAGACAGTCCCGACAGCGGCTGTTCTCCAGCACGGCTGGCGGTTTGGGCCTGTTCTTGATGTTGTCTCGATGGGCAAGCTTGTACTTCCGGGAGTAGTTGTTACGAGCGTTCTCCTTAAAGTTGTCGGCCATATCTACATCAAATCAAGCATTTTTAGTGATCTGACTAATATCATAAGCTTAACGTTACATTTTCGTCAGCAAAACGTTCACTTGTCACCAGAACTTAAGTTTACTGTTACTTTCATGTAACGTTATAATGTTTACGTCATCGGACATAACGTTATATACATACAGGAATACAGGTTGAACTATGAAGTTTTGTTCAACTGTCGAAGTTACAAAGACTGGCATAGCAAACGCGTACAAGGTGCTGCCAATGCATATTAAAGAACAATCTCTTACCTAGCTGTGCTGGATCAAAATAGAGATGAAAAAAATCCTTGTACGGCCTATTGGTCTGTTGATAACTCAGCCTGTTCCCTTTGCGGTATCTGACGTTTTCTTCTCACCTGTTGGAAAAAGTTGCCACAATGTCGAGGTTTCCGTGTTTATATACATAGTTTGTATGGTATAAATATCAACATGACGCTGTTGCTATTTTTAGTCAAGCTTGTGATTGGTTGCAATTATTCGTTAGGCTTAGCAATAGCCAATGGGCTCTTCCCCAACACAAGAAACTGATGACGTAGATGTATTGCACAACTTCATGTAAAACCGGATGTAACATTGGACTAGTCCACTGTCCGACGGTGTCACGAATGTCTATTGTTACCGTAATTGTTCGTAAAATTCTTTTTATTTGCAATGCATTACAAGGATAACACATGTTTGTTGTTGAAGTAAACAAAAATATAGCTATTGGTATTTATAGTCTTTTTTATGCTACAGTTTAATTTAGATCAGTCCCCATATTGCTAGTGTACTTTCCAAAATGGCGCCTTGTGAGATAATTACACTATGCTCGAGCAGGTCGTTGATCAGTTAAACATTAGGCGTGAATGGGTCGTCGGTCGTGTTTGGCCCACAGTAGTGTTTGGGTCGTGAATGTCTGTCCAATTTTCCTGCGGGTCGTTAACGGGGCGTAAGCTAGTCGTCAGGTGGGACATTCCGTACTGAATTACGACTGTATTCATACCCGTTTCACCTTACGACTCAAAGCCGCTTCAATAACGACCAGAAAGTCGAAATCAGGTCGTGTTTTTATCACGACTGGAAACCTACTATAGTTGCCTTGACGACAAGTAACGTTGCCAAGACTACCGAAACAAAAATGGCTGACTCGGAGACAGTCCGGCGCCATGGCAACTCTGGTGAGTGACGGCATGCCGACGCACGTCACCATGGTGACGGTTTCTGTGGCTACCGGAATGATTGACATCTAGTGGTACCACGTGCTCCTGTATATGTGGCTCCGCGTTTAATGGATTCTGGTTATAAACACCGTGCGTCGGGGCATGGACACCTTAGGGTAAGAGTAAAATAAGCAATCAAGCACCGAGAGAAACTTCAAGGACGTAGACAAGGTTGTGTATGTCATCAATGAATGAAAAAAGTATTTATAACGTCCTTAATGTACTAAATGTATTTAAAATGTTGAATATTTTAGGACAAGCTGTTACGACAGCTGTTGTAAAATTAGGTCAGTTCTATTTTTTGGTCCGTTTTAGTCGGCAAAATGAAATATTACAATTTCCAACATGGATTCACGTTACTTGTTAATTTTGTAGAGATAACACATGAGCTTCTCTGAGAAATGCTGAAAGTGCGTAGTAAATGTGTAAGATTATTATTGCAGATTCACACATAACATACATGTAAGACAAGGTAGGATTCGAACCGGCGCCATTTCTGGCAGCCATGTATCGCAATGCAGACGCGCTACTGATTGACCTAACACCCGCACGCCGACAGAACAGTCGTTAACGTACTATTCAAGAACGCAGGGCAACAGTGAAGCACATATTTATAACGTTGCGTAATCTTTTCTGTGTTCAATTTAAAACGCCATGTGTATTAAAATACTCCGTGTACTAAGACTTAGTCTAAGATGGAACAATGACTAGTTTTTATACAGTCATTAATTTTGTTTCGTTGCGCAATCACGTACCGGCATGTATAAAGGCCCTGGTCAAAGACGATAAAAAAGAAATTCTTCCGTGGCTCAGTGGCGTAAGAGAGTATGTTGGGCGGTTCCTATTGGAATTGTGATGAAGTCGGATCGAGTCCAGCTGGACGTCGGTATTTTTTTTCTCCCCGAATCTTACCTTCACATGACTTTATTGATTTCTATATCACCAATAACATTTTTACTCATGCTGACAAGGGGATTATGCAGTCAAATTCGGTGTTGTTACTCAGACGGAATATTGTAGTTGGGTGATGTTACCAATTGCTGCATGCACATGTTTTCGATATTGTGGACCAGGTAAGCGTTATCTCTTTGTGCTTAGGGCTTGCGGTAATTGGATATTGCCAAGCAAATGCTGTGTGATTTTCTCTAGCTCTGTTGTGCGCGATGTGTTGCGAGCTGTTCATTAATTTTTCGTCCTATTTCGTTTAGTTTTGGTACCGTTTTGTTCCATTTTATTCATGTCGTTACATTCGTTACGTTTCGTTGCATTTCGTTCCGTTTCGTTACAGTTCGTTACAGTTCGTTTACTTTCGTTCCGTTTTGTTACAGTTCCTTATATTTCGTTCCGTTTCGTTACACGTCGTTCCGTTTTGTAACAGTTTATTCCGTTTCGTTATATTTCGTTCCGTTTTGTTATAGTCCGTTATATTGACAACACACAGTCAGCAAACATTGCCCTAGTACTAAACACAATACACACAAACACGCCAGGTTGGGTAACTAAGTCATGTAACAAATACTGGTGAAACCGTAATCAACACTATGTCATACTCAATAAGAAAGAAAGCGCAACACAGCATGAAAAACATAATTATGCCACGGAGTATGTAAATGTTACCTACGGTAATACTGGCCAAGTTAGAAGTCGCAAATGGATTTTGTAGGAGACCTATACAACACGTCGTAAATTCGGACTTCAAGGTCTGAACTCTGCAAACACGTTAGCAAAGCGGACAACTGTGTTGGAGGCGGTGTGCAGTGTCCCTGAAGCATGGCGATAAGGATTTACCAATATCAAGTGGCTCCATGGCGACGATGTCATGAATAAAGAACATTGAAGGCTAGAGTATATCACATGTTTATTCTATGAAAGATATAGCTATTTGTAATCTCATCGATCTTTTCCGAATTCATTATAATCGTACAGTATAAAATCAAGGAGGAGAGAAAAAGTACGTAACAAAACAAAACTCTCCAGTCCTCCTCCACATCCAACCCTCTGACTAGGTAAGGCTATGTTGATTTGATTATATGGATGACATGTTCTTGGAATCCAAAAACTGATGCAAGCGTCCGAATAAAGAGTTTAATGCTAGGTAATGCATATAAAACTGTTTCGATCTTCAGTAAACTTAAATCTAAGCTCCTAAGTTGTAAAAATCATATACTTGTACAAATCTTGTATCCGCCCCCTACTCGAATATGGCAGCGTAGTTTGGCACGGTCGCACTTCTTTAGACTCTCCACTCATCGAACGTGCACAATATGAATGCTCTTTAACTACAGATGATGGCATCATGTATCAGGGCGCCTTCGTACTCTTCTCTCCTTGCCGTACCTGGATGGGAAAAACTATTATTCAATTTTCTATAACATCATTCATGGTCAAACTGGACAAAATATAAGAGATTTAATACAACGCCAAGTATCAGAATCTACTCCCTTTGATCTTCGTAATAAACATAACCTTCAGTTGTTAGGATCAACTCGCTTTAACTTTAAGAGATCGTTCATACCTTCATTATGTTACGTATCATTGGAACACCCTTGTCTTTTGGTAGATGGGTCATTCCTGATAATTCTTCCACATATTAGCAGTAAAATATCTGTATGTGCGTCTTCTCACTCGTTTTCGTCTCGGTACTTTAAGTTCAAACTTACTCTCGCAATCTAGTTACCAGTCTGTTGATGGCAACACCAAAATAAGCTGCAAGCTTGAGTATGATATGCCGTCATCATGTCCTGTGTCTAAATGTTGCAACAACAACAACCAAAAAAATTAATTATACATACGCACAATGTTATACGCCATGCGATGAATATACACAAGCACATACACAGAATAACAACAAAAATACAACGATTTTCAAAACCGAATCCCATGTGCTTCTCTTATTCCGTCGTACTGAAACATTCCATCAATTCGGATGAGAGAAACTGCCGACGAAAACCACACACGTCGTCTAAACAAGGTAAGTAACAGTTTGCACTTTAAGGAAGATTGGAATTACTAAACATAGACGGCGAACATGGTGCGGACCACTAGTAAAACATTACTACCTTACTATTATTACCAGTTGTCGAGTTCGTCAATTGATTCAATTCACAAGTTCGACAATTACAATATAAAGTATAACTACAGATAGACGGATAACTGTGCAATATACAGGTATATTGGCTAACAACCTTGACATTTCACATAACTCATATTGTTCGTATTTGAACAAGGACTCCAGAAATATATTCAGGTTTCGACTAGCCTCAACAGACATCACGACAACATATAGTAAAACAGTTTTGACAAGAACAATGAAAAGTTTAAACGGAAACGAGATGGAACGAAATATAACGAACTACAACAAAACAGAACGAGATATAACGAAATGGAACAACTGTTACAAAACGGAACGAAATGTCACGAAACGGAACGAAATATAACGAACTATAACAAAACGGAACGAGATATAACGAAATGGAACAAACTGTTACAAAACGAAACGGAACGAAATATAACGAACTATAACAAGACGGAACGAAAGAAAATGAACTATAACGATGTGGAACAAAATGTCACGAAATATAACGAACTACATGTATAACAAGACGTGACGAAAGAAAATGAACTATAACGAAACGGAACGAAATGTCACGAAACGGAACGAAATATAACGAAATGGAACAAACTGTTACAAAACGGAACGAAATATAACGAACTATAACAAGACGGAACGAAAGAAAATGAACTATAACGATGTGGAACAAACTGTCACGAAACGGAACGAAGTATAACGAACTATAACAAGACGTAACGAAAGAAAATGAACTATAACGAAACGGAACGAAATATAACGAACTATAACCAAACGGAACGAGATATAACGAAATGGAACAAACTGTTACGAAACGGAACGAAATATAACGAACTATAACAAGACGGAACGAAAGAAAATGAACTATAACGAAACGGAACAAAATGTAACGAAACGGAACAAACTATTACAAAACGGAACGCAACGGAATGAAACATGAACTATGACAAAACGGAACGAAAGAAAACAAAATGTAACGAAACGAAGCTAAATATAACGAACAGTAACAAACTGTTACAAAACGGAACGAAACAAAACGAAATGTAACGAAACGGAAGGAAACGTAGCAAAACGGAACGAAATATAACGTACCATAACAAAACAAGACGAAAGAAAACTAACTGTAACCAAACGTAACGAAACGCAACAAACTGTTACAAAACGGAACGAAATATAACGAAACGGAACGAAATACAATGAACTATAACAAAACGCAACGAACTGTAACGAATCGTAACGAAATATAACGAAACGTAACCGAATTCAACGACATGAATGAAATGGAACAAAACGGTACGAAAATGAACGAAACAGAAGGCAGAATCAATAAAAATGGAACAGAATGGAATAGCGCGAAACGGAACCAAACGGAACTAAAATGAAATAATTGGAACGAAGCGGAACGAGAATTTGATCCTTGATCAAAGGTACTGTAACGTTAACGTTAGCCTATAGCATAATTTTACAAGTAATATCGTGCAAAAGAAATGAAAATAGTTTCGAAAAAATCATGCGACCTCATTTTGCCTAAGGGGGTTAAAAATCAACAACTGAACAAGGCAGACAAACGTAGTAAACGCCTAGCTCATCCGACTAACTTACAGTTCGTTTATTTGGATAACCAGGCTGTAACAGTCGAACCGCAGAGCTCTATGCGCATCATGTTCTGCGCAGGTTCTCTGGACAGGTCATAAGCCAGAACGCAGTTTGTCCTGGTTTGACCCCGCTGCATGCGTATAAACAACTGCCTGTTGTGCAACAAAAAGACCTCAGACCTACATAATGTTTATACTTTTTCACATCTACAGGATTTGCCCAGCACAGCCATGTGGATATTTATTGCATTGCAAAAGTTCAGCCAACGTTGTGGCCCCCGAAACAAAGCAATTTTCGGTCTGTGTATTTGTGATTATCTTTTCTCCAGTTTGCCGGGGCACAGTCAGTTTTGCCCACAGTCGGACAGTCCATTTCCTCACCTTCACATTGATACCAAACTTGAAGGGTAAATTTTAGGAGAAACGGTTTTGCCCCCAAATTAACTGCGAACATGCGCAAATCACAGTGGTGAAGTTTCAGTCTGGTTGTAGCTACCAAAGCACACTACCCTGCGGACGGACCCAATTTTTATACATTTCGCATTGTGTCACAGACCTCATTTCTTGGTACAAGAATCTGAATGGGCGCGGCTGTCACATGCAATATAATAAGTGGCATGATGATAATCAAACACACATAGACACAGAGTTTTAGTACAAAGTAAGAGTTTTTAAGATTCATCATATTTTGTGTCAATCTGTTTCGAACTCCTGGTCCGAACCTGGGTTCGAACGGTGGAACCCAGCCGGTACGTTCCATGTTCGTGCCGCGGGGGGCAGGCCTAATGTTGCAAGTTCAACCAGCATTTGGAAAAGTTGATATAACTAACGGCTCAAGTCTTGCCGTCGCAAATAGATTTCGGGAAGCCCACCAAAATAAAACTAACATTATCCAGAAGCCAGAATAAGTAGGATTCATGTGCAAGCGTAATGATGTCAAAACATCATGGCTGAGTTTTGTAAAGCATAGTGAAAGATCAGTGTGTGCGGTTTCTCATTCGAAAAAAGACGCCGGGGAATTTGACATGACTGTAGTTTTTTTGGGGGCAAAACCGTTTCTCCTAAAATTTACCCTTCAAGTTTGGTATCAATGTAAAGGTGAGGAACTGGACTGTCCTACTGTGGACAAAACTGATTGTGCCCCGGCCAACTGGAGAAAATATAATCACAAATACACAGACCGAAAATTGCTTTTTTTTGAGGGGCCACAGCGTTGGCTGATCTTTTGCAATGCAATAAATATCCACTTGGCTGTGCTGGGCAAATCATGTAGATACGAAAAAGTATAAACATTATGTATATCTAAGGTGTCTTTGTTGCAAAATAAGCTGTTGTTTACACCCATGCAGCGGGGTCAGTCCGTGACCCGGCGTAAGCCGTATTTCAGAGAATAACGCGTTCTACGGTGACCTGCGGTTCGACTGGTAACGCATCTGATGACCTCTATTGACCTTTCCTCTGGACGTCGACCAAAATACGACTGTATACGTCTGATTACCGACCTCGTCGTATATTAGTCAAAACACGGTCGTATTTTAATCGATGGGGCTCAAGGGTTTCGGCCTCACAGTCGTGTTTTGGTGGGCACGATAGTCGTGAAACGGTCAACAGAGATATACGACTCAAGTCTGACTCAATTACGCTCCAAACCTAACGCATTTACACCTGCTCGAGCACTGTGTTATGTGCTTCGCAGTGCAGGAATCCCGACTTATTCTCACGAATACTTTACCAAATAGGGTAAATTACTTGGATTAACTCACGCTGTTGGTACCAAGGTACAGGTGTAGCGACCTTAGATACACTAGTGGTGAATTGTGTGACGTCTCATCGGGAAATTCCTCCAAGTTTGTTCGCCCCCCTCCCACCTTGTGAAGAAGTGAAGACATGACTTCCAACATGGGCCGCACGAGTAGCCGACTGAACTATGCCGACAAAGTGATGTTGGCACCGATGGTGAGGATAGGCACGCTACCGGCTCGCCTGCTGGCCCTGGATTATGGCGCTGATGTGGTGTACTGTGAGGTCGGACAGAATATATATTTATCTTCTTGGAACATTTCATTTGGGTTTTGTGTGTTTTATCATATTTTGTTACATATGAAGATGGATCCGGAGCAAGATAGCATCAATTATGCAAATAACACTGAAAATGATCATGTCTGCAATGAATAGCGAACAATGAAATCTCAGATAGGATACTAGTATTTGCTGCTTTTAGTATTTGCTGCTTTTAAGTACCAAATATTACTGGTTTTAGGTAAAAAATATATATTCTTGAACAATTTATGTTTGTGCCCTTAAACCATTCTTTTCTATGGTTGTAGGAACTGATTGACCACAGTATGCTCCAGTGTCAAAGAGTTGAGAATGGTAAGTCTATTGTGTGACCATTTTGTATGCCAACTTTCATTTTTTTCAGAACATGCAATACCACAACTTGTACATAAGACTTCCACATCACTATGTCATTGGATTATATAAGTATGATAAACCAAGACTCAAAAGTCTAGTAGTTTAGATATGGGCTGTTATTGCTCGCCCAACATGCAAACTACTGGAAAGGATCATAGCCCTTTAAATAGGCAGAGATATTTTAATAGCTTAAAAGCCCTTTGTTCAATGTGCTAGGCAAAAAGAGCCAGGGGAATTTCACCTGCACAATGAGTAGCTTATCAATATCAAATTATCAGTGAGCTTAACTGGTTGGAGATGACTTTCCCTTTTTTCCCCTGTTTGTTGTTGGTAGAACTCCTGGACACCATTGACTTCATCAAGGAGCAGGCCCACCACCCTGTCTTCAGGACATGTGCCAAGGAGAGGGACAGGGTTGTGTTTCAAATGGTGAGAATTTGTTCTATCTTGTCCTGATATCACATTTACAAGTGGTGAAAATTTGGTCTGTTTTCACATAAGTACACTGTTTCAAGTACTAAGTATTTTTTCACTGTATAGGGGACAGCAGATCCAGAGAGAGCTCTGAAAGTGGCAAAACTTGTGTAAGTAACATCAACAAGCTCCTTATTGATGAAGCCTCCTTGTTTCATAAAACCTCATGTTTCAAAGAGTTCTTACCGCCTTGTAACATAGACAGAAATACTGGCCACAACATTAATAGTTGAAGAGTCGCATAATTTTTTCGTACAATTGTTCCAAACTTTCTTCTGTTGCAGGGAGAATGATGTAGCTGGGATTGATGTGAATATGGGATGTCCAAAAGAGTATTCCACAAAGGTACAATAGTCTGTAATTCTGTACATTTCACTTTTCTACTGATACTTCTGAAGTTGTACTTAGTTGTTCTGTTTCTTGCCTTTGTTATTCTTAAGAGTTATACCAATCCTTTTTACAGGGAGGCATGGGTGCTGCTCTTCTCTCCAATCCAGAGAAAATCAAACAGGTAAGGAAATTTTAATCAACAGTATTTTCAACACTTTCATGTTAATCTGTTTGTCAGTGTCTCTGTTGCTGCATGTGGATTCATCATCATCTTTGTTGCAGATTAGCAGTCTGTTGAACAGCCAGGAACACACACATTTAGTCACTCTCTTGAATTTGACCATTCAACCCATGTATATTATTGGACACCTCATATATTGACCATATGCCATGTTTCCCTTGATTGTTGTAGATTCTGACAACTCTGGTGAACGGTGTGTCCATACCTGTCACCTGCAAGATTCGCATCCTCCCCAAGGTATGCTACTTCCTCTAGCCAGTCAAGATAACAAGCTAGGGGGCAGTTGTTCTGTAGTGTGAAACCATTCTGTCATTGCGGGTAGAATTGAAGCATACAATGGATATTGATAGTACATGTACAAATTTTATTCATTCATCATGGAACTACAGATTTGCAACAGCATGATAACTGGTAAAAAACATCACCTTAAAGCAAATGGAGAGAAATCACCTTGGAAATGTACAGTGCAGTGAGCACAATGTCAATCTTGTAACACTGTATGGTAGTGTGTGTCTATGATTCCAGTTTACTTCACCAGTGCACCACCTGTCCCCTACAGCTGGAGGACACCCTGTCCCTGGTGCAGCTGATAGAGAGTACAGGTGTGGCAGCTGTAGCAGTCCATGGCAGGTGGGTTACTGTATGTGAGTCCTCAGTGACTGTAATATTTAAGCAAGTTTGAGCAAGATGCTCCTTCTAAGCTGTAGAGCTCACGGAAAGTTTCGAGCCTCCGATGCAAAAATAATTCTTCAGTGACTCCACCTTCCAGTGTTCTAGTTCTTCATGGTTATATCCTTCCACCCCCTCACCCATTACAAAATGAAATTACAAAAAATCTTCACCTACAGGTGCGTTTCAAAGCAATCAAACAGGAATAAACATACATGTTTAAATGAAGGTCTCTTGTAACATAGTTTTGTTTATCTTTTGTTATTTTATTATTTTGTTTACAAAATTTCAGATTTCACCCGTCATACATTTTGCACTGCTTGATTAATTACTTAGTTGCAATCCGAATAAAGTAATATTTTGTAAATGTATTGGTATTTCAACAAGCATTTTTATCTTTGATGACAGATTCAAAGAAGAGAGGCCGCGGCACCCTGTCCATGCTGATGTCATCAAAGCCATCACACAAGCTGTGTCTATACCTGTCATTGCAAAGTAAGGAAAGCTCAACAGTCTTACTACTTATACTGTCTTGTACTCAATTGCAAGTCTGTCACTTCATAAACTATCATTTTCATTATATAGAATGGAAAAGATTTGGACTCTATCAAACTGCAACCATTGTCCAAACTCAAACTTAGTGACATGGCAGAGTTACTGTTGATGGAACACTACCTTGTCCATTCTTGTACCAAATGATCAAGTTTCTATGACATTTTGGCACCTGGACAGTTTGGCCCCAAGCCAGTCAGGACAATTCAGCACCATGTGTAGGACAGTTTATAGACGTTTCACCGTCAAGAGGATGCTAACTCTAAGCCTGACCTCAACCCTAACCCTAATTCTAACTCAACCATAGCCCTTGTTGTAGTAATTCCAACCCTAACCTTAACCCTAACCATAGACATAACATGAGTCTTCCTGTACTTGGTGCCAAACTGTGCTGAGAGGCTAGGTGCCCAAACTGTGAAACATGTGATACTGTGAAACTGTTGTTTTCAGCGGTGGATCTGGAGTAATCAATCGGTATGAAGACCTCCAAAGGTTCCGCGAGGACACGGGCGCCTCGTCTGTCATGGTGGCGCGTGCCGCTCAGTGGAACTTCTCCATCTTCAGACCTGAAGGCATGCTGCCTGCGGATGATGTCATCAGGGACTATCTCAGATATGTGAGTTACCTGAGTACCAGATATGTTCACTCTGTCACACCAGCTTTCACTTCAGGGTTGGACAAATTGATATTTTTGGCAAGCTTTTGCCTATGAGAAAAAGTATTTGAAGTTAGCACTGGAACATAGTGATTTTGTTAAGGTACAATCACTTTCTCATCTGTGTTTATGTACATTATATAGTGCCAGAAGGTTAACATTCCCCCTCCAGAGTGCTAAGTTTTCTTACCTCACATCTTCTCTAGGCTGTTGACTACGACAACGTGGCCCTGAACTCCAAGTACGTCCTGCAGCAGATCCTGCAGGCTGAGCAGCAGTCACCGCGGGGACAGAAACTCCTGGCCACACAGGCACTCAGGGAGATGTGGTCAGGAATAAATTATACATATGACTAAGAACATGTATCAGGGCTCAAATTTCATCTTGCCAATGGGGAATATGTACTCTGGTGCAGCTAACCTGAACAAAGTCATATAGGTGTGTAGAAAACATAAAATGAACTCAAGTTCTATTGCCAACTTCAACATTTTGAACAAGTGCAACAAAGGTTGTCTTGTTTTTTCTGACATAAATATCTATCTACATTTGTCAGTGCACCAGTGCCAAACAATAAAAAATTAGGTGCACAGATACAATTTTGGGGGAACAAATGTGAACTTGCACCCAGTAGTTTGAGCCCTGTGTAGTGAAAAATTAAGTCTTGTATTTTTCATTCCAGTATCATGATCAGGGCTCTAGCCAGCTCGAATTTTTTTTCCGTCAGCCAATTCCAATCGTCGTGAAAACTGCGAAAATTAATTTTCCCTATGACACTACAAAGTAGTAAATGTTGCCATTGAGACCTTGAAAAAACGGTTTTAATGAGATTATTGTATGCGAAAGGGCGCCGACACACATTGTCTACAATCATAACAATAGCAAAACAAACAGTGTGTGGCTTTTACTGCCGTGAACGGCGTCCCCAAGCAGCTTGTAGCTTCCACCAAGTATTTTTGTCCGTCAAGGTTGACGGATTGGTTTTAAAATTTTTCCGTCAGACGCAGCAAATTTCCGTCAATTGACGGAAAAACGGACGCTGGCTAGAGCCCTGATCATGATTCTTTTTAATTTACCCTTGGGACAACATTGTTTAGACACAGTGTTGCCTCTGTTATGATTTACATGGCTTATAAGTTTGCACTTTAAAAGTAAGTAAGTGTTGCTTTGTAGAGACTTGCAAGATTTGTATCAACAGCATTCTATTTTCCCATTGTATCTACAGTGCCTTATGGGACATGGCAGACTACTATGATGACGTTCAGGTCAGAAGACGGGCTAAGCAGGAAGAGTTGGAGAGGAAGAAGGGTCTGTCCCGATACGAGCCCCGACTGGTGGATGGGATCTACACCATGCACGTAGAATACATCAGGTACTGACAAAACATGCCCTTCTGTAACTTCAATATGGTCAAGAAGAGTTAATGTAGGTTAGGCATGGGAGTTGATGAAGATGTTAAGATATGTTGCTACAGCTTGTAAGATGATAAGGTTTTATGTCTTTTTTTACTAGTACACATGTAATTTTTTCAAACCTTTTACCTATGTGTACATTGTCTGCATTGGGTAGGTCTGTAATTCATTGTCATATTCTGTAAATTATTATAGAAAGGTTTCCTAGTAAACATTAGTAATTTATTGTCCAGGAAAGAGTACCCTTCTGCAGTCAGCCCTAAGACCATTCTGCTGAACTGGAGCAGGACGGAATATCTACCTCAGCCTACTTATGAAACAGTAAGGAACAATTTTTTAGACAGATATTGTAAAAAAATGTTGTGAAATATATACAGGGTTGCAGCACCAAAATTATCTTCAAACATATTACTTATTTATAGACTGAAATCTTATACTTTAAAAGTGAATAGAAAATTTCAGACTTGATGTCATACTTCTTGTATTGTGTTCATTATTGATCATCACATAATTTTTTTGCCTTTTGCTTTTAAACATGTAACATGGAGCAATTTTATTATGACGACTTTTGCAGGTGAAACAAGGATCTGATACAAAATTTAACTCTGTTGTCACGGTGGGGGACAAGAGATATGCATCCAGTTTTTGGTGAGTTGATATCTTATATAAAACTTTTGCTTGGGCCTAAGAAAATAGGAAAAAATGTTGTGTTTAACCCTTCTTTAACTTTCTTCAGGACTGTAATGGAATGTGTAACACACATTGTACTGTCATTGTTACATCTACATCCCTATTTTTTTGCAATGTGTACTGTTAGCCAATATTTCTAGCCTCTGATTTGATAGACTTCTTGAGCTGTATGTTAACACTGGTGTGGTTACTCCACAGGCACAAGGCCAAGAAGCTTGCTGAACAGGCTGCAGCGAGCGTCTGCCTGAGAACACTTGGTCTACATGATGGGAAACTGCAGGCCTATATCACAGGAGCAAAGGATGATGGGAAGAGACATGTAGAGGCTCATGGGAAAAGCCCATCTGTAGAAAGTCCCCAGAGGAAAAAGTGCAGGACAGAAGAGGCTGATATTGCAAGAAAGGGTGATGATGGGGATGAATCTGAGGGACAAATAAGCCAATCAAAAGTACAGACAGATGTTGAGACAAACAAGATGAAAGATGCCGAACAAACTTTGAAGGCTGATCACAAAGTCACAAAAAATGGGGATGGTGATGGAGTTCATGGAGGAAAATGCCTTGGTACAGATAGCTAACACAACATTTTATTTTAATTCACATCTTGAATTACTTTGTGTCAAACTCAGGTGCTAGTCATTTCATTAGAAGTGTTATTTGTTTGAAACTGTTTAACTATTTAACAGCTTACGTTTGTGAAGATTATACATCCAGGAATATAATGAAAAGATGAAAGTTGAATCTCAAAGTTGTTCATTTCATTAGAAGTGTTTGAAACTGTTTAACTATTTAACAGCTTACGTTTGTGAAGATTATACATCCAGGAATATAATGAAAAGATGAAAGTTGAATCTCAAAGTTGTTCATTTCATTAGAAGTGTTTGAAACTGTTTAACTATTTAACAGCTTACGTTTGTGAAGATTATACATCCAGGAATATAATGAAAAGATGAAAGTTGAATCTCAAAGTTGAAATTTGATTTATCCAGAAGTAGAGATTCAACTTTCATCTTTTCTTTTTATTTAACAGCTTGAGTTAAGCTTCAAGAATAAACATGTTGCAACACTTGAGTTTTATTACATCTCCAGAAATGTTTTCTACATGCCAGAAGTTATATACATGTGCATTGTGCCTATAACCAACACATTTTACTTCATGTTGTTATTTAGATCATTAAGAACATCAGACTTAAGTACTTTGATCTTGTACTTTATTCTATTCTTCATATTCTAAGAAATTGAGATATTGTGTCAAATAAACCAGTACATGCACAGCATCCCACACATTTTAAGATGCATTGATTCCTTATGTAAAATGTTACATTGGGGTACTGGTATTTACTGGAGCCCCGTCTATTACAAAGCAGGGTAATCTAACGAACCACAAATCTCACGCATTCTGTAGTTCCTGATTTCTTCCATTAAAGAGATGAAAATAACCTCCTTGCTTGTAGGAGAGGAGGTTATTTTCATTGCTTCACTGTTTAAATTGCCTAAATTTTGGAATGATCCATTTTTGCACAAAGGGGTATTCTGTAAAAAAAAAAGCACAGGGACAAAAATATGAATTTGCAGCTGTAATTGCATAAAAAATATTTGGATTGCAGACTAGCTTCATGAAACTTGAAAGCTGGCCGTATTTGCCGCATGGATCAAAAGCGACCTCTATTATCTAGCTGCAGTACTGCAGTACTGAAACGGCCACATGCTGCAATAATATCAGGTACCGCTAGATGTCAGCATGTTACCACTCCTGTAAAAATGGTACAAGTAACGTCATTGGCCGGTGCTTGCTTGGCAACGGCCAATGACAGCATCCAAACCATGCAACATAATAAAGTCGTATGTTCCAAGGTTTCCACGGATACTAGTACTGCAGAACGTCGACAAACATGGCGGCCTACAACATAGTTGTTAGAGGACATCGAGGCAAAGTATGAGACATTACGGTACATTATATGTGCCATAATGTTCATTGGATATGAATAAGACGAGGTCAACAAATGGCTCAACATTTTACCAGAACCGCAGAGGCTGTAGAGCTGGAAGGCGGGTAGCCCACAGATCCCCACTGTCGGTCCTCCGTCAAGTACGGCTTCGATGTATTTATCAATCCTTCTTCTTCTTCCGATAATGTCCATCTGCCAACAGATTGGCAATAATTGACAATCCTGTTCTTGAAGTTGTTCACAGTGCACTGGTCTACAACATCTATCTGTTCTGATTGTACTGAAAGGATTTCTTTGTAACGAGTTTAATAATGTAACAATTGAACTGTTCCTAAATCAAAAGCATTAGTCCGAGTGTTAGTTCAACATCCACTGTAGTACTGAAACTACTGAGCGTAGAAACGGTACTTTGTCGACTGCAATATGGTTGTTTGATATATATTCTGGTTGCTTTTATATTGTTTGATATATATTCTGGTTGCTTTTATTCAGATTGTACTATGTAGAAGTGTGTTTCGAAGCTTGTAAAACTGAAAGGTTTGCTAAAAGGTCCCACAACTGCACTAATCCTATCCTCTAGTCAAACGCTGTTGGTCTCGGCGAAATGAGGACAATAAATATCTCTTTCTTGCAATAAATATTAACATGCATTGGCATAATATCGGTCATAAGCCTTATACCGGTCGATTAAAAATAGTGGAACTTAAAGAGATCTACACATGCAACAATAGTTATTTCTGAGGTATGCACACTTCAGACATCTAGGTGTCCAATACATAATTTACAAAGCATCGATAACAATGCATTCGAAGACAACAAGGCCAAAAGTTTTCAGGTCATTTTCGGGGCAGGCGAGCTCGTCGTGGGACAAACACACTGTCACGTTCATCGCCAGATTTGTAGATAATAATTACATGTGCTCACGGCACAAGACGAGCATGATTCAACAGCAATCTTGAATTTCTTTTGGTGACCTACAACTCGTGTAAAAGTGTGAGGAACCGTTGCATAATAGCCCGGATCTACGGCTGAATGGGTCAAATTGAACGTACGCCGCCATTTTCCCGCCATTTTTAATGCTACGGCCAGCAGTAAAGTTTTACGTCATAGCGGTTGTGACGGACCAAAATTAAATGAAAATTCTTGTCAGTATACGCCCATTTTCTCATGACTTTTTGTATGCTCATGCAGATTTTTGTTTTGTGCAACTACTAACAGGAAAGAAAGGAACAACAGAGGATGAATAAAGGTACATAGCGGCCGTGTTTCGTTCGACCGGTATAGTGCACCCCCTTCCAACCACGCGCCCGTTCTCCGTGCAATTCCGCGGTGTGTTCCAATTACGATATTATGTTTTTAGCAGGACCAGAGAGACAAAATAATTTACACAGAAGAAGTGGCAAAGGTAAGCTGTAACAGCAACATGTAACTGGAGAAAATGATGCGTTGATCATTTGCCAAATTAGCATTGCTTGAGAAATTGCAGTAAACCGACCGGTATTATGCCAATGGATGTTATAGCGTTTGGCAGTTGAAAACGGTATCGGTTGTTCTCAAACACAACCACCGATGCCAATGACGTTTTGTAGTGAGGCGATACCTGATACGTTATAACGTCCTTGCTGTTGCTGACACCTGTTAGTAGATTCCCAGCTAGAGGCCTGCAGTACTGCAACTGAATAATAGAGGTCGCTTTTGATCCACACAAATAATTTAGTCAACTATCATAAAACGCCATGGGAAATTGTGATCAATCGTCACGATCCCGCTGTGAAATGTGTGGGTCCAAATGTGTAAGTATAAAAAAACGCTAGCTTTTCTATTAGGGTTTCTTTATACATTACATCATGTAGTACTAGCACCTTTTCTGTCGTTCTGCTTCAGATCGCTTGAAGTGAACAGGAGAAAATGGGCTCATGTCGACTCGTAGTATCAGCGTTTCATCATTCCTCTAACTCTTCCAAGCTTTTGCTCTCTTGATTGCAGCGTTTAAATCCCATATTTCCCCCAAACTCTTCAAAACAACTTTATGCAAGGCCATAAGGAAAACACTCGAGGGCGTGCCGAATTTAAGTTCCTGATAGTTGTAAAGATGTTGTTCCCTCAGCCTAGTGGTCCTGGCAACCAAAGCTAGTTAGGTAAATTTCATACGTATTCTAAAACTCAAGTGAGTTTATTCAATGTTGCATATATCTATTCATTTGAATTCAGTGGAGCATTTCATTCGAAAAAATATATATTTAGGCTGTCTTTATGACTTTAGGTAATTACATCATAAAATCATGTCAAAATCATGTAAAATCGATGCAAGTCCATTGATGGACATTTTTATTTTTTCAACTACTTGTGTGGGCCACATTTTCCTCATATCTACTATAATACAAATACACAAGTCTTGGTTAAAACAAAACGTACATTGATACGTACATTTCAAAGACACCTATTGTAATACACCGCACGTCAATTCTACTCGAACATATAGTTTGGACATGTTAACTTTATCGAAGCGTCCCAAAGTGATGTTAACTACTTGAAGATCTCTAATCAAATACTGGCTAAACGTAGTAAAAATCTCTATGGCATGCATGTCAAAATATTGGAATTGCTGGTCATAGAATGGCAAGCCGTTGCCAATGTCCTTGCATTGGTGGTGTCATTTTGAACGTATTTAACAAGCTGAAGTGTATGTCCCTCGCTGCTCTCTGGTTAGTGTGTCCGCCATCATGATGACACCATGCTGACACCTGTGGGACAGTGTATAAGATATACATTAGATCCACATAGACCTCATTATTCTTGTAAGTTACCTACAGAATGAGACATTCATATGCGAGAAACATGAAGCTTACTAACAGCACACACGGAATAGTGTACACATATCTGCTATTTTGTGAGTTTACATATGCTGAAGGACAAGCCAGAATGTCAATCGTAAACACCATTGTTTGCGCTATAAAAAGGTATCCCCACAGTCAACCTTTCCTTGTCAATAAAATAAAGGAAGACTTTCCATTTACAACATGAAGTTCCTTGCGCTAACATACTTAACAATGAAAAAGAATCACCAGAAAACTGTGCAGAAGTTTCTGATTAATGATTGTATACATTAGTCTGTGGAACGTACTTTGAATAAACGCATCCTGCAAGCCGTCTGCGATTTCTGAGGGGAAAGAGAGAACAAAAAATGAACACGCGTACGATTCTCTCGGTTATAATAACCAATGCTTATAGACATTGATGACTGGTAGTCTTACATAGAATTTCGTTTTACAATATAATGTTTGCATGATATCCCGCAGTCGTATTTCGCACTGGTTTCTCTTACTATGAGATGTGTCTTGTTCGAAATGACCTTCACCTCTGACAGTGCCATACTACAGTAAGTAAGTTGGTTTCATTTTTGTTTCGGTGATACACAAAAAATATATCTCGAACAACATTAAAGTAGAGCTAGCTGTAGTAGTCTTCCGTTATAATCACCTGCGGAGAGAGGACGCAAGGCTGGATCGTGTGCCCTGCAGGCGTCGATAACGTGGCGGAACTTGGCTGGACAGTCCGCCGGGACGTCCTCAGTCTTTCCAGCCTTCACAAACTCAGCAATAGCGGATTCGCCCATGTCTGAGGTTTGATATGAATAATTAAATCTATGCCTACAATGAAATAATATAAGTAACATACAAAGTGTATGACAGCTGATTACTAGTATCACTAAAGTGGGACAATACCATACCTTGGTTTTAAATGATTTAATTTAGGAAAGTCTCTAGTCTTTCAGCCACATACCGACCAATAACGCTGGAAGTCTACAGGCGTAGACGAAACAAACTTATTCAACATGTGCTACGGTCACATTTCCCGGTCGATTGACTTTCGGGAATGATACAAAAGACAAAAAAAACACGAACGTAAAAACCGTAAGCATAATTAGCGTACAGTCTTTGATAAAAGTAATTATCTATCGTTTCCGCAAACATCCAGGCCGGGCCCCGGTTTGGAAATGTGACCTTAGCATTAAAAGGCAACGTATACGTAGATCAAGTGCTAGCCCTCTATTGATAAAGGGGAATGTTTCTAACGTTACCTTTGAAAGGAGGCTCACGGCATGCGATCTCATGGAGTACAATTCCGAACCTTAAACAGGAGGGAACAGTAACATCAGAGGACACTTTTGAAAAGGCAGTATTTTGTAAATTTTAGTTCGCAACCTTTCCTTACTCCGAACTGTTCATAGGCCTCCAGAAAGCAATATTATTTAGTACTTCTAAAGCTTGAGACTTACAAAATCCTAGTGCTTCCAAAATTTTAGAAATTTTGTCGTCATAAAAAGAATAATGATGCTCCACAGTCCACATCAAATGCCCCCTGCAAACGCCTATGCCATGTACTACATTTTTTTCGTCGATGGACTTTATGGTGATGCCAGTATAAGCACGTGCACGAAGCTGAAACTGGTGAACGTTACAAATACTTTCGTTAAAAGAATGGATATCTATGTGTCTACATTAAAAGCACTTACGAGTAAGACTCGGCTCGGTCATCGTACGGTGTATTGATGTTACCCATTCTCTCCGGAGCCACAAACGTGACGGTGTGCCTTGTGGAGGATGGTCTGCCCCTTCGGCTAGACCGCCCAAGCTTTCTCGCAGAGGAACGGGTAGTGGTCAGGCCAAAACCTGTCAACTGTCAAGTAGACACATATATAAACTTGAAACTTTGCATTTGAGCGTGAACAGAGCTGTGTTTCAAGACACTGTAATTCTCAAAACCTTTTTGTAGACAGTCATAAAGCAGGAAAGAATAAAGAAGACCGATTTTGGATTGATGAAGACGTCGAGTGAAAGTATACAGGATTCTACCGTATAATTTATACGACTTGTTTCTGCACACACATGACTATCAAGCTGACTAGCATAAATCGGTGATCTTGTAGAAAATCCCATAGACCTGTCTATATTGATAAAGAAACTATCAAGCGCTGTAACAAAGGGTTCATCAAGACTGCTATTTTTGTTAGCATTGCAAGTTTGCAACAATGGTTGAGGTCGAGATCCTTAAGACAATAGACAATGATAGACGAACAACAACAAGATGACTGTGACTCACCTTGACATGCATGTTCCTGTCCACCAGGAACTTCCTGGTGTTGACGTCACAGTGTAACATGGCGGTCTTGCCGTGGTGCAGAGTGTAGAGTCCCCTGGCCCCCTCCAGCCCCATGCGCACCCTGCGGTCCCACGGCAGGTCGTACTTCTCATCCTGCAGCACGTCCCTCAGGGTACCCAACTCCGCACACTCCATCACCAGGAGGTAGCTGCCTGGGGGAAAGTACAAATGCGTCATTTCAAAACACTCTTTCCTTTTATGACGTGCTGTTATATCAGGATACAACAGCATCCTACACAAAGGTGAACTCGTCATTATGTGATACCTTTATATAATTTTAACACATCTTTATAGCACGTCGTAATCACTTTTGTAGTATACGTGGGTACACAAGTCACAACTCTCCAGTTGCAACACTTGAAAGTCTAATATCATCAGAATCAGATTTTCAAATCAATCATTTTTAAAGATTAATCATGAAATGTTATATAATCTAATAACAACATGTCGCTACCTGGATCTGTACAGATGCCGAGGAGGCGAACAACATTTTCGGACTGGAATTTCATGAGAACTTCAGCCTCACTTCGGAGATCCATGGCTGATGTCTGGCTGTCCTGTCGGTCACTGTGAATCAACCACATGTATCATTGAATGTGAAAAATAATTTCCAAAAGAAACAACCAAAGAAAGAAAGAAAACCGTTCCGTCGTGCAGCTTGCTACGTCTTTATTCAGGCATGGGTAAGATAGAAGTAGAAGCGGTAGGAAATGGCACAGGTTCAAAACAAAGTACGATAAATGAAGTAAAACAAAACGATCAGGTTGCAGTGCAATACTCAAACGGAGAACGTACTAGTGGGGTCCACCATCCGGCACATGTAGCTTCTTGATGGCGACTGGAGTGTTCATGTACGCACCCCTGTAGACACTGCCCAGCTCGCTCCTCTCGCTTCCCGTAATCTCGTTCTCAGGGACCGGGCTGAAGTGCAAATCTTCTATACTGATGAAAGGGGGGTTGTCCTGAGCCGCGCACACGGGCCTTCCATACTCTAGGATCAGATGCCAGATGCTATAGTTTATTGTGTTATACATGAAATATTTTCCTATTCCTAAGCAATGTTCATGCTGTATTTATGCTGTACACCGTCCAGTCTAGCGAAAGTCTATTCCACGAAGTGCACCTGAAGCAAATAAAAGCTGTGTGCAGTAATGAGGGATAGCCCTTCAAAAACAGTCCATCTCATCAATCTTAGTAGATTTTAGGGGGGGGGGGGCATTTCCTGGCAAAAATGAGGACCGAAATTAGGCATGTCACATTGCCTGTATTTTGAATTATTGACTGATAATGTCGGAAAGAGAAAACTAAACAAGGATGATTACCCCCGTAGTAAAGATCAAACGCAAAATAAGTCTTCACCATTAACGAATCAATCATCCGATTTTCAGCAATACTTAAACCCTACGGAATTTACGCTGAAAACTATGAGACACAGGATTTTTAGAGTCGAGAAGTCGTCTCTGGGTTATTTATAGCAGTCATGGCAAAACAGGACTTGGTGGTTAAGGCATGTTGATGTAAACACACCACTAGATAAAATCTGTTTGGTTTCACTTTCACTTTTGTTCACCTTTATCTGGGGCGCAGACAAGAGTAGCCATTTCACCAACAGCATTTTCATAATACCAACATATCATTTTTAATGAATACGGTAACTTACACACCTTCAGGTTAAACGTCAAGAAAATGCACGTAACTCACCGGAAGCTACAACATTGCCCCCGCCTGGTTCTTGACCTTCAACCCCTATAGTAAATAGGAAGAATAGATCGGATCAAAATGGTAGCTTGACAAACGTAAAGAAATAACATGCCTTCCTATTCAAGCATTCAACGATACTGCATTTCTATTCTACTCTTGTAATGAAACGTTAACGAAGGTTTGCGTTTGCAGATACATTTAACCGAATTAAATGAACTATCTTGATTGAGAAATTCCAGGACATGTGTCAAACTGCAACTGTATTCGCTCGATACGGTCCTTATAATGTCACAACTCTCACCTCCAGGCAGCACAGGTGTATTATCCACATCACCCCGGTCTGCTCTGGAGTCTTCCTCATCTTCCTTCTTCATTTTGTTCTCTGAAAACTCCTCCACAATTCCGGTCTTCTGTTCATCCCTCAGCGCGAGCACTAATCCTGGCAAGAGCCGACGCAGTCGATCACCGAACGCGTCGAAGTCGGACTTGGCGTTTTCCTGACCCAAAATCGGTGCCACATTTTGGACGTCTTGGGAGAAAATGGTCAGGTAGTCCTGAACCCCCTGAAGAAGGCTGTGGAACTCACGTAACGCTTTCTGGTGGCTTTCAGCTTCATCTGGGGATAGGACTATCCGCCTTGAATCATCCTTAATGACCACCGATGCTATTTTGGAGATTCTATTGGCAAGGCGGGTTAGACAATATCTGTTGACAGTTGCGTTTGGAACCAACTTGCTCACCTCCCCTGATAGACGTGCAACGTCAATTCTTACCGATGACATGATCGTCGTGTGGACATCAGACACAACCTCTAGCTCTCGACTCCCCAGTTAGGATCTACATTTACAGTTTCCACTGGCGACTACGAAACCATCAGTTGCGGTGTCTAACCAGGAAGTGAAGCAGAAGTAGTACCCGGGGGAGAAACAGGTGTTTACAACGGTTCGGCAACTTATTAAAATTAGGTTGGAACTTATCAGATGGTCACACCTACGATCACTACGTTTAAGTATATACGTTCGATGTACTTACTATCTAAATTTTCTTAATCAAGAAGATTAGACCACAACGCACCGTCAGTTGTGTCCATGCACGCGATGTGTATGTGACAACGCAAAGTATCCTGGGATATCAAATGTTACCTTTGATCTTACAGGTGCAAACCCCGTTAAAGCAAACAAAAGACTGTTCCAAATTTTTTCGGGTCGACTCATCGGCATAAGAGAATTCCTTCCTTCACAATAGGGCCGCTCCTGGATATTTTTCTTCGAGTTCTGCCAGTTACAAGTTCAGTGAATTGGTGTCAATGCATCATAACGTTAGATGATGGTAATAATTTTCCCAGGAAGCCTTTCGGCTGTTGCGTGAGGCCGCTTCACACACTGAGCTGTAACCCTTGGTTTGTAACATGGCTACTCCATTAGAGCTGATAAAGGCTATCTTTACGGTAGTTGATACCATACAGAAGGTCGTCCAAGAGGTTCAGTGTAACAAAGCACGATGTAGACGGCTTCGCGAAAGGGTTTATGGCATAGTGCCCATAGTCAAGAAGTTGGAGACCAACATAAGTGCAAGTCAGAACTTGGATCAACCTGACTACACATACGCACTACAGCAGATGCTTGACTGTCTTCGCGAGGCCCAGGAATACATGGAAACCTTCACTAGCCACAAGGGATTTAAAGCCTCCATCATGAAGGTGGCAGGGCGGGATGAGATAAAACGACGGTTCGAAGGCTTCAACGAAAAGCTCACAGACCTGGTCCCTGTACTCACTATGGGTATGCAGGTGAGTATAAAGATCCCGTGACCAAATAGCCTTAATTTTGTTTGTCCTCGAGCCATGTATGATGTCGATATAAGTCATTACGGTTTTATAAGGACCGTGAGTGTTTGAATTGGGTCGGATTGGTGTGTTGTGGGGCTGTGAACCTTATATAGTGAACTGGCTGCACAATTTCCTGGATGACACAGTATCGAAAAACCGTATCGGCAAAAAAGAAACTAAATGTGCACATTCAGTTGCTGTATCTTTCTCCCTCTTTCCCTCTGTAGTACCCTTTATATTTCCGTAACGTCCCGCTATTTTCAGTTCCAATACATGTACTTTGAAACTGACGTTCAAGGCATTCTTGTTTTGAATATTAGTAGTTATGAGACAAGCAATTCTTTGTACGAATTAAAACGTGTCAAGAACTTCGGCTTGCTTTCCTGAGAAGCCCAGTTAAAAAGTGAAGGTGAAATGTTTGAGGATACATTAGAGTTCATATCCGCAGATCTTTCATGTTCTTCAGATATCCTGTATGAATGTGTCCATTAACATATTGTAACAGTCTAATAGTAATAGCCCCTTACTCAGAATGTAATATTATGTGATTGTTCTAAACTTTCCAGGTAGAAGCACAGAGTCAGCTTGCCATTCTCAGTGACAAAGTCAAGTTAAAGCAAGAGGATGATGAGGACGAGAAGAAAGATTGGGAGGAGATCATGAAAATCATTAAGGGTAAGCTGTGAATACTTACATATCATAAATCTATTATGTACAATATCATAGCTTTGTAAGGCATTCACATAATCCACTAACAATGGTGACAGCAATGGTACTTCTTTCTGTTCAAATTTGTGCAAAATGTAGTATACTACTATTAGTCTAGGCGATTAGTGAAAAATATAGCTACAATTGCTCAAAATGTGGTAAAAGCATGAAACTTGGTATGATGAATTCTGAGTATGTACTCAACGTTTTCAAGGGTGGAGCCAATTCAAAATGCACGTTTCTTAGCAACGGTTGCTAGGAAAGGGGTTTTGTTGTAAAATAGCTTAGTAACATTATTCACATCTGTGCTGTATTAATAATTTGACTTACAAGGCTAAATCTTGGTAAAGATACAAACCATGTCTCCATAGAACTTGTTGTGCAAATTAATTTGTCAAGACAAATTCAATTTGCAAAAAAAGGTTATAGGACCTTATAGGGCAATTTGTGACTAAAAATGTCTATTTTCAACCCCAGGGGTCCTCTCTGATTATTCAGTATATAAAAAATGGCACAATTAAAGAGACCTTTCATAGCACAGTTTATTATAGACCTTTCATAGCACAGTTTACAATAATTTATGTACCAGGACCATGTAGCTTTCATCAGATTCTGTTCTGATTTGAATCTTATGTTAAGTTCAACATAATTTTTATGGTTTGGAAATTTCATGATACAGTCAGAGACCCAAAAACAAAAGTCAGCAGGGTCTTTGACTGTACAATATTCATGAGTTTTCAAACTATAAAAATTATGTTGAACTGTACTAGATTCAAACCAATTGAACCATCATATTGAAATTTCCCTCTGATCATTGCTCCAGCTTCCATCCTTCATTGATATATAGTACATGTATCATTGTATGCTTCAGAACGAACTTTTACCTTTCTTTAGACTGAAACACTGAGTGTTGGTAGTTTTTGTTGCACAAGCAATGATATGATTGTATGAAACCAAAATGCGTACATGTATGTTTATTGAATAATATCATGGTTGTGGAATGTTTTCATGTGCGGATGAGTGTAGTGATGACACGAGAAAAAGATGATTGCCAAGTAATAAAGATCTGTGGGTACATGAAAATGCAACACATTATAAACTCTGCTTTGAGCAACATGAAAAATCTATATTTGAAATTCCATTAATCTGATAGATCTCAAAGGACTACCTGACCAAGTGGACAAATTTAGTAAAGACATTGCCCAGCTGAGACAGGAAGTGAGGAAAGGCTTTGATCAACAGAAAAGTAAGTGACGATTGTGAAAGTTTAAGTATGAAGTGTGCTACTTGGTCTGCTTATTGTGCAATGATCATTCACCAGCATATGAATGAAGTTTTCTTAATACTAATCTCTTAAGTGCTTCAGTGGCTCCTGACAAGGTGTGGGACACAGCCTATAGGGCTTAATTCTATTTGGACCTACACATTGATTTTCTGTACATAGACAGGGCCCTTTCTGATAGCTGATAAAGGGGATAAATGCTTCTGATTGCATATTGCTGCGTACCTTATGATAAAAGTAATTAGCAAGTGATCTGATCTTTGTGCACTCAGCCAGGCCAATTTGCAATTGTTGCATGTTTTCCAATAGGATTTAATGTTTTGGTTGCATGAAATCACAAATGTTGCAATTGTTCATCCTATCTCCCTGATTTGCAATTCATGGTCCTATTTGAAAGATGGATTTTAAAGTAAAAGGGATTTGCAACTCAAAGTACCAAAATTGATTTTAGTTGCTTTTCCTTTTAAGGAAAGTTTCAAGACATGCAGTCGACTGCTGATTTGAAATTGGAACCTATCGAGGAGGAAGACTTGACTGACTTGACTGAGATTGGAAAAGGGAGGTTTGGAAAGGTATACAAGGGCAAGTGGATTCAGAAGCACATTCCAGTTGCAGTGAAGATGATGGACAAGAGCAAGTCATTGTAAGTACTCAATTATCATAATACCTAAATTTTCCAAAGTAATGTATGAAATGTACATGACATCTCTGTTGTAAAGCCAGACTGGGATGATTTAGTTTGCACTGATTTTAAATGGATGATATTAATTGATTAATATCAAACTTTCCTCAGCAGTAATTTTTATATAACGCTAGTTCACCTTTATAGGCGGGGTAACCTATATCCGTTGTTTTTCAAAACAGGGTATTTAGGCACATCAAGCTGGCGAGCGGTAGTTTTAGACTGTAATGTACTCAAAATATTGCAATTTAAAACCAACGTCCATCGACGTTATATCTCGAAATACTCTGATTTTAAAACCAACGGATATAGGTTACCCAACGGATAAATGTGAACTAGCGTTACTGTGAAATATTAATACAGTGCAGTAATAGGAGGTCTTTGAGAGACAAGAATATTGCTTTGATCAGCCAATACATCTCACTAAATTATTCCCATCTATACATTTAATAATCATCATGACTTTAATTTTCCATATTCTCAACATTGCAGTGATCATGAGGAAGTAGCAGGTAATTTACGGGATGAGGCAACGCAGATGAAGAAGGTTGAGACAGAAAATGTTGTCCGAGTATGGGGGATAGGCACCCGGTCTCAAAGTCAGTGTTTCCTCACATTTGTCATTGTTAGAAATAGGGGTTGGTACCAGTACGATGTAACGGTACAAAAAGGTTTTTTTCCGGTTGGACCGGATACTCCAGCAAATAGATACCTTTCTAGCAAATTGGACCATGTTTTGAGTATCGCCCATTCACACGTGTTCACAAACAATTTGGTCCAGGTTCAGGTCCAGACCAGGGCCTGATCCTCTGGACCTGAACCTTACCTGTACCTGAATTTTCTGTACTGGTTATCATTTTGGACCCACTCCTAGTTAGAAATTATATTACTCCAGTACACCAATCTATGCTTTATCATCAATTGTTTTTTATGCAGACCTTTATGTCAAACACAGTACATTGAAGTTTTTTTCATGACTCATCCACTTATGATAGTCTTAATTTGAAACTCTGAAAGCCTGAGTTCCCATTGATTTAATAATACCTCTGTGCATTTGAATTAAAGGGATTTTGTTGGTGCTGGAATTCATGGAAAAGGGACCTTTAAGAGATGTTCTGCAAAACAAGGCTATAGAGCTACCATGGGCACGACGAGTGCGTATGGCTTTGGAAGCTGCACGTGGTCTGCATGCCATCCACAATGCCAAGCCGAAGGCCATGCTCCATAGGAACATCTCTAGCAAGAAATTTCTTGTGGATGAAGATCTTCATGTCAAGGTATACTTTCTTCAGGAATTTTGCCATCTTGCAATGGCTATTTCTTCCGATGAAAAACACATTTCTAAGTCTACCAAGTCATACTGTATAGGGACAATGGACTGATCCTGAAGCCCCCACCTCTATTGATCATGGTTCTACTTCGAACCCCTCCGTCAATAAACAGCATTAGTAGGACAGGACTGGCCGCCGCTACTATTTAGCTGATGATACCAAATAAATAACTTCGAATGAAGTCTAATGTTACTGTAACTGTAGTATTATAACAAGGAGGCTGCAATTGATTCAACTTTAATCAACATTTCTTGTTAGCTTTGGCAACAATCTAAAAAAAGGACACTTATCTATCATTTTTTTTAATCTGCATTCTGCAATTTTAATGCCATAGTACCACTGATAATGTATTGCCTTTACTTCAATGTATTTCATGACTTTGTAGATTGCTGGTTTTGGTTTCACCAAAACCTTGTCCTCTGCAAGGAAAGCCGGTCCTTTTAAGGGATCACTCAAGTACATCGCGCCTGAGCAGCTGCTGGGGGACATTAACAACTATGACAAGAAAAACGAAATCTTTGCGTAAGTTTGATACCACAAGAGCTGAACATTTTCATGTTTGTAGCACGAATGTTTGTTTTCATGTTTGTAGTGTCTGATAGTACAAGAGCTGAACATTTTTAACACCTTTGATTTGATTGATGAGGCCAAGGTGTCTTATGTGTCATAAGTTCAGGTACACAGGTGAAGCCTTAGAAGATAACACCCATTACCATAATACCGCCACTTATCATAATACCGCCAAATAAATAAGTGATGAATTTAAGGAGATCTACTTGTGCAGCAACTGTAATTTCCAAGGTATGCACACTTCAGACATCCACAATTCAACACATTTTTAAAAGGCTTCGATAACAACGCTTTCAAAGACAACAAGGTCAAAATGTTTCAGTTCCTTTTCGGACAAAAGAGAGACAAAAAAGATACACAGAAGAAGTGGCAAAGGTACGATAACAGCAACATGTAACTGGAGAAAATGATGAGCCTGTTAGTATGCACAAGTACAACCGTGTACAGATTCTTATCTCTAGGCTATTGTGCTGCTGTGTACTACCTTAAATGTAACATCAACAAATGATATGGGTCAATCCTGATGTTGCATTTAGAAGTACATGTAGAAATTGATGATCATTGAGGTAAATGATAATCATACAGTGAACAGAATGTTTATTTTCACTTCCTGTGTTTTGTGCAAAGAACCTACTCTCATAAGGAGTCAAAAATGACTGATATCAATGTTTTTTTTCCAGTGATAGAAAATCAAATTCCATTGTTATGGACCTTGATAATACTTAAAATGTCTATGTGGTATCGTACCAGTACCAGTATCCTGTGTATTTGATAACATGATTTATTTGGCACACGATATACATGCTACCATCATGGTCAGCATACTGCTATGTAGGCCTCTGTTTTGTTGTGGATAAGGTGAATGAGCTGCCTCTTCATAGGTTAACTTTGTATGCTGTTGGCTCAGCCTTCATGCCTTAATAAAATGTGGTTATCCTTTTAGGTTTGGCATTGTGATGTGGGAGATTGCCATGCGAAAGGAGCCATATGAAGGTGCATATAGCTTCTTGTTAAAAATTTCTATATGTCTCCCAAACTAGCATTATCAACATTTTCATTGAATTGATATTGCATGTACATGCTGAGTAAGATTTTCTTGTTTTCTGATCTTCCATTTTGTCCACATTTTAATGTAACAGTTTTGTTGTTCATGAATAGGTAAAGACACAGAAGCAATAAGGGCTATGATCAGCAACAAGGAAAGAGAACAAATCCCAGCTGAAAGTGGTTGTCCCCCTAACTTCCATCAAGTCATTGATGATTGCAGAAATGAAGACCCTCTTCTCCGACCACAGACTGCAAGTGAGTTCTGATTTTGTCTCTTAATTGCTTACAACATTTATCTGTCCAGCATACAATTGATATGTTAGTTGCTAACAAACATTTGCTATTCTCTTCTGCACACAGAAATCATCGAAAAATTGCTGCTGGAATAGCAAGACAGCCCTTTCAAGATAATATGAATGGTATTATTACTGAGTTTTGAAACTATTTAACTGAGAAGCTACTACAAAAAATGCTGCTAGTCTTAGATCTAGACTAGAACTTTTCAGTTTGCAGGATTTGTAGCCAATTGAGTACCGGTTTTATACCTGCATAAATATTCAGAATAGGGAAATAAAAGACCACTGTAGTTTCCATTTTCTTCCTAACTATCTACGTTGTACAGTCAAAAACTTCACCTTCTGTAACAGGTGAATTTAGTAATATCATTGTGACTTGTCACAACAGTACCCCCACAGCATTATTATGTGTTCAAGGTATATTGTAGAGCCTGAGTTAAATGCAGGAAGTCATGACTCCATGCCCAGGACTCACCATGGAATATTGAAGACATGCACATATTCAGTTCAAAGTACATATTCATGATATTCAGGCTCTGATATTCTAGAATTTCAATTTTTAATACAATTGAACAAATTAGAGAGAGAGAGTCTCAGACATTAAGTTGGGTCAACTCAGTATGGAAAGACTAAGAAAGACAAACATCATGGATCATGTGTATACATAGCTACATACTAGAAGAAAATGTATGGAAAGCAAAATATTTTTCTTCTTCTTTTTAACTGTGTTTTTTTTTAAATAAATGATCACAAACAGTGCCTATGTTTCATCTTTTTCACTGGAACTACATTAAAATATATTATAATGCACCACAGGGTTCGAAATCCTTTTTATAGCCAGTTTCTAACACCTTTGCAGTTTCACCCACTGGGCAACCTCAGCAAAAATTTTCTAACATTTCAGGTTGCCGAGCTCTGCAAGTGAATTCCCATATACATGTACAAATAAAGCTTAAGGTTTCCAATTGTTAAATTGTAGTTTTGTTAACATCCTATCAAAGACTTCATGATAAGAAAATGAACACACACAGGAAAAATTCACATGTATCATGCCCTCATATGAACATTGTATTTGTCCTCATCAATGCACCAAATTTGCTCAAAAACCAATATACCGTTATAGCACTCAAAATTTGCAAATATACAAAATGTATTTCTGAACTTAATCTTTATGGTAATGATCATGAGTGAAGCATATTTGTAAAAGTACTGAGTTCCTCAAGACCTGTATACATGTATTTAGACAGGTACTACTAATGACGATGGTCCACATCTTTCCCATTGAGAACTGGTAATTTGTATCAAGCAGTGGGTAGCAGTTGGTAAATTTTACCAACAATGAAGTTGGATATACTAATTTTTGTTCATTTATTCTTTCAAATTAGTAAAACTCCTATTAAAAAAAACCCACCAAAGTTGCCCCCAACAAGCCATCACAGGAAATACTGTAAATGCAGAAATGTTTGCGGTGGATTTATGTTTTTCATTTTTCCATAACAGTAACTACAGTGCATGGTGCTACCGCGAAATTAAAACCACCGCAAAAAGTCCATTTTCCCGCTATCGCGAAATTAAATCCCCGCGAACTTAAATGCATTTACAGTATACATCTCTCTTCTTTTACAAGATCAAGAGGATATAAAAAGATTTGAAAGGTTGTGGACTTAAACATGAGTTGGTTTTAAAACCTTTGACTTAATACATTTTTACAAGCAGTCCTGCAGTTGTCTTTCATTATATTTATTCATTTTGCAGTTTGTTTTTCAACCTTATTTATAACATTATCACAAATCTGACAATGATAATTTTTTGTATTGAAAGTAAAAAATTGGTGGGCACACTAGTCACTGTCACTGTCACTAGTCACTGTGTCCTTACTCAAAACCAAATATACTCAGTTCACATACATGAACTTCTTAGCCTCGGTTTTTCAGGCATAATCGCTTTTATGCATATAAACGGTTCGGAATTAAAAAACAAACTTAAGGCAATTGATGATCCATTAAATTTCATACATCATGTATCTTCTGTGACCTAAAACCTACGTTGAAATGCATGGAATGGAAAAATTCTATCATTAGCTACAGTAACTGAGTAAAATTATGAGGCCTCACACTGCTGTTTAGAGATTCTAGAAAATATTTACATTCATCTGTGACACAGTAGGCAGTTGTATACAACTGTACATGTAGAATAACTGAGCCTAACAGAACGAAGTGCAAAGACCTTGTATCTCCGACGTGGTCTGATTATGCAAATGATGCCCACATCTAGATAATCTATGCTTGGTTATCTACACCTTTAGCTAACATACACAAGTAACAATGTTGACAGTCCAATCATTCACCCCTTATGAATTATGGTACGCTTGCATTGATTGTGCATATTAAGTTATTTGTATTATTCACTCACTCACTCACTCAGTCCCGTAGCTCAGGAAGCCGTAGGGGCAGTAAGACAATTAGTATCTGTTAATGTTTCACTTGCCATAAACTACATTTTGTACTTGAGTCCTACATGTAAATAGGACACTGTAAATATAGATGTTCCTCTGTAATTATGCAAGATAAGTGCCAATTTGCTTAATTTGCACTTCATTACTTATGTACATCTCTGTCCAAGCTACCTGTATAACAAATATGAATATTCCTTTGTTATTCTCCTTGGAAGATGTTGACAAAAATGCCCCTGCAGTTTCAGAGCAAGCTGCCAGGGGGTTGAAACATACTCCACTTCTTCCTTACATCAGAAGCTATCTGCCACCAAAAAATCAAGACCATACCACGTCTAGGTCAAAAGATAGAAAAACAGAAGCTCTGCCGCAGTACCAAGGTCATATACTAGTGGGCCCTTTGCCAAGAAGGTTATAATTTGGTGTGTGTGTGTGTGTGTGAACAGCATAACTTGACAAGCCTTGGATGGACCCTGATGATATTTGGTAGGTGGCTAGCGGCTTCCCAAGGCACTGCAACAGAACTTCTGATATCACATGAACGTGTAGACAGATCATGATTTTGGTATGCAGATAGCCTAAGTGAAAATGCATATGATTGGATGCTAATTTTGCAAATCATATAATTTGCATAATTAATGAGGAAAGTTTATAAATACACTGCAGTCCATGACTCTCTGTATCTCTATCTGTATAGCCGGCGGCTATACAGATAGAGATACAGAGAGGCCCGGTATAACCGCCATTCAGCGTAACACACCAGCTCAAACTTGTCACATATGTAATTAAAAAAGAGAGGAATATCTTTAAATATCAACTATGCAAATTGAGGCCTCAGTTACATGTAACCGGAAACACATTTGTTCCTGGGCCTACAGTAGTTGGAGCAGACACCAGTTAAACAAGAATGGATTTCAGGCTATTGTAGAATTGCAATGTCTTAGTACACTTACAGATACACAGCTACATCTGCCTTGCCAATAGAACACAGAGCTTCAGCAAGTTTAGCAGCTGTAGCCTCATCTGACATCATCCTCCTCCACGCGACCAGCATCTGATAGATCTTCTCTTGCAGCCCATCAATGGCATAATCACTGTCAAAGGCATCAAGTTTTCCCTCGGTGAAGCCCAGATGCCTTCCGAGCTTCCTCCATGTACTGCCCAAGTTTTCCGAAATGACTGTTATGTCTTCCTTAGTGATGACTCTTGTATCAGCTAAGTTTGAAGAGAAGAAAGACAATAGTGTTACCATTGATGGGGAAGAGATGGAACAGCAAACAGACATTGATGTTTTACACATTAGAAAAACAAAGACTAACATTTTAGCACTATCTTGACTAAATACATGTACATGTTAATTCTCTCACAGCACGAAAATAAATGGAAGCTCATAGATATTTATTGATAAAACTGTGCTTTGATCACCTATGAAAAAAAGTGGACCAGAACTTACTCGTTATTGGCTTGCCTGCTACGACCCTTCTAGGTGGAACACGGCGATACCCACTGGTTCCACGCACCTGCCCACGGCCACCACTGTTCACATACATGACATTCTTGTCTCCAATCTGAACTCCATCCATCTGGCCCTGCATGCTGATAACTGTAGTGCTTCCATCAGAGCCTGTTGTGTGTTGGGAAGACAAATGAAAGATTAAAAAGTTTGGTTTGCAGTTGCATTAGTTTTACATGAAGAGCAAAAGCTACATTCTCAGGATGACTCAATATGTTTTTGCAAAAGAACGAACTACCAGTATTCTCCAACTAATAATCATCATCATCATCATCCAGGCATGCTGGTTGCACGGATGGCCATGACTTCTCCTACTAATGGACATCCCATTAAGCAAAATCCTTTTTTTCAGCCAGGTTGCCAAGGTGGCAACCTGAGTCAAAAGCCAGATTGTGCCATCAACATTTCAGGTTGCCCCACTTCCAACTTATTACTTTCTTGAAATCAGCTACTTATCCATTATCTTTTCTTCCAATTAACTCCCAGTAACTACTTAATATGTTTTATCTTATTAACAAATAAATTTTTCTAAAAGCTTATGCATGTAGGAAGGAGAAAAACTTAAGTGCATAGGTTGGGGTCCATCTGCAAAAATCAAGTTGCGCCAAGCAGAATTTGTATGTGTGTGAGTGGGTATTTCGAGCACTGATTAAGGGGACAATCATTGTTCAGCAAGTGCTGACATTGTTGCTATGACATTAAATGAGTACCTGTCTTAACACAGGAGAATCCTCCATGGGGTGTGGTGCCAGGCATTGCAGCAGAGAAGTTCATGGGGGGCATGTGTGCTGCTTGCTGTAAAACATAACACAACCAACGATTACAATCACACACAACAAAGGCATACTGCATGTATATCATGGAAGCAATGTATTACAATCTGCCTTCCCAAAATCTGCCTGGAGAGATGGAAAAATATTTGTAAAAATTGTATTTGTATTTATCAAGAATGGGAGGACCAACATAATCTGTTGATCTTTTACACTAGCTACACAATTTCTCATAGAGGAAGGTCAGATCAAAATTCTGTCTTACCATGGCTGCTGGGTAGAAATATGGTGCCATGCCTGGAGCAGAATAGATCATGAATCCTCCTGCAACTGGCATTGTGTAGGGATAATGTGGGGGTTGCATGCCTGCACCAGGGAAGACCCCTTTGGAGAGGCAAAGAAGAAAATTAATGTATATACATAGCAAAACAAAAGCACTGCAACTATGGTAAAAGAAGTACGAGAACAGTTACAACTGTACATCTGCCTTAATAGTAAAATCTGATGAAATCAAGGCGGTAAAAAAAAATTATGATATTACGCTTTTCAAATCCTCTCACCTGGAGGAAGTCCAGGCTGGTTTGTATCCTGATAAGCTGTTGTCTCTGCTGGCATCCCAACTCTATCATGTGTTGGGAAGCTTTCATTGTTGCCATCTCCACTTGGGGGGCCGACGACTTTTCCCTTCTTAACTCTCTCATCATCCTGTGGTGGTGACATGCTATCCTGGGTAGGCACAGTGATCCTAGATGCTGCATGATCTGCCACAGTTGGTGGCTTGTTTGGAGCTTCAGCGCTTGGTGGGCACTTTGCCTTGTCATCTATCGTCTTTCCCCTTGCACGTAGTGCACGTCGGTCTGTGTGGTCCTGGTGTTCAGAGACAGCTGTAGCCCCAGTTGTAGCTATTGTCCCATGAGAGGATTTATCTTCTTGCTTTGATCCAGTTGCTGACATATGTGTGGAGTTGCTGGCAGAAGATGCTTCTGTCATAAGAAATTCAATTTGGTTATATATTGTAATTGTACACAAAATATATGTAAATGTTGAATTGTCAAACTGACACCATAAAACACATCAAAAAATAGACCAAAATCTGTAACATTTCAATATCTACCTTGAGATGGCTGTTCAGTAACAGCATCTGTTTCCAAGTTTTCTGGAGTGATCCTTCCAAGCTGGAGATTTGCCAGTTGTCTGGTGGCTTCCGCTGTTTCATCTGGTGAGGTTGGCTGAGCAATAACTGTGGGGACTTTCCTCTCCTGTTCCATTCCTGCAGTTCTGTCTGAAGTATGCTGAAAATGTACGATGGAATAATTTCTATGAATATAGTATGATTTATATATAAAACCAGTTTGTCTATAATTCAAAAGTTTACACTAACAAGGTATAATTACAAGAAATACAAGAAATTGATATCGACTTGACTAAATCGATGAAACTCACCAGAGCTCTGTGGACGACATGCACTGCATCCTTTATCATAGCTTCAGTGTAGTCCTCAGTCAGTCTCTTGTGAACAATTTTGTAGGATTCTGTGTTGAGAAGAAATTGATTGTGTTGAATAGCGGGTATAAGTTAACAAGCCTTTACCTCCAGATCTAACATGAGCAACATCATACATATGACCTAAATCAAACCTACATGTAAGTCTTACCGGGAAAAAGTGGTCTTTGTTCTGGGTCTTGGTGGTAACACCTTTTCATCAGATCTTTCAGCCAGTCTGGGCAGTCTTCTGGAATCTCCTCATCACTGGGTCTGTTCTGATTCTGACACACTCCCATAGTAAGCAATGCTTCATTTCCTCCACATGCTAGAAAGATTGAAGGGACATACATGTACAACAATTATGATAAAGCCTTAAAAGCTGAATATGAATACTAATCAAAGTTTTAAAATTCATATCTATGATATCATATGATAGTCAATATTAACTATGAATATCTACCTAGTATTAGTAAGATGCTAAAGGAATTGAGAAAAAAATGTTACCTTCATACGGTTCCTTCCCAGTAATTATTTCCCACAGTAGAATTCCAAAACTGAAAAATAGTGAGCATGAATTTAAAGTTTCTGTTACCAGTATACCGTATTACAACTTGTATCAAATTAGACAGTCTTGATAACATGCCTTAGGGCAAATCTGTAAACTAAAAGAAGAGATGTCATATCGTGGTATCATTAGAGAACCATACCTGTAAACATCAAATGTTTCTGTTGCTTTCTTGTTGATGTCCAACAGGTTTTCTGGTGGAATGTGTGTGATGGTTCCAGCTGTCCTGTCCTTGGACCTTTTCTTCGTGTACTTCTTGGAGAATGTGCGCCACTTTGCCAGGCCAAGATCTGCTATCTACAAAAGGACCATCAACATTTATTGTGGAATATAACAAGGTCAATCATGTGTTCATGTTGATGTATGACTAATGTTATTATTTTAAGTAAATATCTGTATCTGTACAAATGTAGGTAAAGTCTAAAATGTAAGCTTACACATTCATCATTTCAGTAAGTATACAATGTGAATGTAATAATATGAAGTGATCTCTCCTACATATCAACATCAACTGGGAATCATAGTTACCTTCACATGAAGACTCCCATTCACCAGAATGTTCTGCATCTTCAGGTCACGATGGATGATCTTTGGCGTGAAGTTGTGTAAGAAGTTCATGCCACATGTGATGTCCCGGATCATGCGGATCTTCAGTTCCCAGGGGATGTTCACCTTCTTCATGAACTTGTCAAGTGAACCGTGCTCTACAAACTCCATCACCAGGCTGTAGTTGCCTGGCTCCAAGATGACTCCATATAACAGGGTCACGTACTGGTTTGGCACCCTGGCCAGGCTGTAGGCCTCTTGGGTCAACTCTTTCTCATCACTTATGAACAGAAAGGCAGATGACAGGAATATGAGCAAATTCATTAAAGAAATTTTAGTAAATCAGCCAGGCATTTTCATGAAGACATCTCACATCAAATAAGTTAACTGCTGCAAATATGTAGCTGATCGTACATTATATATCACTAATTGAGAAAGGTCAAGCTACATTTGCTCTGTATTCCCGCTTTTCTGGGTTTTACATTAGATATTGTACAGGGCTATGCAAGTGAAATAGGTAGATGTCATACTTAGTTAGTTGCACTATAGACAATTGAAGAGGAAGTTATACTTTACATTACACGAGTCTTTACTATCATAAAGATGACAATACTACAACCATATACATATATTACATGTACTAGTACTATGAGTATGAGGTAAACTGTTGAACTAAGTTAACACAGTTCACTGACATTTGTTGTTTATAGAAACAAAAGTGAAAGTAAGTCTCACTCTTCGTCGATGACAGCATCGGTGCTGACAACCTTCAATGCCACCTCGCCATACTCCCTGTGCCTGGCCTTGTAGACTGCTCCGAAAGCACCTGTTCCTAGCAGGACCCCTTTTTCGACATCTGCACCCTTCATGTGCCTGAACTCTGGCGTGTGCCCGGTATTTGGTAACACCATTTTGACTCGATCACGAGATGTACCTGGTCACTGTATAGGAAAACAAATTATTCAACGTCGGATAGATGGAATCATGGATTTGATCAACCCACAGTCAAGAAGTTAACTTATACACTCATGGCGATGGCAAATAAGACACAAAGATCAACTGGACACATGTATTTTATCGAGCACTTGATTGTCACGTTTCTCGAATCCCAGATCACAAGAGCACTTCATGCAAAGTCGTATTTTTCTGTCCACTCAAAAAAGCGAAAGGAAAGTAACTTTCTTGTTTATCATAAACGACACAGAAGTTGATAACGTTAATAACAATTCCAGAAATCAACTTATACCGGTCTGAACATATGAAAGCTAGATTCATTAGGTAAATTCGAAAGGATCTTGCCTGGTTCTTCTATTCGGCGTTTCCTCCAACTTCTGTAACGTTACATCTGCTCAAAATATATTCTGGAAATCCCCGGAGTGACTCAAGCCCGTATGCGAAAACGAGGCCAACATATTCTATCATGCACATAGTGGGAATTATATTTTATAGTTTCTATTAGACATAAAAAAACACACCAAATATATACAACATCTACAGACAATTATTATTCAAACTAAATCAATTGTATGTTTGTTATCATATGATATTTATAAATGCAATAATCTCAGAATTATAATCACATATGCACCCTATAACCCCTATTAGTACAAAAATGTGTTGGCCCATAAATTTGATGACCTGTACACCGAAACTACAGGAATGTTCTTTAAATTTATGATGAAATGATAGTGCATATTTTAGCCATTGTGTCCAACATATTGCATCTCATACAAACTCATATTTATTATTTAAGCAGATAGTTTGTAATAAATTTTGTTTTGTTGAGATTTGAGCTATTAAAGCAAGCTTTTTCTAAGTCATCTTCGCGGTAATCTTTCCTCCCGCTCATACAGGTTGACCCCAAAATGGCTGCTGTACACGCAACTCACACGCTGAAGCCAGACCGAACTCTCATCGATGCCAATTTTGATGGATATAAGCTGTCTTTGGAGCCGCTTCCTCAGTACACCGTGTCCCTAAGTACAGGTAGGACCAAAAAACTTAACAAAAATATCTAGTAACCCTTCTTACTTATCATTAAAGCAAGAAGATTGAGAGTGAGTGAAAATCGTTATCACGACGTCCATGTGACGCCCAACAAAGTGTGCAAAATTATGCTTCCCATGAAAATCATTTCATAAACAGCTAAAGGGACGATTAAAAATACTGCTTTAAAAATATGTGCAATTCCTGTTTCCTAAGTTTGAGACTGTGTGTTCCCATGCTTGTAGATATCATTCTCTTCACACAGTCAATTTAGCAACATCATTGGGCTATTCCAAAAATAAAGGAGAATGGGGGGCGCAAGAGGTTGGATTGGATAGGGGGGTGGGTCAAAAATGTGGATTGGATAGGGGGGTTGGGTCAGACAAACCTGGATCAGACAGGGGGTTGGGTCAAACAAATCTGGATCAGACAGGGGGGTTGAGTCAAACAAATCTGGATTGGATAGGGGGGTTGGGTCAAAATTTCAAAAATCTCTTGTTGTCTTCTTAGTTATAATATTTTGTTGACATGTGCAACACATAACGTTACTTACAGGTATCCACGATGTGAAGCTAGACGAAGAGGAGTACACCTACCAGCACATCCGAGCCTTTGGGATCCACAACCACCTGACTCTGGACCAGTGGAACCCTGACTCTGTGTACTATGTGGACAACAAACACACTGTACAGCAGATCAAAGTTATACTGGTGAGAAGAACATACAGTAAAGTATACTGAAGATAGCTTTACAATGGCGAACAAATGTAAATATTTAGATATGGTATGTTAAAAGATATGACATCTGCCTTCAACTTAAAAGTCAAATATTTCAATGGTAATGTTATTGCTTGGCAAATGAATGTATGAATGATTTTAATTTTACATGTACATGTGTAAAGGACACTCAGATGAACCCTCCCAAACCAGTACTGAAGATTCCCTGTGATGAACCACAAGGTGTTAAACACAACATCACTCTACACTTCCCGTCTCGTGGCTGGTGTGTTCTCGCTGACGGTGCGGGGAAAGTCCTGGTCATTCAGACCCACAACAGGGGCACACCAGAGGAAGAACCATGGAAGGTAGGGCACTGCTGAAGATTTCAAATGTGGGCATGGTAACAGAGTTTCATCAGCCCATGTACATGTATAGCAGTATTGAAAGATACATATGTATGTTATACAAATGTAGGCTCAATACTTGTTATAAAAGGTGGCTGTTCAATGTTTGTTTTCAAGAGTTTCAGATTTAAAAGCTGTCAGTAATAACTATATAACCCCCATTATGTTCATCCCACAGATAGTGTTCTCTGAGGAGCTGTGTGATAAGCAACCTTTCACCCTTCTGCATTCGTTGGTTGACATTTCGCACAATGTGCTGCACATAGAAGCCCTTCTGTTGCACATGGACAAAGTGCCTCAAGAACACAAGACTGACTTCACAGTGGTGTTGGAGTGGGTTACCCTGGCCAAACAGGATGGTAATGTCTGTTGTTGTTTTTTTATATTGAGAAGATATCTAACACAAGTGTAACATATCATGACCTGGATCAGATGGCTGCCACCAGGGTTACATGATTCAATTTCATTTACATTTGTAGCAAGTGGCAGGACAGAGCTGGAGGGGCTGGCTACCTTATGTATGAATGTACATTGTTTTTTGAATCAGAATAAACAGGGCAGTAGTTTGTTAGGCTAGACCTTGAGAAGGTAAACAATATGTATTTGACTGCAAATGGAAACTATCTAGTTCTTACTTGATCTCATACATTCCCTTGTCATAGGGGCATCTGGTGGGTTCAAAGTTGAACGTGTGAGGCAGGTACAGGGGAAGACTTCTCCCCAGTATGCAGCAATAGAGTGTGGAGGTAGGGGGCTCTTCATCGCCAGTGACAGGCCATTCAAGATGGTGTCAGACACAGCCAAGGATGTGGAGATGGAGGAGGACAGCTCAAATGGAGAATCTCCAGCAGGTAATGCAATAATATTCATCACATAAGACTTTCAGATATGTTCCCATTGTTACAGACAAGAAACATTTAAGGCCTGAAACTGTCTGCTTCTTAAAAAAAAGAAATAAACGTGAAGTTTCACTGATACTCCAAACACATCCTTGTAAAGTGGACTATGAATGTGTATGAGTGTGATCAAAATTTTGTTAAGTAACTGTCTAAGGTTGTCATCAGAAGGTTGTTTCTACATTTTCATATTTCACTTCAGCCAAGCAACCAGCCTACCTCTGGGGTCAGACAACAGAAGATGTGAGCGTGAAGTTCACAGTTGATGAGGGGACCACAAAGTCAGACATTGAGCTGGTATTGCAGACCAAGGGAATCAAATTTGGCGTAAAGAACAGGGAACAGTTGTTGGAAGGTGAACTGTGTGGGGCTGTAGATGTGGAGGCAAGCACATGGACACTTGAGGGACAAGAGTGAGTGTAGTTTTTGTTTAAATTCCTGTATAATCAAATACTGGATACTACTACATCATGTACTACTGGATACTACTACATCATGTACTACTGTTAACCTTCACTGCAGGCCAGGGAAACATGTTATTTTCCCTCCGTTCCTTCCTCTTCTACCATTTCAAACAAGTAAGGTCAATCATCAGCAGGACATGTCGGTTGTCACCATGTTTACTGGTAAAGTAGCAAACACCCTGTGATGTTGAACATACCATTGGGTGGCAAGTGGCAGAACAGAGCTGGATGGGTTGTTCCCTGTTTGTATGAATGTGTTTGAGTAAGAATAAACAAGGTGGTTGTTAGACCATGTGAAGGTAAACATCTGATGATCATGATTGAATTTGCTTTCAAATGTTACCTAACCTTTTAGGAAAATACTACCATGAATCACTCTTTATTTTTGTTCTTAGTTATCTTTCTATTGATGGAAAATAAGACATCATATCTCCTGTTTCAGGCTGGAACTTCTGCTGCAGAAAAAGGAAGAGGGACCAATGTGGCCTGCAGTTGTCATGGGGGACACTAGGGGGCAGCTCACACTTGCCCCTGATCAGGCAGCAGAGATGAATGAGAGGCTGAGTGGGCTAACATCTGATCAGTTGGTAAGGTATTATTCCAGACACAGTCAGAAGTTTCAGACATGTTAGAGAGTTAGTATTTGATATGTACAATAAATATTGGTTATGAGTCTGAGTCATGTGTTACCCAATGTCACAAACACACATTGCTTCTTCATTTTCACCAGAACCCCACCCCAGACCCAGACAAGAAGCCATACAACACCCAGGAGTTGGAGGAGTGTGATGCCTTCCCAGAGGACTCAGCCATGCTGGTGAGACTGGATGGTGAGACCCACCGGAATACACATGCTGTAAGTTTGTGCTGCTGGATTGTCACATTTTGCTTATCATCCATCACATTTGCTCTATCATCATTTGCTCTATGCTTAGTAAAATATCAGACAAGAAATCACTTCATGTGCCATTCTCATTCAATTCAAAATGACTGTATTAACTCAGGTCTAATTTTCCTCCATGTAGGCAAGCTTGTCCAGTCATCAATCCCTGTTTAACGTACAGATCGACGCAGGAGAGGCGCCGTGTCTCTGTCTGCGGCACGATGTAGACGCCCTCGTCTGGCAGCCCAAGTCTTCCTCCAACAACTCTGACACCCCCTTCACACACGTAGCTACGTTCAATGCACTAGGCTATGTCCAGGCTTCTAAGCAAGACATGAAGTTTGCCAAGTGTGCACCAAACTTTTCCTACGCCTCCCTGTGTGACTGCGTGCGGCACGTGTATGTGTATCGCCAACCCACCCCAACTGCCAGCCCTGTGCGAAACAGGAAAAGCGGAAGGGTCATAGGTCAGATTGCCAAGCAGCAAGTCGTTGCCATAGATTCGGTTGAGAATATCATGGGATTCCAGGTTTCCAATGAGCGGTTGTTTATCTTAACAGGCAGCAAACTGATAACAGTGAGAGTGAACACAGAAGACTGAGTGCTATTCCAAAAGGCGCTACATGTATCCTTGAATCTATAGTACGGCAGAGGAGTATAATATACTAGTAATGGAAGAGGGATTCGCATATTGGGATTTAAATTTAGGTTGGAGCATACTATAGTTACTTTCATATACTTAAAGAATCACTCCACATATACCAAACATGGAACTTGACATTCCTGTTATAAGATTTGTTTCTTTTGTCACTGAATGAAAAACAATAACACTTGTGTACAAGTATGCTCTAATTTTACTTTTGACAATGCTGAGGTTTTTTTTGTCATTACAGATATTACAGTACGTTAGCATACTGTTCTCTGAATTGTACATATTCAGTTCAGTTCCTAGGCTTAAGTTGAAAATCATTGTGCAAACCATTGTCATCAGGCTAGCATATCAGATCTATTATTAGAAGAAGCTTGGGGAGTGTTGAAACCACAATTAAAGTAAGCTTGTCAATGTAGTTTCATCTGTCACATACATGAACTTTTTCCAATAAAATGAAAGGGTTTTTGCTTGATGGCTAAGATTGAAAGTCTTTTACTGTACTTATAACTACAAGTAGTTCACACACTGTAGATATTACAACCCTTTCTTGTGTTTTTGTCTAGACTTCTGTAACAACTGTTTTCCCTTCGGCTTGAGCCTTCTTTTCTCTTTCTCTGCTATCTTCTCAGCCTCTTGTTCTAGATTCTGTAGAAAGCCCTGCTTCCCCTCCTCAACCTCCTCCAGAAGACTTACTACTCTGGCCTGCAAGGGATTAAAAGAATACATTCAATCTCATTGTCAACATCAAGAATAAATTGTATTTCACTACATGCAAGTGGAGAGTACTTCTAACTGAACTTGCTTATCATGAAAAAAAATCATGGGGTATCAGGACCAAAATGAAATCTATATTCTAAATATGGTACATGCATATTGTAAACATGGTAAATGTTCCTACATGCATCAGTGTAAATTGTAAAAATAACAGGTCTGCATACTGAGCAAGACTTATTGGGATGAGCTTACAGCAAGTTCTCTTCTTTCTTTCAACCTTTTCAGCTGCCTGGTCCCCATTGGTGCTGGTCTGCCATCTATGCAAGTAGTAATGATATCATGGATAAATCACTCCAAACAACAGGAATAATTTTTGAATGCTCTGCAATCAAACACTCAATACAATATTTTTGTTTAATTCATGGTTAAAGTGATAGTATTTATGGTTGCTAGAAACTGTTTCTTTATATGATAGATGGAAGTACAATACATTGCAAGAGTAGTGACAGCAATGTTCTTACCAGCAAATGTCCAGTCTGGTAAGTCAGTGAGAGGCCCATACTCATTCTTGCGAGGTGGTAAACCATAGCTGTGTGAGAGATAATTAAATCATCAGGAACTTCAAAGTTATTGTTCCTCTGGTGCTTAATGTTACTAGTATGCATTAAAATCTAGCCAAGTAATTTTGTGACTTGAATGTTACTACTGTACATGTTCCAATATCAAAATTTCTAAATATGATAAGATGTTTCTGATACTGCAACAAGTCAACAATATTGATAGCAACAAAATGAAGACATTTTGATATTGCTTGGATGATTCAGTTGGATTTTAGGTATAGCTGTATCTTCAGAATATCTTTAAGACTACTGTAACTATCTTTTCTTGACTTATCCAATATAGTAGGAAAAACAATGTTAACAGATCCAACTGCGCATGTGCAAATCAAAGGTGAGGACCGGGGGCTGACACGTAAACAGAACACAGCTGGACATTGTTATGCAAACCAACGGACAGGGGCCACATACATCTGGGCATGTATAGAGCATGGTCAAGACAAGAACTGTTTTATACATGCATGTTTAATATGGGCATTCACCTTTGACCTGTGCATGTGCAGTTGAATCTGTGAACATCAGCTTATACAGATGAGCATAGCACACAAATTAGTAATTTGTCACTGGTAGTGAGCATTACCTTTCTCTCCAGGTTTGTCCTGAACACAGGTGCGCTGAGGTCGAGAGACACCTGGACAGGTGTTGTTGTGATTGTATTCCACATGTCCAGCTTTCTGTTTGGGGACAAAACACAATGCACAAATTGTCATTTTTAATCTTTGTATAATATTGTGAATTTCTATCCACATTTGACGAAGACCTTGAACCGCTAGGACATTTAATTTTTCGTCCGCACACGTGCACCTTCACTGACCGACAGTGACCCAGATCAGAGGCTGGTATGTATAGGGCGACGCGTATCAGGCCGAAAACGCATACACTACGCGCAAATAAAACAGTCTATGGACATTCAATATAGTCCATAAGACGCATATAACATCTTCGAATGCTCGTTAAGTGAGGAAATCAGTTACTACGACTACAAACCTCGAATTTTCACTCGAAGGACACATGTCAAACTTCTCCAGGCAGCCATTTTGTATCGCAATGCTTAATGGGTCCGCTTCTGGGACAATATCACTTTTTAAAAAGAGGGGAGATATGTTTGATCAGTAATATGAAAAAAGATTATTTACACGCCAAAACTCAACATATACACTAATTCTATATATTATTATTATTATTTAGTAGTCAACCTATTGATAACATATTACGCATCAACAAGTTGTAGTCAATAGATATTTCTACATGTAACCTGTGCCTCCTATATAGGTTTAGCACAGTCCAAAAAACTGGTAGTAATCTTTACTTTTCACTTCCGGGTAAAAGAATGAACAAGAGTTCTGGAGTAGTTTTCGACATTCATCATAGATTAGGAGTACATAACTAGTTATGGCTTTTCTCCCGGTATCTACAATTCTAACAATTTAATAGAGAACCACAAAACTGTGCGTGTGAGTATGAGTTCGTAAATTATTTTGCTTGAACATTATTGATTAACGAAACTTTGTGGTAAAAGGTGACCAACCGAAACTTTCACTTGAAAGTTTTAGTTTGTAAATCTATATGAGAGGTTCTGTCTAATCAAGTGTCATAACATGACTGTGCTTTGATACGTTTTTGGAATGTTGGGAACATTGACTTGAAGATTTGGTGCATTTTTCAAATGTCATAATGTTGTAATGGTGAGGTGCACTAATATTGACTATTTGATGACATGAATGATGTTTTTGCACCATTTTTAAATAAGACCTTTTTTTTTCATTATTAACAGGATATTTCTGTCAATAAGACTTTCTGCCAATACTCACAGAGTATGCCTATGCTGACATAACAACACATTCTCACCAACAGAATGGCTGCAAAGAGCCGTTTCAGTGTAATAAGTAAAGACAAGCTGCAGACTTACGACAATGCTCTGCTTGGGAGTGGAGGCTTTGGCTTTGTTGTAAAAGCTAAACATGTGGACTGGAGCCTGGATGTTGCAGTCAAGTGTGTTTGCTCTAAGCAGACTATGACAGAAAAGTAAGCTTATTTTTCTAATCAATCAAAACTGTTGAATACAAAATATAATGAATATGAAACTGAATGCTTATTTTATAAAGCACAGTATGTGAAATACATACAAATAGGTAATAACTAGTTAATGATTTTGCTATCTTTAAGAAGGTGAGACAGCAACGTGAAATCTGATTTTTTTTTTTCTTTTGCTTTTTAGGCAACAGAAAGATCTATACCTTGAAGCAGAAAAACTGGAAGCTGCAAGATTCAAGTACGTCATCCACTTCTATGGGATGTGTATTGAGCCTACATTCTACTGCCTCATCATGGACCTGGCCGAGAATGGCAGCCTGAAGACCCTGCTGGGGGTGGACATCCCCTGGCCGCTCAGGTGGAGAATAGCCTTTGAGACAGCAGTGGGGATGAACTTCCTACACAACCTGGCACCCAGGATTCTGCACTGTGATCTCAAGTCTGAGAACATCTTGTTGGATGAAGAATACCACGTTAAGGTGACAAAACACTTGATTAACAATAACAGTGTGTAGACCACCATTGTTAAAACACAAAGGGATTTGTTACAATTGACTTGACTATGCTTTATTTCTAGTCTTGTACTTACGTTGTAGCAATTGCCTGTGTTTTGTTGGTACCATACAATGATAATATAAAATGATGTCTTCCTTACTACTGTGATTTCTTTGAAAGTTAGTCAACTTTTAAAAAGTACCTTTTCTAATCCAACAGGACCATTATGTCTATTTCTTCTTGCTTTCTGATTTTTAATAAATGTGGACTAAATTTCTTGTGCAGATTACAGATTTTGGACTTGCCAGATGGAAAAGCGTCACGGGTGTGACATCTATAGCTGATCAAGGCATTGCAGGGGGCACAGTTACACATATTCCCCCAGAGTCCTGGGAAGATATCAACTGTAAACCTGACACTCCTTGGGATGTTTACAGGTTTGTGCCATAGCTATCTTACAGTGTGGTAATGTTGTGAATTTAGAAACAGTTCATTGCTTTATCTATTACAATGTACTTTCATGAAGGAGACCAATAGGTTCTCTACTGCGTGTAGCATTTTGTCGGATGTAAACTTCCTGCAGGAAAGCACATAACTTGTATGCTCCTTAACAGCTATCTTCTGTCTGTTACAGCTATGGTGTTGTACTGTGGGAAATCCTTGCAAGGAAACAACCATTTGAGCGTAAGTCACAGAGAATCTTTAAATTTACGTTTAAAAGTTTTCATTGTTAAATGTACTAAGAATTTTCCAATTCCCAACCAGCATAAGCTTTGTTTCTTAAGTTTAGTAATAGAGGATCATGATGTTATAATCATGCCTTTAGTTTGTAAGTAGCATGGTTTATGTATAATCATATTGTGTGTGTTTCAGATGCTCATAACTCAGCCCATATTGAGATTGCTGTGACTGGAGGACAAAGACCAGATGAAAGTCTCATTCCAACAGAACCACAAGAATGTGTGGACTTTAGTCGCCTGATGAGAAAATGCTGGTCACAGAAACCTGAGGACAGACCTAGCTTCAAAGGTGAGCCACAAAATGTGTAAAAATGTTCTACTGTATAGGTCACGTTGATAAAAGAGGGTCTGCATGGGGGGGTCTTGGTAACGCTTAACGGTGAATTCAGGAGGCCCGGTAACGCTTAACGGTGAATTCAGGAGGCCCGGTAACGCTTAACGGTAAATTCAGAATGAGTTACAATTAAAACATAACAGTAACATTGACATGCATTCCTATTCATACAACGCTAGAGTAGTTATATCAATGGGTGAAATACATTGTGAGGAGCAAAAGGTGCCCAGCTTGAACCCGAAGGAATGACAGGGATAATGTCCACGACATCTGTAAATTGAGGGAGCCAGAGTTCCCGGCCCGCCACAGAGACGGCGACAGCAAATTTCTCATTGAACTATTGTTTCAGCACATGGAGCGCCGAAGTCGCGACGCATTCCAGGGGGGTCCGGGGGATGTTCCCCCGAAAAAGTTCTAAAATCAAGACCCTCTTAAATGCTATTTCCTGCATTTTCGGCAAATTTTGCCGACCGACTAAGCTAGGTTGATTTTGACATTTTCATCAAATTACACATGATTAAACTCGTAGCTTTGGCCTCCACCCCCAGAGCCCCGACAAATTTTTACCATTTCGAGCTCGGAAGGCACGAGACGTTGCAATATAAGTCCGGGAAAATTTTAAAATCTGGACCGTCTGAAACGCCATTTACTGCATTTTGAAGGACAGATTTTGCCGTAAGACGAAGCTAATAAATGACATTTCATTAGAGGAAAAAGTTCGTTTTTTTAACGCCCCTAACGTATTTTCGCCATGTCGTCGTGAGCGCCAAAGGTGCAAGCCGTCGCAATGGAGGTCCGGAGAAACCTCATTTTCTGCATTCTAGGAGAACTTTTTGCCCGAAACTTAGCTATGTTAGACACTGAAATCTTTATGAGTGATAAAGTTTTGAGGGCGACGCTTCCGGCGCAACAAATTTTGCCATGTTCAGAGCCGAAGGCCGGGAGGCTCGGAGAAATTTTGAAATCTGGACCCTTTGAAACGCCATTTCCTGCATCTTCAGGGGTTCTATCTGGCATTTGACTTCGTGTGTATAACGGGTTACGAAGAATTTCTTGGTAACGATTAACGGTGAATTCGGGATAACAAATAACGATTAACGTTGAATTAAAACGACCAATAACGCTTCACGAAGAATATACCGATAACGATTAACGTTGAATTAGAGAGGGTCGGTAACGATTAACGGTGAATTAAAATGGCTCGTAACGCTTAACGGAAAAAGGCATGCACACCCTCATAAAAGGTTCAAATACACCATGTTATAGATTTGAGTAAATAACTTATTAATAAATAGTTTCATAGTTGCTTTTGTCCGCTCCTGAAGGTTGCTATCTGCGACCTTCGGGAGCTGACTAAAGCAGACAAGGCTGGACTCCAGGCTAATGTTATACAAGCCTCTGAAAAGTCTATGTATGTGTATTGCTGCAGATTGTGTAGATACCATAGACCCGATCTACCATAGATACAAGCAAGAGGTTCCTTCTGCCATAGCTGCCTTACAGAGTGGGTCATCAAGCAATAATACTGCTGTAAGTACAATTTCAATTTTCATGGACGTGTATTTTTATTACATGTTTTGAAATAAAGTGTATGTTTTGATTAATTTGATTCATCATAAATTCATATTCACAAAAGAGAGACAAGGTTATGTTTGTGCTAAAACATTTACAATTTTACAATAAAACTTAATTTGTTTAAGGTTTTGTATTTTTGAGAGAATGATTGTGATCCATGGGATATAGGAGAATTCTTTTACACAGCGAGGGGCAGGGTTCCATTTGGGGGGTGGGGGGTCGGCAAGTGTAAGCAAAGTGATTGCTAACTATAAAAGAATTCTCCTATATTCTACCATTGTGGTCCATGTTTTTTACAGGGTTCGAAGTCAAGTGTCTCATTCGCACAAGCTAAACTGGCTGACCTGAAGCTTGAGGAGGTGGTCAGACACTTCACTGGTGGGGCAGCACCTCAGCTGGATGAAGCTGTGCCCATTCAAGTACAGTCTGGCCGGGGGGGTCAGTACCAGCCACAGCAGTCTGGCCAGGGGGGTCAGTACCAGACACCACCAGTAGGGGGAGCCTGGGGTGGTGGTGAACCCCAGGGAGCCCACAATATCCCAGGTAATGGTATCAAACCACTTTACCAGAAGACAAAATTAGACATTTATTTTGCTGTAACAATTAACCTCAACTCTCATATGGTTGCCATGAAACCGCCACATCAATAAATAATTGTTATAGAGGCCTTCTCAACATTGTCTTGAACACCTACATGTAAAGTGCATACATCAAGATTGCCGATGCTGCATTGGTGCATTTCTTCAAAGGACTTTAAATCCATGTATTTTTCTCATGCGGTGGTATTATGACATCCCGTGGAATTATGAAAGTTGATGTTACAGTAAAGATATTGGGTAATTTAAGTGAGAAGAATTGAAAGTTCTTGACTCTAAGTTGATTTCTATGTTCCTTTACTTTAATTGTTTCCTCTTTTGTATTAATATTTATTTATCAATTTGTTGTATTGGTTTGTATAGTGGCCTTAAAAAGGTCAGACCTTTAAAGTTTAACAAGCAACAGCTGTTTCAACATACCTGCCACTGTAAAATAAAAGAATAATAAAAGAAATAAATACCACCTTTTTAAATTTGTTGTACAGGTGTAGGTGCAGGAATGAATATCAACATGGAGAGCTGTCAGAATGTCATCATTGGAGATGGTAATGTTCTCAATGTAAACTATGGAACACAGCCTTCCAGTGCTAAAAGGAAAAACACTCCAATGCCAAAAAACTCAGCACCTCAAGTTTCAAGTATGTGTAGAAGTAATAAAATGCTTTATATTTATTTTGAATTTTGTTTGTTTTTCACACATTTCTGCTTTATCTCTTCCTTTTTTGTTACAACTAGGGGTGGGTTCAGGTCCAGACGATCAGGTCCAGGTCCGGACCTGAACCTGGACCTGATGCAGTATGATTCATACCAATGGTCCATTTCACTACAAAGAAATCTGTTTGGTGAAGTATTAGACTCCCACTGGCATTTTAAAATCCTACAACTTGGTAGAAATTATGATAAACTCTACTCTACTTCACTGTTGTTATTTTCTTCCACCTGCAAGCGCCAAAACGTGTGAATGCCTGATAAAATAATCTGTTAATTTTCCAATCGGTCCAACATCTGGTCCACCTAATTTTTTCAGGTCCGGTTTTTCTGGACCGGTCCAAGAAGAAAAACCGGTTTTGTACCGGTACGCTGTACCGATACCCAGCCCTAGTTACAACATTGACTTTTAAGCATAATGTACCAGAAAAGCTAAATTCAATGTGTACAACAGCTATCAGCTAGGATTTCTCTGACTACTTGTAACCTCTATCAGACCCAGAGAGGCCAGTGACCAACAAGATGTTTCAGGCAGTTTCTGCCCACATCGGCAGGGAGTGGAAAAAGCTGGCACGTGAACTGGACCTGACGGAGCCACAGATTGATCAGGTTGAACACAAATTTTACTTCATAGTATGTCTATTCTACTTTTCATGACTTGCAAACCTAATGCTAGTTCACCTATATTCCCTGTTTAGAAAAAGGTACACCATATCTATGGACACCATGTTGTATAATGGAGATCTAGATAAACAAACAAATTTGACTAACTGAGTTCAATTAAAACTGCAGTATTTTGAAAATATTGCAATTTGTAACCACAGTTCGTTGACTCGATATCCTGAGTACTCAGTTTCAAAAAACACTCAGATATAGGTTACACAGGGTATAAACATAAATTAGCATTAGCTGATGATTTTCCTCCAGAGTTGATACACAACCAGTATTTGAAGAGTCACAAACTGTCCTACTGTACAGGTGCAGTATGACTACCACCATGAAGGCCTGCTGGAAATCACCTACCAGATGATGATTAAGTGGAAGCAACAGAATGGCAAGCAGGCCACAGTTGGCAAACTGGCTCAGGCCTTTGGCAATATTGGCAAAGGTTACCTTGCCAAGGACCTGTAGCACAGTCACGGTACTGTTGGCAGCAATGTGAGGTAACGGTTCTGCTTGTGTAGTTTGTTTCGTTATTTTCCTATTCTTTGGGGGGGGGGGGGTAGGTATATGTCAGATGATACACATTAAGAAGTAGAGCATAGCTTTGGGTGATTTTACAATGTTTTTTATCTATTTCGTGGAATAGGCCTGTTACTGCCATGGTGAAAATTTGATCTAGAATCTCTCGATGATGCTACAGCTAGTTCAGTGGTATTGATGTCTTTAAACGTTTTTTTTTTTAGCAAGTCTTTCCATGCTGCAAAACAATTATATCAATAATTGTTACAGTTTTGTACTAGATGTTAATTAAGTGATGTAAAGGATGTAATGCCCTTTGGAAAGTTGCAATATTGAGGTATACTGATAGGTGGCCTCCATGAATAATGTAAGATTGCATCTTTCATGCCTCTTGTATCTGAGATGCATTGACCAGTTGTTTTTTGTGGCTTGTGAGGCAAGATGTGATGATGTATTACATGTAAAACGTTATATAAATATATAGTTTCCAACTACCAGAGATTTTTTAAAGAGGTTTTTAGACTGAATTTGAGACAACTCCTATCGTTTCCTTGTATCAAATTTGCCAACAATATGAGTGACACTTATGGTTTAATCAGGGCCTTAAAATCATTAAGGCCCTGATTTGCACAGAAAAATGTTTTGTTTTATGTAGATGATATACATAGTTTGATTGTAGGCATTCAAACTGCATGATGAAACAGCAATGAATTTTCCGGCCTACTGTGGCATGGATGCTAGATTGAATGTCAATGACCCACGAAGTGCTCATAGAAGATTAAAACCATAAAACTAATTGCCGGTGCAAGCAGTATCCGTTGGTGTTTGACGAGCTCAGAATTGAGGTTGGATGGCACTATTTTTCATGTAAATGTGTGTTGAATAGGTACAAAGGGTACATTTTAGACAGGGGAAATGTGTACAATGTGCTCCATCACCTGACACTTTTTGTTCATAATCATACCGTAGTACATTATGCCACTTATGTGCCAAAATTCTCAGTGCATTGTAGAAAGCCTTTTGGAAAATAAATGTGATTACATTCTATTTGGAATATGTCAAATACTTCTTTTGGTTAACTTAAAACAATTTATATTCCTTCCTTTAATAGCTGCACAAGGTGGGCATCAAGGTCTGGGCTACAAGAAAGCCTGAACAGTAGAACTGATATGCCATCAGAATAAAAGCACACTATAAGCTAGAAGAAGCCCCTTCACCAAGCCTGCTAAGTATGCTATATATTCTCCCCTCCTGCCAGGCTATGTGGAACAGTCCTTAGCGCCTGGCACCACCCCTGGCATTGTTCTTGAGACATAAGAGCTCTTAGAATATCAGCCTATTTAACAGGTGGGCTGAATGATAAGGCATACGGGAAAGAAGCTTTTGGTGCAATCATGTACATCTGGAAATACCGCATATCAAATGTAAAAGTACACATTATGAAGACATATTGAATTTTCATTTGAAAATTATGCATTCTTGATAGTGCATTGCAGACTGGAAATGCTGAAATGTTTATTTACTATTATATCTATTTAAGTATTTGTAATTGTCTGCACCTTTTCAGCTTTGAAAGGATGATAAACAATGGTTTACATGAGGCAGTAAATGTCTGCCCATTTAATAGATACTGTCGAGAGAACCGTTCCAGCCAATCCCATTCTTGCTGGGTCATCATGGGTAAAGTTATGGCACATTAATCTACATGTATTGATTTTTCCACTACAAGGAAGCAAGTTGTGGGTCATGGCCACACAGCGATCGTTAATCATTGGTTTCAGGTCAAAACTCAATTTGTCAATAACAGAAAAACACCTTATGTTAGCATGTGGCCCATATACATCTGGTGAGAAAACATTAACCATATTTTTATCGAGCACAAAATTTAATTGCCAAACCAGAAAATTGCTTGTTTTAGCTGTTTTTGTGAATAACTGATACTTTGTGGTAATATCATGTACAAATGACAATTTTTAGAAAACATATCAAGCCTGTGTATTGTTCCATTCAGCCTACCTTGACCAGGTATTTTGCATAGCAACAACACTGCTGCAGGCCTGCCCCTGTCAATCACCCTGCCATTCCTGACTTTTCTTTTTAAGGCCTCAGACCAATCAGTCAAACCTTCAGGGAGAAATTTGCTCTCCCCAATCGGCTTTTAACCTACTTACGGATCAGCCAGGCTTTTGTATAGCTATAGAAACTCGTTTACTGAAAAATTTGCTGCAAAGAATCAGCCCCTGATAGCAGCAAATGACATCTATAATCGAAATTGTTGTCTACGTGATCACAGCCACAGCCATGATGTATAGTTAGGAGGAACGATTGTGCAGGTAAAACGGCTTGCCGCGAGCCAGTCCAATCTGTATGCAGAGTCAGTTTTAGGGGTGGACATTAATGTTTCATAGTGGTCGGTGCTAGGGAGAATAGCCAGGAGGCTACTTAAGTCAGAATTGAGGGGAATGGCGCTGCATAGTTCATGGCAGGGTCAGGTAAAACCATGACCTACCAGGTGATTTTAGGGACCGTCCATTTTGCACAGAGTGAAACATCAAAGAAAAAGGAAATGGTGGATGGATGTTGTATGTAGGTCTGAAAATAATCTTGTGAAAGATTTTTTTTTTTCTTTTCAAAAGCTTCATCGATGTTTGTATCATTGAATCAGATTAATAATGGGTATCTGTTTGTATCATACCATTTCTATCACAGATGTGGGTTTCCATTTATTGGCTTGGCTTGCAAGGGGCAAACCTCTCTGTGATGACGTGTTGTTGTGGCTAGTTCTCATGTTTTGGCTCATTTTGTTTTTTGACTTGCCTCATCATATGACTGAAAGAAAACAAGCGCACTACCCAAAACACAGAAAATGTCTTACAAATTTACATATCATCTCATAGGTGTCCCACAGTTTTGAAATTCTACTGTCCACTGTTTTGCTGTAATGTTACTGCTATGAATATGTAAGATGTAAAGTTAACATTATTACAGAGTGACATGTTTCACTGAGCATGCCATAGTGAGAAGTTGACCTTGTAGATATGCATCTACAACCTAAAAAGGGCTAAAGTCATTTTTAGAAAGGAATGGAATTGTAATTCCCAAACCTTCCACAGGTTCTACCTTTGATAAAGGACTAAGGGGATTATCCTGATCTACTAGTATATCAGGTAGACATGCTATACTAAAATAGATACTTATTTTAAATGGCAGGTGTGTTCAGTCTTTGTGTTTGTGGAAAACATTGTCACAGTTTTCCCCCTTCCATTTCCTTCCTGTTGTTTTTGCATGACTGTTAATTAACTGTTTTGAATACATCCTCCAAACATTCCATAGAAGACTGCCATACTTTTGTGTTATGCTAAAAACATAACAGTCTATCTCCCTCTGCTCCAGATTGTATAGAATCTGATATAGTCTATAGAAATGAGTGGCCATGACAATACACCTACAGATGTCAGTCGCATTTTTTAATCACCACATTGTGTCTTTTTTGGAGGGAGATTTTGATTTTCTGGTAGCCATTTACAAGCTTTCATTACATGCACCCATCTCTGTCTACTGGACGCTCCCCTTCAGTGAACACTACTAAAGATTGCCGAAATCCCCCAGGACATTGGGCATTAATATGAATACCAATGTAAGCCACTCTGCAAAATAAATCAAATAGAGTGTTTTATTACATCAAGGCAGGTACTAAAAATCCTAGAAAATATCTCTTTTTAATGTGTTCTTCTTTGACACACTGCATCTTTTCTCTGATAAATAAACATTATTTTGTTTTCTTTTACCATTCTCATGCATTTTGATATTATCTGTCTTCCGTTGGTCACCTAATACATGTACTAAAGAATACTGGCATATGGTTGATTTCTTCTGTACTGGACTACATGTAGGTTAAACAGCTACTGTATACTGCCTTATTAGTATTCTAGTTGTGTCTTGAGCTAAGAGGCACTGGCAATTCCAAGACTAATTTACATTTCTAGTGTACATGTACATATGTGCAACCAATGCCCTTCGTTGCATTTCATTACTTTTCGTCAGAATATAAAAATATGAGAGCCTTTTACCATGTACCTGTCTGGGGCCTTTACCAAGTGGGAGATAAATTCAAACCCGTACAAGTGACCACTTCTACATAGGGACCACCTGGCCAATGTGATGATGTCCCTTAGATATTTTTTTCCCATTGACACAAACATCTCTATGTAGTGGCCACCAGTCAACAAGGACCAGATTTTGTCAGTTCCCAAAAATCTTCTTTGGCAGTTTTGACGTCACAAGTATGAGGGGGAAACAGAATAAAACATGCCATGGTTGAGAAATTCACATACATCATCTGCATGTCATTTATTCAGAACTCCTTGTCTTTTAACAGTTCCAGTCTTTCAAGTCACCTGTCGTAGGCCCCAAAGATATACGGACTAGTCAATTTACTGGGAAAACCTTCTGCATGCAGAACAAGGCAATTTATGTTACACTTTTACCTCCCAAAGCCAGAACAATTAGTTTGAGTGAAAGCATGATCCCTCACCAGGTTTTCCAATAAAGATCCTACCAATGATCCCTCTGTTAATCGCTTTCCTTCATCAGCAGATCTTCAGGCAATGACTGCTATCAAAAAGCTACATGTACAACTGCAAGACATGTTTCCAATCAATTTAAGATTATCTTCTTGGAAAATAAAGCAGGTTTGGTATTTACTAGGACTTATGCTTGAATGTCAACTTGTGTCATTTCCTGTCGGTGTGACAAATGTTACAGTAGAACTGAAGTTATTAATTTAAAAGGGAGATCAGTATGTGTCTGCCTGTTGCAAGTAATTTGTGCATAATGGCTTCCATGCCGGGCCACTCAGACAATACATCTTTATTACATGAATTCAGGGCATATGGAAACAATAGATGATTTAGCAACATCCGTATCCTACAAAAAGCATTGACTTGAATGTGTTTCCTCTTCTGAGAGGTACCATTTTTTGTCAGACTTCTTTTCGCGAACAGGAAAAAGGTCGTGTTGCATCTGCTGGTACTGAAAAGCTTGTGATAAATATGAGAAACATGCCAGTGTGTTACTATGGCCTGAGTTGGGTCATTTTGGCTAAGAGAAATATACTGTCAGTGATGAATTGCCCCCATTTTCATCTTCAATCTGTCCGTGTACAGCCCGACCCACAGGCAATCATATCACAACATTAGAAGTCAGAACCTGTAGGGCCACTTCCTGTGATGTTTTGGCAGTAGCAGCATCCATACATGTACATGTACGTTTGCTGAGTATATCAAATTTTGCCTACACTAATCTGTTACACTGCATTGTTAGATTGCCTGTCATGACAAGCATGGTAAATGATGAGGTTCTGTAGGGAGGTACTGTTGTTGCATTTAAATCTAATAGCTTAAGATCTACTCTTTGGAGACATGCAGTACACGTAGGTCGTACATTGTAGGGATTTTTTGTCTCTTCATCCATACTGAGTTGTTTACTTTGCTGAATTCCACCAAGTATGGAAATGTCACATTAGTTTCCATGAAACTTCTCATGATAGTTTTCCCACTCAGCTAATGTTATAAATTCTGTAGATAATTTTTTTTTCATTTCTGAGTAAGTTCCAAAGATATGCTGCTGCATACGTTGTTTACAGCATCTGATAATTTACAACACAGTGGCATCTTTCTGATTGATGCAGTTAAATTAAGACACCTAAATTAAGATACAGTCAAAACTTTCTGTGTAATATATTAGAATTGGATTAGCAAAGCCAACGACTATAGGGTTGTGCTAGTATCATCTGATAGCATTGTAGTTTGTATGGATTATTCAATTTATAATTTCACCTGATATTACAGTAGGATATGTAGGGCAATATTTCTATGGCTATAGTCACTGTTTATATCTCAATTCATTTCTTTTTAACAATCCTAGAGGTTACCAGCATGCAATCTGAGGTGATCCAACTTTCTTGAATGTTGCAAAAATTACCATATCAGAAAATCTTGAAACATATGAAAATAGATCTACCAATCCTGATTCATATGACACAATTTACACAACCAGAGTATTAATGATATTGGCGCACAAAGCAACTGTTACAGTAATTTACATGACTAATGTTGTCCCTGCTGTGCTGATGCTAATCAGCAGCTAATGATAAGATCATGATCCTCCCTCTCCATTTGGACTATTGTCTGTCCACCCAGGGTGTCCACTCCATGTGTCATAATGATTTGTTACAGTTGCTAGGAAAGGGTCAGACTGATCTGGGACTGAGAGCAGGACAACCTTTATGCAGAACCAATCAATAGCTCAGTGTCCTGGGATTGAGATGAAGACATGTCTTGATATATCAGAAATGAAGTCTCACGAATGTTTGCAATTAGGAGTCAAAGAAGCACTAATGAAATTTTATCTGCATCCCTTAGAGATTTGTCTGTCCATTCTGGATAAAGGTAAATGTAGTAATAATTATTTAGATGTAATAAATGGAAAGTGGATGAAATAGCGACGACTTCCCTGTTCTATTGGAAAACCATTTGTTCAAGCTTCAATATGTCTGGACCAAATGGTTTTCTGTCCTGCAGTGTGCGCACAATGAAATTTTGATAAATGCCATGGATCTTCCATGTCCCTGAGTACATATGTACTATATAGTAATAGTGAAAAATGGCAGGATATTGGCAACTTTCACTATTTTAGCACATTATTGCACTTAGCCTGACTAAAACCACGCTCCTAGTGGCAGGCCCTACAGTTGCCACCACCTAGGAGGGGGTCATTAACCACAGCCAGCAAAAGACTGTGTAAACACAGGGTTTATTGCAGTATATGAGTTTTTGTCTCATTTGTTGAAGCTAAGTAATGTTGGTAATGTAGAAGTATTTTGACAAAACCACCATTTTCATCAACAACCTTTGAGTTACTAGTAGTTTTACTTGCATGTAGCACACATTAATCTCCAAGCAGATCCTACGGTAGCATAAGATAGTATCAAAAGCTGCCAGAGGAGTGAAGCCAGCCTAGGAGTGTACTCTGGTATCACATATGGTGATATGTCTGGTAGATGAAAAATTCACCACTTAGGCCACACCAATTCAATTTCTTGGTTCACGGATTTTTTCATAAAAAATATGGAGCGAGAGGGCGATTAATAAAAATAAAAATAACTAGAGTTCCACAAACACATATCTTCGCCAAATAATCATGCCTTTGTTCAAGACCATTAGGTCTCATTCATGTAGTACTATTTTTAAAAGAGCACCTACCCCAAAGCAAACGACTGCATGAACGTGTGTTTGTAGCAGTTGAAAATTATATTTATCTATCCCATCTAACCACGGGTATTGTTGTTTACAAACACACATACATTCTACTGCAGTACCGAAGGAAAATGGCCATTCCACATTTGACGACTTTCAATGTCTCAAAAGATTAGAATGAGGAAAAACATGTTTCCATTGCTACAGTCTCGTTAGCACATCATTAGCGTATGACCCACACCCTCCTATTACTGTCACCAGTGATGGTTTCTCTTTCACGGAGAAACCATCACGGCCCCGCACTGAACCGAACCAGGACCAGGTCCGGAGGTGGCTCAGGACGGTTTGTGGAAATACCATGTCATACGCCCTTTATATCCTCTTTAGACCGGTGACGGTTAAGCGTCATATGACGGTTAACCGACACAGGATGGTTTAAGCAAAATATAAAGTGCACCTAAGTTTTATCTAAATGAATGAATGGCATGTTACTCCTCCCATCTGCCATAAAACTTGGCCAAGCTCTTAGAACTAGCATTCACTCTGGTACTGAGACATTTCTCTATGCGCAAACATTAAATAATCTCTAGACACTCTTTTTGGAGTATAATGAATAGACCGCTGTTATAAGGGTCCTGCAAGCTTCCCGAGTTGATGTCTGATGTCCTCGACTGACTGACTGACTGTTAGACCTGGGTATTTGGACTCTCAAAGAAGTACTGGTGTACCAATATCATAGCATGGACAATAGTGATCTAATGAGCTTATTTGGTTTGAATATATAGCCCTGAGCACTTGTTCATGCTTCTCTCCCCTGCAAACAATTATCAGGTCAATGACATGTGTATCGTCAGGATAATCAATTAGTTCTGCTGCACCTTTGATTTGTCTTTAAGTTGAGAGGTCATCTTTGTGCTAAAGGCCGGACACTGAGGGCAGGGGGTTAATTTGGTGTGACTGGCCCATGTCAGGGGAAGTAGATCAGGATAATTTGCTACAGTCTGAGGGGCTTGAATGATAAATGATGATTAATGGTCCACACACATTGGTAGGGTAGCATTGGTGCCCAATTGCCTTGGGATCTTGACTAACAATTTCTCGAGTTATATGCTGTTCACCAGCATATAGACCCATACAACCAATAACATTACTCTTCTGGCGAAGAGAATCATGCCCACAAATCTTATTAAAACTCAGACCAGCGGGATAAAGGGCTGGGCAGGTCTGGTCTCTTAGACTTCGGGGAAACTTCGAATTCGGTTCCACATGACTGATTCTCTCCCTTTTGCTGCTTGAGTCAGGGTTAATTTGGTGTAACCAGGTCACCACCTTCCCTCACTGGTGAACTGTACACGTCCAGACATATAGAGTATCATGTAACATTACCTTTCTCCTTCACCCTGTGTGCTTCTCCAGGATAAGCTACCCTAAGTAATTATTTTAAATAGATAGTGATTTACATAATTTGCATCTCATTATGTTGATGATCACCCAAAGTACCTACCTACCCAAAAATACAGAATATCGATCAATCCCCTCAGGGGTTATCCATCTAAAAAGTTACGAACTATAAGACCCACTGCAGTTCCAAACAAGCTGCTAGGAGGCCCAAAATTACACCATTCACTCCTAGTCCCAACAGCTATCCACCATTAAAAAATCATGAACCTGGCACTTCTGGAAAATTTAGGCGCAAACTTTGATGCTCACTTGCAGTACCAAAACAAGTTGCCAGGAGGCCCATTATCGAACTTGACCTTCCTTTTTGTGTCCCCTACCTATCAACCAAATATCATTAGCATCCATCAAGAGCGTCTTGAGTTATCTTGCATACAGACAAACGCACTTACATACAAAGCCAGCTACAGCACCATAGGTAAAAGGTAGCTAAACCATTCTCGCACATGACAATCCTTTATACAACCGCTACACACCTGCCAAATATCATGAAAATCGCCCAGCTGCATTTTGACTTATGCTTCCCGAAAAAACACCCCAAAAAATAATAAGCTCGCTACCGTACCGTAGAAAAACGCCAGGTAACCCATTTTCGAACTAGGCATGCCTATCGACAACCGTTACACACCTGCAAAAAATCAAAAAGTTCCGTCCACAATTTCTCGACTTATATTCTGTTGACCTACATACAGACCCAAGTCGGCAAAATCATTATCTTCTTGGCGAAGATAAAAATTGTAAAATGGTTGGGGTAAAGGTAAGGGCTAATCCAAAACATAAAGAATAAAAAGTTTTCAGCTTGAAAAAGTACAAAAAACACTATTACTGTACAGTAACAGCACCTGTTTGTTGAAAATTACAAAAGTAGTGTCAGTTTTTATGTTTGTCCCATTCTTCATGAATGAAAAATATACCTTCAATAATAATAGCCACACTTTAAGGAGCTTATAATATAAAGGCCAATTTGCTACACCAGAAAGTTGGTGAATGGTTTCATTGATGGTGAAAATTTGCTGACTGGTAATTTTTATTTTTTTTTTTCCAAAAAATCCGCGAATCAGTGAATCCGTGAACCAAGAAATTAAATTGGTGTGGCCTTAGAAGATCTGCAAATCGAATGCATCTATAGAAAAGTGAGACAAAACCACACATCGGCTTGGGGATTACTTATCAGTGTACAGACTGTATTTCTCAGCATATTTGAAAGTTAATGACCTTAATAACGTTACAACTGAAGGGCATGCAAGTTTCACAGCATCTAAGCTAAGATTTATTTTGCCATCGCCTTCTGATAAATATGAATAGGACAAAAGGTCAGTGCCATAAGACTCTGGAGACTTGAGAAAATGTGAGTCAGCCTTCCTGGGCTCCTTGAAGATGGTAATCTTTGTTTTATCTCTTTCAGGTCATCATTGTCTACCACATGATGAAGAAGTTTCCTGTTAGGAGATGGAATCTGCCAACATCATGACTACTATTGCTCTAGTCACCATCATAATGATGCTTAAGTGTTGAATGCCATTGCATGCAGGCTTCTCTCCCAGTTGTAGTCATAAAAACAGCCTTGCATGGTTAAAAAGAATTTACTGTCTTTTACTGTGAGGCGTAAGTCCCCTACTGGTGGAGAATGTGTCTTACTGACATTTGCAACAGATGATTGTAAAGATATAACTGCCTGACAATTTCATCCAATGAGAAAGGCTATGTATGAATAAGTCATCCACTGCTCTGATGGTAGCCCTTACCGTGTAATTATGCAAGGAGAAATTTAACTCCTTGGTTGATGTAGATGTAGTGATTGAATGACACGATTCTCTAAATCATATCCTTTACATAACTCCACTTCTTGTAATGTCTGCACTGCTAGTAATGTCTTCCTAAGAGGCTTTTTAATTTAAAACAATGATGATGAGACCATAATGTACATGTTTTCTGAAAGAAAAAAGATTTTTAGAATGTACCTGCCTACCTGTAACCTGGAATCCTGTCAAACGTGGATTGGTCGGGCTTTCTTTGGGGCAAGAGAGGCTTTCCCCCATCTAGGTCTTTAGCTAGTCTCTATCAGACTGAATATGCTGGCTATTACAGGGAGAATAATAGGGGAGTTTTGCTACCAGAGGAGTTGGTCAGCTGACTCCCCTGGCCAATTTTCTGATTTTTGGCCAAATTCTATGATCCCCGTACTCCATGTAAGAAGGCCTGGTGGAAGCTAGTCTTTAGCACTTGGAAGTAGTTTTAGGCAGCTTTGGTTTGGCCAAACTACATGGATGCCAAATTTAACTTCTACTGCAACCTGGTGGGAAAGATTACCCCAGCAGCAGAAAGCTCCATCTACACCAACCCACCTTAGACAGGATGCCAGGTTAGCCTACCTGACATAATGTAAGTAGTATTGTAAGCATATTTTAAACCAATGGTGAGGCAGTTCTCAGTTTATCAGATATGAAATTGCTATTTATGGCAGCCATAAAATATACCGGGTTGGCTTTTAAAAAATGCTTACATAAGCAGTACCCTCCTTGTAATCTGGAAACTGGACTTGGTCAATGGCAGTGAAATAAGGAACAATCTTAAGTTTTTCAACATAAAAGTCAAGTTCAGAGATTGGCAACATTAATTGAGGTGCCTGTAGCTAGTGCTGTATCCTTGGATTGACATATCTGGAAGAGGAATGTTTCCAATAACATTGTATAATGATAAGTGAGAATTCAATTGACTTTATTGGAAATATACCAACTACATGTACAATGTATGCCATGATCAATGCCATGGATAAATCATAATCTGTATATGACAATCAATCAGACGCAATTTCTGCATTTGGTTATTGATTTTGTAATTCGTGAATAATTTTGGTTCACCCTAAAGACTATGAACGTTGATAACATCAGATAAGTTATTTATTTCAGGAATTACTTCTGACTCTGAGCACTTTTCCCTGCCTGAGGTATCACCAGGCATATAGGGTCATCTTGATGTAGATTCTCCAAAGAGCCATCTCCAAGGAGACCCTTGTTTTGATGTATGGGATCTTAGGAATGTTGCAGATTGGCAGCATTCCATAGATCTGTATCTTTACCTTTGTCATGAATAGTTGGCTCCAGGATTGACTAATGCCCAAGTATGGTAAAAACTTTTTCAAAGGGACTTGCCGGAGATTGAGTGCATCTGATGCATATAGAATCAAATTTAAGGAAATCGCTCACTCACTCACTCACTTACTCACTCACTCAGTCTCATAGGTAGTAGAAGTAGGGCAGGTCTATCTGTCAACAAAATATTTCAAGTTTTTTTTTCCACTGTTGACTGAGGTTTGAGGTCTCCACAGTTATTTCAAGGGCATGATCCTCAACTATTTGTAAGAACATTCCTTTTCTTTTTATCTAGTGTTCTTTCAAACATTTGGTGCTTGAAGCAGGAAAAAGAGAATTGCCACAATGTGTGGAATATGGTAGTCTCCAAGCAGACCCATCGGTGCCTTAGAGATAATATATCAAAGCTGGCAAAGAGTATAGCCGGCCAAAGGGAGATAGTCGGCTAAGGGAGTCAAACGGGCACCGGAGTGCAGCTATACTAAGTCCCTGGCCAGCTTTGATACTATTTCTAAGGCACCGTTGGGTCTGCTTGGAGACTAGGAATATGGAACAAATGGTAGAAGGCATCAGTGTTTTAGGTATGCAATTTGTGTATTGCCAAATCACTAGTACATGTACTATACATGTAGCAAACATATACACCATGCATTCATTCATATACTGATAGCTTACCATCTGGTATGCCTGAATTGAGCAACCCTCCAATCCAGCATCCATCCATCAAGGAAAAGTATTGATGCCAATCACATGGATTGTGACCAGATGACACTTCTGTTGATCTGTCATGATCGAGTGTCATCTGAACAAAAGTGTTTGACAGAGAGGGCAGATAGTGTCCACAGTTACTGTATCTAATTAATAATCAACATCGTCTGTGAAGTCTTCGGGTTCCCAGATATGTTTTTCCGTGGTGTTTCAGTGCACACTTTGGGTATTTGACCACAACAGATGTGTGATATTTTTGCACATTGTATCTGAAACAAAGACTAATTGATAAGGTTCCTAGGATCATTTGTGAAGTCTTTTAGGTTCCTGGATATGTTTTCCTTGGTGTTTCAAAGAACACTGTGTATTTGACCACAACAGATGTGTGTTATTTTTGCACATTGTATCTGAAACAAAGACTAATTGATAAGGCTCTTAGGCTTAGGAAGCCTCTAAGCCTACTGTACTCATGCAAAGTACTTTTGTATTGCAAAGAATGGGATCATCCTTGTAGGTGGTGTTTTTCAGGGTATGATAGAAATTAATGGTACTTCTTATCTATTGTTTGACAGTGAAGCCATGCCATGTTCATGAATATTGCATCACAGAAAGTCCCTTCATCACTAATTAGTCTAATAGACTGCCTCCACTCTTAGTACTTCTTTAGTCTTGCATCAAGTAATTTGCTGTAATTAATTCCGTGTAAAGAAAAGGGCAGTATAGGTTATGCTAGTGCCACTAGATTTGGTTCAACTTGCACATGGACCAAGGAGGTTCTTGCATGACTGTATATCCTGGCAACTTTCTTTACCTTCCTGATCACAGCAATTTTTTAAGTAATTACAGCAAGCTAGTAATGTCAGATTTGGTTTTACAATTACAAATGATAAGAGTGAACTGTGGCTGGGAATAAGTCTTAGCAAAAGAATGTCTTGAAGTTATTTTTAACAGGAACATATGTCCTACTAACCATCTATTTTACCGTATTATAAATTTTATGTCACAAAGAAGATAAACTTGTGTTAACACATTTATTCATTTTCAAATGAATGGTCCACTAAACAACATGCAAGTTGTTGAGTGTGTATGTATAAAATTGACCACAAATATGTCAGGTTTATATATATGATACACATATGTACAGTAACTTTACATGGCCTTGTAATCTTAAAGAAGCAGTTTTTATTAAATGAAATCAAAATTCGTTGTATTTAGTTTGTTCATCTGCATAGATTTGATGGTTATGTCTCGATTTCCTTGATTCCTTTATATAGTACTACAATGTGTATGTCAACTTTCCCAGTGATCCTAGACTCATCCTAGTAATGTCAAGACTCATGATTTTCTGGAAACATACAGTTTACGCACACACACCTTTCTGGCTTTTTTAAAGCACATTTAAACAAGAAAGAACATATGTTCACCGCAGAAATTCGGCTTTCTCAGTTGATATTATAACGCCCATCATCCTGATAGAAATCGTGGGCGTGTAACGTGATTAAACCCGGTCATCATCCATCACTAACCACACCCCTGCATGTCTGACCTGACCCAGTTTCAATCTTCCCTCTGAGTTCTTTTCGTCCGAAAATTGTCCGCTTTTTTCGCTGCATGCAAGTCCCGCTATAAGATCGCTATATATGGTGTGTCCTTCTAGACGTCGACTTTCCTTATGCTATGTTTTACCTTATGTCCCGGCCCACGGGGGTGTTGACTGTTGAAAGAAATGTTCCTTACTCCGTTTTCTTTGCCTCTGCTCGGTCTATGACATAGACTATGTTGTAACATCATGTTGTAACATCAATAGTTGTCGACCAGGCCTCAGAGTCAGAAGGATGAAGGGATGAGACACAGCGATTTACCGATTTCGACTTTTTATTCAACTTCATCAGAATCACATAAATAATTGTTTTGATCCCTCGCACAGAACCAGAGATGATAGCATAAAAACAGACAGTGTATCTAGTTGTATCTGATGATAGCAGAAGTAGATACAAGTGGTTGTATCTGAGAAATCAGCCTTCAATGGCAGATAACCCATCATGGCGGAACGACTCTATCTGTCTTACCATCTCCAAGGTTGGGCTGCTTCAACGACCAGACACTGATCAATGTATGGGCTTGAAGCAAGGAAGCCGTCTAATGGACAAACATAAGCGATGCCGGGCCAGGGGGTTCATTTCAACTGTTATCTTGGACGGTTTGACCTCCCGGTTTCGAATATATCTAATTATTCGATCAAGTAGGCGAAACCAGTACAAATGGACTTCCCAACTTGTCATCTGCTTGGATTTTGGAGTGCGTTGTCTGCTATGCACTTGTTGTTGGTGATCCTAATGTGAAAGATAACTTGAATATGAATGAATGGATAGGCCTAGGTAGAAGCAATTATTCTTTTAATGTTTACGCTTAAAGTTTCATAGAGCAAATATTAGAAGTGATTTAAAAATGCACGAGAAAACAATGGTATCCTCATGTAGTATAGTCGCAACTTCAATAGCCATTTGTTTAAGTTGAGTATGTTTTCCAATTTTCAGATGCCCTTTCAGTCGTCATGTTAGATGATGACTGGGGCAGAGTTGACGGCCGTAACTAGGCATGACCGACGGCATTCACGGCTGCTTCGATATGTACACACTAACCGGCTCAGTCCATTGATCTTCCATTGATTGCTGAGCTGCCAGCACGGCACCAAGTATGTCAGGCATCCCTGCAGATCGACTTCTTGACAAGGTGCTAGGAAATAACACGGACGCTCAAAACATCGCGCGGGCTACGGGGAGTATGGTATGGTGGTCACGGGGAATGCAAGGAAACATTTAAATTTCTTGATACAGAATAAGCAAATGTTAAAAGAAGATTTTTTTTTAAACTAGACATCTGTTCGAAAATTCGTTGCTGATATCGTAAGAGTGTGTTGCTTGAGTTAATCGTATCAATGTTGTTGTTTTGTTTTTTAATCTTAGGAAAGTCGAAGGTGAAGACGTTGCCGAGGAAATGCTGAGGAAAGGTCTGTCCCGACAAGAAGTAATCAAAAGGAAACGGAAGAACTCTCGATATCGTTATGGAATTCCAATTGATAGTCTAAAAAGGAGAAGAATTATCACGACCCATTATGTTTTGTGATCTACCCCTATGTGTATGACTCCTCAAGCTAGCCGGTATACTAGTGATATTATTTTTTTTTAAATTTGGCTACTTGGTTTTTGTGCATCATAATTTGGCAACTAAGCATATATCTTTCCAAAGTCTACCTGAATACGCAACGTTCCGGTTTTTCAAGAACGAAGATGGATGTTCCACAAGTCCCGTATTTCTCCAGGGTCCTGCAGCTCTCTTATTACATCCAATGAGCTATCACGTTGTTTCTTAATACCGTAGGAGATTGGTGATTATTCTTGTGTGTATTATTCATTCCAAGGCACATTTTGTTTTCTTGTTTCACGCCGATCAGTCTCGCTGTTTAAGCCTTCCATCGCCGTGTACCGCTGTGTGTATGCTTTTTATTTCCATGCAGCCAGCACACAATTTGCGAGGCCTGCGTGACGAGCGGTCATGAGATTTAGTATGCAGGTCACGTGCAGACGGTGCAGGGTACAGGAGCTCTTTTATATCCCCGCGGTATAAATCGACAGGAGGCACGATGAAGAAAACCTCATCATGAGAACCTTTATCGAACAACCGCTTTCTTTAAGAGCGGAATCCGATGAGATATTCCGAATGGTAACACAAGTCGTCTCCTAACCATGTATTCAGGGTGATTAGAGAAGATCCGTACATAAATATCAGCAATAGGTACAACTTCTTATATTTGTGACCGTACGAAATTACAAGCCGCTAGCTGCCATTCTATTTTTTGTGTGAAGAATTCATTTTCAGAAGAATACTCCATTTTGAAGAGAAATTCCATCGATAAACGCACAGCTTGTGAGCAGACGGTGTATCGTGACAATGTACTGAACGAGTTGATGCCTTGAATACCGGCCATTAAAGGGGTTTGTGTAATAGCACCGTCGCTCCCATACGCTTTGACCTAGGGGTCTTGGGAATACATACATCTTCCTTCGTCACATCAAATCAGCGGGCCAGGCGCCTGTTATTCATGCCTAGTCTATCGCTTTTGCTTCAGTTTGGCCCGGCGTACAGTTACATGTATACAATTGCCCGTATAGTCTATGGTTCTCGTTTTCAGAGAAGACATCTAAAGCGACTAGTCCAACAGCGCCGTTCAATCAGCTTAATGGTACAGTGATGGATATTATGGTACATGGTGACAGTAGCTTTGATGTGACATTACGGACAGTTTGCGGTGCACCTTTTAACTCTGATTGCGGTCCTAGTGACACATACATCAAATGTCTGTTCAATTTCAACCAACGAAGGAGCTCTTGTCAAAGCGTTTCTTACTTATTAAAAATATAGGAAATTTTAATTGTTGTACTAATTCCCACCACTGTGAATACACACAACACACACAATGTGCGTTAACCGTTGCTGTTATCTGTTTGCTTGTTGTGATAGTCATTTTCCAAGCGTCAACGAAGATTAGAAATTGGAAATCGTTTGAAAAAAGCGACACATACATTTGTACAACGCAAATCAAAAGCTACAATCTGCAATATATATATGCCGCTCGGAGTCTACGGAGGCGCGGCTCATGCCACCTGTTAATTAACGCAGATGTACCTGTTGCCGCAGCGCAGACTATGGGAAATTTCCGCGGGGAATGATTAGATTTCATCCATACATCGATGTAAGTATGCATCCCTAATATCATTTCCTGGACGTTCCCCCTCATATCGTATACATTACGCCCGGCTTATTTCCATGCTGATTGTGTTATGCCGGCCACTTGGGAAGGTAAATTCCCTTAGTTCGGGTCTTATTGCCCAGGGGCATTCATGGAGTCCGCAATCTCCCCATACATAATTAGGAATTCTGCCCCAGGGTGTAGTCTCCGACGAAGAAAATTAAATTCCTGCACCACGTTGTCATCTGAGCCCCTTGTTGTATTATGCACAACGTCAAAAGCATGTAAGTCTTCACCCATCTATTTATGCTGTGTATATGGTTGATAAGGTAATATGGAATATATTACAATGGAGACACGTACACAATTTTCCTCTTTGTTATGAATACAAAATGAAAAGGAGCACTTTAATTAATCAATTCACAGTACAAGTAAAAAAATTCCCTCTGGTATCAGGATACGAGGGAAGATTTGTCATTCCACATTCATCGTTTGTTTTTCTGTTATCTTGTCCATAAGGTCTGAAATGTACAGTCTTTTTTTCTCTCACTTAGTACACAGACATCTAATGCTAACTCGACATAAAAAGTTTTAAAAATCATTACCCATTGTTGGCGTACACACTTTTATCGACAATACAAAGGCTTTCACTGATTAAATGTCAATGGCGATTATTCTTTATACAATTAAGTCAGTTGGCAAGATCCATAGCTGATGTAAGAAAAGTCGACGTACCAAAACCCCATATATCGCTACAACCTCCTCTTGTTTCTAATCTATATCAAGATTTCCCCACATTCAAGATGGAAAAGCCATCATCATCAAAGATGTTCGCCTGTGTCCGCGTCATAGAAAGAACGATATAGGAAAGAGTACAGTACAAGAATTGGCCCTGTGCCTTAAACGGGCCGCTGCGAAAAGCCACTCAGATAAAAGGCCGCTCGATGCTGATCAAATTAGATTGGGCGCGCCAGACCACTTTCTGCGAGTGAAACCCTTGAGTGAGAGGGAGGGGAACATGTTGGAACCCCTCAAATGGAGGCTGGCGAGAGAGAAACGTTCCATCCACACGTACAGCCTTTCATCTAGAGGCCTCGCTAGGGAGGTTTTTGCACCCTTTTCTCCGAGACAAGGGTACTTCTTTTTCTTTTTTTACAAATAACAGACAATGAACAAAAGACTTAAACGGTTTAACAAGAATGAAAACATAATGGCCAATATTGTCATTGCAATAAAGAACGAAGGTGGACATATCCAGAGAATGACGGTTTGTAAAAAGTGGCCCCTCGACGTTTACTGAATTCGGAGAGATGACATGACCTACTTTTCTACGAAAAGCTGAATAAATTTTGCACGGACGTCGAGATGATGCGGAGTGGCAGTTTACGCCCGCCTACTCGCTTGAAATCTAGGATAATGCCAGTCAGGGTAATTTTTGTGGACCATTTTCGCAAAACATGGTCTGGTTGAGGTCAAGAGACGCAATGCATGTTACATATAATTTTCAATCGTTTGCTGGTGACTTTTAGAAACAGTACATGATCCAATTAGTTCTCTTCTGCGCGTCTACATAAATCAACTACGGGAACATTACGAATTATGTTACCGCTATCATGGCTATGAGGAAACAAAACAGATATATGTTACAGGGAGCCAAGTAGGGTACCTGAACCTGAGAATGTAAGCAAAATCAAGAGACAAATTATGTATTGCAACACTTTTGTTAACGGTACAAACAAAGTATTCATCTATTTTTCGCTGCTATTCGAGTTATCAACAATTGTCCGGGATGGAGTTCTAACATTGTTCCTCCCTTTAAGATCATCCTCTTGGTCGGATTATTTTAGATTAGGACTAAAGATGACGCTAAGCGTGTTCAACAGACTGAGCACAACACGTCGCTCACATCTCGGTTGTAAACATAGAGAAAGTACCGCCATTTTTGCTTGTTGCTGCTTGCGCTGTCGGTATGTACATGGTCGTCAGCTTCAGGTTGAATTATCCGTGTTTGTCGTCAAGGTGTACCGCGGCAGTTCAGAGAGCGCTACGGTGTGAAGGACCACTGGTCCCGGGCAGGTATCGGCAAAAGTTTGTCTACGTGCGCTGGACCTCCTCCGTGGCCGGTGCCTCGGCGTTGGCGGCTGGTTCTGCTGCTGCTGCCGCGGCTGCCGCCGGTTTCTTGGGAACTGGCAGCGTCCCTCCGAGCTGCTTGTATTCCTGGATCATCGCACAGCAAGGGTTGGTCAAATGGATGAGGAAGTTGGAGACGAAATCGGCTGGTAGGCCCTCCTTCTCCTGGATCTTGGCACGGACGTAAGCCCGGGAGTACGCCCCTGCCGGCTCGCAGCAGGTCAGTGCTCCGTGGAACATGCAATTCTCCCCGACGGCCTGAGCGTTCTTTCCCGCGATGTAGCACGGGCAGCAAAAGGTGAGCGCACAGATGCCGAAGTTGTCGAAGCAGGACAGGAGGGAATGCTTCCACCCGCTCATTCCTGACAGAGCGATCGCGTTCTCAGGCGTGTTAGACATGGTGTCGTTGTGGCGTTGTTCTTCCGAGCGGAAAAAAAGAAGCAAGTTCTCAAGAGGAAGAAGTAGCTGTTGCCGTCTGTGAAGCGAGCGGTGGGGCGGTGTCTCTTCCTGGGGCTAGCTGCGTCTCAAGTGACGCAGGCCGTGCGCTCATTTGAATAGCGGTGTGAGTTGAAATAAATAACGCCGGGGCAGGCTGGGAAGTATTGTGCTCCTCTTGAATATCAATAGCTCTGTGGGGCCTGGTTGGACCCGCGTTGAAGAAAAACAAAATGTTAGCACACGTTTCTGCGGAAAATCATTAAGGAAGGAAGAGAAACAAAGACGCTGCCCATCTATTTGGTGCTACCCATGTTGTTGGGTCCAGCATCTTTTCAACCACCGTTGAACAGATATCTGACATAAGAATGTGGGAACATTTCAGGAATGCGGAGGTTTGCATGTCTTCAGCAGGGGAGATTCATGCATTTCTTCGGGACCGTTTGCCAAACGTCAACACTGCAAGCATGGTGATTTAACACGTACTGATTGTTTAGTACATATATGCATGAATATCTGGAGTAAAAACATATTCTTATTGCAAGATCTATCTTTAGGGACGGTAATCGTATGATATGGAAGTGTTTTTCTGCAAAATAAAGTTCGGTGCATGGCTATTGAAGGTAGAGGTAAGGGTACTTTAGAATTAAGGAGTTAATTGGCAAGTTATGAACCCCATAACATATATATAATGATAATGATATACACAAACAGCCTTTACAGGTTATTGCCCCCACCCATCTTTATGGCGTGTATGTTACCAAGGTGTTACTATGTAGTTTTCATCCCGATCGCTAGGAACGCGTTTGTGACAGGCACCCTTATCAGAGATAAAGTAATGTAGAGGATTGGCATGACAAATAAGTCGAAACTAGTGTTTAGAGCCTTCCTTGCAAACTCTCCTGGCTGCCGTTTTCATATCCTACTTGTTTTCTTATTGCGGGTCGGCCCATAAGGCCACACTGACTTGCATGATGATATCATTATCAAGGACATTATATACTAGTAGACTTCTTTATGAATAGCGTCCGCACGCGCATTGGTTTGCGACCACACTGCAAACGAACGATATATTTGCTTACTCAGCAACGTATAGTCGCTAAATGTGCCAATGATTGCTATTGCTAAATCGTTAGGTTTGTGCTGTGCACGTAAAATGTTTTCATGCAAGTATTTTTCACCATGTGTATAAGTACAAGTAAGATCGTTTTTTTAACCTTGAGCAAAATCTTCCAAAATTGACGAAGAAGATATAATATATGAATTAACAAAAATGAATAGAATTCATAGCAGGGTATCCCATGTTCTGTATATTCAGTTGTTTATTTAGTCTGTGTAACACAAACTCCGCTGTCCAGATTTAATCAGGCTATTGTTTGTTAACCACCCTGACCACTTAGAATTCACCGTGATGTACCTTTCGGGGGAGGGGGAGGGGGCTCTTTTTTCGCACGCTCGCATCAGTATTGGGGCGCCCAGGCGATGCCATACATTTAATCGAGTAAACATGGCCTAATAATAAAGATGTAATATCAAAACTGTCAAAAGGGCCAACAACGGAGGCTATATTTGAATAATGCAAAAGAGACACTGCATCACGAAACAAACATGTACTGCACAGACATGGCCTTTACGCCTTAGCAGTGTGTCCAAGAAAGATGTAAAAAGATAGAAAAATATTCTTTTCGGAATTATATCAACGGAATGAATGACACGGTACAAACCTGGTATGTTAGCCACATAGCTGGTTACTGATATGCAAAACAAACAAAGATACCGGCAGGTTGGACTTTGGACCCATCCGTGATACAGTTTATGTCCTGCAGGACACAATTCGTTCTCATGGTCCAGATTTGTTTTCATAGTCACCACCCTGTCTACGGATTAGAGGGAATGATGTAAGTTATGCGCATGCCCAGTTACACACAGACAGTGTGACAGGATCTGACAGGTCTCAAAGAAATGCCCCCAGTGACAGATTCCGACCGCCGCACACCTCAGGGTGTGAGTTACAGTAAACTACCACACATCATCAACGCAGACGGCCAGTACCTGTACTGTAGGACCTGGGAACCCACGTTACAGGCCGGTCAGGGCCCAAGGTAGGTTTAATACTACCATCACGACATTGCAGACGTAAGCTATAACTTAAGTTTCACCCTTTAAGATGCTAACATGCATAGTTTCCCATCAGGTGTTATGTGGTTAGGGACACATTCTGTTTGTAATTATGAGAATTAACGTTTTTGTTGGACGTCACCAGTCTGGTTTGAAAATGACTTCCACGCCGACAGGACTTGAACAGGTGTTATATGAGATTTGGTCCGGCCGTGAGAATTCGTCCATGGCATTAATGAGGTTATTTGTTTGGTCATCACCCATTTACTAATGAACAGTTTTGCTAGAAGATAGCACTAAAACTTGAACATATAAGCTGAGTTACAAATATGCTTCTCATGGTTGGGGCTTTCGTGTGAACACTAATACTGCGAGTTGAGGAAGGTCAAAGGTCAGAGTAACCATTCGGTAACCTGATGACCCACATCTGAACAAAGACAAACATTTGTTCAGCATACAAATATTCAGACGTAAAACGCCCACATTTTGTTATGTACATGTTATAGATCTTAGGAAGAGTGTCATTATCAGACTTGTACTTTTTTTGTAGTGTCATTTTCACGTATAGGCTAGACCAAGGAGAACCTACTTGTTACTACGAAGTTCCTGTCCCCCACCTTATGGTTTGCAAAGCTTCGCCTTCGTCATGTTTGTACACTTATCTATCTGTCACCATGCAAACAAATCTATCGTTCAGGGATCTGCGCTTATTCATGTGAGATTTTATCTGTTCTAGGGCGTTGCTGTTTAATTCACATGGGTTAGGAAGCCATTCCGGAGCCACTGGTCCTTTAGTGGCCCAGCTTCTAAACAGCCATGGTTTTTTGGTCTTCGCCCATGACCACGGTGAGATTTCTGTGTATCCTATATATTTCTTTTTAAATTCCAACAATTATGTTAACCATGATTTGTATTATTTTTATTCGAAAACAATGTATTTATTCTGACTTTTCGCACGATAGCATTTTTATGACTAGATTTGTATTTAGTCGGCCATGGTCAAAGCGAAGGAGAGAGGGTGTACGTGGATGACTTCCGTCCCCTCGCCAGAGATATCCTGCAGCATGTGGACATGATGGTAGCCAAGTATCCCGGCGTCCCTGTCTTCTTAATGGGGCATTCAATGGTGAGATATTGAGAGTTTGAAAGCTTGTGCGGAATGTATATTTGGCAGCCGTTTCCAGATAAGGGACTGTTCGTGTCATTTTATTTTTCATAACTTTAAATCACATTAAACGTTTCTTTTTTATGAGTTGTCCTTCGTGACATTTACATGTACCTATTACAGTAACCACGCGACGAGTTTGCTGATATAGAATACATAGTGACATACACTTCTAAGATTCATTGTGCTTTCGGAATTAGATATCTGTTGGTGATATCTTTTGAATTGATATCTTGGTAGAACGTTGCATGTGCTAAGTGACACGACAACAAGCACTTTCGCATGAAATTTTACTCAACCCTCATCTTTGGATTCTCTTTCTTTGTCGCAGGGAGGCGCTGTTGCACTTATGGCGTCTTGCCAACGCCCTGGCCTCTTCCGTGGTATGGTGTTGGTCGCACCCTCTATTGAAAATAGATACACTAAAGTGGATATTCTGCGTGTATGTATTTACTACTTACTGGTTAATAGCTGTACCATACTTCATTCTTATTGCTGGTTCTTGTACTCAAATTCATATCATCATATGTAAACAAATTAGTGCATTAGGATTGCTCCCAGACAAACTGCATGTAGCCCGTGACTACTGTTTTGACCCTCGGGCACCACTAATTGATTTCTTAAAGATACCTTTAAAGTCATTGGTTAGTACAATTTTACCACTTACTGTATCTTCCTCCCTTTATAATAGCGGGCCTTAGTGTGGACGCTGGCGTATGTATTCCCCAATATGAGTATAGGCCCGAGCCATAAAGCCGGACTCACAAAGGACACTGAGAAGGTATGACATCATCGTTTTCCGCCTAGCTTGGATGTGATGATGATATTCCCAACCTATTGTATAGAATCTACTGCAAGATAAATTGATGTATCTCTATACAACACTGAATATTTTCGATATACGAAACGTATACATTGAACTTAATTATGATATACATGCTATCAGATGTTTTAATCATCTACAGAAATAGTTGATTTTTGTGGCTAATGATAGCTACTGACAGTGCATCAAAGCGCCCGCTCAGGATTATTTAAAGGAGTATCATAAGATTTGTCACATATTGTTCTTCGCAGGCCAATAAATATGCAGAGGACCCCTTGGTGTTTCGGGGAGACTACAGATTATACCCGTCATGCATGTTTCTTCACGGTATGGATAAGCTCCCTCTGCACTTGTGTCACGCTTGCGTCACAGCGGAGTTCGAAAAATACTCAATGAATTTCAGAGATAAAGAACTAATTTTCTTACTTTTTGTGTATTTTGTCGTCTTCTACGTCATACTTTTACATATAACGCAATATCTAATGTATAAAAAATCGAAGAAAATAACAAAACAATGACGCAGTGAACAAACTCCGCAGTGCTTGACGCAATTGCGGTGAGAGTGCACTTTTAGATAGAACCCCAGGGAGGCAACAGTTAAAACACCTAACTATCAATACTCGCGCCGACACATATACATGGTTTGTACTAGTAGATGCTAAAGTTCCCTTCGTACCATCCCCAATGGAACGCCCTGTTATGGCATCTCCCTTTGTTAACTGACGGGCGTGCCCGCCATAGCACAGGGCCTCCGCCCCCTACTTTTGCCCCTGCTGGGGTCATATATATGAGCAGCATACATCAGAAAACACATCAAAATGACGTCGAAGGAAAGGTCTAGATGTTTGAAATTCCAATTCTTGACACGATTTCTGTATCTTAATGTATATTTAATTTTTCGGCACTTCATAGGCGGCCATAAAGCTCTCATGTTGTAATGAAGCAGTACTTACCTGTGTGACTTGATAATGCCCCTGTTATGTAGCTATGAAGGCTTGTGAAGGCTTGCTCCCCACGGTCGACTGCCCGTTCCTTGTGATGCACGGAGAGGATGATGAGCACTGTGACATCTCAGGATCATGGAAATTATATCAACAGGCCAGTAGCAAGGACAAGGAAATCAAGGCAAGACGCACATACATTTAGTATAGGGCGTGATCACATAGAACGTGCTGTCATCGAACGATCGCTAACTTCAGTTATTTTGGACGACAAAAATGAACGTTTCCTGCAAAGTTCAACTGTCGTGATACACAAAATGCTGTTTTTGATCCATGTCGGTGATTCGTTCTGTCACGGCCTGCTAGAAAATCATATGGCATCAAAATCGTACGACGATCGAACGACCTATGTGACGGCGTCCATATACCCCCCTCACAATTTGACATGTAGCGAAAATCGATCGGACGACGAGTCTGCGAGCTCTAAATTACGAGGAGGCATGACCCTGACGGGAAGGGGGAACTCTTCCATTTCTTCGTCGGCATCAGGGTCATGCCTCCTTGTAATTTAGAGCTCGCAGACTCGTCGTCCGATCGATTTTCGCTACATGTGAGGGGTAATAAGGACATAAAATAGAGACTGCTCTGGATTTGGATGTCGGACGCTTCGATCCTTTATCAATTCGGTCCATGGCTTGTCAGACAGACTCCGCCAACAACCCTGGTCAACCCTACACCCTAACCCAAGCCTTAACCCTAACCCAAACCCTAACCCAAACCCTAACCCTAACCCTAACCCTAACCCTGCTCGAATTGACCTGTGTATTGGGCCGAGTTGACCAGGGTGTTTGGCCGAATTGATTGTGCCGGGTTGGGGCCGAATCGACCTGATCTCATTGAATACAGTCCGTCCATCTATCCCAGTAACAATAGTGGCACTGCGGTGGTGGGATCACTAGCAATTCAAAAGCCGGTATGATATAGTACAGCCCTGTGCATGGCATGGGAAAGCACTACATGTTATTAGCATTGGCAATATTACCAAAACTATCGCTGACTGTTTTCTCTGCAGATCTACCCGAACTGCCGCCATGTCCTGTTAATGGAGACGCCCGAAGATGTGAAAAAGGTCAAACAAGATATACTGGACTGGTACCTGGCCAGGGTGGATCCAGACAAAAGGGCTACGTAGGAAAATGTATACGAACCTCGCTACTATTGCTGGCGAACTTTTAAGCTTTAACTCGTAACATCACAATGACTGAATGACCAATTCTTCCTCTGTTATAAGAGAGTCTGGAGCAAAGCTCAAGGAGTTTGTTTATTCATCACAATGAATCGTACCTTATGAAGAAACAAGTGAATCTTATTGTCTGAATACTAGTAATATGCCTGTACCTGATTTTCACGTCATTCCACCTAAAAAATAAAAGCTTGGCGTACATTGTAGGATTGTAGTTGCCTGTTTTAGGATATATGTTTAACAGGAAGCGTAGCAACGTTTGGGGGGACATGAGTAATTTCCATGTTATGAATATTTACTCCACGGTAGCGATCTACGATCACGTTTTCCACGCGTGCCACAGACAATTTTATTCCACACAATGTGTAAAAAAAACATGGACCATCCTTATTGTAGCTTGTCCATTGACTGTAAAAGTCATTTTGCGATAAGTGTCCACCTCAACTCCCCTCCATGTTTAGTGAAAGCTAAAAGGCACAACAGTGCATTTAGAACATCCTTCAATAGGAAAATTGAAATTTTGCAATAGGAAAAGTAGTACATGAATAATTTGCAAGTTATCCATATTTACACCGTTCTGATCTATCTGCGATCACGTTTCCAACATGTGTCTCGGGCTGCTAGATGGACTATTTCACACAATGTAGTAAAACATGGACTACCTGATTGTAGTTTTTGTTTGACTTTGATGATACGTTTCCTTTCAACTTAACCCTTTTCCGTGTTTATAGAAATATAAAAAGGTACAACAGTATTTTGGAACATTTTTCAATAGTAATTTTGAGAATAGGTAAAGTAGGACATGAGTAATTTGGAAGTTGTCCATATTTGCACGGTTGTGATCTATCTGCGATCACGTTTTCAACATGTGTCTCGGGCTGCTAGATGGACAATTCTATTTCACACAATATAGTAAAACATGGGACATCCTGATTGTAGTTTTTTGTTTGACTTTGACGATACGTTTCCTTTCAACGTAACACTTTTCCGTGTTTATAGAAATATAAAAAGTTACAACAGTATATTTTGGAACATTTTTTTCAATAGGAATATTGACAATTGGAAAAGTAGGACATGAGTAATTTGCAAGTTATCCAGATTTACACGGTTGTGATCTATATGCGATCACGTTTCTCATGCGTACCACAGACTGCTCGATAGACAATTTTACTTCACACAATGTGGAAAAACCTGGATCATCCTTATTGTAGCTTTTCGATTGACTGTAGAAGTAATTTTGACGATAAGTGTCCAACTCAGCTTCCCTCCATGTTTACTGAAATCTAAAATTTTACAACAGTACATTTTGGAACATTTTTTCAATAGCAAAATTGAAATGTTAAAATAGGGAAAGTAGGACATGAAGGATTTGAAAGTTATCTACATTTACACGGTTGTGATCTATCTGCGATCACGTTTTCTAAATGTGTCTCGGACTGCTTTATAGGCAATTCTATTTCACAATATGTAATTAAACATGGAACATCCCAATTGTAGTTTTTTGTTTGTTTGATTTTGACGATAAGTTATCTTTAAACTCAACACTCCATCAAATTTATTGAAATCTGAAATGTCACAACAGTACATTTGGAATATTTTTGAATAGGAAAATTGAAATGTTACAATTGGAAAAGCAGGACATGAATAATTTGCAACTTTTACATATTTACACTGTTGTGATCTATCTGCGATCACGTTTTCAACATGTGTCCATGTGCTACTTCATCGACAATTTCATTGCACACAATAAAGTAAACATGGAAAATCATGATTGTAGCTTTTCGTTTGACTGTAAAGGTTATCCGTCCAACTCAACACTCCCCCATGTTTACTTAAATCTGAAATGTTACAATAGTCCATTTTTTTTCAATAGGAACATTGAAATGTTATAATAGGAAAAGTAGGACGAGAATAATTTGCAAGTTATCCATATTTACACGGTTGTGATCTATCTGCGAACACGTTTTCAAGATGTGCCACAGACTGCCTATAGACAATTTTATTTCACAAAATGGGGCATCCTGATTGTAGCTTTTTATTTGACTTTGACGATAAGTTTCCTTTCAACTCAATACTCCTCCATGTTTATTGAAAGCTAAAATGTTAACATAATTATGGAACATTTCTTAATAGGAACATTGAAATGTTACAATAGGAATAGTGGGGCATGAACAATTTGCAGGTTATCCATATTTTTACACGGTTATTATCTACATTGTATCTGCGATCACATTTTCGACATGTTTCACGGCCTGCTATGTAGACAATTCTATTGCACACAATAAATCAACATGGCCCTTCTGCATTGTGGCTTTGCGTGGGGCCAAAAACTCAGTTTGACAATTTCATCGCACACAAAAAAGGAAACGTTGAACATCCCAATTGTGGCTTTGCGTTGGGCCGAAAAGTCCGTTTGACGATACTTTTCCTTTCAACCCAATAACTCCCCATGTTTGTTAAAGTCTAAAACGTTGCAACTACGTCTCGTATTTCCTGTTTGCAGAAATATCATTACAATGAAAACTTTACATAAAAAAAATTTTAGATTACAGCTGATCAATGGGACATTTTACAAATTCTCTATCGACGATGTTCATCGAGTTTCGCGTAAATGGAAGATTATGGACGTATGCTCTCTCTGTATACTCTGCAATATTAAAGGTTTGCCAATAAAAAGTTTTATGGTAAACCGTGTCTTTTCTGAACAAAATTTGACGAGACACTTTAACATAGGCACAGTGATTCCCAACAACTGAATGCTTAGGGAAGGTTATTTTGAAAATATGTCGGTCCTTTTTTTTACATCTGTACTTGTAGAAATATGGTAGTCTAAATTAGACTGCACTGTTGTTGCAGTTATGACGTGATAACCAGTCTTACATATTTCCTGTCTATAGACCTCTAAATATAGGCCGTCTCCGCTTTCTACGTCATGGAATACTGTAAAGCTTGAATTATGTATACTGTATTGCAAGTGGTACAAGCAAGTGCTCAAAAGGATATCCGAATGCAAATACTAAAGGGAAAGACAGGATAACAGTACTGTAAGACGAAGCTTTCTGGCCTCTCAAGTAAATTTATTGATCATCTATAAACGCCATGCCATATCAATGTACTAGAACATAAGTCCCGTTTGAGGATTAGTCCAACATCTATAAACACATTGGCATAATTCTGCTCGTGTACCGTGACAATGGTATTTTAGGAACATCACTACATAAAATAGGCTTTGATGCTTCTGCTTAAAAACGTCGGCAATTTACCAACAAGTCCACCTTGCGCTATAACGTAAGTCACGCTGGGGGTAAGTCAGGCATCTATAAACACTGTGACATCTGCCATTAACGTCCCCTGTGACAATATAATGGTCGTATAAGTACTATTCTATGTCTACAACTTCCAAAAGTACGAAATATGCTTCAGAAAAAGGTGGTAGATTTTACCAATAATTCCACCTTGCGCTAATTAAAGTCCCACCTGAGGGTACGTCCGACATCTATAAACATAGTGACATACCATTACACGTGTCCTGCGACAATGCCACACAATGGTAGTATATGAGCATAACTCTACGACATACAATAGGACAAGTTCTGCTAAAATAAAGCATTGTCGATAAGTTCATCTTACATTAGGACCTAAGTCCAACTTCAGTGTTGGGATCTACTTCTACCGCTTCTTTCTCGAGCTCGCTGGTTTCAAAAATATTATCGGAGTGTTCTCTTACACATTCTTTCATATTTACACTTGTGAAATTATCCGCTGTTTCAGGTGTACAGATGTATGTGAGGTTAGATGCATCCGTACAGTCACTTACACCATAAGTCGTCTGCTCCCGATCGGCGGATTTTGTCACAGAAGATCTCTCTAATGCACAGTTTACAGAAGCTACCGTCCCCGTATCCACCTTATAAAGTAAAGCGTGAGCGCCTACATTGTCAGTAATGGACAACCCTACTTCACTGGCACAGAAAGACGACGAGTCGTCGTCCTTGCCCTCGAAGATTTCATGTGAGCTTTGTACAACATAAGAAGCCAGTGAGCCGCAGTCATCAGAGTTCTCGCTTTGTGAGTCTTGTTCAGCGTACATGTAGGGAGACAAAGAATCGTCGCCATCGAGTTCCATATGTTCCTCCTCGATTCCATCAAATTCGTGTGGACCTTCCGACCTTAACACAGACCTACCTTCATTGTTGATATCTTCGTCCTTTATTTCACTGTAGTAATGGCCTGAAGGATCGTACACTTCGTCTTCATTTATGTCATTGTATGTGTTGTCGTTTTGCTGTTCACTGCCTAATGTTTGTGTGGTTCTGCCGCCTACATCCTGATCCTTTATTTCGCTGTAGTAGTGTCCCGAAGGATCGTACACTTCGTCTTCATCTATGGCACTGTATGTGCTGTCGTCTGTTTGATCACCCTGCATGTGCCCTGGCTGGGAGGACCCCTGTGCCCCCGATCGTACGTATAGTGGATTAACCTTCAAGGCATGACTCGAAAAGGGGAGATTTTGTCTGTGGTGTCCCAGATTTTGGTCATTTCTGCGGCTCTTGAGAAAACAAGACAAAACATGACAACCTATCACAATGGAGAGGCTTGCCACCACAGAGGTCACTACAAGAGGGATAGTCAAATCCGTGCCGCGAGTCTGTACCACCCCGGCTGTTGTGTTAGTCTGTGTTTGTACGTTCAGATTTCCGTTTGACGGAGGGAACATGATTTGATCTTCAGATCTGTCAGTCCCCTCTCCCGTGGTACTAGGACCTCTCGCTGTTACATTCATTAACGCTGCGTTTCTTTCTATCATTTTGTCTTCGTTCGAGACAGCTCGCCCTGCCAAACATTTTGCGCCATCTGCACGCCCCATTCTCCTTGTGGGCCCGCTTTTCAACCTGGCTTCTTTGCCGTCAAATGAGACACCGATACAGGCTACTTTTTCCCAAGACTGGTCTCTGCCGTTATCTGAATTTGCGATTTGATGGTCACTTGTTAGTTTCTTCTGCCTGTTCACCACAACGCCAAAACCCTTTGCTCTAGATGCAGAATGATTACCACTCGTTTCTACGCTGACGAGTCGCAAACTAGACTCACCCTTTAAGCCAAAACTTATACCGCTGGGTTCTGACCACGCTTCTGAACAATCGCTTGCTACAGACTCGTCTAATAGCATTATGTCTTCTGTCTTTGTTCGTTTTACTATGACAACAAATGAATGGGAAAAGGTGCCGGAAAGACGGTTACCTATCCGATTTTTGTTTTCAGAAAAATGATCACAGGGTTCGGCAGTGTTCGGAACGCCCTGTATCTTAAACCAATCTATAGTGAATGCTTCGTCAAGGGCGTCATAATTGAAATGTAACGCTATGCCGTCGACGTGCAACTGTATCCACTGTTTTGCGAATAAGCTACAAGTTATCACCGTAACGCCCCATGTCATATTATGGGCAATATTTGATTCGAAAACAGCAAGCCTGTTTCCGCTCAGCTCGACACTTACAAGACTGTCTGGAGACCAGAATGATTCCTTGTGTAAACACTTCAAGTCGTTGTTTCTTAAGTCCAGAAACTTTAATTGCCACAAGAATTCAAATACATTGGGTGGAATGGTCTCTAATTCATTTTCACTTAAATACAGTACTTCAAGTTTATCTAATCCAATGAACCAGTGACTTTGTAATTCGTGCAATAAGTTGCTCCGTAGATTCAGAAACTGAAGGTTCTTTAACTGTTGAAAACATGCGGGTTTTAAACTGGAGATTTCATTGTGCGAAATCGAAAGATTCTTGAGACAGTATATCTCGGGTGAGTGCGAGTCGCTGTGCCAATTTGTCTGAATTATTTTCAGCATGTTGTAGTCTAGGTCCAGTGTTTCCAGACTCACAAAGTCTTTGAATGTAGCTTTGCCTATTGCTTCTATCTTTGTACCCACAAGGTAAAGACGAATGAGAGAAGAAGAGTCGAAGCCAGCTAACTTTTGTGACGATAATTCACCGAATTGAAACCCTCTTAGCGCGAGCCATTCCACCCCTGCAAAACACTTTCCTGTTTTTCCTCTTAAGTTTACATTTTCGACAAAATCCTTGTGACCGTCGCCACATGATAGACACATCGCTTTCTTATTAGCTGTTACACTGAGGTTAGCCAATCCTCCGTTGTTGTCAACCAATTTGTTGACGGGCAAACAAGAAGTCAACGCTCTTCTCCGACACGAGGGAAAGCACGTCTGACTTGCTGACAGACGTGATACCGTGTAAAAGGCCATAATAAGCAGAACGACAGTTTTGCGCTGAAATATCAGATTCATCTTGAAAGAGAATCGTCTTTTGTCTCAGAACAATAGAGTGCCTTATCCAACGTAGCCCGCCGATCACAAGTTTAAATTAAAAGTCTATATCTTCACCATCAAAAAAGATGAACCACCTGTTAAGTCTATTCTGGATTTGGATACTAGACAACGCCCCTTTGAGGCTTTGTTGGGGTGAAGCGCCTATAGCTATTGATTATGTTATTGGTGTACTGGCTACATGTACAGCTAGTTAAAGATGTTCTCCTTCGCCGCTTCTACGAGACTACGTCGAGACAGGTAAGCAGAAGACGAGCAGCGGAGCCTCTTTACCTGACGTCTGGGTGATGAGTGAATAGATGAACGCTGTACTTCTGGGGTTTAATGCCCTTGGGGTCTGGGAAATAGCGGTGCTGACTGTAGCCGGGAAGTCCTGAAGCAGCCCATAAACGACGACACAGTGCCGGTACCACACACGTCCCTTACTACCCGTGGGCGTAGACTCTACTCCAGTATATGAAAGGCCAGACTAATCTAAGGCTGGTAGAAGCAATGTTCCGGTGTTTTGACCCGGTTACCATGGTTACTACACATGTCTTGCTTATATAAAGACCAGTTGATGTCATGATACCAAAATGGGCCACGACAGCTAATTACTCCGGGAAGGAAAGTGTGTGTGTGTGTGTGTGTGTGTGTGTGTGTGTGTGTGTGTGTGTGGTGTTGTGTGTGTGTGTGTGTGTGTGTGTGTGTGTGTGTGTGTGTGTGTGTGTGTGTGTGTGTGTGTGTGCGTGTGTGTGCGTGTGTGTGTGTGTGTGTGTGTGTGTGTGTGTGTGTGTGTGTGTGTGTGTGTGTGTGTGTGTGTGTGTTCGTGTGTGTGTTTATTTCTTTGTGACAAACACAACCCAAGAAGACGCTGATGAATCTTTAATGATATTTGTCATGTTGATTGCTACGTGCTAGCAAGGTGTTGAAGACATGATTAAATCAAGTCCCCCTGGCGGCTTTCCATGATACCGCCTGGTTCTCACATATAAGTAGATATTCTAAACGGTTTTAGCACATTGAATACTACACGATAACTGAAGATTCTTGTACTTAAAACAATATTAATGCTTGAAGAAGAAGAAGTACAAGTTGACCTTTCTCTTTTTTGTATAAATGGATTCTTCTTTGTACCTGCACAGACACAAAATGGCCCATTTAGCGGTCAGCGACTCCAGTGACAAGAGACAATTGACCTAATAGTTACCTGATATCCTCGCGAGTAGAAAGTAAGTGACGTGAAATATTAATTATCATATAGCCAGATGGAGTTGACCAATCAGAGGCCCCCATTTCCTATGGGTTATCAGGCAGTAACCTGAAAAGTGGGCGGTTATTAGAATAACCGACCACTTTTTGGACCGCGCCATTATACAGGGGACAGGACGCTAATACTAGTGTTAAGTATTTATCGATTATATCTATTAAACAGCGTACTGTACTTTATTTCGAACAATTTATGTTAAACTACAACACAATTAAAAAGATATAAATGATTTTTAAATAGAAAAAGAGATAAGAACTTTATTTTGGTTTTCGCAGTTTCAAACAAAAAACTGAAATTTTAAACCAAATTACATAGTTGGCTAATGTTAGCCCTGGAGTGTCATTCTAAAAGTATCATCCTAAGGATTCATTTTAAAATAAAGTTTCATATGATACAAGTCAGCAAAGTTTCATATGATACAGGTCAGCGTTTACAGAGAAACAAAGTTACTTGTCACTGAAATGAAAGTCTATACAGTCTTGTTGTACAGAGCTGTTGCCTTGTATAAAAATGACTTTCTAAGTCTTTCAGTGCGACAGGTCGGTAGTGTGAGCTCGTTACAGTTCCTCAGTGTACGTCCCGTCCGCTGTTGCCGGTTTCCTGTAACCATGTAGTGTAGTGGATGGTCACTGGCGCGCATCTGGTTGAGAAGTGTCACTGCTGCGTCTTCGCGCCTGGACTGGAGAGTTGGCAGGAGGGTAGTCGTGCAGGAGGCATCACTGTTTCTGTGGATGATCTTCATGGCTCTTTTCTGTACGGCCTCGAGGGTGTTTGACTGTGAGATGGTACACCCAACGTACACAACGTTTGCATATTCCAGTACCGGTCTGATGAGGGTTGTGTACACTGTTGTTAAATCCTCAGCAGGCATGCCACCTTTGGCAAGAAGACGGAGGAAGTGCAAGCGTTGAGAGCCTTTTCCCGTCACGTGAGAAATGTGGCTGTCATACTTGAGGTTGAACATGACTTTCAACACCCCCACTAAACAAACCCGATGGTCAAATTTGACTTCTATTCGGGGTATTAGAACACGAATCTTGTTCGATCTGACGTGATCGAACAGAACGGGCGTTCTACCGGGGGTCACCCGCGGTCATCCGCAGGTTTACTACAGTAAACACGCAGAAAACGCCCTGTGTCAGTTGAATAGGCTATATGATAATAACGTTAATGCCCCGCCTTTTCCTCGGTGTATATGGTGAGATAATCCCTAGTCAGGTGCGATAACCACCTCATAAACCACCTCGTTCGCTACGCTCACTCGGTGGTTTATTCGGTGGTTATCGCACCTGACCAGGGATTATCTCACCATATACACCTCGGGCCGGGGCATTAACCCTTTATTATTGTCGCACCACGTCGCTCTATGTTTTATTCCTCAGTGACTCCAGTGGCAGGAGACAATTGCCCTAATAATAGTCATCTGGCGTATTCGCGAGTAGAAAATAAGTGACATTTAATATCGATTATTGTCGCACCAGAAAGCTTTATGATTTATTCCTCTGTTTCCTGTTAATAGATTGTTCCTACAACAAATTATGCTAGTTGTAAATCTATTTGATATGAGTCCATGTGTAAAGTGGATTAGGAATAGATATTTTTGTAATACGTACGTGTGTATTACGGTTTACAATTACAAGTATACAGACGCCCAAGTGGGCGCCTAGACCAAATACTGAAATAGACGAAATACGTGTTACGCCAGTCTTCTCATTTTCTCACTGCCCAGGGCTGTATGGGACCCTGGCTAGTGGAAGGGTAGCGGGGGACTCGATGTAGTCAGGCTGCATATTACACTAAACCCATAAAACAACAAAAAAGCTGTATTTGTTTGGAGACAGACATAAAGAGACAGACTTGTTGATGGGAGTCAATCGGTACAAGTAAGTATATTTCAACAGGTGCTCTAGTTCCAAAAGCGCCACCTATAACTTAGGTCATACATACAGTGCCTTCCTCGTAGAAATATACACAAAAAGTCACACACACACACACATACACAGAAACCAAAAACAATAGCTCAATTCTGCACGAAGGTAAGGCCACAGTAAGTAGTTTTATGGTCAAATTGACTTGTTGTACATTAAACCGTTCAATCGTTGCGGTTAACTCACGGTCAAAGTTCACTCGGGTCGACCGTCCAACATTGTGAGCATTTCCGCTCAAAGAATTGTTATGGCGAGCTCTGACGATGTAGTGGAGCGTTGTACCCCTCAGGGGGTGAGCTACAACACTCTACAACACATGGTGAACGCAGACGGGCAGTATCTGTTCTGCAAGACATGGGAGCCCGATCTGAAGGAAGGCGAGAAACCTAGGTAACTTCCTTCACTTTGACTTTAAATAGTTCGCTATTTTGTGACTGACAACAAGCAGGCATATGGCATACTTCTAAATCAAGGTGCTATTCTCGAGTAAGCTGTGCTTTCAGTGTGCAAGATACCGTCTTAGGTGCCCATAGAGACTCCCATAGACCACTATATTAAAGGTTAAACTTTGTTTGATAGCTGAGGACATTTCACAGGTGTCTCTGCTGTGTTTTCTTGTACCAGGCACTGTTCCACACTACTAAGCTCCGTGTGAATGCCACACACTGTGTGCACAGGGACCGAAGGTCGCAAATAGAAGTGGCTAAACAAAATGAAATGTTTTTGCTTACTTTTGTGCGTGTAGGTGTGGCTTGTCCATATTTATAAATGCCATGATGTATCCTGTGTTAAGGGACACCGTGAATCATAGTTTTTCGATGTCAGTCACAAATGACCCTCAATGTTTTGGCCCTATTTACTTTGTCTTGCCAGTTTGTTATGATGTTACTTGAATCTAATCCATTCCTCTGTCCCATACCGGTCAGATTACATTGGCAACTAACTTATAACTCCTGACGGCAAAGATGACAACACCGTGTTCGCTATAACAGGTTATTGTACTCGAAATGGCAATGTTATGAAATATACTCCAATATATAGCAGACAGTACATATAAACAAACGTGTTATAGCATTAAGGTAAATGACATCTCAAAATGACGTTCAAAGGACTTGCACTTTTAAGCGGTTCCGTTCAAAAGTGTAGTTTGTGCCCTTAATTGAAGGACTGGCTTGTCATGGGAGGGTACAGAATAAAGCTGAAAAATGTTACCTTCACCATGACGTTGTCTTTTCTTCCCTAGAGCACTACTATTCCATGCACATGGCTTAAGGTGCCACTGTGGTCTACTATCCTCCATCTTGGCACAACTTCTCAATGAGCACGGGATACTGGTCTTCTCACACGACCACGGTATGTGCTTCTTGGCGTTGGTTTTGAGAAACTGGGCATATACATCAGTCTGTATTTTGAGCATGTGATGTTCCAGCTTTGTTGTACTGATTATCACGCCACAAAGATGTGAGTTGTTAGTGTGTTACAGAACGATTCGGCGCATGTTCACCGTTATGCGAGGCAGCTCTACCTATGTCTTTTTTCTTTGACAAATAGGCAGAATGTACAAAGTCTTAGATTAGATCTACGTTTCACAGTTAGCACTTTTTAAAACATTGAACGACGATTTAAAACATGACGTATCGTGTACACAAGTGGGCCATGGTCAGAGTGAGGGGATTCCAGGAGATCACATGGACCTAGAAGCCATGACCAGGGACGTCTTACAACACGTTGAAATGGTGTCGGCCAGGTACCCAGGTGTGCCCATCTTCTTGTCGGGACAGTCCATGGTGCGTCTAGATGCTTTCCTACGTTTTGTCGTCTTTTTTCGTCCTTCTTTCCTTTCCTTTGCCTTTGTTTTCTTTCCAGATTTGTAACGGCTGCGTATTATTAAACTGAGTTTGCCTGTTTGCATGTATTTTTCAATGCGAAAATCATTCTCCGCGGCAGTGTCCCGGCCGGCGCAGGTGCATGGTTACAGTACCACTACCACTAAATAGTCTAATCTCCAGGCAGATCTACCGGTGGCATAAGGAGTTTATCTGGCCAAGGTGTGTTCTGACACTCCTTTGTCAGCTATTATGCCACCCGTAGATCTGCCTGGAGATTTATGAATAGTCATGTTTTTTGCAGGGTGGCCCTATTGCAATCCGGGCATCCCTGCAGCGTCCTGATCTATTTGCCGGGATGCTACTGTTGTCCCCTGCTATACGGGCCGCGCTGCTGGCAGGGATGGTAACGTATCATTATCTACAGCCTCTATACTGATAGTCAGAACAAAGTGTAGCATACATCTCATGAACTCATATTCATAATACAGTTGTATTTTATAGTTGGTTATAGCAGTTATAGTCGTAGGTTTGTATGTTTTGATTGAGAAATGAAATTCTTGTAACTCATTAACCTTACATCATAGAAATATGAAGTAAAAACCATTTTAATTGTCAGAACTGGCTCTATCATGTGATATAAATATCAAGATCCTAGCACAAAAGACAAGTTTTAAACTGAACCCCTTTAAAACAATGGTTATGTTGTCATGAAAATGCAGTCATTTTTTTTTTTTACCGTTTGACAGATCGTCATAGGATCAATCGGTGCCTGGCTGCTTCCGGAGGTCCGTGTGGGCGGGCCTCGGCCGTTACTGCTGAGCAAATACCAGGAAAGTGTGAGTTATGTTTGAAGTTGCTAGATGCTAAAAAGCAATGGGAAATGTAAGTTTACCTTAGACTGGGTACCATCCAGGTAGTAGTTCACTCCCATGTTCGCTTCTGGAATAGCAGAGAAGTGACAGAATATAGTGTATAATGAATGTCAGAGCGAGAAGCGACTGTATATATATATAGTGTATAATAAACGCCGGACCGAACTACTTTCCAGGTGGTACCCAGGCTTGGTTTACCTGTATGCCATCATGTATAGTTCGCCTTAGATGTAGGCTGAAGTTTACTAGTGATCTCTCTTGACCGACTTTTTTTTACTTTGCAGCAATCGATGTACGTAAACGATCCTTTCGTCTTTAAAGAGGGGATTAAGTTGCGGGCGGCATATCAGCTGCTTAATGGTAGGATACTTTTCTTATCTTCTAACAAAGAATAAAAATACAGAGCTTATTCTTTACACTGTGCTGGACGGAGAGAAATGTATGGTCTCATACACAAACCGACACCGCTCGGAATGTTTTACTTTTCCTATTTCAGTTATATCATCATAATATCAGTTCGGTTTGCTATACTTAACTATGTACCCTATCATTTACTGCACAAGTTTACTACCCTAACGTACTTATGTCATCATAATATCAGTACGATTTGCTATACTTAACTACATGCATGTACCCTATCATTTATTGTACAAGTTTGCTACCTTAACGTAAAACAGTATAAGCTACTTGGTATATTTCTTTTATTACATATGTATAGGTATAAAAGAAACACGTCAGCGGCTCCATGAAGTCGAGTGCCCATTTCTGATACTTCACGGTGAGAACGACTCCGTAACAGACATCGGGGGGTCCCGAGAACTGTATGAACAGGCCAGGAGTCAAGATAAACAGATAAAGGTACGTACGAGTACTGTATGTTTGATGTTGGTGAACGTTATGAATAATCTTTATTGTTTACTTTAACTGTACTACTTGCAGACCGAAAGTTTAGATAAAACAAAATACCATTAATTCTTTCATGTGTTTTGGGGAGAGGCTCGTCCCTGTATTGGAGGAGCGCCTTTGAATACAGTATATAAATCCTCAACCCCAGAGTCTCGTCCCGTTTTGGTCATCAGAGTAAGCTTTTCAAAACGAAAGATGAAGATGTCTATGAGATGAAAGTCTAGATGTACAAAAGATGTTCTAACGACAGACTATATCTAAAGGAAACCGGCAACGAGTTATTGGCTGATTGTGACAAGCCGACAGCCATCTGATTGGCCCTCATTGGTTCTCGCATGAAAACAAATGGATATCTTATGGTTTACAGCAATAACATTATACGTAACATGTGTAATGCCCGTTGTCATTCCGTCACTGCAAGACCGCCCAAACTACACCATATGACATACCATCTCAGTCTCTTTGTCTCTGATGTTGTGTGTTTGTCACAGACGTACCCCAACTGTCTACACAACTTACTGCTGGAGACGCCTGACGATGTAGAGAAGGTTCAGAAGGACATCGTGGATTGGTTGTTACCCCGTGTGGACCGGGCACAGACTTCCTCCTCACATGTATGGTTATGAAATCTCATTACTACACCCCATAAGGGGTGGTATAACTCCAATGGTGCAGTATAACACCGTATGCATATACTACTAGTAGTACTTCTACTAACGTTATTTACGCTTATGAACGTTACACATCCATGTAAACAATATTCAGATACAAGTCAATCTCTACTACTGGATAAATTTTCTTCCGGACGTTTTAAGAGGCATCCATCACTCTTCTTCAGCGTCACTAGTGAAGAAAATTGTATTTGAATACTTCTTCTACTATTACTACACATATCACAGTTTTGTAACTGTGCTTATCATCCAAAATATACCTGCATTTCTTTGATCGCAGATGATAGGTGTGCAAGCATTGTTTACATTGTAAATGCCATATACTGATTGTTTTCTTTAACGCACATTTTGTTGGAATAGGTTGAGTCAATCAGATGAAGGTCCAGGGAACTGAATGATACATCGATTTTATTCCCGTATCGTTATACATGTATATGTCGTATAGAAGATATCAGAGGTGAAATTTAATTCAATATACGTTACATAGTGTTGTAGTATATGAAATGCAGTACATGTTTTACCATGTGTGCGCACATTAGCCTGAGTAGCCACCATTATATTTGACTACGATATACATATGATAATTGCTGTCTAGAATAACACTCGTCAATAGATCGTCAATTATGCGTATGTATCATGACTAGTCTGACTAAGATATTGTGCTGCTATGTCTAAATCATGATATAATGACGCCAACTATTACCTAGTTTGTATATATCGTTCTGATAATTGGATTCAGTACGGATTGTAAACGTTTTGGTAATATATGATGCTAAACAAGTAAACAATGTTTCATATCAAATTCGTTATACGTGTGCAACAGTGCTTGTATCCTATATATCAGATCGTTTACTTGCGTACGTAAGAGAAAATAATGGTTGTCGTTGATGGTCATGATGTTAAAATGGTTCAGATAAGCCTTAAACATTGACGACACTAGCTATAGCTTCCCGGGCTAGGCCTGAATAGACATGCCGCGTGTTTACTAAGCACGTGTACGTGGCTCCAACGTACGTATACTTTCCCATTTTTGGAAGTAACCCTTGGCATTCTACCCGCTGGTACAGTGTGCCTTGTGTATACGTGAATACAACACCACTACCATAGTAGATACTTGTAGAGTACATAAGCCCTTACGTAGAGGAAGTGAGTCGGTAACATGGTAGCTATTGCTTCCTGGCTTTCATAATCAGGATTAGACCTTTTCATGTATGAAACATTCTCCTACGAACAACCTTGTCAACGGGCTGAGGTTTCCACTTTTGTGGGCGTGGCCTCTAACTAGCTATCAGCCAATCAGAGAACCGGTTTCACCTTGAAACGTTCAGGTGATTCTCTGTTAAGCTGGCAGCTGGCAGTTGCCATCATACATCACTTCTTCCTTACATCAAAAGCTATTTGCCATCAAAAAATCAAGACCATAGCATGTCCAGGTAAAAAGATACAAAAATTGAAGTTCTGCTGCAGTACCAAGGTCACACACCAGGGGGCCCAAAATTGAACTTGACCTTTGTCTTCCCAACCCGTACCCACATACCAAATATCATTGTATGGATCAAGAGGTTCCCAAGTTGATCACATGATGACCACAAATATATCCGGAAACGCACACACACAGACACACACACACAGACACACAGACACAGACACACTCAAAACTATACGTCCATTTTTCATGAAGGTAAATATACAAACACCCAAGTGGGGTGCCCAGACCAAATACTGAAATAGACGAAAATACGTGTTACAGCAGTCTTCTCACTGTCCAGGGCTGTATGGGGCCCTGACTAGTGGAAGGGTAGCGGGGGACTCGATGTAGTCAGGCTGCAGATTCCACAGACTATGGGCTAAAAACATAAAATCTGACAAAACGTTGTATTTGTTTGGAGACAGGCATGAATAGACAGACTTGTTGATGGGGGTCAATCTGAACAAGTGACCGTAGGTAACATACTCTGTGACCTAGTTATGGTTTATGTCGGTTGTGATGTTTCTGTGGTGTATGACTTGGTGTTTATATCGCATACAGAACACATCACATCAGCTTATACCAAAACTTACATAAAACCTAGCATACCTATCACTGCCAAATTCAAAACAGCCCTGTGAGCATTAACAGCGGAATCAGCGTCTCAATCGAACGACACCAAATGAAAACAACAACGCACACCCTTTCAAAAAGTGGGTTAGTCACAGCTGTGCTGTGGACATAACATAGCCCCATATCTGCTTGTAGATAAGTAATTGCCAAATCCCATCGTCTATAGGCCAGCTGTTCTACAATACCAGGGAAATAGGGGTGACATCTCAAATTATTACATCGATAATGAAAGCAGCTACCGCGAAAAACAAATGATCCCAAGGATCAAACACGTTCTAACCATAAAATGCATATGACTATCAACCGCGCAAAATGCGTATGCTATGTCAAACCAACCTCAATAGTGGAAACGCAAAGCCCGAGCGAGATGGCATATTCCGACGAGGACAACATCTGCTTGACGGTATCAAATTACTACAAGGCTTAAGGCGCAATCATAAGGAAGACCTGAACCACTATACCGGACGGCGTAGGGGTGAAAACTGAAATTATTACATCCATAATAAAAACAGCTACGGCGAAAAAAAATAACGTGCATCATTTCCCAACCGAGTTCAGACGACATGCCAATCCACATGCGATTGCGGCATACGGAACATAGAGACATAGGCGCGAACACTCAACGCACAAAGTGATTACAAGACTCTGTTACTGGAGGTTACCCTGCAGTGTCACAGAGTAACAAGTACGTTCATTTCAGCAGGTGCCCTAGCTCCAAAAGCGCCACCTATAATTGGGTCATACATACAGTGCCTTCCTTGTAAAATGTACGCAAACACACACACACACACACACACACACACACACACACACACACACACACACACACACACACACACACACACACACACACATACACACACACACATAGTACACAATGTGACAGTTATGCAGTTATGTAACGATCGTAGACTAGTATCAGTTACCAACTTGGAAACTATACTTCTAAAACTATAGCTCACTAGTGTCACTTCTGCAAGTACAATGAAAGCTACTGCACAACAGGTTTTCCCATTTTGGTATTTGCATGTTGGTCATCTCCTGAGGGGAAAAGTTTTTTTTTTTAAGATAGGGGGGAGAATTAAAGAAAGTGCTGATCATTCATACAATTTATTTTTTTGTGGTCTGGATACATGTACCACATGCTCCATTTTCATAGAGGTAATCAGGGTTAACCTTGGCTACTCAGCAAGGCCGAATCGACTTGTTGTACATTAAACCATTCAATCGTTACGGTTAACTCACGGTCAAAGTTCACTCGGGTCGACCGTCCGACGTACTGAGCATTTCCGCTCAGAGAATTGTTATGGCGAGCTCTGACGATGTAGTGGAGCGTTGTACCCCTCAGGGGGTGAGCTACAACACTCTACAACACATGGTGAACGCAGACGGACAGTATCTGTTCTGCAAGACATGGGAGCCTGATCTGAAGGAAGGCGAGAAACCAAGGTAACTTCCTCCACTTTGACTTTAAATAGTTACTGACAACAGGCAGGCATATGGCATGGCCAGATTCTAAATCAAGGTGCTATTCTCGAGTAAGTTGTGCTTTCAGTGTGTGAGTGCCCATGGAGTCCATAGAACTTAAAGGTTAAACATTACTTGATAAGTAAGATACATAAGTGAAGACATTCCACAGGTGTCTGCGCTGTGTTTTCTGGTTCCAGACACTGTTCCACACTACTAAGCCCCATGCGCACATGATTGTGTGCACATGGACCGAAGGTCGCAAATAGAAGTGTTTTGTTTACTTTTGTACGTGCAGGCGTGGCTTGCCCATATTTACAAATGCTGTGTATCCTGTGTTCAGGGACACAGATTGTCGATGTCAATGTTTTGGCCTTATTTACTTTGTCTTGCAAGTTTGTCATGATGTCAATCTAATTCAGATCTCTGCCCCATAAAAGTCAGATTAAATTGGCAACTTTTAACTCCTGACGGCAAAGATGCATTTCCATTGGGACAACACTATCTTGGCTATAACAGGGTATTGTGCTCGACATGTCAATATTATGAAATATACTCCAATATGTTGCAGACAGTACAAATTAACAAACGCGTTATAGCATTAAGGTAAACAACATCTTAATATCACTTCCAAGGAACCTGCACCTTTTATTAAGCGGTCCCGTTCAAAAGTAAATTGTGTGGTGTCACTAGCTGTCACCTTTTGCCCTTGAAGGACTGGCTTGTCATGGAAGCGGGTACAGAATAAAGCTGAAAAATGAAAATGAAAAATGAACCATGACGTTGTCTCTTCTTCCCTAGAGCACTACTTTTTCATGTACATGGCCTGAGGTGCCACTGTGGTCTACTATCCTCCATCTTGGCACGACTTTTCAATGGACACGGGATCCTGGTCTTCTCACACGACCACGGTATGTGTGCTTCTTAGTGTTGATTTTGGCATATCATATCAGACTGTACTGTGGGTATGTGATGTGCCATCTTTGTTGAAATAAACACGTCCCAATGATATGAGTTGTCAGTGTGTTACAGAACGATTCGGTGCAATTTCACAATTATGCGAGGCAGCTCTACTTATGTGTCTTTTTTTCTTTGACAAATAGACATCAGAATGTACAAAGTCTTCGATTAGATCTACGTTTCACAGTTAGCTCTTTTGTAACATTGAACGACGGTCTAAAACAAGACGTATCGTGTACACAAGTGGGCCATGGTCAGAGCGAGGGGATTCCAGGAGACCACATGGACATAGACGTCATGACCAGGGACGTCTTACAGCACATTGACATGGTGTCTGCCAGGTACCCAGGTGTGCCTATCTTCTTATCGGGACAGTCCATGGTGGGTCTAGATACTTTCCTACGTTCTGTCGTCTTTTTCGTTCTTCCTTCCTTTCCTCTGCCTTTGTTTTCTTTGAAATGTGCAATTGTGCAATATTATTACACTGAATTTGTCCGTTTGCAAGTACTGTAAATGCAGTAATGTTCGCGGTGGATTGATGTTCGCGGTTTTCGCGGTGACCACTTCACCGTGAACTTAAAACCACCGCGAACATTTTTCCATTATTGTATTAGACTGCAGTCTATGGTGCTACCGCGATACCAAAACCACCGCGAAAAGTAATTTTTCCCGCTACCGCGAAATTAAATCCCCGCGAACTTAAATGCATTTACAGTATTTTCTTTCAATGTGATCCTTCACAGCAGTGTCCCACCCTCACACTGGTGCATCATACAGTAGTACCACTGAACATTCATGTAACTCATGTTTTTGCAGGGTGGCCCTATTGCAATCCGGGCATCCCTGCAGCGTCCTGATCTATTTGCCGGGATGCTACTGTTGTCCCCTGCTATACGGGCCGCGCTGCTGGCAGGGATGGTAACGTATCATTATCTACAACCTCTATACTGATACTCTGAGCAAAGTTTAGCATACATCTATAAGTAGATGTTCTCAAATGTAACGTTGCTATTGGTAGGAATACCACTATTCAAGATATTTCATAGTTCAAAGTATATAAGCGTAGGTTTGTATGTTGTCAGGAAAATGAAGTCTATATGTTTTACCGTTTGACAGATCGTCATAGGATCAATCGGCGCCTGGCTGCTTCCAGAGGTCCGTGTGGGAGGGCCTCGGCCGCTACTAGTATTCCTGAGCAAACACCAGGAAAGTGTGAGTTATGTTTGAAGTTACTATAGCTAGATGCTAAAAAGCAAAGGGGAATGTAGGTTTACCTTAGACTGGGCACCATCCAGGTAGTAGTTCACTCCTATGTTCACTTCTGGACTCGGAGAAGTGACAGAATATAGTGTATAATGAATGTAAGAGCGAGAAGCGACTGTATATACATAACGTTATAGTGTATAATAAACGCCGGGCGGAACTACCTTCCAGATGGTACCCAGGTTAGGTCTACCTGTCATATCATGTATAGTTCGCCTGCGATGTAGGGTGAAGTTTACTAATCTCTCTTGACCGACTTTTTTTACTTTGCAGCAAACGATGTACGTAAACGATCCTTTCGTCTTTAAAGAGGGGATTAAGTTGCGGGCGGCATATCAGCTGCTTAATGGTAGGATACATTTCTTGTCTTCTAACAAAGAATAAAAATACAGAGCTTATTCTTTACACTGTGCTGGACGGAGGGAAATGTATGGTCTCATACATGTACACAAACAGACACTGTTCGGAATGTTTTACGGGTGACGTACTTTTCCTATTTGAGTTATATCATCATAATGTCAGCCCGGTTTGCTACACTTAACTATGTGTCCTATCATTCATTGTACAGGCTTGCTACCTTAACGTAAAAACAGTCTAAGCTACCTGAAATTGTATTTCTTTTACTAAGCCATCTTTTTTCCGTTCTAATGATGTGATTTAGGTATAAAAGAAACACGCCAACGGCTCCATGAAGTCGAGTGCCCATTTCTGATACTTCACGGTGAGAACGACTCCGTAACAGACATCGGCGGGTCCCGAGAACTGTATGAGCAGGCCAGGAGTCAAGATAAACAGTTAAAGGTACGTACGAGTACCGTGTCCGTATGTCTGCTGTTGTAGAGTGTTATGCATAATGTCATGATTGTTTACTTTAACTGTACTACTTACAGACCGAAAGTTTGAATGAAAACAAAATATTTCTGTCACGTGTTTGCAATAGTGGAGCACCATTAAATATGAAAAACCTCATCCCAGAGTCTCTTTACGTTTTGGTGATCAAAGTAAGCTTTTCAAACCGAAAGATCTAGATGTCTATGAGATGAAAGTCTAGATGTACAAAAGATGTTCCAACGACAGACTCTGGCTAATACCCCCCTCACATTAGGTGCGATTCGATCGGACGACGAGTCTGCGAGCTCTAATTTACGAGGAGGCATGACCCTGATGCCGACGAAGAAATGGCAGAGTTCCCCCTTCCCGTCAGGGTCATGCCTCCTCGTAATTTAGAGCTCGCAGACTCTTCGTCCGATCGAATCACACCTAATGTGAGGGGGGAATAAAGGAAACCAGGGGTGCGAACAATCAGCACCTAGGTCGTTATTGGCTAATTGTGACAAGCCAGCAGGCATCTGATTGGCCCTCATTGGTACTCGCATGAAAACAAATGGATATCTAATGGTTTACAGCAATAACATTATACGTAACATGTGTGATGCCCGTTGTCCACGCGGAGTGCAGTATATTTTCACTGCAAGACCGCACAGAATATACCGTATGATATCCCATCTCAGTCTCTTTGTCTCTGATGTTGTGTGTATTCTGCAGACGTACCCCAACTGTCTACACAACTTACTGCTGGAGACGCCTGACGATGTAGAGAAGGTTCAGAAGGACATCGTGGATTGGTTGTTACCCCGTGTGGACCGGGCACAGACTTCCTCCTCACATGTATGGTTATGAACTCTCATTACTACACCCCGTAAGGCGCGGTATAGCCCCAATCATCATATCGTTCCGTGCCAGTACTGCAGCCAGGCCACGGCCTTCTCGTTAGCTTCTAGTAGGTCCTGGTTGGAGGTGTTGGGGCTATACAGTATAACACCGTATGCCTCTACTACTAGTACAACTTCTACTACTTACGTTTATGAAGGTTAGACTTCCAGGTATACAATACTCAAATATAATTCAATTTCTACAACTGGATAATAAAAAACGGATATTTACTGCCGGATGTTTCGAGTGACATCCATCACTCTTCTTAAGCGTCACTGGTGAAGCTTCGAAGAGATTAAATTGTATTTGAATTCTTTTACTACTGTTACTACACATATCGCAGTCTTGCAACTGTGTTTATCCTCCAAAATATACCTGTATTCCTTTGATCGCAGATGATAGGTGTGCAACCATTGTTTTCGTTGTAAACTTATACTGATTTTTGTTGTTTAACGCACATTTTGTTGTCCAGAAGAAATATGTTGAGTCAATCAGATGAAGGTCCAGGGAACTGAATGACACAACGATTTTATTCCCGTATCGTTATACACGTATATGTCATATTGTAGATATCAGAGGTGTAATTTAATTCAATATAGGTTACATAGTGTTGTAGTATATGAAATGCAGTACATGTTTTACCATAGCCTGAGTAGCCAGTACTAGCCACCATTACAGTTGACTATGATATACGTATGATAATCGTTGTCTAGAATAGCACTAGTCTATGTATATCTATCATGACTAGTTTGACTGTAAGATATTGTGCTGCTATGTTTAAATCATGATATTCGATGTAATGACGCCAACTTTCGCCTGGCTTGTATATATCGTTCTGATAATTGGATTCAGTAGGGATTGTAAACATACTGGTAATATATGATGGTATACAATGTATCATATCAATTTCGTTATACATGTTCAGTTATACATGTAAATGTCGGTATACATGAGCAACAGTGCTTGTATTCTAATATCAGATTGTTTACTTACGTACGTAGGAGAAAATAATGGTTGTCGCGTACCAATGAATGGATCTAAGTCGTTTTGTGACATTAGATAAATCTAACCCAAATCCTGATATCAAAAGGGTTCAGATAAGCCTAAAACATTGACGACACTAGCTTCTCCGACTAGGCCTGAATAAAGGTGCCGCATGTAGACCAAGCACGTATTCGTGGTTCCAAGCAAGTCCTTGTTCCAAGTTTGCCATTTTTGGAGGAACCCTTGCCATATATGTATATGGGAAGACCCCACCACTACCATAATAGATACTTGTAATAATGTAGTACATAAGACCTTAAGGTGCACTCTCACTGCACTTGCGTCAAGCTTGCGTCACTGCGGAGTTCGTTCACTGCGTCACTGTTTTGTTATTTTCTTCGATTTTTTATAATTTAGATATTGCGTAATACGTAAAAGTATGACTTAGCAGACGACAAAATAAACAAAAAGTAAGAAAATTCGTTCTTTATCTCTGAAATTCTCTGAGTATCTTTCGAACCCCAAAGTGACGCAAGCGTGACGCGAGTGAAATGAGAGTGCACCTTTATGAAGAGGAAGCAAGTCGGTAATATGGTAGCTATTGCTTCCTGGATTATAATTAGGATTACTTCCTTTCATATATGAGACATTCTCCCACGAAGAACCTCGCCCACCTGTAGGTCCTGCCAAAGCGTTTCCACTTTTGTGGGCGTGGCCTCTAACTAAATTTAGAAGTCAGCCAATCAGAGAATTGGTTTCACCTTAAAACATTCAGGTGATTCTCTGTTTAGCTTGCAGCTGGGTAGAGGCCACGTCCAGAAGAAATGGGGACCTCAGTCAGGTTTAGCATATCCTACCCAAGCATATATATTGTGTAGGTCGTGGACGAAGCTCAGTAAGCATGATATGACCGAACAGGCCATTGGCCCGGGGGCGGTACGCGTTCTTGGGTACACATCATCTTCCACAGCTTGCGAGCAACTTCACTTTGTACTCTATTCTACAAAGCGCTTTACGCATCTTGTAGTGGGCTGCTGGCCTAGCTCAGTAAGATTTTAATTGTTTAACAACAGTATTTTCTATTTGTGTATCGATCACTCGGATTTTTTCTTATTGGCTGACTCTGCGGCGCATTGACCATGGAGCCTGTATAGATAGAAAAGCCGAGCAAGAAGAATGAGGACAAGAACAAAGACGAGCGTCATGAGGGCCATGATGGGAGATTCGGTAAGGTAGAAAACGAGCGATGCCAAACCCCCCACACCAATATAGAACAAGGGGCTAGGTAGAACGGGCATGGTCGACGGAAGAAACATGTTATTGACCATGGGTAGGTAGCCTTGTTGAGACCATTCCTTCACCTGCTCTTCGGTCCACTCTGTGTTGGCAGCGATGGGCGCTTTCTTATCTTTATCCTCTTCAGCTGTTGGCGCTGTCTCCTCCGCCACCTCAGTGGTCTTCTCTGGTTCTTTCCCACCCTCCGTGATCGGTTCATCGCTTACTGTCACTGCCTCAGCCTCCGTCACCGGCTCTGTAACTTCCTTCTCCGGCTCTGTAACTTCTGTCACCGGCTCTGTAACTTCTGTCGCCGATGTTTCCGTCGCTGGCTCTGTAACTTCCGTTGCTGACTCTGTAACTTGCGTCGCCGGTACTTTAACTTCACCTGTCGAATCTTCAACTTCCGTTGCCGGCTTGTCAACTTCCGTCATCGACTCTTTAACTTCTGTGGCCGGCTCTGTAACTTCTGTGGCCGGCTCTGTAACTTTTGTGGCCGGCTCCGTAACTTCTGTAGCCGACTCTTTAGCTTCTTTCGCCGGCTCTTTAACGTCCGTCGCCGACTTTTTAATTTCCGCTGTTGATTCTGTAACTTCCGTCGCGGGCTCCTTGCCCTCAGTCGTTGGCTCTTCAACTTTCGTCGCCGGCTCTCCTGCCAATGCTGGCTTATCCCCAGGCTCAGCCATTTTTGTCGGTGCGATGTCTTTAACCTCAGCCTTTGGTGCTTCTTGTTCTTTGTGTACACCTTCTTGAGCCTCGGGGATCTTCTCAACAGCAGCTAGTTGCACTTGGTGGACAACTTCTTGAGGCATGTTTACGTCCTCGACGGCAACCTCTGATACTTCCTCCATATCTACTACTTCTACTTCAGCAGCGTCAACTTCAACTGTAGGTTCTGCCATTTCTTCGGCCTGAACTGTTGTTGAGACCTACAAAAAATAATGTTCACATGTTTGTCCCACCTATTGACTGTACGTGGTGTCTGGACGAGACAACATTCAACTAAGAATACATTACTGCATTAACAGAATGTCGGAAACGCTAAGTCGCTGTTGGAATATCAAAACTGAAAGCTTTGCCCGCTGGTTGGTACGCTTCGTCTGAATGGACAAGAATGTTGTCTGGTTTGATCATACCCAATGTATTCTTTTTGTGAACTGTTGTGATTGCTTATCCTATAGAATATGATCGTCAATGACAAAAGTTATCAGATTATTCATAACAAAACTAACCTTGTCACTACCGGCTGCGGCTGGCTCAGGTATCTGAAGTGGTATCTCCTGTCTCGCTGTGGCTGCTTCCTCAGCTATCTCTTGGACAACAACCTCATCAGTAATCTGTGTCGGACGGAAAACACAACATGTCGACAAGTCAGTCATGTAGATTGAAAGCTCACTCTGATTACGCCTCAATTTTAGCACTTGACAATGTTAGATTGTATGATTGTCATCCTCCTAACGCCCGGTTCCCAACGGCATTAACACAGGAAGTTTTGACACGACTGTGGTTCCTCTGCGTAGGAGAATGATAATTGTATGTACTCGCAGAACAAAAGAAAAAGAGCAAAAAAAGAACACTTTGAGACTTAAAAGTCTTGGTGCATTTCTTATGGTTATTCGTACTGTCGAACAATGGATTTCCAGGCAGCCTGGACGTTTCTGCCCAAAGATTTAATCTGTCTATCACTTTCGGGTGATTTGATTCTATCAGTTTAGCACGATAGAACCAAACATCAAGTTAACCTCCTTGAGTGAATTAACTACTTCTTTTCCGATGTATGTTGATTCCCTTGATGCCGCAAGGGCCCCTGGGAATGGGACATACCCATTCCGCCATTGCCATATCCAAATATGACATCACTTCCGGGGACAGAGTCGCGACGGTGCAGCTGCCATTTACCATCGCCAATTTATTTTCAACACTTGAAGATTGCTGTGGGGACGGATAAGTGACCTAGAAGTTAAGGCTTATGAAAGACATTTTAATTTCTAAGGGAATTGTTCATTAGAATAGCTCATTCCTAAGATTCGTCACTTCATTGTCCATGACAGCAGTGGTATCGGATACATTATGGAACATTATGGCCATGGTCTAAGGGGCACTTGAGTTTGAAATAACAAAAACAAAAGAACGAGACAATATCAAATGACAGAGAAGCAAGAAACAAAGGTGCAGCAAAAGTGCAGAAAGGAAGGCAAAGATAAGAAAAGAACAATACCTTCGGTTCAACACTGGCTGGCGATGTAGCCTGGGTAACACGTTTTGTTACCTGACATTTAAGACAACGAAAAATCGTACATGAATGAAAAACTGCTCACTGACTTTCTTTATACACAACGATACCATACATCTTCTTACTTCTAATACATTATTTATTAAGTACTCGAAGGGCATAGAACAGTACATGCAAGTATTGGCAAATTGCGAGTCACATAAGAATGGAAAGGGACATATCGTCTTAGACAAATTAGTCTGCGACAACGCAAGGAGGTTGAAATATTTCAACCTCCTTGGGCAAAGCCACGCACATTTAGCAAGTAAGGCAAAGAGCAAGAAAAGGCTGATAAAGACGACAGAAGCAGTCTTGTGAACCAGGCATAAGGAGAGAGGATTGCTGTGGTATTACATGAGGCTCATCAGGTGAGTCTGGTGTGACGGGCGCTTCGGGCGATGTTTCCTCCGAAATCTCAGGTTCCGCCTAGCAAAGGAATATCAGCTGATGTTAACTGTTGAGTTCACTCAGTCATTGCTTTTTCTACCAATGAACAGTTTCAAGTTCACCCATGTAGCGTAGCATTACGTTCCTTGTAGTCATGTTTGGCTTTCTCCGTGATTTGAGAGGATTAAAACATTGGCAACTGGAACTATCTTGATAAACAAAACGTCATTACGGTCTCAGTTGGACCTCGGAATTTCGACCAATTAAGTTACATCGCTAATAAGTTCAACTAGTTCGTTTCATTCACTAGAACCTCTGACACAGATGCACGCGTGCATTCACTCCTTTACAAAACGATGGAAGTATATTTAGCTCGAACGTTAGTACAGGTCACGTCTTAGAATAGTTGTCACACTTTGTTACGACATACAACGCTGGCTATTGCATAGATTTATATAGGTACAATAGAATTACGTCCGGGTCAACGTACCACCCCATACAAAGTGATGTCCAAAAATGACAACACTTCTGGCGAAAGTCCCACATTGGATGTGTCTTGTTTTTTCGCTGGTACTTTTTTATGAACTGACGTTTCCTGTATTGTGGTAAAGAGGGATGGATACTGGAGTGATGTATCGACTGTTAGCATCAGCTCAGCACGTGCAACATGAATGTGTAACTGACACTAATTCAATGACTGTTTGCAACGTAATATGTAGTACCGAATAGAGTGCAAACTATGCTCATCAAAGTAACATTGTGACATTTTCAATACAAACTGTAGGTGTACATTGGGCAGTGCTAAGTGCTAAGTGCAACAGCTTAACATCATAGTCGTAAACAGTCTACTTAACTATTGCAAAGCGTTAGCGTCACCAACAATTTTCTATTTCTTTTTTTTCACAATGTAAGCCAAATTCAGATGCACGACCAACACGATTATAGTACATATACGTATACATGTACAGCCATTACAGAAAGTATTACATGGTAGCTGAAATGGAAAGTTGGGATTTTATCGTTTCGGGGAAGGTCAGGTTGAGGAATACCTGTGATTCGCCGGTCTGTTTCTGTGTTACCTGAGTCTCCACTGATGGAGCGTGGGTCGGTTCTTTCTGGGGAAATGCACGAATGAGGAAGTTCGCAAAGGAAACAAAGGAAGGATGAGTCATGAACATGGAAGCTGGAAGGAAGGAAGGGAGGTAGGAAAGGAATGGAAGGTAAAATGTGACGAAAAAGCATTGAATTACCGTTATCTGTGATACGGTAGGGACTTGTTCGTTGGCCTCTTGAACTACAGTCATCACGGGCGTCCCTCCAGCGGCATCGGCAGGGATCTGCAGGAGTTTTGTACAAAACGTTGAACAACGAGTATTCTTGTAAATTCAACAACCACCGCTAGGTGGCGCCGCAAAATAGCCGCGCTGCTCGATCAGCACCAAGGACAGGGCAACGTTGTCCTACATGCGTTGTTACTGTGGAGACTTGATGGCTGTAGCAAAGCGCCCTACAACGGTATACACACTTATTTTGCATCAATATCAGGTTCTAGAAACGTGTGCGGTTGTCACAGCCTCATATATGTATGCTGTAAAACCTACAAAAGGGGGCCGTAAACTGAGGTATGTTGTTAAAGCTTCAAATAGAGCATAAAGCCAAGCCTGATTAAATCTCGTTTATAGCATCCCGCCCTGCATCCGGCCAGCCTCTACGGGAGGGACCAGTTACACCCCTGGATAGCAGGGTTTGTGTCACACAGACTACATAAAACCAAGTTCTGAAACGATAGCAAGATAGCATCACAATTTTCTTTTCTTTTATCAATTACATTTTGATACCTCTTCCAGCCAGTCTGCGAAGCATACAGACAAAACTTTTGTTCAAACATCACCTGAGATACCTATGGCCATTACATTTGACGTTCGAGGTGGACTCGATATGTGAAATGAGTAGTTTAATAGAAGGAAATAGAGGGAGTGGCGATGGACAGTATGGTAGGCGCAGTGCGGTGCGGTAGGAAAGCAAAGGAGAGGGATACATGTAGTAACATCTGAAGGGTAGTATTAGAAATTTTGTCCAGTCCACCTCCAAGCTGTCAATGGAATAGCCTTCAGGTTCTTGTGACAGAGTGGAAAAGTCCACTTCGACACTTTTTGTTCACAATCACATACCGTTCCTGGCATGGCCACTTCCAGAAAGGCCAAAACATCATGGGGAAGTACTGCACGCATGGGGGCGCCATTGTGAAGGGCGTGTCTGTTATCCTGCTAGAATGATGTAGCAAAGTCGGGAAGACATCGTACTGTTTACCTCTGTGTTACGGTATGTGTATATAATGCGTGAGCTGTTAGGACACAGCTCAAGTTAACAAGCTAACAAAAACTCATACAGAATCAGTACACCTCGAATATGCACATACGCTAACTGTAACTGTAACTGTGCCAATGTGCATACAAAACAAGTAGTTACAATTGCATAGTTACATAGCAACATTGATAAGAGTAAATGATATATCTTGGAATACTTATGTTCAACACAAATCCAACGATTTTTGACAAATTCGGATAGAGTGGCAATAATACAGGCTTCTCCGGTGTTAGATCGTATGAAGAGTGGCATTTGACACTGACCTAAATTTCAGTGGAATGCTGCCAGACATAGGCTGAACGTGTCACCACGCATAGCCAAGTCGGTAAACATGAACGCAACCAGACAAGTATGCCGGCTGGCCTGACCTGCCCTACTTCAAGCGCACTTCAGAACTTAACAATGGCGGCAGTGTGCGTGTCCGAGAAATAGTACCAGTGACAAGCTGACAACTACATAATAGATAAGTCATAAGTCTCTCCGTCTTTTCACGAGGATACGCATAGGTTATGTGAATGAGGATACGATTTCTTTCACAAACGTTATAGATGCATCAGAAGATATTGAAATAGGCCTTGTTTTGTTAAAAAAACATACATTATATTATATATATACATTAGCTCTATGTGACTTTGGCTATAATGCCACAAAGTGCCGGCAGCTTCTACTGAATTTAAATAGTCAAATCGGAAAATATTTCTCTTATGATCGTTATTTTCTTCCTTCTGTTAATTGCCTTGAAATTTCTCTCTACCTTTTCTTTTCTCTGACATACCTTTGGTCGTGTCTCTAGAGCATCCTTCCCTCGAGCAGCCAGCACCCCAGGCTCCCCCGCGGGTGCAGAGGTAACGGCTTCTGTCACGGAGTCTGCCATAGTCAGGCTATCAACACTTCCACGGGTACAAAGGTTGCTGTCGATAATGAAAAAAAGGCTCACTGACAGGAAGCACATGAATACACCTAAATCGGTAAACATCTATCCAATGAGTAGGTGCAATGGCTCGGTCGGATCGCCATATAAACAAAACGTCACAGGCACCATCCCGGAAGTCTTCAACTTCTTGTTCAAGCAGACGTGTAAGCTGGATGAAAAAGTAGCAGAATTTGGCCAAATAGGGACAAATAAGTTGCCATGGGATTCAGTCAGTCTTTTGTAGTCTATCCGTCGACTGGTCAGTTCACTCCTAGGCCAAGGTCCTAGAAGGCTTTTATTCCTAACGTGACCAAAGTTCCCTATTACTATTCGAACAGGCTGAAGTCTGGTAGAGACTACGATCCCGGTCAGGGCGTTTAGGGATGAAATAAGTCTTATTTTGCACAATTTCACAGGATTATCCTGAGTATTGGGGCTGACAGGATCACGAAAAGCTATTCAAAAAGAACATATTGACAGGAACGTCAATTGAGGAAAAAAATAAGAATGATTCTTGGTAGAAACATCCTGTCAATAGCCATATGGACAAACGTTCTTCAAGGTTAGCAAGTATCACACATATATTGCATTGACCGTGATATCGTGACTGCAGTGAAAACTGAAACATGTATCGATAACCGCACAGCAAGGAAATATGATAAAAACGTGATATACTTTCGCAGGGAAATTTACATTCCAACGTCGCCGCCTCACTTGATAGAGAAATGTCATTTACGTGTCTGGTGGGGTGAGGGGGCAGAAATGGCATTTCTGATTAGAACTTTTGATACAGAAAGTTCTCCACATTGTTAGCAGTCATAGTAAATCCCTTTGCATGTACACCCGAACATATCTTCATACGAACCATTCATCAAGGACACACTAGTAGTATATTTGACATCTCCATGATGGCGGGCTGCCAAAGCCCTGCCCTACATTCACACAGTCCTAATGACTCAGAGACAGGCACGTAACCAGGGCATGACGAGCCACCGTGAGCTGGATTCAGCCAGTATGAGCTGGTAACACGCCTCTGTCAGCGCCATGACGATGTACCGAAGTCCTGACCAATATATTGATGAGAATAATCGTATTACCCCTTGCGCCGTTGGACGGGATATTGGAAAATGCAAAGGACATTGACAGGATGTTCCTTCGATGATCAACCATCAATTAGAATTGTTTGGCACAATTGATATGATGTATCTTTGCATTGTTGACATGATATCCTTGTCAATTGAAATTTACGGGTACTATCGACAGGGCGTCCCTGTCAATAAGATTGTTTTGCGACATTGACCGGAGGGCTGTCAATATTCTTTTGCAATAGACTGTTTGTTCCTTGTGAATAACATCTTAAAATGTAAAATGTTTTTTAAAAAAAAGCTTATTTACATTCCAGACATTAATTGCACCGGTTATTGTATTGATTATTTGCCGATTTAACGGTATTTTTGCTTCCTGGCAATAAGACTTTTTTATACATTTGACAGGAACATCCTGTCTATAGCCATGCCCTTCCAAACATGCGGTTGATATTCATGAAGTGTAGTGGGTTAAGTACTGGCATGGCCATGGATACTGGAAACTTCAACAGCCATGTCATCGTCTTTCTTGGAGTCCAAGGAAGAGATCATGAAACAAAGAATTGTCAGTACAAGAGGGATTACGCTTGAAGGCCAGACTGAGAAAGCATTCATTGTACAACAGGAGGACACAGGAATGTGCTGATTGGTTGACAAAGATTAGGGGTAGGTGAGTAAGGTGACCGTTCTGTCATGGGGAGTTGAAGAAAACAGAACGCAGCTAACAAACACTCGGACTAATAACTAGGTCTGTATGCCCAAAGCTAAGCGGTCTGCCTTAGTCCTCTGACCTACTTACTATTGACCGGGAGTAACCTATAACCATGGGCCTCATCACGTAGAGGTGCGCTGGAGATGACCTACATTGTACCAGAAAAACAATATCGAACGCCATTGAGAAATATATGACGTACCAAAGTTAGCTTTCATGTCTACCGTAGCAGCGGAATATTGCTGTCCAAAACGATGTCACCACCACATCAAAAAGGCACAACGTCGGAAACGAAAGTAACCAGTCGACCACGACAAAAATACAAGTAGAAGCACGTGATAGTTTACTCAGAATCGCCCTTGTTTTTTTTTTCTTCTTGATCTTGGAATTGAAGCCGGATACATGTGAGCTGGCCTACATGTTCGGCGTATGAAACATGAGACCTGCATTTAAATCAATGGCATATAGCGACCAGCTGATGCGCCATCTACAATACATGGAACACAGCGTAAATGATTGTAATGTATGTCATTAATGAAGAACGGTGTGACTCTAACAAGAATTGATAGCTGTTATTTTGGCTATGTGCTCCAGACTTATGAAATATTATAACGAAATGACTCGACCATGATTCATATATTGCTGGGTGTGCTTCCGATTCCCACCCACCAAGCCGGGCAACTGGTGTTATTTTTGGCAGGGGCACTGCCTGGTCAATGCAGTTGCCATCGGCTATATCCGGAAACACTCATTCCGGCAATATCACCTTCAAACAAGCCATTGCTTGAAACATACACAGTGACAAAAAACGACGATGATGTAAAAGAGATATAAGCCTTCATAGAGGTACGTTATCATAAAGCGTACTTAATCCACGAGTGTTTCGTCAGACTTACCAAGCCTGTTATGTATATATAATATTATATGTATTGTCACAACAGAAGGGGCACTGAATTTCACGAGTGTTTATATTTTCTAGACATCCAAATCCTCGACCAGGACAACTATAGACTAGGACATGGGTTATGTTTATGTTCACGACATTGCGATGACGTGCAATGAACATTCTTCGGTACTTTTTCAACCCGTTTTTGGCGAGGCCCAGCTTCCTGTGCCATTTGACTGTGCAAGCAGAACATGCCTGGTACACAGCGGCCCTTCTGTAGGTTAAACATTTCCTGTCTACAACCCGAACAAATCTGTTTGAAGGATCTATAAATGGTGGTACATGAATATATGCCATATCGATCACGTACACATGTATGGGTGTTTGCATTCAGTTACCGATACTGCAGCATGGTATCACATGGATACGTGCGTAGTGCAACCGGCGTAGGTTTTGTAGTACCATCCACACAACCATCATATACTGACAGTACATTATCCATACCATACATGTTCTACAAAACACAACAGGGATGGAAAAGACTGTGAAAATACAGACCTACCTATCCAACGGGCGCTAGTCAGCTAGTCGGTACCAGGCACTACAGCAGCACAGCACTGGAGTGACGTAAGGCCCAGAGAAGGCTGTTCGCAAGTGCGAAGTGCGCAGCTCTGTGCTGGGAGGTCATGTATCGGTAGCGACCGGCTTGCACGCTGGTTTAAAGAGTGACTGACAGCTGGTGTTTTCAGAGCGAAACGGCGCGCCAAAATAAACCAGCATGTCTCGCGGCTCTCGAGTAAACATGCAGACTCTGTCGGAATTGGGTCAACATGAGATTGACACAGGATCAAAAATCACGTTTTGTTATAATAGACATTCTTAACATCGTAGATACCTAGATGTTGGATCGAGATGGAAAGAAGATTTCAGTCCACCATTTCATATTGAATTTAGAAAGGTGTCACCATACCGCAAACATCTCAATAATAATTTAATGCCCAATATATAAACAAGCTTTGAGGCAAAAATGTGATGGACATACATGTATATAGCTAGCTGATTGTTCACGGTTACATCCAATAGTGCAAGGGGTCCTCCTACACTGAAAACTGTCTTTCGCGCAAATGAGTTCTGGTGGTATGCGGTTTCTGTAGTCACCAATATTGATGTGGTGGCAATACTAGGCCCGGGTCAAACATATAGGATGGATCGTGGTTCAATACATATGGAAGTCAGTATTCCTTTTATGAATAGAAACATAATGTTAACCTTCGAACCAGGGGATGAACAACGAGTGCACGGGTTGGAGGCCTATGGTTTAAACGTTACCTTCTAAAACTAATACCATATCATGCAGCCTAATGGTGTTAAAGACACGGTTTGACAATGCACTTTACCATCTTTTTATATTCGGGAAATATGCGCTAAGTTAAAAAGTCTCACATCGATTGAGGCATATCAAAATAGGAGAAAGAAGACATGAAGGAAGGAGGGGAAAGGAACTCTGAAGATCTGAGAATGAGCATTATGGTCTAGATGTCATTCGTATTTTCGGATATCTTGAACCTACGCTACGGGCCTTGAGGTGCCTGTGGGTTTGATTGTATGTGTGGGTCCAAATCTTGAATACAAATGTCGATAGCAATTTCGAATTCCTACCACTGTTTCTTTCCACCATATGCACTCTCTTCCCCCTCGACAAAAGCCAATAATGGTTACATGGTTTTGTATCTCACGTTCTGGAACATCATGAAGAATCATGTCTGGCGTCACAATATGGTTTCCAAGGTTCTTGTGAAGATCGTCCCGGACAAACAGGCCACACGCGCAAACAAATCGGCGAGATAAGTGGCCTGTTTGTAATACATATAAAAGTCATTACGATGCCGAATTCAGAAGAAGCTGATAAAAAACATCCGGATAGACAAAAGAGCACCACCAGCCGGCAGGTGACGGTACTGGAGTCTCATGGCTTCCTCCTGGGCCCCACTCTGGGTCACGGTTCGTACGCAGCGGTCAAGGCCGCTTACTCCAACAGGCACAAGTGCAAGGTGGCCATCAAGATCGTCTCCAAGAAACGGGCTCCTAACGACTACATCCAGAAGTTCTTACCCAGAGAGATCGACGTCATCAAGATTTTGAAACATCGCAGCCTGATCTGTTTCCTACAGTCGATTGAGACTACAAGGTGGGAGTCAAGCTCAGGTCGCTGTATTCACTACATTGTGGTGCGATGCGTCAAACATGTTCCAATACAATTCAATCTCTACAACTGGATAAAAACTGAGATTTACTTCATACCAGTTAATTCATCCCACATGTATAATACTAGATTCTCTGTATCCAACAACTTCAGACTACCCAAACCTAAAACAAACAGTGGAAAACGTACATTTCTGTACCGAGCAATTATGCTCTGGAACTCATTGCCATCTGACATTAAGTCACTGTGCACATTGTCCAGTTTTAAACAAGCTATCTCAAACATTGTCATCTAGACCTCTGACCTCTAGACACTGTACTCTATTGTACTCTATTGTAAATACTTTGTGATTGTTGTATTTTTTTAAATGTATGTATTCATGTTGATTGAACCTTGGAAGATTAGCCCGTGAGGGCTAAAAGGTTTCTTAATAAACAACAACAACTTCAGGACGTTTCGAGTGACATCCATAACTCTTCTTCAGTGCCACTAAAATGAACCGTTGGCAGAAACAACCTAATACATGTACATTTATCTAGAAAAAAGTGATGGATGCCATTGTGCTAAAAGACTTCGCAGTCTAGGACAACAGTTTTCAGTTTCTTTTAATCCTTTACTTCTTTTAAACATATGCACATCTATTATGACCAGTAAACCAATTCATTACCATTTCCGTCACAAATACTTAACTTTCCATGTGAAATTTGCCGTTATCCGCTTTGGTTTCGATTCTTCTTTTCTTTTCTAACATATAACACTAAACTGACATTCTGGCCTCCTAACTAGCCGAGTGTACCTGGTGATGGAGGTAGCAGACAACGGTGACCTTCTGGACCGCATCAAGGCCAAATCCTTCATCCCTGAACCTCAGGCCGGCCTCTGGTTCCATCAACTCTTGGACGGCATAGACTACTGCCACCGCAAGGGCGTGGCCCACCGAGACCTCAAATGCGAGAACATCCTCTTGGACGCTAAGGATCACATCAAGATCACGGACTTCGGTTTCGCGAGGTCGGACCTGGAGGCGGTGGACGGGCGGGCCAAGCTGAGTGAGACGTACTGCGGGAGCTACGCGTACGCGCCGCCGGAGATCCTGAGGGGCGTGCCGTACGATCCGTTCATCGCTGACGTGTGGAGCATGGGCGTGGTGCTGTTCACTATGATGTACGGGAGGCTTCCCTACGACGACTCCAACCACAGAACGCTTCTACATCAGGTTTGGTGGTGTCCTTCCTTCTATCTGTACCAACAGCGTGCGTTTGGAAGGATACAAGTCCCCGTAAATCTGCCTAATGCTTTTCAATGGGTATATCATTAGACTGCGTCAAATTGAGAAAGGCATTCGCAAAGTGGCGCAAACATAAGCTATCTTATATCGAAACTGAAAATGTTACATTTCGAGCGCGACCATTTGTTGGCTCATCTGGTCTTCAAACGAAAATGCGTCGCACGTCAGTGTGACTGTGACGGCAAGTGAAAACTGACTAAAACTCGCAAAGTTAGCGCAATTTCCTAGCGCAACTTGGCGCGGTCCAATGAGATACCCGTTTCTGTCTCGTCTGAGGCAAGCGACGATGGTACGTGTAGATGGAGCGTCTCTCATGTTTAGCAATAGAACAAGCTGTTAAGTAACGTTACTTATTGTTTTAGGTCCGGAACCCAGTCGTCTTTCCCAACGTGAAACACACCGTGTCAGAAGACTGCAAAACGATGATCAACAAGATCCTGACTAGCGCTAAACGTCGTCTGTACATCGACGGAATCCGCAGAACAGGCTGGTGCCGCAGGGTGGCGCCTACGCGTTAAGTGTATGTAGTACAAACCACTTTTTCTCTCTATCGTTCGCTTAGACCTTACAGTGACCTCAAAAAGGGAGCATTTCATCATTGTAATCATTTTTGTAAGTCCACTACAGAAATATTCTGCTGACATGCTACTGGAACTTATCGTTGTCTAGCTTGCAGTTTCATGGAATGTTACGGTATGTAGGGTTAGTTTAAACCATTAGATTAGTGCAGTTTGCTGGATTTGGTTTTCTTTTCTGTCACCAGGGCCAGTAAAGCAGAAAGTGGCAAAGGAGGGACAACAGAAGCAGTCAAAGTGTATCAGATTCTTCCCGAAAAAAATTAAAACTGGATCAAACACAGTATTAGCCTGTGCCGAAACATTGAATAAAGGATATTTGAAAGTCTTTGACCGCAGCCAGAGCATTCCTAGTCAGCCACGTTTAAAACGTTGATATCACAATGTTACATGCAACTCTAATGCAGGATACTATGTATTAAAGCATGTCCTGGAATGAGATTGGGCACCTCCATTTTGTAGTAGAAAAGAGACAAATGTAGACAAAAAGTATTTTTTCTAGTTTGACACTATAGCTTGTATGTCTAAGCCTCGACATACAAATGTTGAATGCAAGTTTACAACCACAATGTTTTGGTCTGGTTTTAAGTGACACGACAAAAGGTTGACTATCATCCCATAAAGACAAGACACTCGTTAGCCAAATACCAGGTAATACTTTTATTGCTACCAGCAAAGAAAAGAAGAATGTTCAATGAAAGTAGTCTTAGTACTTTAAAACATACAGTGTTCAGTATTTACATCTCCTGTTTCGAGCACAAGTATGAGGTCTTCAAACGTAAAACAAAATCTCACGCATGACACTTATGCCAATAACTCAGTAGTACAGCTGTAGCCACATTGTCGAGATTTTACACTGATAAAGGACAACCTGTTATTCTTGTCTACATCTTCCCAGTCTAGTACTCAAACATCAGATTCAGTATACTTGAGTTCAAGTAATGTTTCGTTTTGCTCTAATGTTTCGTTTTGCTCTAATGTTTGGCACAGGTTGCCTTCTGATAAACTTTCTTGTGCCTAAATTTGTTTATTCATTGTCATAAAATAGCAACTTCCGTCAATCTTCCAAGTTTTTTTTTATTTGAAAGCTAATGTCTTATGATAAGTCCATCTCTAAAAGAGAAAACTAAAAAATAGGTTTTTTGTTCTGAGGTTTGACGTATTCATATACCCAGCCTCAACTGCAAAATAATAGCCATTCCAACTCTGTACAGACAGAGGAAGGTAAGTGGTAGCTGTGTAGTTACTGAAACTTTGGCCAGGTTAACGCCTTGTAGGCTGTGTCTCGAGAACCACGTTTTCCTTTGTACAGTTGGCAAACTGTGTGACAGTGTAGAATCTAGTTTAAACATCATGACATAAAAGTTTGACCAGTACTTACAACCTGGCAGGTAATGAATGCCACCTTCAGTGGCAATTTGTACATTGTGTACAACCCTAGTTACAGCCACGCAAGTCAACATTTTGATGTATTTCCAGAAACGCATTGTCTACAAAATGTACATACATGTGATGTTCTTTGATTCAGCCTTTACAAATTCTTTGTTGTAATTTTTGTATCATACTCATCTATTATATTCAATATTACACCACTATCAAAAACACCAAAAAGTCAATAGATAACATGGGCGATAGGCCATCGAGTTTTTGTCGAAATCGCTTACCAGAGTGTGTAAGTGCACGATTCTCGGGAATCTTTCCGTGGACCGAGTACACCGTATGTAATAAGTGTACGATTCTCAGAAATCTTTCCGTGGAGTCTGATTTTTATTACAGCAAACTAATACTGATTTCAACAAAAACTCAATGGCCAACCGCCTATGTAGATAACAGAGGAAGCTGCATGTAATTACACGTCTAAATCTACCATACGAAATTCACACATCTACATACATATTCTATATGCTGTGTTCATCAAACTTATCTACACCATTCCTTGCATAATGAAGTCCAGAAGTAACCAAAACCAACATGGTGATACCTATGTTGTAAGAAAGACAGTTTAATATAAATCTGATAGAAATACAGTGCATAATATTAATAATACATACTGTTTTCAGTGGATGACATGAGCCCAACATTCTGTCTAACCCCTACCCATTCAGGTCAATACATTATTCAATGTAAAGTATAGAAGATAAAGGCCTGGCACCAATACTTCTAAACAGTGTCCACTTACTAGTATCATATCATATTTACAGTACCTACCACCACGAATCACAATTAACGAAAAGATACTGATACATAGAAGAAAAAGACCTCGATGCAGTGAGAGATTTAAAAAATTATACATGTATCTCATTACGCTGGTGGCTTACCTGAAAACAAACACTCAAGGTTGAAGGCAATTTGATGTCGATGATTTCCATGTTGGAGTTTGATATTGTACAGTTCATTTAGATTAACATGACAGTAGGGAAGAGGAGTTGATGTAAGAAACTGGACCGGTACCTGTTCAAGCCAAATCCATTTGTTAAACAAGAAAGACAATGTTGAGGGTAATACAGCCCAAGATATGATACGATGACAGTATTACCATAGACGTCAGAAGAGTCGTAAAAATTTCCCCACAACAGTAAGTACAGCTCATTCTAGATTCTTCTATCAACAACGAATAAGATGCCAGGACAAGAGATATCTTGAGTTTTCAACAACTCAAGTCGTACGTTTTAGGTAACATTAAATCTTCCTCACAATGATCTTGCTTCAGTAATTTACTGTACGCTTAACCTTAACCTAAGACCAGTAGAGTTTCTGGAATCAACTTTCCTCGACACTTCCTGCAGGCTGTGACATGGGGCAGGGGGATGTTTGTAGGTGCTCATGAGGCCCAGGCAGCCAGCTCTTTCATCTCATCATCGTCATCAGCAACTGCTGCTTGTGCTGTGGAGAAGACAAAATACACAGTGAGATAGGAATCATTACATATATGAGTACAAGGGTTGAGTACAGGCTGGTCATCTGGATGCGCTTTCCTTAAAATAACAAGAAATTGGACGCACGCCCTTACACTAGGGAGCAGATCCTCTGACAAGAATAAAATTCTGATTGACCAGGGTTGCCACAAGGCCATTTGTGGTCACAATCTTCTACTGTAACCCCTATGACAGTAATTTTGGCCCTCAGGATACCTTAAAATGCACCATCTTAACTTGAAATTCTTGAAAACTCTGCACCATGGAAGGTGGATTCCCATAAATGAGTCCAACGTTATACTCTTGAGTCCAAGTATATTCAGGTACAGAGTACCAGTATATTGATGACCTGCACCCAAATGTTTCTTTGCAGTATTGTATCTATACCCAGGACTAAGACATATACGTTGTTCTTATGACAATGACATGTACTACTGTAGTTGAGTATAGCAGTCTTAACTATCTGACACAGAAGGGAAAACGGGAACAGTTTGTCTGCCAACCTGCAGGGATCTTGTGACCAGGCACGGAGGGTAGTTCTTCTGATGGGGCGTTGATGTCCAGGAGTTTCTCATCCAGCTCCTCCTGTTCCAGCTCCTCTAGCTCTGCCATCAGGTCATCCTAAACAAAACAGACATTTTTCAAAATGCTCTAATTGTCTCTCAAGCTTGACCATTCCAAACAAGAGAGCAGTTACTCTGGACCAAGTTAATTGCTATGGTTTTATTATACAGCTGTACTTAGGTTTTCTTCATCTTGCCATTGATGACCTGTACCCCAAATATTGCACATGGTGTGTTTGTGTGTCTGTGTATGTATACGTAAAACTGGGTTTGAAGTCTCCCACAAAGTCTGTCTGCATGTTGCCTCCACAATGATGTTTATCAGGCACATCCATGTGTGTTTCTGCAGCAAACCAAGGCTGGCCAATTTATGTGTGCAAAACTTCATCCAATCTGTCCCTGAAAATCTTAACTTTTTGACATGAAATTGATGCAAATGTATGTTTGTAAGATTGCATTGAAAGATTGAAAGATTTAACTTAATACAATATCAACAATATCAACGGCATAAGCTCCTGACCAATGAGTTAGTCTGAAAAAAAAATCAAGGTGGATACAGCCCTGTTCCAAGCTTTGGAGTTTGGCCATAAGACCCATTGCAACATGTGACAGTGATATTGGCGGTAATCAAAGTTGATGCATGTTAGCAATATTATTGCAGCTTGACAATTGTCCTGTGATTGTTGCTGGCTGCCCTTGTACAGATATTGCACACAGATTGCTGCAGTGCTTCTGGATAACATTGTGCACCTCACCTCATCCACATCCTCCCCAAATCCCACTGGTTTTGAGATTGCGTCGGAGATTTCCTGAGCCAGATCTTGCTGTTCCTGGATGTCTGCCATGAGGTCATCCACCTGATCTATGTCTCTGTTAGGAAGAACAAAAAATGGCACGAGGCCATCTAACTACACTGTCACTAGAAAGTATATGTGGCCCCATATGACATGGAAGGCAGTCTCCAAACATTCAGGACATGTCAGATTTGAGTTATACAAACTTATAGCTGAAACTATTCTCAACCCCAAGAATTTTCTTGTACACTGAATGAAGTGTATGTCAGGCAAACTGCTGTAGAGTCTTTGCCAAGAGCAGTTCTAAATTTTGATTTTTGGCAAACAACCACACATGTCCTGAAATGCTTTTGAGGAGCCTTCCACATTTTCACGGGGAGCCCTGTCTTCTACAACACTGCCTCACCTCATCAACATCCTCCCCAAAGCCTACAGGTTTGGAGATGGCATCAGAGATCTCCTGTGCAATGTCCTGCTGTTCCTGTATGTCTGCCATCAGGTCGTCGACCTGGTCCACATCCCTATGGGCAGGTGCAGGGGTCAGAGGTCAAAGCAACACAGGGATCATGGGATAGGTGGGTAGGACAGGGGGGTGACAGTTCATGGTGGGTGGATGGAGAGGTGAGGGTAGGGGGGCACAAACATGAATGATGAGCAGACAACATTGGTGGACAACATGGGGTTGGTAATCATATGTGATTGGTGATGCAATAACACATTATTAGTATGTCTTACACACCTGTTGCATTCATTTCACAATTATTTTGGTACACATGCCATGCATATTGCCTGTTATGTCACGTTATGACCACTTGAGCTCTTAATTCCAAACTTTTTTTGTTGGTAAATCGATGAAACCTAAAATTCAGATTACTTGTGTACTGATATCTGTTCACATTGATTAGAATCATTGCACCATCATCTTCAGCAGGAAATTGAGATTATATACCACCACCACTTGTCTTGAGACATGATAAAACCTTTTTTATATTATTGACTTTGTTTTGCAAGTGAAATTGCTACCATTTTATTTACCAGTAGAAATTTTAGGCAAAAAATGGAACAGATACTAAATGACATGTTAGGAGAAATTGTCAGCTTATTTTGCATTATGCACCAAAAGGGCACAAGGGAAAGCATTAGACGGACATGCCATGCGCATCAGCACTCATGATCAGTGGCATCATAATTATATTGATACACACACAAACACAGAGGGAGAGGCAGCAGATGACAGGGCATAGGTGTTTGCATGAATACCTGCTTGGAGTTTGAGGGTTTGGGACATTGCACAGGAGAAGTTCTATATTGTACACTACTATTAGCCTGGGTACCAGCCAACTTCTACCAGGGCTCCTTACACTCGCTACCCTAAAAATACTTTTTAGGGTAGCGAGTGTAAGGCGTTGGCATCCCGGTAGAAATCGGATAGTACCCAGGTTACACTACTACTGTTGCTGGTTACACCAAAGTCATTATGCACAGCAAAATGCTCTTATCCACACAGACTACAAGAGCATGTGAGATCTGGGCAAGTAAAAGCTGGAAAAAAGGTGTTTAATGCCACCCAATAATGCTAAAAAACTTAAACTGGTGAGACTCTAAGACAGCATCAGTTAGCTTAGGTGCTACCCTAGTTGTTTTTTTCACAGCTCCCCAATTTATGTTAAGGGAGTAAGGGTGCAGTAGAAAACTAACTACAATGGCACCCAGGCTAAGAAACAGTATGATATTAAGCTGTAAATTACGATATTTAACTGAGTTAAATATTAATCAAATAACTGCCTAAACTGAAAATTCAGATCTAAAAACTGTAATATCAAAGATGACAAGAAACATGCAAATTTTAAGAGCCTGTAAGTGTAGACAAAACTACCAGCGATGTTTACTCCATGTTTTCATCATAAAACTTAAAGACACTGAGAAACTGTATGTGAGAACCGTTTACTGTGGTGGAATGCATGTGGACTCACAGGTGTTGATGAGCTGCTTTAAGAGCCTTTGCTGCATAGCCCATTGTCTTCAGCACTTCTGTGTTGGTGTTGGCATTCTCCAGTGCTTCCCTCTGGAACTCGATGGTGGACAGTGTACCATCGATCTGAGTCAACTGCTTCTCATAACGCTTCTTCCTCTTCAGAGCCTGCAGTGCAACTGGAACAAGGACCCCATTTTTTTTAATTTAGCATGGTAGGTGACAATCTCATGGAGGGTAGGGCCTGCCTTGGCATGTACTTACCAAGGCCCAAAGCAGTTTGTATTGGTATAACCAAGCCCTCTTTCAACCTCCTTGGTATAACCAAGAAGGTTGAAAAGAATCCCTCTTTTCAACCTCCTTGGTATAACTCGATGACATGTTCATGTGTTGGTTTATTAGTTAGGTGAGTCTTTTCAGATAGAGCAGATAGAGGTAGGGTCCTACAAGAGTGAAAGGGGGGTACGGAAAGGCATTGCTAATGTTATTAGTAATATAATGACGTTGCCATTGACAGGAACAAGTTGTCAATAGTGCCAAAAACTCTAATCGGCAGGAAGCTGTCAATAGTCTAAAAAGTATTATTGACAGGAACATCGTCAATAACTGTAATCGGCAGGAACATCGTCAATAACTGTAATCGGCAGGAAGCTGTCAATAGTCTAAAAAGTATTATTGACAGGAACATCGTATGAATGGTGTGAAAACACCCTGTCAACAACCTCGGTCATGTCATTAAATTTGATTTATGGCATGCTTGAACAAATAACAATTTTGTCACATTTGATGAATTTTCTCAGATATTAACATACAATTTCTTTCCACCACAGAAGTAACCCTTACACCCATCCACCCCCACCCCCTATGACTAGTCAACCCACCAACACGTACGTCATTAATATTCCCCATCATGTGATGTTGAACCAAGGGTTCACCCAACTCAAACATTGCAGTGGGAGGGGCGACAGACTACAGATTCCACAGGACACGCTAAAATCCATATGGAGTCTGGCTGGACGTGATCGGACTGTAACTTTAAGGCTCAGTCTAGAGATGTTTTCCTTCTAAATTCTACGAAATCTTGGTTAAATTGTATGATCCTCAAAACTAGAAAATTGCTCTGGAATGCTAGGTTTGTTCCTCATATCACAACAACAAAGAAGACAACAGTGGATATGGTATACTTCCGTCTTTTTGACACACAAAGTGGTAGATTCGTTAGAAATATCCTCAATCACTTGATCGAATTCCGAGCCGAAATCGAGTTAAAATGCGATTATATTGGTTTTATTGCACCAAAATTATTTGCTGGTGTATCTGGTAGAAGATCGGTAACCACTGCCGTTCATGTATCTGCATGTATCCAAGACCAAAACAACCAGTGAAACAACCAGTAAATTGTGATCAGGACGTTTTGGCACACGGCAACTTAAAGCTTAAAATCCACACTAGCCCATACAATAAATATCTTTAGACATAACATTACCTCTCTTGTTCTTTGTGCCGTTCTTTTTTGCTATCGCTAACTCCTTTTGCACCTTGGACTCCAAAAATTCCGATTTCTTTTCCAACATCTCTTCGGTCTCCCTCAACTTCTGGATGGCTTCTCCCGGCGTTGGCTGGGCCTGCTTCTTGCCACCACCAAACATCTTCGCTATGAGACTCATGTTGTCTGCCTAGTGTGTGGAAACCTCCTCAGAAGGTGTAAAAATGGTTAAATCTAGAGTAAAACTTCAGGAAGCTTGTCACAAATGAGTCTTCAGCAGAAAATAGTCAATGGCATCATCAGGGCAGAGCGCATGCGCACGGTGTGTTTAAGCCCATGATGCTTTGCGCTCATGTGTGAGTCACTTCCGGGTTTGACTCAGGACTAGCTGATCAGCTGATTGATCTTCAACCTATAATTTGTTGAAAGACAACAACAACAATTGCAAGTTGTCGTGTTATACTTCCTCGAACGACAGATCAGAGCACACAGGAATGGCTCAAGGTAACCTGCGTATATTACTCTTTCGATCTAACATACTTGCCTGAGCTCAGCTCCAGGTGACCCAATATTCAACTTGAAAACTTTTATGCAAGTGTTCAGATAAACCACTTTCTTTAATAGAATGAGTCATAACCAACTTCCGGCTTGCTATAGATCTCACAGATACTTAATTACACTGCAGAGTGCTCTGTGTATGCGAGAATAAAATTTTAGCGTTTTACAGACATCATGAATATTCAAAAAGTTGGTGAACTTTATATGTGACAACACCCCAGTCAATATATGGACTTTCTGAAGTTGTAACAAATATGTGAATCACAATTGTTCAACCAATTCAGATACCGTTTCGCATAAGAGACTAGATTTATGTCCATATCAGATCAGTCCAGCATACTAGTACAACTTTAGTCGACATACTCATAGGTTAGATATAAATGATATTCAATGTACCCAATTAACATTTGGTTTCAAAATCCACTTCTAAAACACCATATTCCGCATTACTATTTTCCTACAGCTCAGCCAGAACAGGACCTTCCCCATGTCCCATGGTCAGATATCAAGCTGAATGAGAAGATTGGAGAGGGAAGTTTTGGCACTGTGCACATTGGGACACTGAGAGAGAAAGACATGGTTGCAGTCAAGGTGTTGGGCTTTGAAGAATATCCTGTAGATCTCGGGTAACAATACATTATATACCTGGTGAAAACATTCTTTCTGTGATTATTATTAAGTTATGATAGCCAGATTGATATGTCACCCTTTTGTATACCTGCATTAAATTACAGTGAACCATCCAATCTGCTGGCTAAGAACTTAAGGGAGGAGGCACATGTCATGCTGCAGATACAAACAGAAAATGTGGTGAAACTGATTGGAGTGTGCATGGACAAAGGTAAGTACATACATCATTTACTCTACATGTTGATTGGTGCCTAAATGTTTACTTGTCCATCCATTTTCGGATAGTAACTTTCTCATTGTACACAGTCACATTCTGCTTATTCTTCTTTGTACATTTTTCTCTGGTTATGCAATACCTCCTTGATACTCTTCAATATCTTCCTGTTGGCAACTTACAATTCAATTCATTTCTCCACTCAGGACACTATTCCATAATCATGGAGTACATGCCTAGAGGAACCCTTCCACATGTACTGCAGACTCTAGACAGGCAGCTGTCCTGGCCAGAACGTCTCCTGATGTGTCTGGACGCTGCCCGCGGTCTCAGGACCATCCACCATCCACACGGAGGCTACCCTGCCAGGCTGCATGGTCATCTCAGCTCCGACGCTTTCCTGGTCAACAACGATCTCAGGGTCAAGGTGTGTGCTATATTCAACTATCCCTAATGTTACTAGAGAGCTTATACTTTATAGAACAAAGAAGTATCCACCATGGACATGTGTGCATCATTCTCCTGCACTCATCCTCGCCCGAGTTCTATACAATACAATGTATACCTATAGTAAACCAAGCTGAGGTTTACACTTATGTAGACTCTAACCAGCTGTCACAGTGTCAGCCAATCAGAGAACTGACATAATGTTCTCTTTATATAAAACCAATACTATCAGTATGCTTAAAACTTTGCTTTAGAGACTTTATGACATACAATCTGCAGGGCTATTGATCTTAACAACAGGGCTATCTTCTCTATAACTTTGTAGCTATCTGACTTCTGCACAACCAAGACAAGGTCATCTATCAACAAGAGGAAACGTAGCCATCGTCGCAGGAGCACTGTTGCCTACCTGGCACCAGAACATCTGCAGGCGATCCATGAAGCTGCAGATTATCCATCTGAAGTGTACAGGTATGCCATCATGAAATATTGGAATTGCCTTTAAAGTTGCATGGATTGCATTTCAGAGTAAGGAGACAATGGAGCTCTCACAGTGGTTTTTGGTTGACAGTTGAAACAGCAGGATAGGTGGGCATAAGACAAAACAAACATTTTTGTGGTGGTTTTAAGTGTGCAGTGAAGACGTTACAGCAAAACCTGCAAACATTAAAACACCACAAAAGTTTCAACATTTACTGCATGCTTGTACAAACTGAAAGTAAGAAAGATGGACAGTTAAGAACCTCTTCGGACAGTTTGTCAGTTTAGAAACTCTTTGGTCATCAAAGTCTGAAAATATTAGACATTAACATACCTTATTGGTGCCGTTTGATACAATTTACAAAGGTTGTATTTATACACAAGAGAAAGTCCTAAATATCACATGTCATTTCTTTACAGTTTTGGTGTCATCATGTGGGAGATAGTATCCCAGAGAATAGCACACCAAGGTAGGAACCTAACCTACTAGTCTACTTTGTAATTCAAGCTCATGCTTCAACCTGAAGTATCACATAGATTATTTTCAGTTTTTCTAATGAAGTTAGTTAGTTAAACCATTCCCATGCCTGATGGTGCATAGGGCGGCACCCATCTCTGTTTCTGTAGCCCTGGGCCACACAACGCAATCACTACAGCAGGGGACTAGTCCACTGGTAGTGGTGTGTGTTCAACTTCCATACTCTTTCCCGAATGCTGAGTGCTAAGCAGAGAAAGCAGCATGTACCATTTTTAAAGTCTTTGGTATGATTGGCTGGGGAACGAACTCACGACCTACCGAATGCAAGGCGAACACTCTAATGAAACATGAAGAAAAAGGATTTTTTTTCAAAATGTAGCTATTTTGTATGTTTTTTTGTCTTCACTAGAAAGACGAGGAGTGAATGAGTCAGAAATCCGCAGATTTGTGCTGGATGAGAAAAGAAGCGAAGACTTACCAGCTGACTGCAGTCCTCAGCTGAAGGACATCATAGACAAATGCAGAAGCCACAAACCATTGGATAGACCACAGATGACAGGTAAATAGACAGGAGATAAAGATGTTTACATTAGTGTAAGGCATTGATTACTTATGATGGAAGGAATATGGATTGTTTCTAATAGTACAAGAACATCAAAATGTAATACCCATTTTCTACTATGAGGCAATTTTGTACTTATCTCAACAACATAGCTGAGGTATTGGAATGAAAGTTTATCTGTGTCAGTAAATGATATCATGAATGTCAAAGATGAAATACTTTCAAATCTTATTGTATGTAATTCTGAGTTTGTGGTTTGTTTTTATTTTGCAGATGTAGTGACAATCTTGGAGGCTCTCAGTAGTTCTTGTTCTTCTTAACAAGAACTTATTGTGCCTGGGACAATGTTAGTAATGAAACAGACTTCCACATCTACTGTACCAGAATGAAGCAGGGATCCTCATCTACCTTGCCAAATTTAGAATAAAGCAGAGATCCTCATCTACTCTACCAGAATATTATCATGCAACTTCCCGTTCACAATGTGAATGTTTACTGTGTATGCTGTAAATAGCAACAAGTGTATGATGGCCTTTTTAAGCTGTATGTTGTAAATAGAAGTGTGGTCACTTATTTGTAGTTGCAAGTCTTCTATACAAATGCATTCTCATCTGTTACATTCCCTAGATGTAAACTGCATAGTGATAGCCATTGTATTTATAGGTTGCCATTAATGTGTTATAATTAGGATATAAAAGTGTGATTTCTAAATAAAAAGTTACTCAAGGATTGAAAACATTTGAGCTTCTTCTCTTTCTCAGTTTCAAATGTCAAATGTTGGATCATGCAACAGAGCGAGTTTAGACAATTTCCAAATTGATTATGCAAATTAGATTCGAACTCGAGATATCAAACCCAGAACTTCCACTGCAGTACCATAAAAAGCGCTAGGGAGGCCCAAATCTAATCGTTTCCAGGTCGCATCAAGACCTACCCGCATACCAAATGGGTTTACGGAAAAGGCTGGGCTGGCTATCACGTCGGGCTACTTGGATCTACGAAAGCCCATTAGTACAAAAACTGTTTTAGCAGTATGGCCTGTTTGTGCTCAATGAAGAAGCTGTAGCCCAGGTAGACAGCCCAGTCTTTTCCGTAAACCCCATACCAAATATCAAAATATAACGTTACAATCCATCCAGGCGTTCTCGTGTTATGCTAATAAGAAAGTTGCCCCTAGATAGAAATTAGACTACACATTCTTTGAAGTTTAGTACGTCAAATATTTTTTTAACCTTTAATGCATGATAATCGGAGTAAAGAGTAGTCTACAAAGCAGAGATTTTGAGGTAGCTGTTGTTCAGAATGACTCCATGGCGTTCAAGAACCGAAAATTTGTAGTGTTACATGTACGAAGTTCAGCTCCCCAGCAGTAACTTTAGGTGTTTCCCAGTCTGAATGCATTATAATAGAAGCCCACAAATCCATTCATTGAGGGTCTTATTTAAACAATGTCAATCTAGGATGTCATTGTCATGACGAACAAAGACCCAGAGAGAAAACTAAACAAACATGTCATTAAAAACATTGCCATAGCGACGGTGGCCTCTGACTACCATTCTTCCCTTGGAAAGTTTAACGTTACAATCAATAAATTTCATATAAGATCATATAATTTTTGACGAATCCCGGATTTGGCACATTTCCCCGAAATTCAGAGACTCTATGGTATGTAATAATGTGCTTCTGAAAATGGTTTGCCCTTAACGTCGAAGAGAACTTTCATTTTCATTTTTGAGAGTTCCAGTGGGGTCAAGCTGTCAACCATACATACATGTTAGGATAGTGCACTTCAGTCCGTGAGTTTGTATCCCATCAACCTTTGCGGGACAGACCACACAGTCCTTCGGTTCCTTCCGGGTTTGTCGGCCCGGGACCAAAATCATATGGTGAGACATTAATAACCTGTACTCCCGTTTTCAAAAAAACAGCAACTTCACGCTGCATGCGGTAACTACACACGAGAAAATGGCCACAGGAGGTAAGTGCCTGGAACGAGGATTTAGTTCTGGACAGTTTGACTTTGAACAACATGCAGGTCACGGTCATGGGTGAAAGTTAGATCAGTGTTTTTTAACCTCCTTGGTTAGATATAATATCTAACTTACAAAATTTTTTCTTGTCAGTCCAAAACCAACTGATCAAACAGAATCTAACCATTTACAGGATACTACTAGCACTGTACTAGCACTGTATATCATATCTCATCCTTCCAATTGGGAAATGATAACGTTACATCAAGGTACTAGCTAGATCTTGTAACAGACTGTCGGAATCCCCTGCCTTGTAACATTACATTCCAATACATTGATGCGATGCATCCTTGCTTGCGGCATATTTTTCTCACCAGCATGCCTGAATTCAAACTATAGGATACTGTGTTAGGGTTGTCATAAATTGCTTCAAACTTGAAAAGTAACGATCAATGGCGTTTCCAGGCCCAGTAGTCTGCACACCCTCCGACGACGTTACCTTCATCGCCAACAAGGATATTAGTGTGAAGGAGGAAATCGGAAAGGGCACGTTCGGCACCGTGTACCTGGCTAACTACAAGGGTAGACAGGTGGCTGTCAAGAAGCTGGGGTTTGAGGACTACCCGTGGCGACTACCGTAAGCCTGGCTTCACTTTTATCGGTTTGGTTCGTTCTAGAAGCTACCAAGACTGAAGTCAAATCGCGTTTTTGTTTGTTTGACTGTTTGTTTGTGCGCGTGTTTGTGTGTGTGTGTAAATAAGATAACACTAGAAATTGTGGTGTTGTGGATTAAGCTTTCTATCTATTCAATCATAAGTCTATGGCTAGTTGCATCTATTTTAACACACAAATCTACATCGGATTGTTTATAATGACATGTGGATTACCATTGCAATTGAAAACAAGCAGTGCACTCTTAACTTGGCTTTTTTTTAAATGGTGTACAGCGAGCCGGCAAGGATTCTACGGGAGAGTGTACTGAAAGAAGCGGCGATCATGCAGCAGATACAGACAGAAAATGTGGTTCGGCTGTTTGGTGTGTGTTTAGAACCCGGTAAGCAAAGTTGTAAAATGAGCATGCTGAATCTGACATACATGTAAACATGGGACGATACAAACAGCAAACAAAAACCTTAGTATTATTGCCAGGCTGGGTTTCACAGATATTTCAATGGCGGTCTTCATTATACATGTACATTTGTATATAAATGGATGAACTTTATTGGTCGACAATCTTGCATAGCGTAGCCTATGGCCTATTTCATGTGAATGTTCAATATGTCACATGCCAGGCCATCTGAAATAAATCTGAATCTACACGGCTCATCTACCCTACATTCAAAACTACAGGATATCGACGGTACATTATAGTCATGCATGGATGATTTGGTTTCGCTTTTGGAATAAAGTACAAAGAAAATGGCCTATGTAGGCGGGTATAGGAGTTGGACATGTTAACAATACATAGAAAATATCAGCCTTTGTACCAGATGAAGTTCGTCTTAGTGTTATGTGTAATGTACCAACTGAGTCAGGTGGTACTATGCTTAAGACCACACCCGGTGCAACATGAAGCACTGTGACACCTTTTTAACAGCGCTGTATGTCTTAACACAGCAAACTACATCATTGTCATGGAGTACATGCCGGGAGGTTCACTTCTCAAGCTGCTAGTCAGCGATACGCCCTTGACATGGACACAGCTGCTGCAGTTCAGCACAGATGCCGCCAGAGGTCTCTGTGCCCTCCATTATCCAAAGAGTAACTGTCCAGAGAGAGTTCACGGGAACTTGACCACCTCAACATATCTCCTCGATGCCAACATGCGAGTTAAGGTATGTTTGTTATACTACACTGCTCCTATGTCACTGTAACGTTCCTATTTGTCTCGTGTGTTTCTCACACGAGTATTCTTGCTTGAGAATAGTGATACTACAATCTGAAGCATGCGGCTGACGCATGATTTTGTATTCGCACAGCTGTCAGACTTCTGCACCACAGAGACAAAAACGTCAGTCAAAAGATACTCCAAGTTCCGCCGGGGAAGAAGCACAGTTGCTTACGTTGCCCCGGAGAATCTCAGAGATATCAACGCACGGCAGACGCCGGTCACAGAGGTATTTAGGTAGGTTCTGCACATGTGCTTGGCATTATATTGCAGGTGCTGTGGATTTAATGACAAGGACAATTCCGTCTTTGTAGCGTCTTTGACTACCTGCGCAACCTTTTTGTCTACCCTTCTATCTTCTTTATCCTTATACTTGGACCTATAGTCCTTGGTGGTAACGAATTGGGGTAACCATGCCATGGCAGCGAGTTCCACATGTACACTTGTGTCTGTTATTCCGTTTTCCAGCTTCGGCATTGTTCTATGGGAGATAGCGAGCAGGAAGCTGGCACACGCAGGTATGTTTACAATCATTGCGTTATATATTGAACACGAATTTATTGAATAAAGTCAATGAATATAACGTTATGATTATAATCCATGTAACTTTTTGTCACCCGTCTACTTATGCGTTTTAGCAATAAGATACCAGGAAAACGAGATCCACAAGTTCGTCCTGGAAGAGAAAAGAAAAGAAGACATACCTGACAACTGTAACAGCTTTCTCGCCGCCATTATAGACAGATGTAGGAGTTTCGAAGAAGGAGGACGGCCGTCAATGCTCGGTAAAGAGCTTTCACCACAAGTCTCTTACAGAAGTCAAGTACATAGCCAGGGGAACACTTATGAACACAATTCATTACGTGGCAATAAAAAGTACTTCAGATTTGTGTCTTTTGTGAAGTAGAAGTGAAATGTGGCTATGTATGCAGAAGTGAAAATTGATGTTATGAGGGCAACATTAATATTTGTTATTACGCATAACGTCATGCGTATTATGTATAGTTTTTTATATGTCATATTCCGCTTTTTTTTCTGAATTCACGTTTCTTAAAGACATGTCAAGAATAGTTTATTTCATGATTTTCCGTTCGTCTGTATTCTATTTGCAGATGTGGTTAAGCTGCTGGACAACGCTCTGCAGAACTGTGAACCGTCCTGACTGGCTTTCTTATTCACCATCAAGGGGGAATGAATGGGTTGGAGTGAGGTGCGGTACAATTGCAAACCGTTTATGTTTGACACGTGCGGTAGCTTGTTGCATGACATGTACAATCACTGCAAGGCATGAAAAGCATCGAGGAGACCCATATGCATAAGATTGGGTTTATTCGGGATAGGTGGTCACTGTAGTCTGTATCCTTATGCTTGTGTCAATTGGAAAAAATATAGTTTGTTCTTATGTAAACATAACGTTAGAGGTGACCATCGTTTAACATGTTTAACCAAAGCTCTTTGGTTTAACTGTATATATACTGTCATAACCATATATGCACGTGGTTAGGTGTTTTTCTGAGAGTTAACGATAACATAATGTGTACTGTGAAGCAGTGTCTTTTCAAGAGTTTATTTGCAACAATATTAGATGTTTCAATGTCATTTTGAATTAAGTACGACAAAGTAATTACACACTTCCTCATTGATTGTGTAAATGAAGTCATAGTTTTCGAATTTCATTGTAAAAATCTGTGTCTAAACTATCTGTATACCGAATATCATGGAAAGTCGTCGTTCCTTTGTTCCTCCTCGTAAATATAGTCATAAAACGTCCCTGCAGTTACAGGGAAGCTGCTAGGTGACCCAAACCTACACAGCTTCGTCCCGTGTATCATAAGCTAAACGCAACCAAAAAATAAACAACAAGGACATAGTATCTCCTGGTGAAAAGATGAAACAGAGGAAGTTCTGCTGTAGTACTAAGGTCAACAGGGGGAGGTAAATACAGCATGAGCCGAGCCCGTGCTTTGAGAGTAAAGGTGACCAGGGTAGCCTCCTTGAGGTGACTGACGTTAACGGTTTAAGGATCGTCATCGACGCGGATAAGGCTACAGAAAGGTGCATTTGAGAAGTACGACAAACGAATATGTTGAAGTTGGGTAAAATCTTCAAAATAACTGGAAAAGTTGTCAAGTTGTGTATGTGCGAGTGTGTGTGTGATTTAATTTTGACGCCCATGGAGGCCATGCGGGGTCATCCGGAACTGCAGCCGACTCACCCATACAGCCAGCTCCAAAGGTCATGCGCATTTATACACCCACTTTGCAAACTTCACAATCTTACAGCAACTGACACGAGATGAAAGTTGACTCATGACACTATCACATAGCAAAGTTATTACCCGACTAGTTTTCATGTTAACGCATGTACACACGGTTCATGATTTCAGCCGCACTACTTCTTTACCCCACCGGGGGTCGCGGATAGATACTGTGCTCTGCGGCCGTTACCTACGAGAGAGAGGAGAGTCTGATGCTTTCGTGCACTGGGCGACGAAAAGCAGGCATTAAGGTACAAAATATATCGTTTGAAGTTAAGATCAAGATATGGATGTGGTGCTGATATATTTAGATACATACAAGATAAGCTGAAGCTTTTTAAAAGAACATTTTGCTACAGTAGCTGTGTCAAATTTCGTGTTGGGAGAAGGGGGAGGGGGGCGAGAGGAGTTGAAAAGTTTTGTCTCGTTTATCAGCGCAGAAAGTACGCCATTTCCCCTATCGTGCATAGTAAAAGCTACATGTTTATTGTAGTGTGCCGTTAGGTTTGAAATAAACTGACAATTGTTGATGATGTTTGTTTGGCATGATTGTTGCAGAGGATGTTGTAACATACAGCTGAAATTACGGAAACGTTAGATACTGTATGGGAAACTACTAGTACTATTTCAAACTTAAAGGATTAATACTTTGTGTTTTTTTTATTATTGATAGTGATTTTCTTGTGCAGCTGCAGTTAATGAATAGTCAAGCTTTCTTGGAAGAATATCAATGTATCATTCCTATGGGACTACCATTTTATGCCCTTCTGAAAGATGAGTGCATTACAAACTGTAACTGTGAGGCTGGTACCAATTGAGCTACATTCCTCACTAACACTTCACAATATGCATTATGTATACTAGTTATTAAATAAATAAATGTTATTAAGTTGTTAGACTACTAGTGATGTTGTATGCAAAGTTTACATGACATTGTTTTGGGATGTGTTTCAGAACAAAATGGCTGGGAAAAAAAACAAATTCTTTGAAGACCTTGCAGAGGTGTGCCCACAGATGGTTGGCCGAGAGCTTTATTTGAGCTTGAGACCTTCAGTACCTGAACGCAAGTTCGTACTTTTATCAGGAGGAAGGATCAAAGATTGTCACACTGAAATTATCTTCAATAATTAACAGACTGAAATGGCTCAGGAGCCTTGCCGAAACAGTCCCTGAAATCAACGCACTGAAGGAACAGCAGAAGTGTTTTAGCAGGATTTCTCTGGCAAACTTCTCCTACACACTTCCAGGGAGGTCTGGATGGAGGCTGGAGAAGATAATGAGATACATCAGGATAAATGAGGCCACAATGATTGATGTAGAGATGTTCTTTCAGCCACTAAAATTCGGACTCACGAAGCAAGCTAACTCCTCGCAAGAAGGACGTAACACTATAAAGTCCTCCAAGCAATCAGGACATGCAACTGCGTCGATGAAGGGAAAAGAGGAAACAGTGTTACAGAGAAGACTGTTTAGCAACATCTTTGAAGATCTCGTAGGTTCATGCCCAGAGCTTGTTGGACGGGAGTTCTACTTGAGCTTCAAACCGCCAGTACCTGAACGCAAGTTTGTGCTTCTGTCAGGAGGACAGATCAAAGATTGCCACACTGACGCTATATTTTTAACCAGGGGAGCATGGCTTAAGAGCCTTTTGGATACAGTCCCTGAAATCAGAGAACTACAGGCAAGCCAAGCTGATTTTGCTAGGACCTCTCTGGCGAACTTTTCCTACACACTTCCAGGCAGGTCGGGATGGAGGCTTAACAAGGTCATGAGGTACATCAGGTTGAATGAGAACAAACGGATTGATCCAGAGATGTTCTTTCAGCCTTACACAGTGAAACGTGGACGCAAGAAGAAAGCAAAGCCCCCACAGGACAGTCGTGACACTGACTCAACTCAGCCTCCTCAAAAAAAAGTACGCAAAATGAAACAAGCTGAGCCCCACAAGGAAAGCTGTGACACTGGCACAACAAAGCAAGCACAACGTACAGCCGCATCCATGGAAGAGAGGAAAACAATGGTTCCGAGGAAACATTTTAGCAACCTCTTTGAAGACCTTGCACAGGCATGCCCAAAGCTGGTTGGCCGAGAGTTTTATTTGAGCTTCAAACCTACAGTACCTGAACGCAAGTTTGTACTTTTATCAGAAGGAAAGGTCAAAGACTGTCACACCCACATTGTATTTGACAGCAGAATGAAATGGCTCAGGAGCCTGGCTGATACAGTCCCTGAAATCAAAGTGCTGAAGGAACAGCAAAGTACTGGTAGTTTTACAAGAATTTCTGTGGCCAAGTTCTCCTACACACTTCCGGGAAGGTCTGGGTGGAGGATGAACAAGATCATGAGGTACATCAGAATGAATGAGGAGAAAACGATTGATGCAGAGATGTTCTTTCAGCCTTACACAGTGAAACGTGGAGGCAGGAAGAAAGCAAAGCCACCACAGGACAGCCATGACACTGATTCAACAGAGAAACTAAAACACACCACTGAGTCCATGAAGGAAAAAGAGGAAAATATCAGTGATGAGTCCCTGCAAGACAACCAAGTCACTGACTCATCAAAGAAACCAGAACACACCACGGAGTCCATGAAGGACAAAGAGAAAGATGTGAGGGACAAGTCCCCGCAGGACAACCAAGGCACTGACTCCAGGAGAGAACCACAAACAGCTGAGTCAATGAAGGAAAATGAGAAAACTGCAAGTGATATTGTAAGACATCTCATCAACAGGTGGCAGAATGAGGAATCTGAAATGGATCAAAGAAATACTGACCCCGATCATTCTTATGCAAGTAACTCTCAATCCAAAGCTCCTTCAAGTTCTTGTTCACAGCCCACTACCTTAGCTGAGGGTACGTGGTTCAAAGAGGGAGAGTCACTTTCACCGGAGGAGCTAGTGCTGTATGGGTTGTTATTAGTTAAAGGACAGCGGCCCTCCCAGGGAAAGAGGGCTAAACTGAACTGTTTCACCCCACAGAGAGGAAACAAAGGAGGATTCACCTCGGTAGCAACAGCTGCAAATCGTGTCTCTGCTGCCAGTAAATACAGTGCAGAGGGAATCAAGACCTACCTGTCACTGGCACCACATCCAGTAGGAAGGTACAGAGGCAAGCTCAGATGGGAGTACTTTTTGCCAGACATACAGAACCTTGTTGAGAAACAGGGTACTGATCTCAAGCGTCTGTTGAGTGGGGCGGAGGACGTTGATATGCAGGGTATCCGTGACACTGCTACCAACATCTGTGAGGAGAACAGTGTTCACCAAGCTTTACCCTGCCCCTCAAATACAGCACTTACCTTACAGAACCTACCGGAAGTGTGGAAGGATACACTAAGGGACCAGTGGAACTACTGTCATCTAACGTGTTCACAGTCAGAAGCAATAGTCCACTTCCTCTCCACTAACTTGCCATCTCCTGTACTTCAGAGAACTGTACACATCCATCCGGACATGACATGGACACTGAAGGTCCGAGGGCTGACCTGTGCACTAAAACGTGACAACTTGCCATTGACTGTGTCTCACCTCTCACATTTTCAAACAGTTCTCCAGTTTGTCCAAGATGGTTTTGTATGTGTTGGCTGCAATTATGATAGGTTTAGCGAGATGATGCGTTGTACAATTGTAGCCGATGCCAAAGTAGAACGCTTTGGTGAGCTGAAATGCATAAGAAGTGTACACTGTGAGTTGTTTTCCTACAATAGAACTGGTATCTTTGATCCGAGGAATGTATGCTACATGTGTAGAAAGAAAACTGATGACCTTGAAACTGTATTGAAATGGTTCAACGATCACAAAGCTAAGGGTGAAATCACTTCGTCCCCAAGTTCCAAGCCCATTCCAAGAGAGACACTGGAGAAACAGCTGAAAGAGACGAGGATGGAGCTTGTAAAATTGCAGAGAAAGCAGAAGGAATGCAGTAATGCAAACAAGACTCTGAAGAAGAGACTTCAGGAAACAAGTGAGGAACTAGAAAAAGTAAAGAATAAGTTAGAAGACATGAAACCCCAGGGGAGACAGCTGTTGGTAACAAGGCAAGAACTGGCAACGTTTGAGAAGGAGGTGTTAAACCAACGCCGCGTTATGGTGCCGCTAATAACGGAAGGCGGTGGTCTGGCTAAACCGGTGGAGACTGGACAAACCTCAGTAAACCAGACCTAAGAAATTTCAGCGGACTGGTTTGTGACCAGAACAGAGCAGCAAATATTATGCAATGACAAAGCAGATGTTACCTTATTTCTTCTGTCCCACTGTGTCTCCAACAAGTGCCTTACCTAATATAAGGACAGGGAGGGTCACTCAAATAGGACTCAGCAATCAGTTTAGGAGTTAATGATATGCTGTGCTTTCTACTCTTGAATATGACATTCTGCTTGTCAGATTTAGGAACTGGACCCACAAGACCCTCATGTAGTGCCTGTATCCCACAATAGCAGGTAGACTGACTGAAAGACATGCACAAAAACATTTCCTACTGAGCGTCAATTCCTACTGTATCTTTCTTTTTTCAGTGGTGTCTACAGTATTCTAGTTCACTCATGATGTCATCACTAGTATGACATCAAAATTGTTTGGTCTATCATGTTTGTTTTGAGACAGTTCCTGAAGAGTGCAGTGTACGGTTGTATTATGTCTAGAGTCAACTGGTTTATGAAATAGTTCGTAGTTTGCTGTTATGGCGTGATACGACATATTTTGTCCATAACAATTCCATCAGGTGCAGATATGTAACTTATATAGTGAACATGACTGAAAGTTGTAACTGTTGTCTATACAGTTGTCATAAAGCCCCATTTACAAATAAAGAATTTAGCTCGGCCGAGTTGTCAGCGAGCTCTAAATTATATAGATTGGTTTATTAGTTCAGTCAGTGAACAATAAAATACATCGCAGCTACTTCTACACAGTAGAAGAGGCTGAATTGCGCATTTTAGACATTGTACTTCATACATGTGTAAAATCTATGAAAATATACAATTACAAGAAGTCGTATTATAGGAATAAAACAAGGGGAAACAAAACAAATTGTTATACAAAGTATAAATGAAGACTATGGCGGTGGGTTGAGAGACATGGGAGATCTTTTCAGGTACATGTATTTAAAAGGTGGGTGAAGTATGGGATGGGGCTGTTTTTGTAACGATTTGTTTTGGTCGATGGAATGCAAAGTTTGTTCGCACTTTTTAGGTCTCTACCATGAACTTCCGAACGTGTTGGGGGTAGCCAGCTTCTAAACATAGGGGAACTAAACAGAGATTTGGCAAACTTAAGGCTAAGGTTTTTCCTCCTGTTTTCTAAGGAGGGGAGACAAAAATGGGCTAGGGCTTCATCATAACATGTATAATGGAGGCCAAGGATAATTCTTAGGGCACGTTTTTGTACTCGCTCGATCTTCATGGATTGCAGCGCCGTGATACTCGGGCTCCAAACTGGAGCAGCGTACTCTAAAGTAGGCCGTATGTAACCCTGATAGAATTCGATGAGATCTTGTGTGGGGAGTCCAAATCGTTTTAATTTTTTCAGCCAAAAAAGGCGTGAACTTGCCTTTTGTGTAATGATGTCAACATGTTTGCTCCAACTAAGATCTTTGGAGAACCATAGGCAAAGTATACATGCGTCTTCCGTGTATTCAAGGGGCGTATCGTTAAGTGAGATTGTCGGAGGAGGGGGGCAGTCTTTCATAAACGAAATCATTAGTAGTTTAAATTTTTCACCGTTTAGGATCATGTCGTTTTTTGACGCCCAGCCATTTAATTCATCCAGGGATGTTTGTACTTGGCTGGGTTCATAGAACATTCTACTTTCACATATTGATAAGTCGTCGACAAATTGATAACGGTCTAAAACGTCTTCTCTGAGGGCGTCATTAATATAAATTAAGAAGAGTATAGGACCTAATTTTGTGCCTTGGGGGACGCCAGACGAAATTTCTCTCCAACTTGAAGTTACACCGTGGTAGCGGACACATTGTAATCGGTTACTAAGAAAATTGCAGAGCCATGGCAAAATTGAGGGACGTACATTATACTGTAACATTTTGTTAATTAAAGTGGTGTGATTAATTCTATCAAAGGCCTTGCTGAAATCTGTTAAAAGAATCGTTTGGATACTTTTTGGGCTTTCTGCACCAAGGAGGATCGAGTTGACCATTGCAGTTAAGTAGTGAACAGTGGACATTCCTCTTCTACAGCCAAACTGGTTGGGGTCAAGTACATTTGCCACGTCCTGAAGGACCCATTTCGTTACAAATGATTCAAAAGCTTTGATAAGGACTGACGTAAGAGAGATTGGCCGTAGATTATTAAGTGAGGCTGGCGACTTTTTGGGAATTGGTGAAATAATGGCCTGCTTCCATTGTTTTGGAACATGGCCTTCCTCTAAAGAGGAGTTGAAGATATGAGCGAGGACTTCGCTGAATTCAACCGCATACTGTTTGACTATTTTAGGGGGCACGTTATCCGGACCGTTACTCTTATTAGAGTTAAGGCGTCTTAACGTTTCGTAGACCTCCCATGGGAAAATACGTGGTGGCATGGACGGTGATGGTAGGTAAGTGGGTAACAAGTCAAGATCTAAACAGTAAAAATTACGAGGAGGCATGAACCTGATGCCTACGAACAAATGGCAGAGTTTCTTCGTCGGCATCAGGGTCCTACCTCCTCGTAACTTAGAGCTCACTGACAACTCGACCGAGCTAAATTCTTGATTTGTGAACGGGGCTTAACAGTTACATTGTTTCCTGGGATATTGACATCATTATTATTTCTCAAACAGTACTTGGTATATACCTGTTAACTTGAGGGAATTTTTTTCAGAGAGAGCATAAGAATGTATGACTTTGAAACAATGCTGTGTAATAGTCGAGTAGTACAAGACAGTACCAAAGCTTGTTGCAGTACCAATATACCTGTATGTTGTATTGGACCAAGTGAAATATATATTTACTCTTTGTTAACCTTATGGCATTTTTATCTCTCTAACTCAAGACATAAAACTAACACACATGCATAGTACTAGTAGAGCATCACAAAAGGTTCAACAGCATACATGGTTAGGTACTTGTGTTTTCATAGAATGAACCAGTCTGAGACTTACTATATAGATCTACACCGACGTAAGGTACCATGTTGGCTTTCAAATGTAAGTAAGATTCTCGAGGAGTCTGGTTATGGGTACCTACTGTTGAACCAAGACTATAATATACCATCAGCTCAGTCGCAAGTGAAACAAAGATTGAAAGACATATATCTACAGACTTTCAATTCCGAACTCAACTCTAATGGAAAAAAGGAAAATCAAGGAAACAAACTAAGAACGTACAGGAAGTTCAAAGACACCTACGAAAGAGAACAGTACCTAAATATACATAATTTCAGCCATCGCCGAGCCATGGCTAAATTAAGAATTAGTGATCACCCTTTACAAATAGAAGTAGGAAGATACAACCGGACTCCTCCGAGTGATAGAATCTGTACACTTTGTAACGCCAAAGATATTGAAAATGAAGTTCATTTTGTATTGGAGTGTGAGTTATATAGTGATATACGTAATTCTTTTATTAATGCCCTGAATTTTGATACACGAGCTAAACAGTTAGTAAAAGATGAGCTTTTTGTATACATAATGAAATCATCTGACAACATTGTACTGCAAAAACTCTGTGAATTCATATACACTTGTTTCAAAAAGAGAAAAGAGACATGTAAATTGTAGAATAGTATAGCATTACATATTTGACTATTTTGTAAACGATAGATGTACTTATAGTGTAGCATAGCCTTAGTTGTTCTGTCTCTCCCACTGCCACTGTAAAGATTCTTTACAGCAAAGTTTTATGTAACTACTGCATTTAGCCCATATGGGCAAGGTCATGCAAATAAAGATCATTGTCATTGTCATTGTCATTGTCATTGTCATTATATAAGGCAGTCAATAAACGCGCATGGAAGACCAAGAACGCAATTGTTAACCTGCGGTGGCCAAAGAAGTGCAGTGCAGCTCACCAGTTACATTGTACATGTACCATGAAAATATCATATTGGGGAACCATAATATGAGGATTAGCACGACGTGAATTTTCTCAATACACGTAGATAGACACGAAACGTGCGTGTAAATCGATGTGTTTGGAGCAACTTCACGTCGTGCTAATCCTCGTTTCTTGTACCCCAAATATAGCTCAAATAGCTGAACATACACGCCGTGGGCTATATCTAACACAGTAGTTAGTGTTAGGAGCCTATTCAGGCTAATCATCCAAAGTTGCAAGCTGTAAGATGATCAGTGTGGAAATCGCCACAATCCTCTGTAGTGTTCCTGTGTGGTGGTTTCCCAGTACTCCAGAAGTATTGTTACACGTACTGGGTCTCTCCACGCATCGCCTTAAAGCCTCTGCAAAAATTAATATTGTAATGTAAAATAATGCAAAGATATTTAGCGACACAAAACGATTGAGTGGCACTTAAGATGGAAGTTCACATATAACTTTTGTAAACAATAGTATATTCAATACTCTGATGTAAATTGACTACATGGCACAATCACTTATAAAGACCATGTAATTCACCATTCTTGTGACTTACACATGGTTTAAAAATGTATCAAACGTGAGACATTCAGAATTCTGATTTGCTCTTACGTTTTGCGGTCCAATATCATATCAAATATTCTTGAATGTGCATGATCATGTATTTGTTGTTTATGCAAATGTTATAATTACCTTTCAAGTTATGTATGTAGGTTTCGACGTCACGTAATCGAATATATAGGACCATCATTGGCTATGTTGGTTGTTTCCACGTGACGTCGAAACCTACATACTTAGCTAGATATAAGATGGGTAATCATATGCATATTATAAACCTTTGCAAACAAATACATAATGTTTACTTTCATATGGTCCGAGTTGCCTGATAAACTACTAGCACTGCTATATTTAGTCTTATACTCAAACAAATTCACATATATATGGTGACCAGGCCCTGTCCTGCCACTTGCTACCTACCTGTCTTGTTTATGAGCGGTTTGACGTAGCTGTCCCAAAAAGCACAGTTCACTGTGCTCGGGCCGGTCAACATTCGGGCTGGGAGCGCGTCAAGCACCAAATAGCCCCCGGCAGTTTGGTTAAACTCACTCCAAATCCTCTCGCTGTTGTTACTTGGGTGTCTGTAAAAACATAATTTGGTCAAACGTTTCAATCGAAAAAGCATAACTGTAAGCAAACGAGTGCCAGATTAACGTAAGGAATGTGCATTCACCAACTGCAACCGCTAAAGTGTCAGAGGTTAGTATTCATGAAGAAGATTGAAGAAGTTATTCAAAAGATACCAGCTTTATAGCTTTAAGAAATGTGACCATACGCTACTAAAAACTAAAGCTGGTCTGAAGTAAACGTTGATAATGATTGTCTATTTCATTCAAAAAGAAATGAAAAGTACCCTGTTTGTGCAAAATTCGCCCAGTGTCGCATCATCCTTCGAGATAGCTCATTTTCCTCCCCGTTGAAGCCGTACGCTGGATCCAGGGGTAGACCGAACACAAACGGTAGCTCCTCGCCGTGGATCACTCCCATCCAGGGCGGGAAGGGAGAGATCGAGGCCCGGTGGGCGAAGCGGTACATGTAGACCGATGCCCCATTCCTGACATGGGCACGACTAGTGGTGACGTCCGGGCAAATGAAGGAAAATTCGCCGTAGAGGGAATCCAGAGCGTCACGGTACATTGAATTTCTGCCAAGGTCCTTCCAATCGGTGTATTGAAAGGCTGATGCGTCCACAGCAAAGTCATTCAATGCAGGAAAGTTGTAACGGATCCCTTCCAGAAACTGCTCCTTGGTGATAAGACTTTCCGTGTCTTCGCTGAAGCCGGGTGATCCGCCATAAAGGAGGAAGTAGGTGCCCTCGTTTTCGTTGGAACCAAGGATAATATCTGCTTTCTTGAACGCCCCGTTGTCCAAGGCAACGTGCGGGTCTAGTGGAAGGAGACTTCCATCTATGATAGGATTGAACGTTTCGTACCCCAAGGCCCAGGTAGTCACAAGCAGCTGTCCGTCTATGCTTCTAAGACATTCCAGCATTTCGCCTTCTTCTGTGGGACACCCGAGAGCTTGGGCAAACCTCATTGTTTTATTGTACGCGTCAGCCCTGGAATCGCCGCCCCCTCGAGCTTCAATTAGAGCCGTCCCACTCTGTAGTATGGCGCGGCTGAAAAGACCCCAACTGCCAGGAGAAATCAGATGCAGGCCAATGCTGACTCCTCCAGAGCTTTCCCCAAAAAGTGTCACCTTTGAAGGATCCCCTCCGAAAGATGCGATGTTGTCCTGTACCCACTGCAGTGCCAAGACCTGGTCCGTTAGACCAACGTTGCCGGGCGCGTCTTCAGTACCGGCATACAGGAACCCTAGCGTGCTGACTCGGTAGTTCATCCCTACAACTATCACCCCTTCGGTTGCCGCCAGGTATTTTCCATCGTACGCGACAGATGAACACGACCCCCTGGGTTTTTATGAAATGCGAAAATAATGAACATCCATGAAAATCATGAACGAAGGCTAGTAAGAATTAGAAGCAGAACTGCAATTCTATTCATTATGGCTGATAACCTGAGCGACGTGTATTATCTTCGTCATCATCATAATCATCATCCAGAAACGTCACGAGAGTGTTTGATTTAGCTTTTCTTTGTTTGTGTACCTACATAACATTTATAATCTTCACTGTCTTAATTGCCGTCACAGATGAACTTCCTCACTTACATCCTTGATGTATTCTAATACATACGTCTGAAATCCTCCTCCGAATATCCAGACCATCACAGCGGCTCCGGTAGGGACAGGGGTTGGTTGCCAAACGTTCAGGTACAAACAATCCTCGCTAACTGGCGTGTTCACTGCCCACATATAATATTCATCCTCGTTTATGTCTTGACTGCAGGCGTTGGGTGCTCTGTGGGATTTAAGAAGACCAGGCATGAAGAAAGCTATCGCAATTAAAAATACGTGATCTGGAAGACTGTGTTTTCATTTTAAAAACATGTGTTTTGTTTTATTTTCATTTTATGGTTATGCTGTTATCATTTATTCATTACCTTCACCAGAAAGTTTAGTATTTATTACCTTCGCCAGGAGGTTTAGTTGCAGTACAAATGAATATGTAACTCAAGAAGCTTCGGATATTTGGTAGATGGATAGGTGTCAGATAGAGAGGCAACGGTCAAGTTTGATAATGGGGATCCTAGCGGATTGCTACGGTACTGCAGTGGAAATTTGAGATCTGTAAGCCCCATGATGAGCAGATCTTGGAGCATGGAGTTTATGAACTGCGGTGTGCCTTTTTGTTGAAAGCTTTGGAAAATGATAACACTTCACCGTGCGACGAATGTTACCAGGTACATGTAAAGGATCACCAATTGTAGATATAGCGATTGTAGTCTGTACTAGTAGAATTGCCAATTTTGAAAGATCGCTACCTCTACAGATTGGTGAATTGCATTGTAAGGGGTATTTATTGCAAAATCATGAAGGCTTATTGTACCGTGTTGCTTGGTATATCCCCTCCCATGGTTCCTTGGGTTCAGCACGTTTGAATCGCAGGTCTCCTATTGGTGGTTTAGCGAACGGGATCCCGAGGAAGGTGTTAACCGTCGTTCCGAGCACGTCCTGCTGTATCCCAACGATTCTTCCCGCAGGGGCCGTCACATTTGGCGCTGCCGTCACGTTTGACGCTGCCGTCACGTTTGGCGCTGCCGTCACATTTCGTGCTGCCGTCACATTTGGCGCTGGTGTTGCCGTCACTTTTGGCGCTGCCGTTGCATTTGGTGCTGTCGTTGGCGTCACATTTGACGCTGTCGTTGGCGTCACATTTGACGCTGCCGTCACGTTTGGTACTGCCGTCACATTTCCAGCTGCCTTTACCACTTGTACATTAGACAGTACTGGTACAGCAAATATGACTGCTAGAACTGGAATCATCATGTCTGGATACGATAATGTCCTGCATTAACACATTTAATTATATACGCCATGAGTGGGAATGGAGTCCAGTACCGTACGTGTACTCATACCAGATTAAGGTCATTTGGTTCTAATACAAAGGCATAGCCAAAAATATACATGTTTAGTCTGAAAATGGCAAAAAAATCACCACATTCAATAATTTTTAAGTTATGTATGCCCAAAGTGAAAATGAAGTACTGTGGGCACATGTCCTATACACCTTCATACCAAATTTCAGGTCATTTGGTTTTAATACAAGAAACAAATGATAGAAAAAATGAAGCTCTTTGTCATTCTGCCTATCACGTGATAAATCTGACCAACCACGTACTTGAATCCTAGCCCATCCCCCGTGGGAATGTTAAGATGGACGTTTCAGTTCTGTCCTTGTGTAACGAAGCTAATACAGAAGAGCAACAACTGCGTAAGGAGATGCCGCGTCACTACCCGGTGGTTTACACTGAAAAGCAAACCTCAAAATTGACATAAAGAAAACTTATAGAATGTGTACTGACCACGCCCTAACGAAATCAGTAACGAATATAAGAAACGGAAGAAATATCCAATTTCCATTCTACAACCATCCTGGACTGCGGCTATAAACACTGCACTCTAAACTGGCCCAACAGAAGCAGAAGAACAGCTAGTTTTCCAGGGTTAGACCGATTGTAAGGGGGCCTCCGGCCTCTACATGTGACGTAATATCAAAATGGCCCCAAAACGCAAGAAATAAAGACTGACCAGACCCGAGGGAATCAGTAAAGATGTTTCAAACGTAGAAGCTCCATCTTTGCCACCATGGCATTGTTAACAGTAACGCCACACGTCACACTCTAAACACGTTTAGACTAGAATTAGAACCACAGTTTTCAAGTTGACTTCGGGCCTTCACATACTGTACTTAAATCCAAAGGAAAAGACCAAGATGGCCAGAAAAACCTCTAAAGTGCGAGTTGACCACTCCTTATCAGAATCAGTAACCGACGTTTAGAATTCGTACATAACGCGTCAGCTTTATCTTTGCAATGGCGATGACAGGTATGATAAAACAGGTATGGTTGTAGCAAATTGTTTCCCAACTTCCAGAACATAACGTTATACACGCGTCCTTATCTCAACATGTCCCGCTATATCAACTATACCAAAAATTACGCAGAACAGTTACGTTATCTAAAACACGAGGCAAAAGTTTTAAGCAATTGGTACATACCGAGGAGTGCTGTCTTTGTCAGTGGCCTAGATAAGACGGTTCTTCTAGAAACGCGTCTTGTCTTGAGACAGTCGAGAAAATAATGAGGGCAGAATAAAGCTATTTCTGGACTTCTGCCTATCACTTGATAAATCTGACCAATCCTGTAGCCTGAATCTTATCCCCTCCCGTGGGAATAATAAGATGGCTGTTTGGACAGTTCTGTCTTTGTGTAACGAAACAAATCCAGAAGAACAACAACTAAGTAACGGGATAGCGGGCACCTATCCAGTGACTTACATTGAAAAGCAAACATCCAAATCGCCAGAATTCCTCATAAAATGTGTTGACATCACCCAACAAAATCGGTAACGAACATAAAAAAGCGGAAGAAATATTCCAAAATAATTTTACTACCATTGTTAGCTTTTGGCTGCAAACACTACACTCTGAATTGGTTCAAAAGATGTAGAGCAGCTAGCTACACCGATTTTAAGGTGACACAGGCCTCTTCTTGTTGTTGTATCCGATACTAAGATAGATTTAGAAGGCATTCTACTGACTTCTTTATTGAGACATTCATTCTAAACATGAATAGATACTAGTTCATGTATCTGCATCGGGTGAATCTGTCGGCTCCGGTGAGTCCTGCTACTACATTTCACCTGTGTTTCAAGTGAATGGTCTTCGGGTGAAAGATCCATCGGGCAAAACGTCCTGCCTGTTAACGTTAACTTACCTTTTATGAACTTACAAAGTAGATAGAAAACACCTAGCATCCACCTAGCAGGCACTATGGGTCGCACTTTTTTTCTTTTGGCACATCAGTTCTATTGCACTCGTTTTTTTGTAGCTGGCCCAGGTAAAGGGGCGTACGTTAATGTCAATTTGAACATCATTCAGCACCAAGGACAGGGGTAGTAGTTATGTCGGTGGGAACATTACTTAGTATTCAGCATCAATGACAGCGATTGTAATGCCACTGTTAACATCAGTCAACATTAAAGACAGAGATAGTAATGTCTGTTTGATTATCATTCAGCACCAAGGACAGATATGGTAGTGCCAGTGTCAGTGTGAACATCATTCAAAATTAAGGATAGGGTAAGGGCAGGATGGTCATGTCAGTATGAACACCATTCAGCACCAAGAACAGGGATGGTAGTGACAGTGTGAACATCATTCAAAATTAAGGATAGGGTAAGTGCAGGATAGTCATGTCAGTATGAACACCATTCAGCACCAAGAACAGGGATGGTAGTGACAGTGTGAACATCATTCAAAATTAAGGATAGGGTAAGGACAGGCTAGTCATGTCAGTGTGAACACCATTCAGCACCAAGGACAGAGATGGTAGTGTTAGTTTGAACATCAATCAACATTAAGGACAGGGATAGTCATGTCAGTGTGAACACCATTCAGTACCAATGAAGGAATGGTAGTGTTAGTTTGAACATCAGTCAACATTACGGACAGAGATAGTCATGTCGGTTTGAACATCATTCACTACCATTAAGAAAGCACACCACCGTTGAGACGCACCGTTAACCGACGGCTTCCTGTACGAAAAAATATGCGCCGCACTGTCCGACCTATCCGGTTCAAAGAAAACACTGAATATTACAATAACCGTTACCCTGTCTCACGTCCCAAGTTGCTGGGAGGCGCTACACCGTTTACAGTCTTGGAGCACACACAGAAATGAGGCCCAGAAGCAGAGATAACTGACATAGACGCCAAGATTACAATACACTCGAGAACTAACTATCCTGGTGAACTACGAATCAGATGAAGTCAGTGTCTGTGTGTGTGTGTGGGGGGGGGGTGTTAGGTATGGGTTTTTGGAGTAGAAGAGGAGAGTCTATTCCGGTTTGTCTGTTCTATCAAAGCCTAACATGCTTTAAAATGTACTTAAGACCCTGCTAAAATAGATTGATAGGATCAATTACATTGCTAAGCTACAAAGAGGAATGTTAATGTAATTATAAAAAATGGCTATCATCTCTGGGTGTTTACCATACTTAACATTGTAAGCAATATCTAGAACAGCTGATTGATAGCCAAGTTAGTAGCTAAAACAATAATCATGAAAATATGTAATAAGCAGATCGACTTTAAATACATGTAACAAGAAAACTTTGCCCATGAACAATATAAACAGATTGGCGGTTCACGGACAGAACTTAAAGTGTACAAGCAGATTATTTGTAAACATGTTTTCTGCAGAAAATCCTCAAATCCTCAATATCTTGCCCAAATATCATGATTATGAATAAGTTATTATGCCTTATAGAAGTACATCAGTTGAGTCTAGAACCACGACGGCCAGATAAAATAGTTGCAGCTCAGACACCTTCTCCCATCTTATTTGAAAATTACGGCTAGAAGTCCTGAATTGTCTGCTATCTTTCTCATACGCATACAGGAGTCACTGCAAAAACTTAGAAGTCAGAGAGCGCAGTTCTGCAAGGGGTGAGGTGAACAATGATTGTCGTAGATTGCTTTGTTGTCTAGAATACCTCCAAGTACTGCACATTTTCTGTTCTGAATTGGTACTTAACGTTAGATTCAACGGCCTATGCCGGGCGTCAACATCACTGCTGGTTTGGAACTGGGGAGGGGGGCTCAAATGGGGAATTTTTTTCTCAGCTGACCAGAAATAGTTGAAGGTTGCGGTATTGAGAAATATGAGTTTGCCGGATGTTAAAGATGAGACTGAAATAACAGAATCTTCTGGTATTTTAAGGCCCGACGTTACATGTATGTCATTTTTGGAGCGGTGCAGAAATTAGCACATGAATGTGTCCGAAATACCAAATTAGGGTTTCGGAGCTATGAACTCCAAATGAACACGTGTTACCTTCAATCCAAAACCAGAGTAAACTTTTGTTGGTACATTTCCGCCCATGCGTTGCAATAAGGGGAGCACATAGTGACAAACACAAGATAGAGTATCAGTTGTTTTGAACGTGATTAAGTTGCCTTGTCCTTTCATCACTTTAACTTTGGCAAGGCAGTCTCGGCCACAATTTCCGACGAACTATTTGTATTCCCTTTTTTAATCAAATAACAGTTACCTTTATGTATGTTAATGCACACCTTTATTTAAATGTGTGGTCAGTCAGTTAGAGTGTCTAGTCTGCAAAGAGTAAACAAATCATGGATTGTAGAGTCCATTAGGAGTTGACAACTACCTTCCACATATTGATAAGTATTTCAGCTACTTTCTATTTTATCCTCCACATTGATGTCTAAATCTGATACTGATAAAGAGCCTTATGGTTATAAATGTGCATGCTCAGCGAAATACACAGTGGGTAATATGTTTAAGATGAATGTCCTAACTTGTTAACAGTTCTGCTCTCGACCGGTCGACCATGCTTTATGTACTGACTTCATCTGTCGATTTGTATAACAAAGCCAAGATGTGTTTTGTTGATGTCTTATGGGCCTTTACCTTTGACATATTACCAACAATGCATTTCGGTAGCGAGAACCAGGAGTCTCCTCATACGACGTTAACTGTGTACATTTCAGACGTAGCTATGGAGACATCGGATGTCGAGATGGATTGGGAAGAGGATGGCTGTGTGGAATACGTCAGCATCAGCTGTGGGAGAGGGACATGGGGGCACATGGAGGTAAAACAAAGCCAGTTGCACAAAAGGTCCTCAGTGGCACATGGAAAGAAATCGTCAAGGAGGGAGAGAAATAAAGATAAAAGCAAGAGGGAAGTTGAGGAAGGGAAAGATGTTGATATTTCGTGCTTTCAACAAGGAAAGGTTAAGGATTACGAAAATAGTAGCGTTGATCAGCAGTCTAAAGCTGTGAGCAGTGCACACAGTAGCCACAGAAATAAGAGAGTAAAGATACAAGAAGACAACCCTGAACCTAGTCCGGGCCGCAAAACTGTAGACCATAAACACAGTAAGCGCGAAGGAAAGAGACGACACAAGGAGAGAACAGAACAACGATGGAGGGATGAAAGGAGACGGAAAGAGGAATTGTCAGAGCACGATTTGTACGGAGGAAAAAGGACTAGAACAGACAGCCAATCACGGCGTCACAGTAAAAGAGAAAGAGGTAGTTTAGATAATGATGTGGATGAAAAGCATTCAAAGCATCATAAACACAGGTCAAGGCTTATTCATGCCAAGAGGAAACAGATATCAAAGAACAAAAAGGACGAGTGGAAAGAATATCAGAATAAAAAAATTAGCGATGTGGGGATTAGCACTAGTGAGTTTGTAGTAAGAGAAAACAATTTCAAGGGGGAGGACCAAAGGGATTTCACTGAGACATGTGACAAAAGTTATGATGGAAAAGACGTTCTGGAAGAAAATTACGTCGATGGAAATGAAGCAGACGTTGTCCAAAGTGCTTGTAGTTTCCAGAACATCTCCAATGATTCTATGTATAGTACGCAAGCACTACAGTGTAGCGATGCATCCGTACAGACTGACTGCGAGAAAACGACAGATATAGATGAGAAACAAGAAACATGTTCAGCTGGAACTCAGACTACATTTAACAGTGAACGGTCTACGGATGTATGTGTGCAGACTAACCCCACGGAGTGGCTGAGAGACCACTCGGTGCAAGTCTCTCCCGTGGTACACTCAATGCACACCCAGACACATACGGTGGAAGAAAAATCATGTTCTACAAGTGAATCTCAAGTCCAAGTTGAAAGGTGTCGCTCTGACCCATCTTCTGTGCCGGGAGTAACACACTGTAATGCAGGCGTACAGGTGATGAATGATTATTGGTCCAGTCAACAAGGAACACAAACCACGCCGCAGGCAGGTCGTTCAGTAGTCTGTCAGACATCTCCCATTAACGTGAATACTGAAGACGCTAGCACAGCTAGTGCAAAGACATCTGAAAATGGTACGGTGCTATCAAAGTCACAAGATGCAGGAGCGCGGATGATGACTGGTGCTGAACAGCCTTCTGTGAAAAGCGAGGAAACGCACGCTGGATGTTATTGCGACAGCCGACATGACGCCATACTATCTCAACATTCCATGTATACTGCGGTGGGAATACATGGGAACACGGAGCTCGATCACCCCAGGTTTATCCCCATCCCGACTCCACCACCGGCTGGACGGAATGTGGATGGCTTTGACCTCTCGAGGCTGCTGGAAGCTTACCGGACTCTTTACAACCATCATGTCGCTTTCACAGCAGAAAATATTTCTAACAGTGCACGCACGGTCTTGCCGGTGGGGCATAAGAGAGAAGATACATGTACCGCGAAACCGCCTTCATCCCCCTGGACTGAGATAACTCACACCAAACGTACCGGAGAGACTGCGGACATGTTGGGATCTTCAAGAACGGAACGATGTGATGGGACTAATGCGGTAACTGCCAGTGGGGGTGAATGGAGCTGGCCGGTCATAGCAAGGAGAGACGATCTGGTGAACAAGGAAGAAGACTGTACCATGGGTTCTGGAGCAATTGGAGAGCACGTAGACTCATTCAGCGTACGCGATGATTCTCCAGAAGAAATGGGTGCTGCTATTTTCTCTAAAGATAGACCGGTTGACAACAGATCTTGTAAACTGCTACTACAAGGTGGAAAGGAATCTCCTGTAATCAGTCCCCTGGATGCAGCAGAGGTACTGTTTACCATGTCAAAGAAGAGCAACAATGAAGATTCTTATGATAATAGGAAAGGCGACGATGGATCGGGAAGTGCGGCGTTTCATGGATGCCGTACAGTCGAGTATCCTAGCGCTGTTGAGGATGGGAGCTATCTAGATTTATCTACAAGAAGAGTGATTGACCCGCATGTTGACAACGCTGTGGCGGTAGATGTAGATGAAAAGCTTATCACTGCTGGCATCGGAAATTCTACATTAAATGGAGATCTGTTAGCAGAAAATACATGGTGGTCAGACGACGAGAGCGTTGCATTGATCCAAGGAAGTCCGAATTTATCTGATCAGGGTAAAGATAGCAGTCTAGACACGACGATTTGTAAAGCTTCAAGTTCTGTAACGAAGCTCGCGTCTCAAGAAGAGGGGACATTTGGTACAGTGTGTAGTGCGTCACCTTCGCCCTCTCACGTAACTCTAGTGCAGGAGAAACCAATATGTTTTCACGTTAAAGAACAGGAAACTTTAAGCCATGCACCTGCCTGTGAACAGAACGTATCGGGGGATCATATGCATCCTGGCACTTCTGTGGAGATGACGTCAGAGAAGGAGTACGACGAGTCTTTCACCGTCACCACCAGACAACAATGGAAAAACTTTGTGTCTGCGATGCAGCTTCAAGCACAAACAAAGAAAGCATCTGTCAAAGTAGACAGTACACAGCCGTGTGATTCCCTTGAACAAGGTACAAAGGAAGTAAAGATAGAGCCGTCAGCATCCAAAGAGGACGAAAATTTGTCTGTTCAACCGGGAAGCAACATTCAACCCAGTTATCAAAAGACACAACCCTTGAGAGGCAAGAAAATACATATGAGAAAAGTAGACCATAGGTTGCGATCTTCCTACACCTGTCAGATATGCAAAAAGAAGTTCAAAAGCTACGCCAGGTTCTTCTACCATTTACGGCATTCTGTAAAGTGTTCCAAGGCTGGGAAGCAGCGTCTCGGTAAGACAATGTACGTCTGCAGAATGTGCGAGGGGCAGTTCGCCACCAATATGGGGTATGAGAAGCATAGTTGTTTCAAGGAAAGGATGCTTAGGCCAAGGGTCAGACGAGTTTCTTATAACGAAAACGGCTGTACAGAAAGCGACGTAAATACTTCTACAAGCAAGAACAATCAATGTGCTGGTGAAGAAGCAGAATTTCATTTAGCTGAGACTTCAGCAATCTCAGAGGAGTCACAAACAACCGAGAGCTGTGAAAATAAGGAACGGGGGAACGAATGTGAAAACAACCTCATGGATGCAGCCGATGGTACCGCGAAAGGACAAAGATCTGACTGTCAGCTTAAAAGTGAGATGGTGAATACAATACTTAATATGTTTGTCAATGACCATCAGCAAGGATACTCAAGTACAATTGGAAACATAGATAACACTCAGCCGGGGTGTTGCGAAACTTTGGGAATGCAAATGAACGTACCTGGGGTTGTTCAGGATCCTAATCTTAACACAGAAGAACTTGACACCAGCAAGGCGTCAATGGATACGTACGGAGCGGCCCAGGCTGTACAGCAGTACAGTGATGAGGTATTCCGACGGGAACTCCAGGTGATAGCAAATGGGTTAGTTGACTCTTGGCTGGGAGGAAACTGTGACGACACTTCACATCAGAGTACCCAAGGAGGACTCGTCTATAACAGTGTGGATCCAGTCGGGATAGACCATAACTACTCAGCACAAGTCACGGCTGTGATCCCTACACAGGAGCTCCCACCTGCTGTAGCCATGGACATGCTGACAGCTGCTCTCACTGTTCCCAAGGAGTAGCGCGCCGGGAAATGATATGTGTGAACGACGCGAAATAGAACACTGTAGACTTTGTTTTTTGTAATTGTTTCTTCAGTGTTTCTCGGCCTTATAATTTGTCAATATATTTCCACTTGAAGAGAACATTTGGCTTTGAAAAGTTAAGAAATGTTTGTGTTCCCGGGTATAAAAGTGCACCACTTTCACCTATGCTTCGGGGAATTTTCATGATTATTTATGAACTGTAACAGCAGTAAATGAATATATAGAAGAACAAAGGGGAAACTTTAGTAACAGTTCAAAAATTGATAAGTATACAAGGTTGGAACGATTAATATGTTAGGCACCTAACTAACGGCGAACGACAATCTGTAACTTAGTTTGTGTTCTTGGTTGATACAATTTTGATACATTTTTACATATTTATTTCTAATGCGAATGTCAACTACAACATTGCAATATTATTTATACATTATTCTGAGAGAAATGAAACAGTAAATGAAATAAGATAACCAATGTAGCCTTTATACTTCTGACAACAAAAGTGAAAATTGGAATATGACAGATTCTTATATTTACATGTGATAATGTGAAATAGAAAACGACCCATTTATTCCTCCTTATTTATGTTGATTTTGTTATGTTACTTTAATCCATCCAGACATATACGTACGGCGAAGCCATTATAACGCGTCGACAGTACAATATTGTGCTATATGTTAACCATATATTCTTCAAGAATGCATTACCAGTAGTTCATGATAGCATTATCGGTGACGTTATGCTTGTGTTGTCATGTAATTAAGGCCTAGAAATATGTTTCCGGCTACTGTCCTGACAATATTGTCATAAATGGGGTACAACTTTCATGTCCTGTTAGTATCACTTTTTTGTCACTAGAACAGAAATGTTGGAAAACGATTCTACGTTTTCATCCCTCAAATGTCAGGCTCAAAAATGCATGTCCCTTACCAGTGATTGCCAACAATCCCCCACCCCCTAAGGCTAGGGTCGGCAAATTTTGCTACGGTCAGTATGGTCACCGGAAACAGTTTGTCCTAGGCCTAAACTGGACGTTTTCGAGTCAGTCTGAGTGTGCGCTACAGCTATGCCTATAGCTACCGACAGGACCTCCCGACTGAATGTAAACGCTGACAAATTAAAAGTTTGAAGCTTAAATCGGTACTCATTGTATATTTTGTTCCTTCAAAACACGCCATTTTTGTGAGTGACCTTCTTTGTGAAAAGTTTATCTGTGGTTATTCATACACCTAAGGCGTTGTGCCATGACCCCACCATATACCATAGTCTGCCATAGTCGATAGACATAGACAACCTCACTATGACAGTATCGTGAACACGGTGATGGTCCCTTCTATAAGAAATTCTGGTAGTTGTTTAATATCTACCTAAATTCAGGAAAAATGCACTACTTTCTTCACTCAGAACGAGAATTGTTTGTAATCATTGACCCATTTCTATGGTCTTCTATCGCGTCTGGATACCGGTTGGACGGGGCAGATCGAATCTTTTCATGGAGGAATGGTTCCCTGACGGATCAGTACAACGTCAACGTACATTTTGTTACACAGGTGGGCATATATGTACTGTACAAGTTATTGTACTTTGATTCTCCTTTAAGACACACACAGATACGGGGCAGATTCGTTAAGCTTGGTTTAATTTGCTTGGAAGGTTCTATTTAAAATTTTCGGGTCATTTTCGGGGCAGGCGAGCTCGTCGTGGGACAAACACACTGTCACGTTCATCGCCAGATTTGTAGATAATAATCACATGTGCTCACGGCACAAGACGAGCATGATTCAACAGCAATCTTGAATTTCTGTTGGTGACCTACAAATCATGTAAAAGTGTGAGGAACCGTTGCATTATCGCCCGGATCTACGGCTGAATGGGTCAAATTGAACGTACGCCGCCATTTTCCCGCCATTTTTAATGCTACGGCCAGCAGTAAAGTTTTACGTCATAGCGGTTGTGACGGACCAAAATTAAATGAAAATTCTTGTCAGTATACGCCCATTTTCTCATGACTTTTTGTATGCTCATGCAGATTTTTGTTTTGTGCAACTACTAACAGGAAAGAAAGGAACAACAGAGGATGTATAAAGGTACATAGCGGCAGTTAATTGTGCCGTGTTTCGTTCGACCGGTATAGTGCACCCCCTTCCAACCACGCGCCCGTTCTCCGTGCAATTCCGCGGTGTGTTCCAATTACGATATTATGTTTTTAGCAGGACCAGAGAGACAAAATAATTTACACAGAAGAAGTGGCAAAGGTAAACTGTAACAGCAACATGTAACTGGAGAAAATGATGCGTTGATCTGCCAAATTAGCATTGCTTGAGAAATTGCAGTAAACCGACCGGTATTATGCCAATGGATGTTATATAATCATAGATATACAAATCCATTGTATTCTGTTAGCGTTTGGTCTAATTTTTCCTCCAGATGTGATGGTTTGAAATGCTTCTGCCCTGACTAGTCACAATTGTTTCATCCACATTATTCTGCATGGGCGCCACGTGGCCGGTACTTTTCCACTCTGTCTTCGGAGTCTTTTGACATAATCAACTGGCCAAGTTTATTTTGATAGTGTATTGCATTTTCCCTATCAGGTACGTCTACTTCTTATCATAACCAAGGATATAAATGTCACCTTTTATGTAAATTTGACATCAAGGCTTCAGCAAATATGAAATTCTGGCGCTGTGACTACAGGTAGAACGAGATACGCTCCAAAACGTCATTCAGACAAAAAACAGTAGCTCCAGTCTTCATGGAGTTACCAAAGTAAAAATGTGAACGGGAGGACCATATGGGCAAATCTGACTCGCGAAATGGGGAAACCAAACGTCCATGCACCCTGGGACGGTAAACCCCGCCATTTTGCTCCGGACAGGTGTCATTGCCCTATTTCAAGACAACCTACGCCTGCGAATACAAAATCACTCTCCTTCAGAGATACAATAACGTTTTTAACTCATTTTGTACAAGTTACATTACATCATAACATGTTTTCCGTTTTTTTGAATTCACATAAAGGTCAAATTCATGCACAAAGTGAATTGTAGATGTTATTCTTGTAGCTTCTTTTAGTTTTTGTTCATTTTCTTCTATATAGATTTAGAAATTTGGCTGCAAAAGAATGTGCCCAATTCATGTTCTATTTAGTTTGTTCACATTCTCGTAGAATAAAATTATTCAACTAAAATAAATCATCGAACATAGATGTATCCGAATCATATGCTGCTGGTGTATAATTGGCAGCTTTTGGGCTGCCGCTAGTAACGTCTGAGAATCTGCATACGGCAGGTTTTTCCAGTTTTGTCTCGGGGCACAGAAGTAGTCTAGACTAGTTAGAGTACGCTGCTCCAGTTTGGAGCCCGAGTATCACGGCGCTGCAATCCATGAAGATCGAGCGAGTACAAAAACGTGCCCTAAGAATTATCCTTGGCCTCCATTATACATGTTATGATGAAGCCCTAGCCCATTTTTGTCTCCCCTCCTTAGAAAACAGGAGGAAAAACCTTAGCCTTAAGTTTGCCAAATCTCTGTTTAGTTCCCCTATGTTTAGAAGCTGGCTACCCCCAACACGTTCGGAAGTCCATGGTAGAGACCTAAAAAGTGCGAACAAACTTTGCATTCCATCGACCAAAACAAATCGTTACAAAAACAGCCCCATCCCATACTTCACCCACCTTTTAAATACATGTACCTGAAAAGATCTCCCATGTCTCTCAATCCACCGCCACAGTCTTCATTTATACTTTGTATAACAATTTGTTTTGTTTCCCTTTGTTTTATTCCTATAATACGACTTCTTGTAATTGTATATTTTCATAGATTTTACACATGTATGAAGTACAATGTCTAAAATGCGCAATTCAGCCTCTTCTAATGTGTAGAAGTAGCTGCAATGTATTTTATTGTTCACTGACTGAACTAATAAACCAATCTTATAGACTGTTCCCACTGGTGCACACAAAGCTCTAGTTAAGACGCAAAAATATCACCTACTCCAGAAAGGCAAAGGGTTACAAAACGAAGGTAAGTTACCTCTTCTCTCATTATTACGTATTGTTTGATTTTGTCCTTGTATAACGCGTCAGTTTAACCACCAAATAATTTGTGAGCAGAAGTCCGTCTTGTAAACCATTTATATGTAGAACCTCTAATATTCCCTCATTTTAGACACATGAGTAGCACTGACAAGTTTGTATTTCTCATGCGTTTTGACAAACCGACAATAGCGAAACCCACACAGTCCTACATTTTCACCATTACCAAGAAGCGAGAAGAAGCCGAACTTTTGTGTTAGACTAGATTTGTGACACATTTATATGTATATATCCTGACTTGTTGTGACCTGTACTTAGCTCGGTTGGGCAAAATTGTACAATAAAGGTCTTCAATTCATTCAATAATATGTTTATACAGGAAAGACGATGGAGGACGTTAACGGTTACATCCAAATGATCGACTTCTCTGCGTACAGCCTGGGTACAACAGACATAGACGAAGCAGCCGTTCAAGCTCTGTCCGAGAATCTGATGCATTCCTTCACCACGTCCGGATTCGCCTACCTGAAAAACACGGGGATTACTGATGAGCAGGTAAGGCTTAAGCTAAGTGCACAATCCGCCGTACGTGCAACTGCGTGCTATCTACGTGCAAAAAAAAACCATGGGCAATCTTTTGAGACCCGTAAGTTGTAAGTACCGCCTCCGTACGAAATCGTACGGAATCCAACGGATTCAGGAGCACGCAGACACGCCGTAGCACGTTTCGGGCTGCGGATTCAGCCCCCGTACGAGCCAGTACGGGCGACGCGCGTGCCCCTCACCGTACGTACCGTTCGTACGCAGCACGTGTAAGTATGGCCTGCCAACAGTAACGTGGCAATCGCACAGAGATCGTTCGTTGTACGCACGTACAACTCACTCACCACTTGCGCAACGAACGATGCATGCAACCGCACACGACATGCAGACTACATACTTATTAGACTGAGCAACCGTGCCAGTGACGTACGTTGACGCACTCCCTTCCTGCTCTTGCCAGTCCTTCTCCACGTTTTCAGAAAAACGTGGTGGACGTGGCCTAAAAAAACGTAAAAAAAACGTACGGCGGGTTGTGCCCTTAGCTTTAACGCTTCATGGAACGTCTGGTTCTTCTGTCAATCATTCTAAATTTATTTGTCTTGCTGATTGTATCCGAGGGATGAAAATGTAGGCGTGGCGTGGAGAAGAGAAAGGAATGTATCGTTTACACCAAGTGCCATAATGCCCCAATAACCACACCATGATGAGGAAAAATCGTCTGCAACTTTCCGAATTGTTGATTTTTTTGTTAACCCTTACGTCGACCCCAACATTGAATTTCTTCCAGGTGACCTCTGTGTTTGATGTTGCCGACAAGTTCTACGATCTGCCCGTCGATGTGAAGCAGAAGTACAGGAGAAACGAGACAGACTTCCACGAGCGGCACGGCTGGGTCTGCATGGAGGGAGAAAAGTGCGCAAAATGTACACATTTAACATTGGAGAGAGGGGGATTAACACCTGTAAATGTTACACTAGGCTTTGCATTTAGATTGGGGGTCCTCACTGAGAAGCAATGATTAGTACAAATATTGCAATTGACTGATTATAGTATGAGACAGCTGTGGAGAACAGTGGGTTAGTAACATACTTACAGTGAATTGGAATAATCTCTCAACAGTTTGGGCAAGCTGAATGGTTTACAACGACCACCAGACCTAAAGGAGCTCTTCAACATCAAACCCCCACTCTCGGGCGGAGACGTAAGTTTTGTCTTTCTTATGGTACTTGTTTTTATAGTTTGATATGACATTTCTACATTTAGAACATTTATTATTTGAAATTTTGACAATTACAACAACAGAATGGAAAGTTTCGTCCAATTTCGCATATTTCGTCAAAGGCCTTAGTTCCTAACGCCCCATGTTTTGTCCCGTAAAGAGTTGGCCAAGCGAAGTGCCAGAGTTTGAAGAAACGTGTATGGACTTCTTCAACCAGGCTCACGATCTGGCCAAGAGGGTATTGGAGCTGATAGCTCGGGGACTGGGCACAGAGGTAAGGAATAAATGTGAAGCGCTTCAGACACTCTACAACACTGTTTATTGTGTCCATTTTTCACAATGTTTACTTGAGAGAGTAGGGCATTATATTACATCCGAATGCCCTCAAAGACAGGAAACAGTTTTAGAAATAAAGTACTCATTGAGTCATTATGTAGTGATTTTGCGATTGTAATTTCATGTCATGACATATATCCTGTACTGAACTCAACTATCGACATCAATAGTACGTAACTCTTCACATCTACGAAGACCCATTTGCCCTGTTTGTCCTTTTTGGATGCTGATCTACCCTGTTGAGTTGAGACCAACTGTGATTTCATTTGACGTCAAAGGCTGCCGAGTTCCTAGACATGTTCAAGTTCATTGGGAAGGGCCGTAACTCCAGCCACCTGCGGTCCATCCGCTACCCGCCTGTGCCGGAGACCGTCAAGGAGAACCAGGTGCGGTGTGGCGAGCACACGGACTTCGGCTGCATTACTCTGCTGTTTCAGGACAACGCTGGGCTAGAGGTAGGAGAGCAAAGCAATGTACATGTAGTGTTACAAATATAGTATCTTAAAAAAACTCAAAACATGCACACATGTACATTTTTCACGCTTTGGTTGAATAGTTTTTGTATGGTGGACAATGACAATGACAATGAAGTTTATTGCATATTCATGCCCCATTGGGGCTAAATGCAGTCAGTTTGGTACAAAATGTAGTAAACGCAAAGTTATGCATATACTATAGTTTACATGCATCTTCTCTCTTCCTAAAACATTTGTAGATGAACTTACAGAGACTTTCCAGTATATCGTGGTCAGATGATGACATGAGATAATAGAGCAACATCTGTTGTCATTTTTGCAACAACTGAACAGGTCAAACAGAAGTCCTGTTCTGTCACTGACGAAAGGTAGTGAATGTTACCCGTTGCCATAGGCATTCCCTGAAGAGACCAGACGACAAGTCGGGTGTAAATTCATGAGTCTATAAGATCGATGAGGATCAGGTATTTACATGACAGAATGTACATTTGGCAACAAGTCAATTACTTAAGTTCATTTTATTTTGTTACAAATGTAGCGTTGCCGTAGGGCTGGTGGGGCTCGGGTAATTTGTTAGTCATTTTCATCTGGGTCGAGTGAGGAAATAGGTGTTTAAAAGCACTCAGGGGCACGACATACTAGCCTGCTGAGGATTCGAACCCAGAACCCCGAGATTCCAACAAACCTAACTGGATATTTTGCCACCATTTTCTTAATCTTTTTAAGATGCTCGGATATCACAACTATTCCGCGGCTAAAGACGAAGACACTACGTCCCTTCTTTGCCCTTGATTTCTTGTCTACGGTGGTCAAATCCTCGGCCGTGGAAGTCATAACAATATCCACGGTCGTCAGGAAATACTTGGATCATGACATGCCCGAATTAGGCTGAAGAAATCAATTCAAAGTAATGTGTGTTTATTTGGCGGGAGTTCGTAAGTGGTAACCATTGCATATGACACATTTGTGTTTTGAATCCTCAAACTTTCCACTAAACTATTATTCAATCCATACCATGGATGTGTGGGTGAAATTCATGCTTTTCTGGATCCTGACGTTTCTTCTTCTTCTCCTCCTGTCAATTAATCAAATGGATTTAAGTCTGTCAGTTGTTAGCCAAATGTCCTGAAATTTGCATAGTGCTTTTTCTCGCAAATAAAACCTATGCTTTGCCTTTGCTTCCTGTCCAGGTTGCCAAGGGTGACGGTGAGTTTGTAGCAGCGCCACCTATCGCCGATACTGTTGTCATCAACATCGCAGACACCTTGCAGAGGTGGTCAGCTGACAAGTTGGTGTCTACGGTCAGTCGGCTTAATTAAACAACCATTGATGATGATTAAACCAGGTGTTTAAAAAGATAAGAGCAGATAAGATTATGAAGGATACTGTGTAACATCATGTGTATATTACTGTTAACGAAAAGTTTTTGATAGTCTAAGATGGTAAGTCGATGAAGATCAGACATCCAGGTAATGAGATACGTCAGATGACAGTTACTCAACAAACTGGATAGACTCTGGAAACGGTCAGAAATCCTGTTCTGTCACTGACGAAAGGTGGTGTATGCTACCTGAAACCTCTGACCGTTTCCAGAATCCATCCAGTAGTTTGAGCAACTTAAACCTTTTGAAGCAACGATGTTCTGTGCATGGTTGTTCTACTTTCTCCGTAGCAATAGCCAACTTTCACATTAAATACCTATTTACACAGTTTACCTCCAGGAAAGGTTCATGATATTTTATTGAATTAAATACTAGTAAGTTCCCTGACCTTGACTGGGTGGCTGTCAACCATGGTTGCTGGTAAAGAAGCTGACATCCTTTCGTGTTCAGTAACATTATGTAGCAAGTGAATGGACAAAGCTGGTGGGGCTGGTCACCATGCACATGAATGGATGTGTTGAGTACGTTACTAGTATTTACAGCTGCAGTTTCTTAGGCTACATCAAGGAGGCTAAAGACTTTCTTTAACCTCCTTGGTTAGATCATGTGAAGGTAGACATTTATGTATTTGCAGGAAAATGTTACCTTTCTAGTTGATGATTTATTCTAGTCTCATGATTTATTTTTTGTTATACAGAAGCACCGAGTCGTGCTGCCCTACACGCCCGAGACCCGGGGAACCACCCGCCGATGTGTGACGTTCTTCACCCACCCTGACTTCGACGCCGTGATGAGGTGTCTGGACGGCTCCGACAAGTACCCGCCAATCCGGGCCGAGGATTACGTCGCCTCCAGGCTGCGGAAGATGTACCTGTGAAGCTGTGAGCGTAGTGAAGACTGTACACAGCACGATTACACAGTTTTTCATAAACAGGGAAAGGTAAAATCGAGATCCCACATCAAACAGGCTATTGAAGATGCCACTTCAAACAATTAATCAGATAGGCCATGTAATCTCGCTACATATACGTTTACATATATATGACTTACGCGTACATACATGCTTGAACAGTGGATGTCTCACGATTAGTATGGCGTATGGAGTAAGGTTACAGAAGTTTCAAATGTGATTGTTTGTTTAATGAGTTAAAATGGAGGTTATGTGGTCAGCAAGAGTGCTCATGTGTGTGTGTGAACATGATAGCTAAGTTCTCCAGCACACTCACACACACACACACATACACACACACAAAGGTAGATAGAGAGGTAGACAAATTAACACTCACTTTTTGTAACAACTCTTTAATCAAGAATATAGCTTACATGACTATATTGTTGTAGTCACGCTGACATTGCCAATACACTGCCAGCATTAATCTTATGTACAATCTATATGAAGCAACATATGCAGTCTTTGTCTACTAAAACTATTGTGGGGAAACTTTGAACTTCTAGTACAACAGATGCTGAGTACAATCATGACATTTGTACTGCAACCATTCCTTTACTCCATGCAACCTACGTTTCATGAAGCATGGCTACACTTAGTCTAAAACTTTCACTATCTTTCTTTTAAGAGCTAAAATGCAACAAACAGTCTAAAACTTAACTAGATTCATATCTATTTTATGTTCTGTGATTAATATGATCTAAAATGTCAACTGTGTAGTAAGTACAAATAGACAAGGACCACATAGAAGTATAATTTACTGTAACTTTCTTACACCTTCTTCATATCTTATTAAGTACAAGAAAGACAAATGCATGAAATATTGTTGATGACAAAATCAAAGCTTCACACTTTTCAACTTAGAGATACATTTGCTCGAGATCCTAAACTCATTCTTAGGAACGTTAGTGGTACGGATATATGTTCAGAAGTACATCCCCCCATAGCCAAGAAACCATAGGGCAATGTATTTTCCATGCAAAGACAATTGTGACTGAGCGAGGATCAGATTAGCACTGTATTACTCTTTTATACTGTACAATATACCTCAGAAAATTATTATCAATTTAAAATGCATTCATTTAAAAAATAGTGAAGGCGCGTGCATGAAAAAACTACATGGAGAGAAGTCTAGACTAAAGTCTGAAGGTAAACAGATTCTATCTCTGCCTTCCTTCTACAGATTCTGCCATCTAATCAAGTCAAGATTTTCAATTAACAAAGGATGACATGCATACATACTAGTACATGCAAGTATGACAATAGGATGACAATTATAAGCATATTTTCAGCTTTTACATGACTTGTCTACAAGTGTGCTGGAAATGTATGAATGATCCCTTTTCAGTGCAGACAGACATGAGGAATGTTGCAGTTATACAGGGTGACTGTGATCAGGACTCCTCCAGAGCTGGTAGTTCCCTCTGTACTGCCCTCAGGGCTGCCAGTGCCTCCACACTTATGTTCAGGGCACCGATCACCTCTTTCTCATCATTAACATCAACAACTGGAACATAAAACAGGCAATATAATGTTTTGTTGGGCCAAAGTATTCTGACACTGATTATCACATGTAACAAACAACAGCATTATGACAACATAAGGCCATGTTGATTTGATTATATGGATGACATCCTCCGGGAACTCCAAAACTGATGCGAGCGAGCGAATAAAAAAAAAGTTTGGCCAAAAAAAAAAGTTGCCTTCAGTAAGAAATCAAAGTGGACAGGAAGGTTGAACATAGGACACTGGACCTGAATTTTCTGTACTGGTACCTCCCCAACCAACAATAGATTTTTTTTTCTTTCCGTCCTTTCACATTCTTATTCTTTGACTTTAGATTCATTTTGGCATTCTATATATGGCATTAGTTATCTGTTTTCTAATACTTTTTTTTTTAATCTACGGAATATCTGTGCTCATTTTAAAGCTGCTTTGCACAATTTATTGTGTAGCGGAAAACTGTTTTTTTTTTTGGAAATGGCCGAAAATTGGTGCGAGCGCGGATGTCATCCATATAATCAAATCAACGTGGCCTAACATGACCAAAACAAAGCCGTTAATAGATCTAGGGCATGTGCAAGACAGACAGCTGAAGTTTCTGGCACACATACTCTGTATGCCTGAGGAGGAACCTGTCAAGCTGTATGCTCTTTATGACTATGTCCCTACTCACGGCAGAAGCAGACCAGGACACCAGCTATCACATATTTGCTGTACATACATGGCCAACTTTCACCAGAACAGATCTCTGACCTTGTCAGCAACAAGGGAAATGGAGCAAACTTGTAGATGTTGTAACATGCAAACTTTACTCAGCCTTTTCACTTTTACCTGTTTATCTGTCCAATAGTGACAGCTATGAGAAACTGAACGATGATGTCAAGGGCTAGTGACATTCATGCATTTTTATGGACAAAATAGTCTGCAGTTTTCATTAGTTGTACTGAACCCTATGGTAGGTAAGATGTATATGTGACTCAATCACAGTCTATGTTAATGTAAAACATCTACATTTCTGATCCACAAGAGCAACTATGGAATCTTAACCTACCATCTATGTCCTGTTCCACCACATCCTCTCCCTTCTCCAGGATCTGCAAAGGCACAAAAAGATCATGTATCTATAGTACATGACAGTACATTTTCCTCATCAACAACAAAAAAACAAAAAACAAATCTAAACTGGAGGACAGATGCACAAAAGTTAAATGTCTACAACAGTGCTCGAAATACCCACTTGCACACGTGCAAATGCAACCACATTTTGCTTGGCACAACTTAATTTTTAACCCAGGTAGCTCAGTGCGCAACCTGAAATTATGCAGTTGGAACACTGTTTCTCCCTCACTTACATTTATATAAGTGTTTCTATTTAGTTTTTGATAAGATAAAAAATATATAGTTACAGGTAACTAGAAGAAAAGATCATGGATAAGTACATGTAGCAGATTTGAAAGTAATAACTTGGAAGTGGGGCAACCTGAAATGTTGATGGCACAACCTGGCTTTTGACTCAGGTTGCCGCCTGAGCAACCTGGGTGAAATTGATCATTTCGAGCACTGTACAATGTGCATTAGATTTAGATTTGCTGCATTAAAAAACACAAATCTACAGTGTTGTGATTCCACAGCATGAGGTAACCACCAAATATTCACAATTTACAGTAATTACCCCACCTGTTTGAGGTCCACAAAGGCATGTCCGATGTCAGCACACTCCCCCTCCTCATCCTCGGGTTCATTCACTACTGTGAACTTGATCCTGAAAACACACACAAATACATGTATACAGCATATGCAGTTATGCAGAATACGAACATTTTATGAATGGTCCTCCTTTTCAAGCCCACTGCAGCTGTGTTTTCAATGAAATGTTTTCAGTATATACAAATGTATAAGCCCAAAAATGTAACCAAAATAATGTGCATGTCAGAAATATGAACTACACTTTTTTGTATTTAAAGCATGAGGCTACAATGTTGTTATCTATGAAACTGTAATTCTGCAGTACCCACCTTCCCTGAGAGGGGTCCCCAGGCAGCAACATGCTGATGAGATAGTCTCTGGTCAGTTCATTGTTTTCAGCATCTACATGGAACACTGCAACACACAGAACAGAGTTATTCTAAGGTCACATACATTTCCAAACCGGCACCTGGCCAGGCAGTTTGCAGGAACGAAAACTATGCTATAAAAGATCACACACATTTTTTTAAAGTGTCATATGTATTATCTACTTGTGTATTTATCTTTGCTTTGTACTTTATTTTTGCATTTCCACAAACAGCTGGACCGGGTGGGGAAATGTGACCCTAGCATTAGAGGCTTACAACAATCAAGTTACAATGGGCAATATGGTTGGTTTGCTTTATAGTATACAGTAGCAATTGATTTTGTTATGTGCCTGAAACTATGCCAGTCTAATCTAGTTGACCAGGGTGTTGGGCCAAGTTGACCAGGGTGCTGGGCCTAGTTGACCAGGGTGTTGGGCCAAGTTGACCAGGGTGCTGGGCCTAGTTGACCAGGGTGTTGGGCCAAGTTGACCAGGGTGCTGGGCCTAGTTGACCAGGGTGTTGGGCCAAGTTGACCAGGGTGCTGGGCCTAGTTGACCAGGGTGTTGGGCCAAGTTGACCAGGGTGCTGGGCCTAGTTGACCAGGGTGTTGGGCCAAGTTGACCAGGGTGCTGGGCCTAGTTGACCAGGATGTTGGGCAGTGTTGACGACGATGTTGGGCTGATTTGACAGGGCCAAGTTCATAAATGGAGGAATGGTTCTGAACCTAGGCAAAAGTATGTCACATTTCCCCACATACCTCTCCTGAAGTTGTACTTGATGGGTTGGTTTGGCCGCGAGGGTTTGGGCAGGGAGAACGGCGTCTCTGTCTCCTCCGGCGGCCGACCCAGGAACCGGTACTCCACAAACAGCATGCGCACATTCCCATCATCCAACACGGCTGCTCCACCATTCAGTTGGAACTCAAAGATGGTCACTGTCACCATGTTGTTAGCCTGTGGGATAGACAAAACACATTTACCAAGAATTCTTACATGTCAGTACCATGCAAATCAGGTTAGAAACACACTACATTGTACATGCACACTGTGTCCTGTCAGAATGTTGATGCTGCAGAAACATATAATCTCTATATTGTTTTCTTACATTAATGGTATCAATCTAGAATAGTCAGCAATAGTTTTCTGTGAAAAAAGGCACCCTTCTACAGGGCATGTCAGTACAGTGCTACATCGTACATACCAAGCATGCACCCTCTCACCACTGCTGTTCCTATGGTTAACCTGCAGTACTAAGAGAGTATCCTACTGAAATAGATTTGTAGCAGTCTATTCACACAAATTTGATGAAATTTGTTCAAATTTTAGTAAAAAAAGAACTATGTGAAAATGTACAAAACTCTACCACAGCTCAATAACGCCACCTTGAATATCCCCATTTTTCACATGACTACAGTTGGCAGGCTTGCATAGAAAATTGTTAACGTATTCGCATAGTGCATAGTGCCAAATGCATTTTCAGAAAACTTGTATGAATAGTTAGGCATCCATGATTCCTGTGCACATAACCGGTAGATACACCATAAACCTTTACCCTGAGATAAAACATGACTACATTAACACACAAACCCCTAGGTTTTGTCCGAGTGATTGTGTCATAGACATGACAACATCACTGTCAGATTCCATCTCATCAGTGTCATCTCCATCCTTCTGTGTAAGGTCCTGATTCAAAATGTCATACTGTGAGAAAAAGCTGTAACTCTGATTTTAAAGGCCTTACCCCAAAGTGCCAGTCAAACCTCGCCAAACAATCACCAGGGAAGTTGTGCAAACCCACTCTAACTATTTTGGGCAGTCTTGGACTATGGAATATTTGGGAAAGGAATGGGTGCTGGTGATGGCCCTGATAGAACCTTAAGATAACAATGTAAGGGTGACACAACCAACAAGTATTTCATGTTAAAATGCAGCAACTCAAATTCCTCAACACACACACACCTGTAAGCCCATGGCACCCACCAAAAACATTTGTGAACCTGGATTGTCAACACCACTTCCCACCAACAAATGCAAAAAAATGGGAAAATCTTAATACTATAAAACAGACTTGTTTATCTGTAGACCAACTTGAAGATGCACCAAAGATCACATCGTCATCTGGATCTGTTTCCTAAAAGTTCAAATAGCATGCACTATCACACGAGTTCATCTTATATTCTGGAGGTTTTGCCACCTTGACAATTCTGTGCTAGGCTGTACTGCAGTCATCTCTACATCTTATGACTGTCAGTCGCAATGGAAAGTCCCCATTAGCCATTGAGAGAGATAATACTAAAATGTTTTATACATTGAAAGAATTGTAAAACATTCTAATTCAAAGCAGTTACTGTAAAGGCCAACTCAGTCTACAGTGATTTTACTTTGGAGAGACAACTTAGTAGTGTTCATGGTGGTTATAAGTTTGCAATAGCCACATACTACATAGTAATGGAAACACCAGTTCTAGTTCTACATCATGTAAGCTTGTGGTTAGCATTCATTGCAAAAGACACAACCATAAAACCAGCTCAAAAAAATTAAGAATTACAGTACTGTCACAGAAAAATACTAGTACATGCCACCCTATCGTAATAAAGGTAGACACCATGTAATATATCATATTAAGTACTTACATCTGCTAAAGCACTAGTCTGTTTGGTGGCAGCTGGTCTGGACATCACCACATCAGAGTCTGACTCCAGACTCTCGCTGACATCTGTGTCTACCTTCTCTTCTTCTTCCTTCTTCTTAGGAGCTGCAGGCATGACGACATCGTCTTCCTCAGAGCTGGGCTCATCTGTGGGTGTGTAAATAAATAGTTCAATTGTAGTATTCTCATACTTCGTGTACACCACAACGATCTACTATATATGCAAATGAACTGAATACTGTAATTCTTCAAATTTTTGGGTGGTTTTATGTTTGAGGTTTTTGTGGTAACCTATTCACTATGAACATGTGAAACCTGAGTGTTTCCACTATGTAACTAAACAATATCCGAAACTTAAAGCCACCAATTTCTGCTTGTCACAAAATCAAAACAGGTATTTACAGTTAGTTGTAACTTGTTTTGTTTTATTGTACTCACCAATGTCCTCCTCTATGTCACTACTGGGCTTCTCCTCAAACATTGTGTCCTCAATTGGTTCTGTCTTACCAAGCTGCAGCACACAAAGTATAGCACATGAGACAGATCAACAGCAGGGTTCCACTGTGGAGCGTTGTAATAATTGATTTGATTGATTTGAATTACCACAATATCGGTACCACCTAAGCGGAGTACAGGCAGCAATCACTAATGCATTCCAACAGCAGACAAATAACATGCATGTAAAATGATGAAAAGAAGCTTAATAGAAGAAGTATTGGGGAGAGATCATATATAAAAAAAACTCATTGTAACAGAAGTGAATTCAAACCATAGGGAAACTACACTACTGAGCAGGCAAATAGAACAAGGCCTCTCAAGCAGAATCAACAATTCAAATGTAATCAAGTGTTTTTTGCTCTAATTTAGAGAGCAAAACAGTTTATACTATTGAGAGCACACTCAAAGACCTGTAGAAAGAAGACACACAGTTAGACAAGTGTACACGTGTGTACCTGTTCCTCTTTGTCTGACTCTGGTTTAGTGGTCTCATCAAGTTCCTCTCGTTTCATTTCCTCAGAGAGAGACTGTGAATGTTTAATATTTAGCTGACATGATGCAAACAAAGAACTGTACTTAGTCTAGCACAGTTGTTTGTGCGACACAGAAGTGGAAATGGCTAAGTGTGCAGCAACAATATGAAAACAACAACATGATTTACACAGAAGTTGTCTGCCACTGTTGATGAAAAGAGACATGTAAATGACAAAGCAAGGCAAAGTAAAAGAAGAGTACATTCAAGAGCTCTGAACATGGAAAATCATATTACCATGAAGACACACATTTAGCTATTACAACATGTTGTGTGTTACTGCAAACAAATGGGGAGTGACAAACAACAGTTACATATACATACCTCCTCCTCTTCTCCCTGGGCTGAATCAGGAGTAACAGACACAGTAGAGCTGCTCTCCTCTGCATCATCCACAACAGGCTCAGGTTCAGGTTCAGGTTCAGGCTCAGGTTCAGGTTCAGGTTCAGGTTCAGGTTTAGGTTCAGGGACCACTGGTTGTCTCGCTCTTGGCACAGGTTTGGGAGCTTCTGTTCTCGGAGATGGTGGAGGTTTGGCCTCCGGGATAGACTGGAGATACACAATAAAAACAGTCCAGACATGAAACATACTTCTTACCTTTACACTGGCTGTAGGCACCACAGACTTATCTCTTGTAAAGAGTCATTGCCATTTGAAATGGTCAACACCACATCAAAGTGTATCTGAAGGTTTTTGGGGCTAACAAGATGCAAAACGTGTACATTTCAATCACATGTTGTAAATATATCAACTGTAACCTAAAAAGCTGTTAAGAAATCAGTGACAAAAGAAAGTGCACCAGCTTCAAATCAGGGTAAAAAAACCGACTTCTCACCCTAATCCCCTTTGCCATGAAACATCACAGTGTTGATGTGATGTGCTAAAACACATTCTGTAATATGGCATCAACAGTTTTAAATAAATGGCAATGACTGTATAGGAGGAAAACTATGAGCAGGCACCATTTGCAGGTCCACATGATACTAGTAACTGCATAAAGACATGGCATATGTGATCAAGAATTTCACAGTGTATATTTTAGTGTAAAAGGGTTTACAGGACTGTGTGAGCTGCTGCTCCAGCTAAATCTATTTCCTCTAATAAGAGTAACAAACTACATTTATCAGGAGCTACAAAAGAACTCATGCCATACTTTTGCACTGGATGGTCTGGACACTGTCTTAGCACTGGACGGGCGTGATGGAGTTTTGGCACTGGTTGGTCGGGAGGGGGGTTTGGACCCGGGTGGTGAGACAACCACAGATGGAGGGTGCTCTGGTGATATTGTACGAGGTGTAGAAGCTGCTGATGGAACCTGAAATACAAGTACATTTATGTCATATACCTGGTCTGCGGGTGTTATAGACCATTCCATATCTCACTGGAATTTAAATGAGTGTACCCCACAGGCTTTCATAGAATGATTCAAACGCACTTCACATGGACTGCTGTCAAAAATGTGAATACCAGATTCATACAATGGACTTGCTGTTCTTAGTTTACAAATTTTCTGGAGGACACCAATTTTTTTTCATTTTCTGCCACATTTTGCATAAAAATATGTGTTTCTTGGGTGAGCATGATACAAAAAACAGCACAGTGTATAATTCATCACTCTTGGTCCCAGCTTTCTTGTGGTCGGGCTGGTACCTTGGGTGACATAGAATACACTGTGTTGCATTCCTTATGTACATAGATCACAGACATGACTCAGAATTACTCAGAAATAAGAATACAAACTATACCTTACTACACCTTTACAAAGGGATCATACAGAAACTTTTGAAAAAAAAAAACTGTTGTGCCATACCTTGGGCGTAGGTACGGTGGGTGGGGTGATGTGCCCAGGTGTGGATGCAGGTGTGACAGAGGGAGGGATGGGGCGCAGGGCTGCAGGGGGCACAGCAGCAGCCAGCTTCTCTTCCTCTCCGGGCAGTAACAGGGGTTTCTCAGGGACCACACCAGGGGCAGCGGCAGCCTGGGGGAGGGGGGCAGACATGTTCTGGTCAATTATGGAATGAAATGACCCACCACTTAGCTTTGTTATCATCACATTTACTTCAACTGATGCAATTCATCATTCTTACAGCAACAATCAATTTACAGTTGATAAAGCTAAAGATAACAAAGAAGAGGAAATTATTCCTGTTCTACTATGTCTTCCCATTTGCCTTTAATCTTGGCAAAGGCCATGGCGACTGTGCAATAAAGACTATGTACTGACCTGTTCAGGTGTCATACTGGCCATGGGTGGTGGCAGGTAGGCATACTGCCATCTCAGGTGAACTTCCACTGTACCATTCACACTGTTGTCAGCCTATTGGGATAACACACATCAGGTTGTTACAAAGTATTAGATAAGATAGGTCAGACTGTTTGATAGATTATGCATATTGTTTAATAGACCAAAAATCAAAATAAGAAATAACAAAGGTATAAATGTATAAAGATTCTACAGTGACACAGTGGCCTTGAGGCAGCATCTTTTCTCCATAAGTCAGAAACAAAGGATGTCAGCCAGCTCAACTAAGTAATAGATAGATGATGGGCGTGGCTTGATTATGTGAAATAGGGGTTGCCCCACCCACAAGGGGGTTCCTTTAACACCCGAGGCGAAGCCGAGGGTGTTAAAGGAACCCCCCGAGTGGGGGGCAACCCCTATTTCACATAATCAAGCCAAGCCCATCATCTATCTATTTTAGAACATGGCCACTACCCCGAAGATATTATTTTATTCATCTAGATAAATAAAAGATATTAAAATCAGGATATCACACAATCTTTAAACAAAATGACGTGATATAGCATCCTGTACCTCTCAGCAAACAAATAAACAATAGATCTCTTCTTGCCTTTACCACATGGTGTGGTTTATGGCACCTGGCACCAGATTTGTGTGTGGTCGTCTAGGTCTAGCAACATTTCCCCCATAAAATGTTTCTGCTTGTTGAGTCCAGCAGTTTGCTCCCGAGTCTCACATGGGAAGGACACTGTGAGGGAGCGCGGTGTGTTTAGTGCCATGGATTTAAACTTCGACTTAGGATTTGACTATTTGTTGAACCTGATTTGTTGAACCTGATGAGGGTCAACTTTGAGGACCAGTTTCTCCAGCATGTTGGAATGGACCTTGAGGACTTCTCTATGCTTTTGAACTGTGACATTGACCTGGGATTTCTTATCACAAACTGTGAGTTTTTCTCGAGGATCTGTTTTGATTTGTTATTTTGGTTTGTTATTCTCTGTACCAAGGTTTTTTAACCTCCTTGTCTGTACTGTTTCCAGTAGTCAAGTTCTGAAGGGGTGCCACTGTTTTTCACTTTTTGTTATTATTTTTGTTTTGGTTAGCTTTATGGAACCCATGCTATTTTCTGAAGTGTTTTCCTGTAGAGAGAACCAAACTGTTTAGTTTAGTTTACTTTGGCGGCACCATGCTTGTCATTTTCTTGTGGCTCTGTTTTTCAGTAGAAAACATTGTACTGAGTTTGTTATTTCTGAAGATCTTGTTCTTTGTTTGTTACATGCTTGAAAAAAGCATGTACTGTTTCTGGTAGGGATCTTTGTGATTCCGGACCTATATCTTTAGAGCCTCTGGATGGATTGCGATTTCCTTTGCTATGGGGATAGAGTGTGTGACCTATTGTGCTATTAAGTAGATTAGAAGTTTGCTGTTGTTTTGTGGTTTGTTTAAAAAAAAATTATTTACACCCCTTTTTGACAGGAGTAGGGTGGTCCCAGTAACTGATACCGTAACAGTAACTGATAGAGCATGCCAGATGGGTAATTAGGCATCCGCTGGTGCGGGGTGAATCACTATATACACATTAGGGATATGAAGCTGATGGCTGCACAGATCCACAACTAGTAGAAAGAGTAACTGTGACTATCCCTGTCACCTCTGCATGGAACAAACCGTTATATACACATTAGGCCACAGCAAGTAAATGTTATGGATGACATCAGAATTTTTTTTCTTCTGCAGGGATGGTCAACATGACGATAAAGTACCAAAATGAGCAAATATATTGTGTTATAGCCTGATAATTGTTCTTGTAGAAGTGACACTTGCGAGGTACCCAGGACTGTAGTTGTAGAAGTGAAACTTATTGGATAATTGTAAAAGTGAGACCAATATGGAAGCTATGAGTGTGGTTACCAACTTTGTTGGTGATGCCAGTCTAGTACGACACTAGTGTCACTTTTACCACACCAGTACATGTCTTAAATACAGGAAAGAATGCCTTGTTGGCTCTGATATCATGTTTTGTCCCTTTAATTCTTTTTACAACACTCATCACAACTTTATGGAGCCTATTTTTGAAAATGTAGCCATCTTGTTTTTTTTCACCCATCTTGTTTTTTTTTTGCCCTATCGCACTATTTTTGCAGTCTGCAGAGGATGTCATCCATAAAATTTACTTGCTGTGGCCTTAGGGATATGTGCCAGGTGCAGGTGTAACAATAGGAAATAAAAAGGAAATGGTCAGAGGTCACCAGAAAGGTGTACTTTTGGATTTTACCGTTTACCATAGGTAGATATATAAGAACAATGATGGAATAATTTTGCCAAACGTCAAACCATATGAAACCCACAACACACCATGCGCACCATCACAAAACAAAATATTTCAAGCAGGTTTGAGTTTTCAGACTCTTGTTACAGTTATAGAGAGCAGTAACCTTGTTATTTTCTGAAGATCTGGTTCTTTGTTACAGCTATGGAAAGCATTAAACTTTTGTTAACTTTTATGACATTGAGTCTTTGTGTCTTAATCCTCTCTAATCCCCTAGGCAATTAGCACAGTGTGTGAGCCGACCAGTGGTGCAGAAAAAGTGTTGGATTATCCAAAAAGTGTGGTACTATCCAAAAAGTGTGGTTTTATCTTATGCAAATTTTACATAATCCCACACTTTTTGGATAGTACAACACTTTTTCTGCACTATGTGGATATAATCACAGTAATTGAAGGGCTCCCATTGGCTGAGGGGTAGTGGCCATGTTCTAACTGATCCAATAGGTGAAGCAGGGATTACGAGGCTGCTCAGGAAATTCCCTACCCCATTTGGCAAAAAAAGAAGAAAGACAGAAGAAAGAACTTCTCAAGGACCTCACCCTTTTGAGTTCAAAGACCCCCTTGATGGCCTTGTCGTGTGCTAGTGAGATGAGAGGAACATTGGCCCTGCCCAGGTAGGCTGTCTCCTCAGGGTCTGTGTCATCAAATACATACAGCTCCAGATGCTGGGGAAAAACACACAAAATACTGCAATAAACAACTTGTGGGAATGTTGGAAAGACTAATCAGACAATACAGAAAAGAGATGAAAATACTTGGAAATTTTAACAGTGGGGGGTTTAAGTAGCGCCAAACAGCACGCCATTTGGCTGATCAGCCTTTTCACTGTAGTAATTAGCGCTGCTGGCTTTGTGATCTGCCAGCCCAGGTGTAGGCATGTCGTTTCTTTCTTTTTCTATTCCTTTCTTAAAATTGGAAGGTCTTGTGATCATAAGATCAACTCAGGTTAGACTGTAGCAAAAGCTCTGAACCTGGGCTGTGACCAAAAAAGTATAACAGTACAAGTTAGAGCTTACAGCAGACTTGAGGTAAGTGTCCAGCTGCATGTCCATGGGTACAGGGTACGTCTTGTGGTCGTTGAACTGTGGTGAACTACTGGACATGATGATGTCCGTGTCGTGGTCAGGGAAGTCAAAGAACTTGTACACCACGTAGGGGCTGGGCTGAACTCCTGGGGAAAGAGGAATGACAAATGTTTGTTAAGTTGAACTGAGAAAAGCATAAAAATCCTTCCACTAGAAGGTGTGCAAAGAAATTGACCCCTGCAGTTCCAAAAAGGCCACTAGGGGGTTCAAATCTACACCCCTTACACTCTGTCCCAAGAGCTACACAAACAGTATCTACAACTAAAAAATAAGACCATAGCATGTTCAGTACACTAAGCATTAAAACAGGCTCTACTGCAGTGCTGTAGAAAGCCACTAGGAGGCCCTTTATCTAACTTGACCTGACTCATACCAACACACCAAATATCATAAGGATCCATTCTTCACAGCTCCACAGCTTATCGAGTTATGGTGTCTACAAACACAGAAACACACACACACGCAGAACTGATACAAACACAGACACACAACCGACATCTAAAATAACCTTCTTGGTGAGGGTAATAATACATACACAAAGAGGAACTGGAAGCAATTTGATAACATAACATACCATCTCTTCTTGCAGTTAGGTCAGAACACCTGACAACCCTGATGTGAAGGTCATTGACATTGTCCTTAGCACGAGGTGCAGTGGACTCATCCAGAACCTGCAAGGCCTGCTGGGTAGCTCTCTCATTGGCTGCTATGTACCCAAGAGCCTTGGTACGCTCCTGCAATAGTTTAAGGGAAAATTGACCACAAAAAGAGAAAAATACTGTATACTATCAAAATCCAGAAGAAAAAAAGACCTTTCTGTAAAATAGATCAGTCTTTTTGGAAACAGAGACCAATTAATTCACAATCACTTGGCCTGTCATTTGCGCAACAATTTGGAAAAAACTTAGTTCACACTGCACTAAAATATTACAAGCTGACAGTGTTATTCTTGAGAAAACTATCCTTGCCACCATGGCAGGGAAGGTAATAAAGTTGAACCCTAACCTTGAATAGCCTGAGTGCCTGGTCCATAGGTACCCTCAGTCTGATCCAGTATTCCACTGTTCCAAAGTTAACCCCCTCAGGACCTGACATAAACAGAACATTTAGTAGGCATTCCAACACATTGTTTCAACAATTCAACAAATTGATCTATAAGTTTATAACACTTTTAAAGAACACAAGCCAAAAACATAGGTCTGGAATATGCAATAAGAGTATTTGTAACAAGATGCATAAAATTACGTGGAACAACCTCTCCTTTCCAGTGAAACATTTTCACCTCTCTATACCTATCACTAGGCTGCTGCATGAATGTCAATTCTATGGATAAACTGTAACAATTCCTCTCTTTCTTACTAGTCAGATATGTTGTGTTGAATATCCTCCCCTGTGGCTTGTCCAGCAAGTCCCTAAACTTGAGTTGGCAGACTGCTAATGTTGTGTAGTCCAGACCCATAGCCTGGTGTACCTCAAGAGTAGTAGACTCCTACAGATCAAGGAGGATGTAAATATAAGTATGGATATATAATTCAAGCACAGTATTCACACATGTCATACATGTACATGTACAAGTACAGTTTTGACGGCACTCATTGTTATACTTTTATCATACTTTGATTCTAGATGCTTAGTGGTTATACATTGTAAGTGCTAAGTCTTGGTATCTTTCATTTCAAATGTTCCTCAGTATGCATGGTCTCATAAGACCTGATCATTTGCTATAACTACCTCATATAAACACCTCAATTGCTTCACCCACTCAGTGGTTTTATTTTGTGGTACACCATGTACGTTATAGCAAATGACTAAGCCTTATATACATGAAGTGTAACAAATATAAGGAGCAGTAAATTAGTTTTGTTTACCAGAGATGAAGAATCTGTACTGATGATATCCTACAAACTTTGCTCACCTTCTGCAGATAGTGTAAGAAGAAGTCATCCACTTTGACGATGTACTTTGAAGTAAACTTGAATTCTGGTCTGGAAACAACAGAACATCTGCATTAGAGCAGCTCATTCCCTGACCTTGATAATGATGATCAATACCTGACATAAGACTCAGGTAGCAAAAGGACAACAGGATAAACAATGATGTTTAATATTGTGTGACAAGAACCTGGAACAATTGACATCATTGTGACTTGCTCTAAATAGGTACCCCCAATGACCTGACATACATGTAACTGTGTGGGTGTAGCCATGAGTCATCAATCCATGCTCCACTTGCTCCATCATCACTTCCTGCCTGTCTACAACACTGGACCAGAACCAAAACAGACTTTTAATTCTTCAAGTATCCTATTACACCATTCGCATCTTACATCCTGGCAGGCTGCCACTCTACAATATTCAGGTAACTGTGGACACACACCAAGATAAACAAACTCACACACTTATTATATATTACAATACCTCCATTTTTATGGCAGTACTAACTACCAGTTTATAACACCATACTTACTTGGCGCCTCTGACAACAGGGGTTGTCTGCAGCTCAAAGTCATAAAACTCGTATGTACAGAACAGGGACGGCTCCACATCTGCCAGGTGGTGTAAGGCCTCCTGTGATAGCACCACCTAACAAGGGCAAAAGGAGGTACAGTTCTAAGCATACACAATAGCACAAAACATGTGTATTGACTTTGATTGAATCCCTGATAAATATAGCTCCAATTCTTTGTGTAAAATAACTAGACTCAATTTTTGCTGATTTGAAGATTGCATTGTAGTTGCTATTCTGTAATTTCTTGCTGAACCTATTTTTCATACAGAGGTTTTAAACTGTCATTCAACAAAAGAATTTTCAGGCAAATGACAGTACAAAACCTCAATATGGATAATACCAACACAGATGAGCTTTCATACGTACATATTTTTTGTTAAACCTATCACACTATCATTTTGGGATAAAAACAAGGTAGGTTGTAACATTGCTCTCACTTTGATAATATGGATCTCAAAGAGGTTCTCTCCCCTCTCCAGATGTACTGTCTCATCTATCTCCTCTACTTCCTCCTCCTCCTCCTCCTCAGTAGGCTTCAGCTTGTACTGCTTGGTCCCATACGCAACATCCCTCAGTTGTCTCTCTAGTTTCTGTCAAAACATGAAGGACAGGGTTAAAGACAAAGTGAAAGTTGATATCAAACCAATTCGGCATGCCGGATGGCAGTATGCTGGGTGACAGCGTGCCAGGTGGTGGCATGCCAGGTGACGTTAAAACTGACACAGTTACAAGTTACATTAGAAATCTATACATACAATGTGAGGTTTTTGAACTACTTTTGTTTTTGTACCAGACTGATATTAATGCATGTTTACCTTTATCCTTGCAGCCCTGATGTCTAGCAGCTTTGCGTACTCCTCTAGTTTGGTCTCATACTCCCTCCTCAGATCCTCCATTCTCTTGGAAACACTCTCCACCTGAGCATAAGAAACAGCAGAAACTAGAGTTCAGCAATCTCATACCTCCACGAAATATGTGTAGATGTTATGCAAATTACTTGCTTATTTGCATGATTTATGCATGAAAATGTTCCACTTCAACTAACATTCAAAGTTCCCATCATTTATCTAAGCAGTTTATAGAACAGTGGTAAGTGTTTGTATATGTACCTCAGTCTGGTAGTCCTTGTTGATCCTGTGCTGTATGATGAGCATGTTGCGAGTTTTCTCCAGCTCATTTACTGTGTCTGCATGCTCAGCCTGTAACCGCACCATCCTCTGTTGCAGGTCTGCAATATTCAACGTGAAAAACGAGTAAGCATCTACAAAACAGAGCTCCTACTTCCTTGTTGAATAACACATACATGTGTAACAGGCTGATTTAGATTGTTGCAAAGTTGGCATTGTGGAACAGCTGCAAATATTGGTGGTTCTACGTGCTAGATTCTGTAACACCACTTTTTAAGACTCTGTAACAGGAAGAATTCATCTACAAAAGTACAATGTGACACCTCATAGATAGACAGCAAGTACACAATCTGCTAAAGTATGGCTGTACAGACTGTAAGCTTACCTCTGCTTTTCTCCTCTTCCACCTTCTCCAAAAAGTCCAGGTTCTGACTTCCTCTCTCTTTTCTTGTCTATGAAGGTACATAAAATATACAAAATCATGTAAGACAGGCCTTCATGTTAACAAATCAAGGCTTGGTAAGATAAATGTCAACTTAATTGTACATGTACTTCCAGAATAATTATGACCTACTGTATTTTCCAAGATCGAAAACACAACTGTTACTGTAACAGTTATACCAACCTTAATCAAAACTAATGCCTCTTCCAGCTCCTGAAAGTCAACAGCACTTTCCTGAAGAAAAAAAGATCACACCATATAACATATTAGTTTACTGTGTATGTGAAGACTTTCCACAATGGCTCTTTGAAATGATAAGTATGTCTCCCATTGCTTTTTTTCTTTTGTCGATGATCCATTCTGGACATATAACTGTCTGAACCCAGCATTTTCCTGCAAGAGATATCAAAGGAAACATTTGATGTTCAAGAATAAAAATCCAAACAGTATACTAGTATTTACCTTTGTGAAAAACTGCATCTTCTGTTTGAGTTCATCCAGCTCCTGTTTGGTGCTGTAGTACTGAATCTGCAGGTTCTTCTGGTCTTCTCGCATCTTGTCATTCTGACCTGGTTAGAACAGAAAATGAGGGGACACCGTCATATGACATATTCCAAGTCTACCCAGTATTTGCAATATGTACTTCCAATATCCCACTTAATAGAAGGAAATATCAAGCTATAAGCCTGACACAGCTATGGCAATACTAACTAGAGTTCCTCGAACACACATCTTCGCCAAATAAACATTTTTTATCGAAGGTCGTTGTTTTTTAATGATTAATGTATGTAATTATGGCTATAATGGGCCGGCTAAGCACCAAATACAGCTTAATACGAGATGTTAATATAGCAAAGCTGGATGTAAGGTCTTCAGTTAGGCTAGGTCTTTAGTTTTATATAAGATTTCACTCTACAAAATGTACATTGCAGTCTTTTCGTAAAAAAGAAATAATAAACAAACTTTGAGTGACTGGCCTATATATTAGATAAAAGGTCATCTAATGGTTATCTAAGGGTCATACTTAAGGATTGTTACGGCCCTGCCTTGGTGAATGTTTGTGTCCATCTCATGAAAATAGTAAGTAAAGTTTTGCAATCGCGAGTTAAGTCAGAGGTATTTTACACAGTCGCTGTAAAAACTTTATAAAACACAGTGATAGCAAAAATACGTGTTCAGAAGACTGTGTCTTTAGAATGACAAAGTTATAGAAAAGCGCAGTAAAAACATAAAACAGAGCAATAGCAAAAAAACGTGTTCACAAGACTGTGTCATTAAAAATGACACTATAGAAAAGCGCTGTAAAAACATGATAAAACAGAGTAATAGCGAAATATCGTGTTCAGTCTTTAGAATGACACACTTCTAGAAAAGCGCTGTAAAAACGTTTTAAAACAGAGTACATGTAATAGCAAAAAACGTGTTCAGAAGACTGTGTCATTAGAATGACACACTTATAGAAAAGCGCTGTAAAAAATTTATAAAACAGAGTAATAATTTAGCAAAAATACATGTTTAGAAGACTGTGTCATTAAAATGACACACTTATAGAAAAGCGCTGTAAAAACTATATAAAACATAGTAATAGCAAAAATACGTGTTTAGAGGACTGTCTGTGTCATTAAAATGACACACTTATATAAAAGCGCTGTAAGAACGTTATAATGTAAAGCTATAAGGCTTGTTTATGTTTTAGTTTGTGCCGGCTTCCAATAACTATGGATTTGATCTTGCCAACATTGAGCTCAGTCATTAATATGAGTTCGTGAGAGGGGACCTCAGAACTTGGCAGATTTGCCGTGTGGGCTGAGACGATATCTTGAAAAACGTTCGGCAAGCCCAAACATACTATCGTCAAGAGTCCCTTTACAATCTTAATTTCACTGAGGCATGGGTACATATCTAGACTACTAGTATATTCATAAGCCTTACTTAGATCCTCCTCTACAACCTAGCACAAGTATATGATATTGTCGTAATCCGATCGGTTGCACGGAAACCCCCATGCAGTGCGAAATCGAGGCCAAAATCAGGCAAAAACAGCCAGTTTGAAGGCCAACTTTGACTCTTCAAATCTCATGCCGAAATAGTATTTGAATCATTAAGCGTACTGTAGGCGATCGAACAACACATGAGGATTACGTTGGCACCTTTGACAGCCTGATTTGGCCCACTGCGATGTTTAAATCTTTTTTTATGTGACCATGTCTTATGCCTCAAACGGGCGGGCGTGTAACACCCTGCCATGGCATGACGATTAGTTCTGCTCTACCTTTGATTTGTCTGTGCTATTCCTGAGACTGAGGGCAGGGGGTTAATTTGGTGTGACTGGCCCTTGTCAGGGAAAGGAGATCAGGCTTCTGCTTCTGTCTGAAGGGCTTGAATGATAAATGATGATTAATGGTCCACACATTAGTGCTGGACTAGGGTGACAATGGTGCCAGTGTCATATTGCACTGCACACCACTTTTGTAAGGGATGTGCTTCTCTCCATGATAAGAATCCCAAAGTAATTATATTAAGTAGATCGCGATTTACATAATTAGCATCTCATTATGTTGATAATCACCCTAAGTACCTACCCACCAAAAGCAAAGAATATCCATCAATCCCCTCTGCAGTTATCCTTCTTAAAAGTTACAAACTATAAGACCCACTGCAGTTCCAAACAAGCTGCTAGGGGGCCCAAAATTACACCATTCACTCCTAGTCCCAACAGCTATCCACCACTTAAAAATCATGAACATGGCACTTCTGGAAAATTTAGGCGCAAGCTTTGACGCTCACTTGCAGTACCAAAACAAGTCGCTAGGAGGCCCATTATCGAACTTGACCTTCCTTTCTGTGTCCCCTACCTATCAACAAAATATCATTACTGATGATTAGCATCCATGTAGAACATCTCGAGTTATCGTGTTAACAGACAAACGCAATTACATATAAAGCCAGCTACAGCACCATAGGTAAAAGCTAGCTAAACCATTCTCGCACATGACAATCCTTTACACAACCGCTACACACCTGCCAAATATTGTAGAAATCGCCCAGCTGCATTTTGAGTTATGCTTCTCGACACAAACCTCGAAAAAATACAAAGCTCGCTGCTGTGCCGTAGGAAAACGCCAGGTAAACCATTTTCAAACTAGGCATGCCTTTCGACAACCGCTACACACCTACAAAAAATCAAAAAGTTCCATCCACAATTTCTCGACTTATATGCTGTTGACCTACATACAGACCCAAGTAAGCAATCTTATAATCTTCTGGCGAAGATAATGATAGTGGCTTAAGCAAAGTGATATAATTTCTTGACTTTTGACAACAGCCTGGCCTGGATAGTCATTTATCCTTCAGCTGGAATACCTCGAACAATCTTAGTACCAGTAGAAACCAGATGTCTAAATTAAGAATACAAAATGTAGGACACTAATGTGTATCCTTAGTCAAGAAGAATTCTGTCCACGTTTTCAACTGTTGATGCTCAATGTATGATTCTAACACATCCTTAGCTATTAATAAGTGCAGAATGCCATTTCTTACCTAAAGATGTAGATTTGTATCTGCATGAACTATCTACCAATTAATAAATGGTAACGTATACAGAAGGTGTGGCTGTCTAGAAATATTGCCATGCAATAGCTTAGTGAATAAATGAATCCAAAACTATCAGGGCTCAAAATCCTCTCATGGGAAAAATAGGTGCACTCGTACACCTACCCTAAAAATGCAGATGCAAAGAAAATATAGAAAGGAACAATGAACCCAATTTCTACACCTAACACCTAACAAGTAATACGACAAAATAAAGGCATTAATATTTTTTCAGTCACTTACCAATGTACAATTTAATTTACATACCTAGCCCTACACAAAAATCCAAATTGAAAAAAAAATCAGATGCACAGCTTCAATTTTGAGTACACAAAGTGCATATGCACCCAGAAAATTGAGCCTGGTACATGCTTAGGTCACAAAAAAACAAAGTATATGCTACTTTCACAAATCACCACAACAACAAGACCTAAGAGACAGAAATGAAAGAAAGCCATCCAAGATTTCCAAGACATGGGCAGAATACCTTCAGCACCTGATTGTGCTGGTATCTCCGGCAGATTTTCAAAGCCAGCAGGTGAGAAGCTATCAAAGAGAGAGGAGCTAGCACCTGAAGTGTGGAGGGAAGAAACAACAGTGGAGGAGAAGAGCAGGTTATGTGAGGAAGCATCTGTGAAGGATAAGCACTTATGGAAGTCACCACCTTTGTAGAAATGCACAGCAATAAGTTGTTCAACAGTTTTTATTGTGCATGTGCAGTCATGATGCATTGTGGTGCAAAGTCAAAATCTATGCCCCTGGCTATTTGCAAGTTATCCTTTGTGTACAAAACACAGGCCTTAAACTCTGGCCATAGACCACGATGCATCGCAACTGCACATGCACAGCTGGAACTGTGAAACGGCTGATCACAAAGCTTCAGCATGCAGGGGATTTAGTAGATGCGGGTTTAATGACATGAATATGAGAAGAGGTTATGACATACAATCATGTAACTGCAAGAAGTCAGTAAATACTGTGAGCAACTTAAACAATACATCTGTCATAGAAAGTTTGTAATCAGTATTTTCTTTGGTGATATATTAGTCTATTGTTCCATCACCTGTACTGCACTTCTTGTATAGTATTTTTCCTTTCTATAACAACATCAGACTTCTATAATCAGACATATACTGGCTTACTTCTTTCTAATGTGACCCTGTCCAGTACATCATTCTTTTCATGCAGGTCAGACTTGAGGGTGGCCTCCAGCTGAGCTATCTGCACCCTCAGTTTGGTCTCTGTAGCTCTGTGTTGCCTCTCCCTCTCAGCATCAAAAGCACTAGCAAGAAAACATAGTTGATAAAAAGTCTCCATTTAGAATCAATGAGATTCCTTTGGAGCACTTGTATTTCTTCTGATAAGTAAATATCATCTACATAAAACAACTTATTGGGTATAAGGACTTCTTGTACAACAACTTTTAGAAATGTAAAGCTGACTAAAATTAACAACATCATACCTCATCTGTAGCTGTGTATTGGCCTCCTTAATGATATCATTCTCCTTTTCTAAGTCTGCTACTCTCTCTTGGAGCTGAAAATACAAGAACAGTGTGTAAATACATTGCATAATACGTACATTTTATATGAAGAATACTTCTACAGGCTGTTACATTAGTAATATTAATTGATGTCAAAATTGAAAATTGTAATTGCAAACTTCAATTGGAGGGTACTATTTTATCAAAGCCTTTTCAATGTGCAACAGCCATTAGCTTTTGAAAACCAGTATTATCACACATTAGAATCTCCTGACCTCTATGATTGTCCTGTGTGCTGTAGCTCCCTGCTTCAGGTCGTTCTGTAGCCTGAGGACACGGTTCTGCTCAGCCTTCAGGTGTTCCCGTAACCCGTCCATCTCACGCAGCACCTGGTCATGACTTCCCTTCACTGTTCTCAAATTCTGGAGGGTTCAAGCAAATATTTAATGTTTACCTTAATGTATTATATATGTATTTATCTTCATAGAAGTAAACATTTTGTTTTAGGTAAGTTTCCTCTTCTGCTTCAGTTCCAAACAATGAAACAAACATGAATTTTTCACAGCTAGAGCTTGGAATACTTTAAAATCCATCAAACTAGTATGTTAGAGGATAACTAGAACTAACTTTATATAGAACTACTAGTAACTCACCAGACCTTGGTCATTTTGTGCCATAAATTAAAACAAGTTTGAATTAGCATGAGTTAGCAAAATCAAACATAAGAACCATGTCTTGTACTGAGCATTTTGTTACCTGGATGATAATCTTCATTGACAGAAGTATTCTGCATCTGCTTGCAAGTATTACCTTTCTAGTTTGCTACTTGAACGTGAAGCCCCTCTTTCCTTTTCAGTATACTTCAAGACAAATACTTATTTAGAGAAAACACTGAGTCCTTTTAACAATAGATGGTTCAAAGATAGACTACAGAACTTACCTCCTCCAAGTTGGTGTACTTGGCCTGCATGGCTGTGAGCTTTGTGGCCTTTTCTTTCAGCTCTCGTTGTAGCCTGATCATGTCCACATTCTCCTGAATGCTTCCCCTGGAGATGAAAACCATAGTGCACATTATAACTACCGGTACTATAAAATCAAGGACCAAATTTCCTTCACCTTTCGCGTTGGATTTTACATGATATGTATACATATTATTCCCTCCCCATTGTCTGGGATGGCGACTAACAGAGGTTTTTCTACACCTGTATTCCATCTTGTATGCTTAAGTCAATCCTGTACATATGATCAACTCTACATGACAAATGTGACCACATTTTTCCCATTGATACAAACATTAAAAATCTATAGTGACCACCTGTCCACATAGACCAGATCTTATTGGTCCATCGACTGTTTTTTGGGAGGGGGCAGTTTTGACTATAAACCCTAACCTCTGTCCAGCTGCCATCTGTTCCCTCATCCTCAGCAGCTCCTCCTCATGTTCAGCATCCTTCAGTCTCATCTGCTCCCTCAGCATGTCCGTCTCCCCCTCCAGGTCCCTGATCTGGTCCTGCAGGTTGGACACCAGGTCCTCCAGGCTGCGGATCTCCTCCCGCGCCTCCTCCAGCAGGCTGTGGCCGTACCGCGGCAGCACGCTAGGCTGGGTGGACCGGGAGGTTGCCCTGAAAACAGGAGGGTACCAGGATCAATCTCATTTCTGAAGCTACCACCAAAATTTTCAATGATTCATAAACACCATTAGCATTGCCGGACCTGGCAAGAGTAAAAACAAAATGTAAAGAAAATTCAGTATATATTCCCTCAGCTAAAAAATTACTCCATAGTCTTTTGTGCAGTTATACAAGAAAATGAAAGAATGGTGCAACATGCGATATTGAAAGAACATGATTTCTATGGCTCAGATGCATGTATTTGCAGTGAGCAAAATACAGATCCCTCCATCATGTGCATGACATTGAATGGCCTATGGCTAGGCTAGCAGATGAGAGATAGACAGGTCAGATTCCTGGCATTACTGACTTGACATTCCATTTTTGGAAATGGTCCTCTAGTAGGCTCTACACAACTTTCCTCACTCCACCAAGGTATAAAAATAGGTACCTGACTTTGGTTGGGGAGGTAAAAAGATGGTGGAAGAAAAATGAAGAGTTGGATCCTTCCAATACCGTGCCTACGAGCAGTACGACCCACTGCCCCTACAGTCTCATAAGGCTATGGAACCTTTTCCCTTAACATACAGATACCTCATAAGCTTGAAAACAGTGAATGACACTAGGTTTGGAGTACACATAGCGTAATCACAGAGGACTGACCTGACATCCTCTGGTCCCTGTACCCTCATTCCTGGCTTCAGCCTCTGTTGTACAGCAACCATCTGGCCCACTTTCTTGATGCCCTACATATACAGTGGGCACAGACAATTAGAGATTACATAAGAGGCAATGGATCTGCAAATATTTCCCATTCAACACCTTGACAGTAAGTTACAATAGTGTGGAATAGACTCTGAATAGTTGACATTCATACTTACAGTATTGATTCTTGACTGTACACCTGTATAAGGCGTATGCCTTTTGCCTTGGGAAGACAACTGTTGTTTAGCTACCATCACCTGAAAAGCACAAATACATCTTTGTCAAACTCTCCAAAAACATAAGTACAACATAAAAACATAAGTCCTGCTGAAATTCTATACAAACCATTTTATTGCAACTCAGTGTTTCCGCCAGAGGGGCGTCCACCCGTCCAATGACGGTCTCATTTCGTTTTGGACGGCTTGAACGCAACCAGAGGCCGTCCTCATAAAAAAATTGCGACCCACATTTTGCCGAGAAATCTGTACAAAGTTGATAAATGTAAACCGCAGTTTTGTGTTTTGTATTGAAGCTAGAGGCTTGGGACGCCGTCCACAGTCAGAAAGCCGCTCACTGTTTGTTTTGCTATTGTTATGGTTGTTGACAATGTGTGTCGGCGGCCTTTCGCATACGATAATCAAAACCCGTTTTTCAAGGCCCTGTCACATAATTCGCAAACTTGGCGGTAGGTCGATCTCGCTATAAGTATAAGTTTATAACACTACAAACTAAACTTTGTTATTGGGAGAAATAAGACAACACACTATTAAACTTTGTCTAGATTAACAACCTTAGTCTCTGTTTTCATCGTCAATCATCGTAAACAAAACAAAACACAAATTATCAGAAACATGTGCCCACCGGCCCGGGTGCTCGGCACGGGAAATCGACCTCGTTCAAGTTCGCTATCGGCAACACAGCGGAAAAATAAAGTGTTCACATAAGAGATGATGGACGTAAAAACATCAAGTATAACTTTGGTTCCTTTTTATATGAGTTTTGAGCCCGCAAAATCTCCAAAAACGGCAGAAATTTTCGGGATAAATACGCATCAAAAATGGCGGTCGGTAGTTGTTGTGTATCCTAGCCAATCACAGCGCTAGTTTCCCGTGACGTCGCTAGCTTTCCCAGATCTCGCGAGAAGTCACCACGTGAGATTGTGGGATTTCGGCCGCCATTACGCTCACTGTCGCCGATAGACGATGTTTTTCGTCATTTCTGAACGCAAATTTCTCGATCTATGGAAGGTTTTAGATGATTTATAAGTATACCACAACACAAAAGAGAATATATACACATGCTATTTCTTTTTTGAAAGTCCAAGAACCGTTTCTAGAACTTTTTAAAAGTCGTAGTACCCGTTCGGTGCGGCATACCGGTACACGGCACAGATCATAACACTTCGGCACTGAACTTAATCGGACGTTAGTTGTTTTGTTTTTTCTTGCGACAGTTAACCATTAACTTTAATTTTCGCGATTTTACAATTAAATTTAATTTTCGCGGTTTTACAATTAAATTTAATGTTCGCGGTTTTGCAATTAAATTTAATTTTCGCGGTTTTCGCGCCCCAAGGTGGACGGCCTCCCAGCTGAGGTCTGGCGGAAACACTGTTGCAACTGTTCTATGCTCTTAAAATAAAACCTTAAAGTGTTTCTATTTGCTCACCTTTTCCTTAAGCAATCTATTCTCTTTTTCCAGGTCCCTTATTTTCCCATGCAGCTCCTCAAGCATTTCTTCTGTTTCAATATCTCTGCCACCACGCTTTGCAGGGCTACCTATAATGGAAAGACATGAATTAAGTGTCCAAGTACCCAAAAAGTTCAGACTAGCGATCAAAAATTTTTATTCTTTGTGAACTACTTCAATCTAAATACAGTAGCAAAGATTATTAAGTGCCAGTTCTAGATGAACAAACCTGGTCTAGCAGCACCACGAGCAGCTCCTTGCTGATCAGCTTTCTTCTTGTCATTGACAAGTCGGAGAAGCTTAGTCGCCATCCTGTAGATGATAAGAGGGAAACAAAAAATGAAAAATTTCATACATTCCAACATACAACCTGAATAACCAATATCAGGAGAGGTCTTGCTCTGGGAACCAAACGAGCCATGCAGGCGTGGCCGTCCTTTGGTCATCCTGACTCATACTCAGGAAGCTTCCTCCGGGAGGACACGGGTTTGCAGGTATGAGAGCTCCATTTGATCATGCTGGATAGGAACATGTGGAGACACTGGTGTCACCTCCCCAAGGATAAACTGAACTGAACTGAACAGCAGCTGATCTTCTGGAACATTAAATATCATCGTGTAATGTTTTAACAACATGCGTAGCTATACAACATACCGCTTAATCTTATCTTCCTGCTTGCGTCCATGTCTCTTTAGGATGATGTTCTCTTCATACAGCCGCAGGTACCGATCTTCCAGCTCATCCCGGTTCAACTGGGCAACTATCTGGCGCTGCTTCACCTGGATCTGGCCAGGGGGCTCTAGAATTGAAAGGGAGGAATACTGTAAATGTTGACAGTTTTTTTTTGGGGGGGGGGGTAATTATCTTGGAAACATTTTCACCACAAACTTAAAACTTCTGGAAAAATGCTTGTTCTGTCTTTTGCAGGACCCCCATTTTACATCCCTTGCGAATGACTGATGCACTCCCTTACTGTTACAACATATCCGAGCTGTGCTGACCCTGGGACGATTGAACTCAGGCCCTCAGTATTTCTATCCGAGACTTACCATTTTCCATGCCCCCTGCCCTCTGGAACTGTGGTCCATCCCTCACAGGGATGTGGTCAAACCCGTCATCAGTCATGATCACATCTGTCCGGACATTGTTGTGTTTCTCTCCAACTTGTAAAGTTCTGGTAGTTCAGAATCAGATGCTACTGTAAGTGTAACAACAATGAACATTTAGTTCAGTTATTCAGTTATTGACAGGAACATCCTGTCAATAGCCTGCGCAAATAAAGAAAACATTGGGATCTGGTTCATCCAATTCAGGTGCTATTGTGTTGCCCAAGCCATGCTTCCTACCTATACCAGTGTCTACTGAACTACTTTCCATGTACGGCACATAATTTGAACAACAACCTGTTGTTGTGTAGTTTATAAATTATATTTCAGCCATACATAGTATGGTGAAATATATTGTATTCGTAATGTTTCTTCTTTCTTCTTCTTTCTTTCTCCTGTCAAATCTTCAAAGTGATTCATCTCCGCCGTTCCTGGACCGAATGACCTGAAATTCGGCACAGGGGTAGAATGGGCCAATACCTTGATGCTTTTTTCTCAGTTTTTTCATATCTGCCTCTAAAATGATTTTATTGAGATTTTTTGGTCAATTTTAGACCAAAACTGTATATTTTGGCCCCTGTACCCTGGTATTACAACCAAATGAGCTGAAATTTGACAGAGATGTGCCTTGATAATGCCCCCATATAAATTCGATAACACTTTTGGTGTACAGTACAACAAAATGCTTATTTTTGCGATTTTTTGACCAATTTTTGACCAAAAAAGGACACTTTTGGCCCCTGTACCCTGGTATTACAACCAAATGAGCTGAAATTTGACAGAGATGTGCCTTGATAATGCCCTCATATAAATTCAATAACACTTTTGGTGTGCAGTACAACAAAATGCTTATTTTTGCGATTTTTTGACCAATTTTTGACCAAAAAAGGACACTTTTGGCTCCTGTACCTTGGTATTGCAACCGAATGAACTGAAATTTGACACAGATGTGCCTTGATAATCCCTTCATATAAATTCAATAACACTTTTGGTGTACAGTGCAACAAAATGCTTATTTTTGCGATTTTTGGCCAATTTTTGACCAAAAAAGGACACTTTTGGCTCCTGTACCCTGGCATTACAATTAAATGACCTGAAATTTGGTATAGATAGGCATTAGATACTTGGTAACAAGATTCAAGTAAAATTTTTGACATACATGTAAACAACTTTAAAATGATTAATTTTGGCACTTTTCTGAGGGGAAATTTGTTTTCTTTTGGCCTCCTGACGTGACCTTCCGTGACCCCGCACAGAGCCACACCTGTGCGCGTCAGCCGGAGAGTTAATTGAATCAAAGACCTAGCCAATCAGCGAAGAGGAGGCCAAAGGCTAATTAATATTCATAAGCGGGGCCTCATGATCCCGTATATAGCAGTGTTCCCGCCAGGGGGAGCGAAGCCCGCCTAAGGCTCTCGCATTTTAGACTATTCAGAAGGCTTTACATTGTATCAGTTCTTAGGGGCATATCTATGATAATCGCAGCAGTCACTTAACTTCTCTTCAGGAGTTTAGCGTAACACTATTTCAGGTCAAACCGTCAAAGGCAACTAAAAACAAACTTTAACGTTACTGAGTTCAACAGTACTTATAACTTGTTATCCGAAGTTGAAACGCTAGCGATGGTATTTTCGCTGCGCTGTTAGCTCCGTGCGACTGTTGTTGACGGTCTTATAACGGTATATTTTGCACCCCTGTACCCTGGTATGAGTAACATTTGGTATAGATAGGCATAAGATAGTTGGTAAAATGATCCAAGTGAAATTTTTGGCATAAAGTACTGTAAAAGGCTTAATTACAGCACTTTCTTTAGGGGAAATTGGTTTTCTTTCGTTCTCCATGCCATGACCTTTCGGACGTTCACCCCACAGAGCCGACATCTGCACCTGCGTCTAGCCGGCAGGAAGAGTTAATTCAATTAATGGTTCAGCCAATCAGCGAAGAGGAAAGCGAAGGCTAATTAATATTCATAAGCGGGACCACACAATACGTTAACTTGAAGACTCAGGCCGTACAGACTTCTCGCCAGGATTTTTTCAAAGCGTCGGACAGGGGTCCGGGGGCCGCCGAATGTCCCTGGCGGGGTCCAGGGGCAGGGCCACTGTGGGGGGGACCCAGGTGGGCGAAGCCCCCCCCCCCCGGAAGCTCTTGCATTTTAGACTATTGAGAAGGCTTCTTTTGTCAGTTTTTTTAGGGCCATATCTACGATAATCGTAGCAGTCACTTACTTCTCTTCAGCAGTTTGACTTTAAAATATTTCGGGTCAAAGCTTCAAAGACAACTAAAACCTCATAAACAACAAACTTTACTTAGCTCAACAGTATACAAAAATATTGTACGGGTTGCCATCCTTAGTTGAAGCGCTTATTTATAGCGCTAGTATCTTCGCTGCGCCGTTAGCCGCCGTGCGACTTTTGTTGACGGTCTGATATCCCTACGTCGCCCCCTCGCTGATATTCCCACGGACATGTTTCAAGAAAAATACCCAGCAAAAAACGCTGTTCTGCGTCAAATTCTATTCTATAAAACATGTGGGACTCAGTGTTACAGTCTAAATATTTTGTAGAAGCACCGCTGTAGGAAAGAAGGTCCAAGCAATGTAAAACATCACGTAGCATGAAGTTCGCTGTCAACTGGCACACATGACTGTTTGAAACTCTAAGTCTAATCAACAGCCGTGTTTGATTGATAGCCGGCGGTCCTTTGATGAAGTCGGCGAAAGGTGCGTTAGTTAGAAAATCTGCGTTTAGTTTTGATACGTAATTATAAGTTAGACAGTGGCAAGAATGATTATTTTCTCATCAATATTTCTCTTCAGAATTATTTGAACTTACTTGTACATCTAAACAATTGGCTTACCTGTGCAATGTTTATATGATTAATGATTAGTGTACTGAAATCATGTGTAACGTATGGCTCCTAGTCAATAGATCAGCATTTTCTCTATAGTGACCACCTGTCTATAGTGGCCACATTTCTATCACTGGACTGGAACTTGCGAAAACTGCTGTATTTTCTCCAGAGCAAATGTATGTGTTCCTAGTGCTGTTGTTGTTTGACATAAACTTTGAACATTTAAATTGTAAGTAACTTTAAACTGCCAGAGTTTCAGCCCAATAAAACACTCTCAGCGCCAGGGTATGAACAGACTGACCAGACAGACGAAAATAAATCCTCGAACAAGGTTCAATCGTATCTTCCGGGTCTGGCAGGAAGTTGTTAAACTAAAATAAGAATAGGCTCGATGGCTGATTGCATACAAAGTAAAACAGTTTAACAGTTTTACAGCTTGAAGAAAACAAACGCTCCTACAGTACCTGCACCTGCTTGATAATTATTAAATCGTATGCCCTACTTGAATAAAAAAGTTCACTGCAATAAAAAATGTACCCACATCACAAGGAGCTTATACTTTTTTAAACTTACACCTAGTTATCGTACTGAAAATTGTTAATGACATTACATGACGTCATTCAACAATTTTCAGTCATGATGAAAATTTTCTGAATGGAAGGTGTGATTATTGTCATTTTCTGAAAAATAGAAGCAAGCTCTGTTTTTACCTGGAATCAATTCACAATACCAGTCCACTTTGGGGGATAATGTACTGTTAAGAGGATGTTCCATTTTACGCAGGGGTGATTTGGAACAGTCCAATGTTGCGTGGGAAGGGGTATGGCTGAAATATGCTGTATTTGCTCTTAAGCAAATGTCGGCCTTTCTAGTCATATTTCTCTTGATGTTGACAAGCAAAAGACTCCAATAACGTGTAACGCGACCGTATATACTGCCGGTCACATAAACGTTGGAAATCTCATTAGAAATTACACAAAAGGCCTCATTGTTGACTATCATCGCTAACACCTGCTCATCGCGTCCCTAACAAGCGGTGTCTTATGGGGAGGGGGGCAAAACTTTCTACTACTCAAACAACAAATGTTCTCATTTAGACACATAATAAGACTATATCAGACTTACCAGTCGAATTCGTTCACACGATCATGTACGTTTCATTCAAGTTGCTGAGATATATCCATTACTTTTCTTCTTAATTGTACAAACACACGAGAACCTTTCAACGCGGAAGTCGGCATCAAAACAATTGTGGAATTTTGAATTTTAAACCGTGTGCGCATGCGTACCACTGCATGATGGGAGAATCCAAAATGGCGGTAAGTTTGTATGTTGGTGGTCCTGTTGGTATTAGAAATGCGTTTTTCTCACCGTTTTCCCTCAGAAATCCACATATGAAGTATTGATAAACTTAAAACAAACACATAAACCGTGACTGTTAGTGATTGTGCATGTATATCTACTTTGCTGGAACATTGTTTTGCCAGAAATTGGTTGAGGCAACCAGCATGACAGTTGCCTTGGCTTGGTATGATTAGTTTACTGTCCTTCGATCAACAAGTAGCTATTCTCCCATTTAAGTTATTCAATTTCATACTGCAACTTATTTGTATTGGGCAATAGCTGTCCAAAATATGGGTCATGCATCAGTGCATGGCATATGCTACAATGGGTGTGTTAGGCAGACTCCTCTGGCACCAGGCACAATATTTGGATAGCACAGTCTGCACTGGTGATCATTTAGTTAGGCAAAGTATCCACACAAGCATGGAAATCCATTATATTGAGACCACTAGTTAGGCAGTCACTCTTTTGGCCATAAAGTTTATGATTTACCAAAGACGCTCTATGCTTCACAGGGTTCTCCCCAGAGAGTGGAATAAGGGAGGCCCTCCACTATACTCTCAGCCAGCTCCACTATACTATTTTTCAAATTTAGTGTGTTTCTTCCCTATTTTCTTTGTTAGTTTTGCTAAAATTAATGACAATTCACAGATTTTTGTACGAAGTGGCATCACTTTTCCAGTCAGCATTGTCTGCAAAAACTTGTGAATGAGCAATGATCAAAACAATAGTAGTTTTGCCACTTCACAACAAAGGAATAACAACAGTATATTATACTTGTAGTATTTGACACCCTCTGTCATTGCAAAATGAACCCATTTTCATGAAAGTGCAGCGCGTTGGTGCGGGTTATTTTTGCCAGCCCCTCCACTATACTAAAAAATTCTGGGGAGAACCCTGCTTCACCAAACAAAATTGACCAACTACAGCATAGAAATCTTACCCCAGGATATCAAACTGCACATATCCAGTTTATTGGCTTCTACACGACAGTAGGCTGAATGTAGTGATATGGTTAAAAATTTGCTGATGACATACTGTACAATGACTGACTGACTGACAGGATATGTATGTTATGTAGTAGTATGTGGTCACAAAAAAGACTTGCTGCTTTTTTAATACACAAATGAAAATGGAGGTAATATTTTTGGTCTGTTTTATTTGCGTTGGTTTCTGTCCATAGTTATTAGAATATTGTAGAGTGGCAGGATGTGATATGGAAGATGGTGAGGCAGAAGAACTGGAGACTGTCAGGATAGGCTTGGCCTGGGTCCAAAGTTGGTCCCAAAGGCTGACAGGATAATGTATAGACAGACTTAGACAAGCTGAACAATAATAAATAAAGTAAGAAATTTGCAATAACTCACAAAGGGTGAACTGCTCATTAATCTTAGATTTTTTTCATAAGATGCTTCACATCAATATGAATGCAAACCCACTCAGCTTGCTGCATCTGTTATGTGCATAATTTCAGGTGATCATAAATATCCACTGCTGGTACACTGGTTATGATAAGTTCTATGGCCCATGGGAATAATTGCATGAAAAATTCAAATTTGCAATATGTTTCATGTACTGCATTCATGTAGTACTAGCTCCAATGTGAAATGACTTCACCACCTCTAAAGCTCTAAAGACATCATCATCCAATTGCCTATCTGTGGAAACATCAAACAATTAATACTTGATCCTCTCAGTCTCACTACCAACACATGGACCACATATTTACATGCTTGATGGACCAAAGCAAAGGCCCCAATCCAGACATGTACTAGTTCTAAGGTTTGGAACTGTACATTTTTGTATTTTGTTACAAGCAGTGGTGGATTTCTGATCATCAGACATCACTGTTTACTTCTTTCTTAGTGTAACTTGAAGTTTCAATGAAAAGGATCGGTCGACCAAACAAAGCTGTCAAATAACAATTCTATCCACTGCATATGTCTGTCACTATGGACAGCCATATTTTGAAAGTTTTGTTGGTTCAAGGCCATTATACTTATAGAAAGCCGTATATTGTTTTCAACATGCAGTTTTGATATCTACATTCCTATCACAGGCTTCTCTTGATTGTTAGCTGCCTGTTTTGCCACTGTCATGAGAGCCAATAAAACACAGATTATACTTGTTGCAAGCAATTTTCCAATCATGTCCCTCTCACGACAGGAGTACACATGGCTAATGGCCTAAAAGGGCCAAATTGTATGGAACATGCAAGTGCATTAGGGTGGTAATGGGTACAAAAATGGGACAATACACTAAACTGGGAAGTAGATCAATGATTGCGTGACTTTAGATAATGTATTTGACAGGCTCCTTTTCAGCCTGAGTGACGGTTATGATGTTTGAGCCAATTTTCACACTCAAGATATCTGTACCTGCTTTGTGTTGATGGGGCTGACTAAATAAAACATAACATTAAGGGCCATCAGAGAGTTGGCTGCTCCCCTGTTGGTCGTCGTTGGCTTTTGTGCACTGCGCCACAGGAGAGGGCAAAGGAAGTGTGTCGTCCTTGATAAGCCCAAATATTTCCAGACTTTCTCTCCACTCAATTATGTTTTTTATTATCAGTGACATGGCAAATCCCTGGGCGAGTGGTAACGGCGGAGCATCTCATCCCAGCTCCAAATGTCTCATGAAACTTTCAACGCCGGTATCGATCCTGGCACTCGCTTATCGCTTTGCTCGACATTACGGCCGGAAGTGTACGCATGTGGGTACACATGCTAATGTGGGGGCAACACTCCTGGTTTGCATGTCAGAAGTGAGAAGATCCCGGTAGAATTTATGCCATCACTTGTAGATGGAGACGATAGCAGAGGTGTATCATCAATAAATAATTGTGTCATCACTTAGGGGCGCATCCATGGGACTTGCTTTTCCTATTGCATCCAATTTGCAAACATGTAATTTACAAGAAAAGATCCCATTCAGCTGGCTCTAAGTAGGCCCTCCATCTTCTATTGAAGAGCAGATTCTGATGGCAGGCGTCGTTCCATTTGTCAAAACTATGTTCAACGGTTTGCATTCTGTCACCAAGAAAAGGGCAGACAAAAAGTTGAAGTTCCTGAGTCACCACAGACTTTGAGTCTCCTGTAGATTGCCCCAAAACAGTTCTCCTCTGCTATTCAGATTTTACCAAAATGGGAAGTCAGCAGCCGCTTTAACCCTCGCAGCAGGGAAAGAGTACAAATTACCATACTTTGTCCCAATTTTTCCTGACAACCAAATGTCATTAAAATTTCACGACGACTAATGGACATATGTGAAGAATGGAGAAATTTACGTCATTTCTGCCATCAAAGAGAATTGTTAGTGTACAATCACTGTTTTCACTATGTAGTATTTTACAAGCATGTTGTTATTACAAAACAGTTTCATATTGTGCAAAGAATACCAGAGTAGAATTCCATTTAAATGTGAAAGCAAAATTGCATGACTAAATTTCCTTATTATGATTAAAATGTTCTTACTGCATACTGGTATCATGAGTTAGACCACTGTCTGGAAAATTTAGACTTGTCCAAAAGTGTCCAAAAAGCAACAACCCATGCCCAATTTAACTCACTTATAATGTTGAATGCTGTAAAAACTGGGTAGTTGATGTAATAGCCCAGTGACGAGACAGTAAAAGCACAATCCAAATAAGTGAAATTGCCCGCTGAGTGCACAAGTGCCTAATGATCGCTGCAATAGCTTCCGCATACGTCCTCCAAGCTTTATCGTTCCCCAGACATTTGCAACGGCTTAATGCATTGACGGTAATTGACAACAAGTGTTGCCGAGCCGAGATTATGTCACCAAAAAACCCTCCCTGTAGCACCCATTGTGCTAAAAGGTCACTTGTGCATCCCAAAAAGGTTTATGAATTAATTTGTCCATGAATTTGTGAAACAGTAATTTCCCAGAAATGTCAGCAATGTAGAAGTTGTCATCCATGGTTACATGTTCCACACATCACCCGGCACAGCAGTGTGATCCAGGCTTTATGGTTTCTGGCCTTTCTCTGCCTCCCTGGCTTCTTCTAACTTCTACTCTCCATCATAGTTTAGCAGAGGTTTTGTTAGAGAGAGATAAGAAAGGACATGGGGCAATTTGCATCCGAGCAGGTACTGCAAGATGTTACCGGTATCGTGCCTGTCTATCTCGTGATGGGACCATGTAAATGGGATTGAGAAGGTTACGGTAGAAGGGACATTTTTTAAAAGCTTATCATGCTTTCCATTGTGCTGCACATCGAGCAGCAAGAAAGTTTTCCCCCATATTTTGTTTTCTTTGTAATATACTATACACTTTGCTTTCCTCTGTGGAGGCATTGATAAGTCTGTGCTTGATAATAAATGTTAAAACAGAATATCATTTTTCAACAGTTATATGAATATATTATTTTGCTTTCTTGATCATATGATCATATATGGTGGCCACAACTTTACCACACATTTAACTTTTAGCTACGTGTACTTCTATGATGTCATTGACAATACAATGTGTGCATGGCATGGCAAATGTCACATTTATAATTTATGATCAATTAATTGGCTTCATCTTTTACAGCAACCATTTTCATTCCATGCACCTGGGTAGCACTATTGTCATATCAGGTTGTAAAATGGCTTACCAATATCTGTCATTGATTTGCTACCACTGCTACTAGTATATATTTTGAGAAACCATTGTCAACCTTTTGTATAGTTCATCTTTGGCAATATAGAATATGGACACTAGTTTGATTTCCACAAAGAAAACTATAGATCCATGATCTGAAAATAAAGATTGAAATCAGAGACCAGAGTGCAAGTTTGGAAATTTTGATGATAAACAGTTACTGTTCCTACACAGGGTCAGGGCTTCAGCCAATTTTTTCTGACCTCCCAATTCCCACTAACATAAAATATCCAACAATTTTAAAAAAAATTACATTTCAATTTTGACATCTGTATATCTTTAACCCTCCAATTTTTGTCAAGGTTGTTGAAATTTTCTTACACAGCAAAATTCTCTCAAGTGGCAGAGTTCTCCTGGTCTTAAATCTCTCTCTGAGTCAGTTACATGTACATGTAGGTCCTGCCTGTATCTCCAAGACTTCACCATAGCACTTTCAGACCAACACCACTTCAAATATGTTGGTGGTGGTGGTTTGACATTATCAGTGATTGCCTATCCTAACAGTAAGATGGATGGCACAGTGCACCCTGCCATTTCAACCAACAGATAAGCCCAATTAGCTGCTAGGTGACTGGAAGTGGACTTGGCATTCAGTTGTCCTAGCCCTCAGTCAAACTCATGTCAGGGTCAGACCTTCCAGTGTTTCACAAGACAACGTTCTGCTAACAGAGTATCACAGATGATGATTTATCAAAAATACTCACACTCTTACTATCCAAAACACAATAACTCATTACATTTTCCCCCTATAGCCCCATACACTGTAAATCTGGTAATGGCAGGTGAAAGACTATTTATAGTAACTTTTAAAATAGAGCCAGTTGTCATTTCAACCTAAGTTGTTCCTTAGTAGTGGACTAATTGCTCAGTAATATGAATATAAGTATGAGCTCACATTTGATATGCCTAAGCTTGCTTCGGTAGAAGGCAATATCAACAAGCATTTATGCACTTAGCTTTCTTTTTGTAGCACCAGCTGACTCGTGCAAGGGAAAATTTGTGTCGGAAACAATTAGACCTCCCTTTCATACAGGCTAGAACAAATACATGTGAATTTTAAGTACGTCATTGAGCCTGAGTATTGAAAGACTCATATCGACTCTATTGAAGATTAATATTCAACAAGGAATGTTGAATGTACCTCTTCTTCAGACAAGAATTAAGAGCTTCCAATTAAATTTGTAACTGCCAGTATGATGGATTCTTTGCATACCCCAGACAGGGTATGGTTTGTAAGTTTAGTAATACCACTTGGAAAGGTGATGAAAAATAAAGAACATATGAGGAAAGGAATGTCATAAGGAAACCCTGTCACAAATAATTGGTTTGTGCTGCATTCCCAAAACCTAATTTGAATTCCTAAAAATTTCACCTTTTTAAGAAGCCAATGAAACCACTTCCATTCTTTTGGACAGTTTTAGTCGGTTTAGGACAGGGCATTTCATCAGATCTGAAGTTCTAGAGATCAAAACTTTGACAATTGTGTTAACGCTGACCTCCAGAAAGCCATATCTGTTGTTACTATCAACTTTACCATAATTGAAGACCTTGTTTCACCCATGGTTTCATGTCGTATATCTGCTCCTGAGGCCAGGAGGTGAGCTCGGTGATGAATGACCTGGGCAGAGGTCTAGAATCTCTGTAACAAGTCTGCCAACACCGCCCAATTAGTAGGTACAGGTAGGATGGGCTCAGGCCGCCCTACCAAAACAAATCACCATTACGGTGGGACAAAAGCACCCAACTTAGGAAATGGATGGAGTTAGTGGCTCTCCTGGATTCCAGCTAAGGGTCTCCGAGGTGCCTGGCTGTCCGGAGAAGGGTAATGTTGGGTGATGTATAGGCCAATTATAAGTGGGGTGTTGGCCCACTTATCCTCATCCACCTGAAGATCGTTAGGATCGTTAAAGACTTGTAAGTACAACACAATAATTTGCTGGCACACAATTACGCCCTGCTGAAAACAGGCCCTGCTTAATCCTGCGGAGTGACGGAGTCGTTAACTCAATTGTCGTCTCCCTTTCATCATGATCCAACTTTGCCACCAAGAATTTGTTCCAGCAGATCAAACTTGACAAAAGCGGTATATTTTCTGACAAGTACGTCTGGGATAATCAAGATGGCGTCGTAAAGTCGGGGATGGGCCGGAATAATTGGGCATGAAAGTCAGCGACCTGGTTAGCATCAGGAGAACTGGTTACCCGCGGTCCTGACACACCGCAGGAAGGTTGATGGATAACCCTCCCCCAGGCCAAACTCCACGGGAACTTTGGCCACCTTTCTAGGGATGACAACTACAGTCATCTTCCACTACATAGGATGGGTATAAATCCCTCTCTCCCCCCCTAATACAGCTTGTAGTTAGATGCAGCATGTCATAAAGCATGAAATCTATAACTACATCCACTGGGGCCAATTGTGGCAGTGAACTGACGACAATTTGTACCCTGGCAATAACAAGCACAGTAGGCAGCAGGTATCCAGTGTAATTGCTGGGTACAGCCTGGAGAGAGTCATCAATTCTGCAGGCAGTATTATATTTGTTGGGAGGATTTATGTTGGCCATTTGTCCCTGCTGATCTGGCTAATGTTGAGAGATTTGCCATGTATGCCTGCAGGGATGGGGCGCTACAGGAATGCTGGCCCAGGCCAAGAACTGGATTAAGATCACACAGGCGCCATATTGACAGCACCACCACAGGAAACCTTGTAATATTTTGAATCAGATACACTGTAGGTATAGAAATGGGGCACATTTTTCAGCATACCATTTTGTTGCATTTGACTGCTTCTACCAATATTCAGTTAAGGCTTTTACTGTCTCAACATTTCTTTCAAACTTTTCCTAACATACAAAATCCCATATTGACAGACTAAAAAATCACACCAATACTGAGTTACTAACAAAATCCTTCAGTCATTATAGGTAGCCCCAATAAAGAAAACTTACTTGTCACAGGCACCTGATCAATTCCTTTATATGATGTAACTTTGGAAGCCAATACTTTTCAGGAGGATCTGCAAGGGGAGTCTAGTTGATTCAGAAGGGGCCAGCAACATGAAACGGTAAATTAACTTATCATTGTGAAAGGTTTGGGGGGAACATTTGGGAGTTCATAGGATTGCTTTGTATTCACAGGGTGTCTGGAATACTAGTACACAAACACTGATACACTCCATTTTGACTTTTGGACAATCAACGCGAATGGAATAAGTTAGTCAATAAGAACAATTTGGGATTACAAGCAACATGCTATGTAGAAATAAAATGACCAAGTATGCTTCGCAACAAATTTACCAAAGAAACCTGAAGTATAGACAGAGCGGATATTCTATGACTGAATTAAAATAGCTTGTTTCGCCTTGTGCACAGAAAAGGGCATGCAAACCCTCTTTTATGTCTGTACACAGACTTTTCAAGATTGTGACCTGGTAGGTCCTTTGGTAGGCTAAATCCTAGCATCTAAAGTTTTTGATAAATTGTACCAATCCTTCATGTTGTTTCACAAAGGTCCCTCTCTAAAGTGTACTGAACCTTAATAGATCTTCATTTTGGACATTTTTAGGGACCACTCTGACAAACAAGATTGCTTCCATTAGGACTGGTACAACTGTTACCAGTCCTAACCTGGATTGGCCAAACAACCTGTGTGCCAGGTATGGTGCCCGAGAGACGCTGGCCGTTTGTACAATGGCCAATCAAACCGTCCCAGGGCACTCACTATGCCTGATGCTATTGCACTCTGTACCTCAGGGGCCAATTCCATTGCCACAGAGTATATCAGTGGAAAGGCCTAAACTGTATTGAATGTGGGTGATCACTCGGTTTGATAATCAAGTGAGAGTCCACCGTTTGTAAGAATACACAGATCAGACATTAGTGATCTCAGCTTCTCTGCACAGGGATAGAGAGTCATGCTGTATTGTGGATTATATTCCTCAACCAACAACTTTACAATTTTAGTATTCAGAAATATATACAAGTGTCCTCCTTTTGGAGTAAATTTTTGCAAGTAATTTCATGACTTTTGGTTCATGTTGCCATAATGTATTTCTCTTTCAACTTATACATGTTATGTTGGATGGTCTTTTGTGCTACCAAGTACAAAATGTATGTCTTGGAGGATTGGATAGCTGAAGTGTATGTGACAAAACTTTGTTGCTGACTAACATCTACCTATATGTTTTGTATGCTTTTATGTACAAAATTGTCTATGTGAATGTGATATATTTGACCACCAGACATCCTGGTCAGTGACCACTGCAGTATCACCCAACATGACAGGGGGCTCTTACACCATGTCAATTTGGCAGGAACAGAGTGATAAAGATCTTGAGGACCTGTAAATAATGGCTGCCTCTTACAATGTGGTTCCATCAAAAAGTACTATTCTACATAACTTCAAGGTACAAAGAGACTCTATATATAATGTATATAGGTGTATATAGATAATACTATATACATTGTATAAAATGTAAAGTGACCTGCCTAAATGGCAAGCACAGAGATGGGTTGAATGTGTCATGCACAAATACTTGTACACCATATAAATGTATCTGACATGTATATGATTACTTTCCCCCATACACCAACATCATCTATGCCATTCTAAACAAGACATCAAGCCAATATGACAGTACAACAATACTTAACAATTACATCTAACATTTATTGGAAGTTCAGTAGTAATCTCCAATCAGAGGAGTGATAACCATTGTGTCTTTCTTCAATATGCATTCTACACAGTTCTTGAGTGTACTTTTCCTACAGAGGTGATAACAAATCCTTTTGGGAGATATTTGTGAGAGAAGTGTAGAAAAGGGTAAATCAAGATCAGACAGTAAAACATTCTTCCTCATACAACTGCCTACATACATTGTAGAACACTCTGAACAATCAAGCATTGATCAAACAACATAATACTGTTGATAACAATAGATTGATATTACCAAGGTCTGTATAAAAGCTCCTTGATACTAGTATTACCGACTCCATAATACTGCTCCATCCAAAGAAACTGCCATTTTTCACTGTAACATTGTTTTGTAAAGCAATATTCACAAAGTGTTACATGTATCTAAGAGGATTATACAAATTTGTCACAATTCAACCTTACTAACATATCATTTGTACACTCATACATACATGTACAAGGGGTGATGGGTGACTGCCATTAAGTTGGACTAACTGCAACCTTGGACAATCAGGCTCAGTGCATGTTGGAAGAAATGCATGGATAAAACCAGTTTAATGTACTAGTCAGACATCAAATTAAGGAAGCACAGAATTTCACATAGGATTCACTGCATCACCTGAGGGAAGAACACCCTATAACAAAATAGTATAAATTAGAGGTAACATTTCTCTTATATAATTTCTACCCTGCAACTATATAGTATACGTACATGTACCAAAGTAACACTGGAGTAAATACAAATCTAGTTTGGCAAGTCATGTAAAACACTCTAAATAGCATATTGCAACACTAGAATATGAACATTGTACACCTTTAATCAAAGAATGAGGATAGTACATGTACTACTCATCCAACTGCATGGTAATCATCTGTTTAGCAAATCCATGTAGTTACAAACATGTAAAGTTCTAGTCTGATAGCACTTAATACGATAACTAAAACTTTTCGATTTTTTCAATTTTTTGCAAAGCACTAGTTACATGATATGATTTTCTGCTGAAGTACAATGCAGATACCTATGTATGTGTAGTTGAGAATTGTTTCATCATTGTTTTCTACTTACTCTCCTGTCATGTCAAGTGCAATAAAGATGTTTTATCAGAGAAGGATACAAGGCCACTTGTAAGTAGGTTAGGGTGAACCCAAATGAATCAAGTCACACTTTTCATCATGGTGTAACAAGCTTTAGTGGGGAAATTGGAGACAGAGATGCTCTAGAAATGACATGTTGCTATCTCAAAACCAAGTTAGCCTCTGACATTCTCACACTTTCATTATGTGAAAAGTCAGAGGGTCCTTAAACAGATTACATCAGCGAGCTCATCTTCTAAAGAGCAGCCTATCCAATACTAATCATGTCAGCTACTGCTGAGATAAATAATGGCCCAAGATATGGCACGACTGCTTTCACCATGTAATTCAATCTAGTCCTCATCACAACCAACCAGCAACATTTCCATATCTTGAATTATTCAGACATGTACATTCATTTTCTGGTTGTAACGACAAGAAAAACAAGCATCTTCACAGACTGACAGCCCGCTGATAATGGTTGAGACAGCAGCGCCATTTTGATACCATCTGATTTGATTAGAGCGGGAAGAGAAATCCTAATACTATCTTGGATCGAGGATAATAAGTTTTGAGTCTCCCAAGTGCCATTTTCAGCTGGCTGTCCTTGTATACAAGTCAGACATGGCAGCCTCATCTACTAAACTAATTACTGTAGTAGTACACTCTCTTTCCTCTAAGACTTCATGCATAGTGAAAATGGCAGGTAGGGTACCCACTCCCTTTAGACATGTATGCTGCATTTGCAAGCAAAAATGCATCAAACACTATTCATAAAGTACACACATGTTCGGCAAGTATACATTACTATAAACAAACAGGTCACCTGAGTATTTTTGTTTTCACTAACAGCATGGAATGTATAATGAATGTAGAGGGTGAAGTGTCAAATCTAAAAAAATGTACTTTGCATTTAACCAAGACCTCCAATTTCTAAACTCAACCATCATAAAATGTAGTCACTGACATATACACTGCATCATAATGTCTTTTTTGGCTCTGTTTTTTTTGTGGTACTTCTTTAGCCCATATTCTAATATTCTAGTTTTTCTACATAATTTGTTGTCTATACTACCCAGTGGTCTGGTAATTTGAGCCTTCAACATGTATTATTATCAACTTGGTACAAAACTTAGCCTGATTTAATCACGCTTCTCAGGCCCGTCGTACATTGCCGCGCCTATCTGCGGGGAGGAGGCTACAAGCTCCGGATAGCGGAGTTTGCGTTACACAGACTAGTACAAAACTATGACGTTTATATAGGTTTGCAAAATAAGCCAGACTCATTCAACTTGCACACTTGTTAAACTGCATAGCTATTATCCATTGGTAGAGACATTTATAGCGATACAATATTCAAGCTTTTTTTAAATAATCATCTACAAAATGACATATATCAAACATTGGCACTTTAATTCTATTACAAAAGTATGCATAGACACTTTCCTTTTCTAGCAATCAATATCGATAAGAGTATTCACACTATTTCATCATTCTATCAATGTGTACATAAAGGTCAAATCTCAACCATTGGCACTTTCATTTTCACATAGTATTGTTCTACAGTTAGCAACAACTCTAAATTGATCAACAGACTTTCATATATTACATACATGTACAATAATAAGTACTACATGAAAAATAACGAAATTTATGAAACATAGACTTACTATAGATAGATCATCTGAATAGGTTTATATTCTTTTTACCTATCTAAAATATATATGACTGAGATGCATGGAGCTCACTTGAAGTAAAATGTGCATGTTGACCACTGCAGGTTAGAACTGCCCATTGTCGTGATTGCTATGCAAACCCGCCGGTCACGTCGGGGTCAGATTCAGCCTTCCGCAGACCCCTGCAAAATGATATAAAAGGAAAGCTCATCAACGTGTCCGAGACTAGCTGATACCAGTTCAAGTCCAAATTAACCTTGACGGCCTCTTCTCCTGATATATCTCCGTCCAATTCATTTCATAAGTGTAGAGATCACTCCTGCAACCTTCAGGAGTACCACTTGAGGTGGCAACTTGACCTTGTAGGACACTTTCCTAAGTAGCTAACTTTTCATCGCACAAGGTGTCACCGTATCACACCTCATGGCCACCCCCATCCCTTCTTGTTGGAAGGACAAGGAAACAATATATTGGATTCTGTACTGCTGATGTCTGCAAATACTCAGTGCACTGTACTTAGTTATTTTGGATAGGATTGGGAAAGTTCTCCTCCCTTTCAGGAAAATTTTGGATATAAACCACTGTCATGACCATTGCAGTCCATGGACCTCAGCTTTAGAACCATCTGCAGTTGTCTTTGAATAGGTGCAGAAATTCTTCCATTTTTGCTGGACTTTTGCTATTGGATGCCAGAATGATGCCATTCTTTCATTTTTGATGAAAAATGTTCTTAGTTGTAGGATAGCTGTAATGTCAAAACCATCTGTGATCTTCCAGGAGCCAAGCAGACAGAACTGTTGTTTGACTCATTCTCTACCTCTTCTTTAATCTAGGAACCTTTGTACATTCGGGAAGTAAAGGTTGCATCGACAAATGGACACCGAAATTGGGTCTGGCCTTGGCTTTCAATCAGTGTAAGACAGACAAGAAGAAAGTTCCCAATACTCTTAGACTCTGTGGCGTAATTACATGAGTGGCTGGCTACCCCTCCCATTACGATAAGACTGGCAGGAAGGGATGTTAGAAATATGAAAGGTATTGATCGCGTGCTGAATCACATGTCTAGGATGTGGGGAGAGATTGGTTTTTGCCATTAGGCAGTATCTGGCTGCACACTTGGACCTTTTGTGGTAATTACAGCACTGCTCATGCTAACATGGCATGATCCCCTTCCATCACGATAAGGACTGTGTGAAACTTCGCCGAAATACAAGGTAAAAGTCAAAGTATGACAGGTCCGCCTCGGCGCCTTATCTCCCGGCTGCGATGTGCCCCGCATGAAAACGACATACGTGGCTTCCAACTCGTACGGACAGGTGCGTAAGTCCCCTGTCCTGTGATTTACGACTGGGGTTCCCTGTTCAAGGGGACACTGTAAGTTTTTCATGAATCTGATCGCCTCTCAGATGACATGGTATATAGATCGTGTCAAACTGCGGTAACCACTGTTTTGCATGTAAAACGGGTATTTGGCTGCTCAGGCCTTAGCCATGCTCATGTCTAACTCTTTCATCTCTGCTGCGCTTGCAACAGTGAGGCTTACCAGTACTTTATGTACGTAGTGTTTGGGAATCTTCTAAATCTTTAACTGTTAGTGTAGCCAGTGGGTAACTCAGGCTTGATGTCTCATGAGGTTGTTTTAGGGAAGGAAAAGCCATGGTAACTTTTAATGGATCAAAGTTTTGCCAATAAAGTGGACAAGAGCTTGATATTATTGCAAACATAGCTCTAGAGTAATTGGACTTCTATAAGAAGAATCTGGCATTCAATATGAGATCCCTGACACTTTTAAACTGTTTTTACATCAATTTGGTTTTTGCATGTGATACAAATGTAGCTTGCTGTTATTGTTTGCAATATCCACACCTGCTATATTTGTTTAACAAAGATCATCAATTTCTCTGTATAGTTGCAATTAAGATATCTTTACCAAGGCTGTTCTTGATCTAAGTTTAGAAAAGATCCAAGTGTAAGTTTACGTGTACTACCCAAAACGTGCAAACACTTTACATTGTTTATGCAGTTATGAAAGGTGCTGAAATACAAGGTCAGCCTGCATGATGTACACTGAAAAACATTGTGCATTCAGGCTTCAGGTTTTCTGTAAGAGCTAGATATGGTGTCTGCATAGACAGATAGCTGCTTTAGCGGGACTACACAGTTGCAGAGTTTTCATTGTCTACACAATGTGCATAAGTGTACAAGTGCATTGAGTAAATCTAAGTATTAGAATTTAGGCATACCTTTTCTATTTATCATAAGTAACTGGTAGCAATTGTCTGAAATGCTGTAATGGAAAGATAACTGTTATGTAGTTGCTGAGGAAGACCCTGTGGTCAGTTTGGCACAAGCCCTCAGCGCTCATCATGGATACTTTGGTAATAATTTTTTCTCTTCACGTCTAAAGTGGTCCTACTTGAGGGACCTAGGGGGTCTCAGGCTGAGTGTCCGCCAGTCCAATTAATGAAGAGGACTGGGCACTCTAATGAGAGAACATGAAGACACCAGGTGGGTGGGGGAGAGCTGGTTATCAGGCCAGAATGATGACCTTCCCTGGTCAGTGCTTTCTGCTATTTCCAACACAACCAATTATCGTCCGGGGCCGGGGTAATGCGGCCACATTTTCCGTGCCATTAACCTTTAATGCAGTATCATCCGGAGGAAAACATTAGTCCATTGACCAATACTCCTGCAATTTCCAATTGAGCCAAAAAGCCCTCTGATAGATCCTCCACGACTGGTCCAGAAGCCAAATCAAAAGCTCTTTCCCTTAGATATATTGCCGGAGTAATGCACAGTTATTCGGATTACGAAAGCAAATGCCATTACAGGTAAGGAGACATAGAGACATGGTAATTTGGCATGTCGCAGTGTCCGGGGGTCACCGAAACAACCGTTAACTGTCGCTGCCCATAACCCACCCTACAAATCTACCTGGATTTCTTGTCCTTCTTATCCTTCTTCTTGGTCTTGGGTGCCGGGAACTTTGGCGGAGGCATGACCTTCGAGGCCTGAAAAGGAGGAAGAAGACAGGCAAGTTTGCCCCATTAAAAGCGCTAAATCAACCATAAAATCCATCTCCTTAAGTTGCTATTGATCCAATTCAGTGGATACAGGGGGAGAATTGACTGCATCGATTGAAGTCCAAACTTTGAAAGGCCAGACTTACCCACAATCTTGCTAATATCCTTTTCCTTTGCAGTATAATCAGCTAATAGGGTGCTTTTATTGTGTAAGTGTATTGCTTTTGGCCATAGTGGTATCAAAGCTTCCTAAGTCGTAGCATTTTACTGGTCGTCTCTCTGGAATTGAGGTATCAATGTGGCTGACCAGCAAGTAACTGTTCTCTTGCCTTGCCAATTGCACAAAACATTGTAGAGATAGGAAAAGTGTATCCTCTCTGGACCAATAACAGTCATCCTCTCGTAAAGTGAAACATCTTGTTGTAGAGACCTGACGACTGACCGCTACAATGTCTGCCCGTTACCAGCGCAGAGTAAGGGCCATCATAAACTAATCAAGCCGTCCAACAAATCTACTCCAGATGGTACATTCTGAGGTTTAATTAAGGAGTGGCTGGTGATTGATATCAACGTTGAAGGTTTTAGTGGCAAGGGCCCATGTTAGAGCACATATTGGATACAAGCATTAGGAACTCCAAAGTTTCTGACCTAGGCCACCCAAGGGTCAAGTCATTGCACCATGTTGTAATTTCCCACAAGTGCAGTACTTTTCAATGGCCATTAATTCCCTTTTATGTCAGGTATAAAGGATTTGTGTTGTGGCAAGGTGGAAGGACTGTCCACATGGTCAGCACATAAAACCATAAACCATTACCTTTTTGTGGAATAGCTTTGCTGATTCCCCCCTCCCCCCCAAAAAATAATGTGGCTTATAATTGATAGGAGTTTGCTGACCTGCTAGTCTAGAAGACTCCAGTAAGTGTTATAATAGAGCATTACTAGCCTGAGTACCATCCTCTGTATTGACTGCTGGCTCAACAATTTTGCTGGCAAACCCGAGAGGATGGTACTCAGGCTGCAAATGAAATAAAATCTGTGTTCATCCACAATATAAATGAGGCAATTTTGAAAATATTGAAGTCCTCTGAATCCAAAACAAATGGTGAAAAGTTCACCTGATCATTTCTGTTTTATAAATAGACACATGGATAGATCTAACTATTTTTTGCCTCAGTTCAATTCAGTTCATTCCCGTATATATTACGAGGTGCCACGAATAATGCTGTACATGTATACTCACAGATGCCCTACGAAGCATGCTGGGGGAAGAGTCTTTCCTGAGGACTGGGGGTGTGGTCTCAGGTGTGGAGGGCGGGGTCTTCCCACCCTGAGCGAAGATGGTGTCCCTGGACAGGCCTCTCTGGAATATGGCTGGCACAGATGACTTCCTTTGCTGCGTCTTCCCACGAGCCCACTTGAAGTCTGGAAGTACAGAACACCTTTATATTAAATCATCAAACTCTTCTTAAACACAACAACATTTCATCCCATCAACTCTTATCTTGTTTCAAAGTCTATGACTAAAATACCCACTGCAGTTCCAAAGAAAGTGACTAGAGGGCCTAGACCTAAGTCACTTCATCCTGGACACAAGAATTGTCTACCATCCAAAAATGATCATGACCATAGGTTGTATAGAACAGAAGATATCAAAACCTGGCAAAGGTATATGATCCTCCCTAACAACAACATAATTTTACTACTCATTATAAATGTATTCACCATGGATATAATTCAAGCAATTTGACTTCTTCTTTTCCATGTAAAAAGTTTGCATGTTTGACCAAGTTTGATGTCCCTATGGCCTTAACAGCCATATATAAGCTATAATAAGCAAAGTGCCCTTCCTAGAATTGAAATGGTCAAGGAAACCAATACTAGACCATCAAATGAAAAACATGCCGTGCTTAGTCATAAAGTCATAAAGTCATAGGCATGAGCATATTTAAAAGTGTACATTGTTGCATCACAGACACTGTTCCATAAGGCCACACTAAGTCTGAAGGGACTTATTATTTCTAACTGTATAGACTCAACAATCCAACTACACGTACAGTTTTCAAAGCGTTTCCAATGCTATATATAGCCCCAGCCTGGACTGTGCTATACAACCTTCTTGTCAGCTTTCACCTCTAATCTCTGCAAATATACTTTTCATCACATCCCTTGTAGGACATTTCATAAACCCACCAAAACTTCCTGTACCAACTTTACTAACCCATGTCTGTTTATACGAAAACCCACCTGTTACACAAACGGTTTATTAAGAAAGTGACAGTTGGCATTTCAAAATTTGGAACACATCGCCTCTATAAACACACTTTTCTGGCACTTCTTCTTGTCAGGGAAGCGGGGCTGGGACCAGTTAGCATATGCAAGGTGTCAGGAAAGGGGAGCCATGCAAACAAATGGGTATGACAGAGGGGCGAACATGATTAATATGTATGTGTCTGTACTTCTTTCCCATCAAAATGGGCGCTGCATGCAGGCAGGTCATACAGAGGTGAAATACACACTGTTCAGAAAAATCATACATGTACATTCAGAGAGGTAGCCTGATTAAATCTCGCTTATAGCAGCCAACCAAACATCCGCTGGGGGGAGGGGCCAGTTACAGCCCTTGACAGCGGAGTTTGTGCTACACAGATTATCAGAGAGGATATATTGAACAACATCTTCATCCTTACTCAGGGTTGGACAAGTTTTCTAAAATTCACTTGTTCTATCGGGCAAGCACATAAAAGATTTACTTGCCTGAACCAACTTTTCACTTGTCCAAAATTATGTCACTTTTAAATGTATTTTCACTTCCACCACTGGGATTCTTATTATTGCCTCTAATTTTCTATGTTGACCATTGCTTGATGTCATTGACTGTAAAAAGTGACAAGTATAAGAAACCTCACTCACTCACACAATGGAAAAATCTTACTTGCCCGATCGGGCAAGTCGGGTAGGTCATGCACTTGCCCGATCAGCCTTTCACATGCTCTGGACAATAGGGCTAGTGGACTTAAGCTTGTCCAACCCTGCTTACTCATACTAGTTTACATCTTAGCATGACTTGAAACTTGTACCAGAACAGGTGTGCCTGGTACAGGTAAACACCATCACGTCATTTCCTGGGTGTGTGTACATGTAGGTTGGGAAGTGTGTTTTACTATGGCCACACTGACTTAATTTCATGGATGACATTGGCGCACGCAATGATTTTCGCCTGTTCTCCAAAAAAGAAAATGTGGCCACATATCACCCCATATCAGTCAGAATTTCATGCTTACTGGAGGACCTGCCCTCCAGGGTAGGGGGGCACATGGTCTGGGCATGGGGCCACATGCTTCCCTTCTTCAAACAATCTTGAAACAAGAATGGCAATAAAATCATTATTGAAATGGCAACGATTGTCTATTACAGTCATACTGGAGATGAACATAAGATAAACCAAGCCTGGGAAAGAATGGTCTGGATGTTTAGTCCTGTGGTTTAGCAGCACATTTTATTTTTGCTGGATTTTTTTCGCCCGCTCGCATTAGTTTTGGGGTCTCCAGTGGATGTCATCCATAAAAGTAAGCCAGTGTGGCCAGTCATGTACATCACCTTGACTCCCATTGCCTAGCATTGGTACTCCATGTCTGGATTCTTAATGAAGCAAAACAGGATAGGAGCTCCAAACCAACATCCTACATTGACTGAATGTACAGCATGGAAAGTTTTGTTATAAAGTCATGTAAAATGTATTTCTAAGATCAACATATTTTTCTACATATCACTCAGAACTTCAAACATCATATTATAGTTAGTGTAAATATGCGATCAAATTGCTGTCAACTTCAATATCAAGAAAATATTTGCTGCAAAACCAGACTTTGAATAGGTGGCGCTTTTAGTCTGTGTTTTCAGAGGCATGGGCAAAAGTGTCTCCAAAATGGAGGTGGCTTGGCGCTTTTTTTGTGCTGTCCAGTTATAACACACAGTGAGTAATCTAATCAACTTCCTCTTTGTAGTATAGTGACCCTCTTTTGATTAATGTGCACTTCCTTTGGATAACATTTTCTGACACATTGACAGACACTGGGTACATACATGACACTCCCACCATCCCTTAAACAAGCATACATGTGTGACAACATCTGTCTGGAAGCATATGTCAAAAGAGTACTATTTACTCGGACTGAACTTTACAATCGAACTTTGGTCATGACAATCTCGCCACCAGAAAAACACTTCCTGAGAGCCATTTTCGCACCGCGGAGTGGCGGGTCGTCCAGAGTAAACACCCAGACGCCCAAGAAAGCAAACACACTCATACAGAACATTTAACAATCAAAATATGGCTGGCTTATCAGCCTCTGTCAACATTGTTATTGCAGAAAAATTGGAGTTTATAGACTGCCAAACATAATGAACACCATTGTTTGGGGGACAAACAAGATATGAAGTGCCGACACGCCGCCAACACCTGTTGTCTCCGACAACGCTCAGACGTGTCACGGATGGCGAGATAGCACACCGTGATATCCTGTTGCCTTGGCAACCAATGTCGAGGTGTCGGAGGGCGATATTTGCTCAGACCTCAGGTGAGAGGACACCACCCTGGTAACCTGTGCCCCTGAGAGCTATGAAGCAAACAAGCCAGTTTGTCAGACAAGCAGGACCAACATATTGCTACAATGTAGATGGACTCGATACGGAAGCTTGTTGTGTTGTATTCACTGACACCAGGCCCGAACTTGGAAACTCATTTGCGTGACAATTGAGAGACAGATCTAAAAAGCCGACAAGACTAATCCTCGCCCCAAGACGAGGGCTGGAGTGTGTTAAACTTTGTCAGGTATTGTCGTACTGTCATATGCTGACAGGCAGATACAAATCTACCTTTCTTCTGACAAACACCAAAGGGCACACAAAATTAGATAAGACCACCTGGACTTATTACAGAAAGTCCTTCATGCTTTGCTTCAACTGTGGATTTTGACATTTGAACAACTACTTAGGAATGACTTGCATAAAGCAGCTTCTCCACGAGGCATGGACCCACTTTGAGTCAGCCATTTATTGCTTCACAGTGAAGTGCAATGTACTTTACAACTAGACTCTAGGTGTGTTACTAAGATAAGCATCAACATTCCTGGGACAAGCTCTCACCCGCCATGGACGCACCACGTAGAGTTTGGCAGTTCCCATTGACGATGCGATGTGACGTCAAGCTTACAGCGAGGGTCATATTTGTTTGTAAGCACTGTGGAGGATGTCACCCTGGTTACAGTTACCCCATAGGGTTATGGAACAAAACACATTCATTTGCTCGGCATTCAATGTTGACATGTGGTTATGGCAAGGAGGCATACTATAACCTTGCCCTTTTTTATGGCACATGCTCTGGACTCAGGAAGTTGGTTCGAACACAATGATTGGCTAAAAGATCATGTCATTTCTTATCTGCGAAAGCAAAAAATTAATATAACAGACAAAGAGAGATTTCCAGAACGGGCAGGTGCTCCTACATAGTCGTCCAGATACAATCTATGTTGCCTCTGGCGTACAGTAACCCATGATCAACCACAAACCATCATGGGGGACCGCATTTCCTATCAAAATACCGCACACAAAAATGACAAATAGTCATCTGCAATTGTAGTATATCTGCAGCTTCTTCAAAGCACTTCGGAGTCATAACAATGGACGTAACAAGGATGTACTAGAGGAGAACAATATAGAACTATGATATATGAACCTGTAGTGAGTACACCATATACATACTGGGCTATTAAATAATGAGGCAACAAAAGTAAGGACGATGACATCACTTTCAGGGGACATACACATGTGCTTGCCTTTACTTTTCAATACAACATTGATCTCCCAATCAGATAGCCCCAGATGCCTTTCCGAGCTGTAGATGGTCATATATTAGCAATAACCCACCTGATAAGGATCTCTGAACACAGGTAAGTTATGGTTGTCTCCTGTACTAATTGTGTTTGGTCACGAATGCTGCATTCCCAAGTGCTGGTGGCAAAAGGTAGGAAGGCCCTTGTGGGACACCGATAAATCACCAAAAGTTTGGAAAAGCTAGTTTTCAATACCACACCGAAATTGTAACAGGTATTTTTTTGTCTTCCTGTACAACTCAAAAGGAAAAAAAGGCACAGTAATCATAAATAAAGGGATTGTTATATTGGGAAATCTATTATGTAAAATCATTACAAAGTCTATGAAAACTGTCTATAGAATGCAAACCCTTAAATTTGGAATTTTACACAAATTGATCTAAGGGAGCTAGAAACTTTAATCATGACAAAAGCAGAGTCCCCATTTTAGATTAAGTAACTGGTCAAATGCAGCATATTGGAATATACACTTAAGGCTTATAGGAAGATGTAAGAGATTTTTTCCCTTTGATTCTTTGAAAAGTGATTTTATTAATAGTATCTGTTGATGGGTTTATCGCAGTCACCTCTGCACATGTTATGTCTAACAATCACTGTGGATGTTGACAATAGGAGTTTCCCCCGCCTGCCCTGCGGGCCTTTGTATGGTCCCCGCTGATGGTAAAGATAAAACCAGACGTGACAGCGACACTTTGCCTCACACCTACCTCATTTGTTCAACGTGTAAATTTTTCATGAAACCTTCCGAGACTGGGAGAGGGCAAAACAATGCTTATCTGTGCAACAAATCTCTCATAATTGAAACAAAGGGAAGACGAAGCACTAACAACGCCAGCATGTCTGCAGCTAGCTCAAACATTGAACATGTTTTCACCAACTTTGCGTTGGGGTCAGGGTATAGAACATTCGCTTCCTGAGGAAGACTATAGACCACACTATAATTACATTAATAATGTGATACAAGCCACTCGACATGGTCGTACTTTGTTCTTTTCCTGTTTCATTTGTATGAAATATTAATATCTGGCAGCCAACGGCCCATTTTATGGCGTTGTTAATGGAATCTGCTTGGGCGACATGAATAAATTGATGACATATGTTCATTAATGCAGGCTAGATTGCTATCTGTCTCCTGACCTGCAAACTACCCTTCCTTGCCATTTGTCTTCCAGAAACTGGGGAAAAATAGAACGGGTTGTCACGCAAGGATCTGAAATCATCTCAAAACACCTTAGGTCAACCATTGGAAACAAAGCAGGGGAATTTATAGCTGATTTACAATGAAGACGATAGTAAATTTCTCTTTTCAAATGCGAACACATGCCGGCTTAATGTAAACATTATTTATTAAAGATCTCCACAACTCCTGTACTTTGCCAACAATTTTTTTTTATGGGAAACTTTACAGCCATAAATTTCACACAACTGTTAGACATTTGTCTTCCAGATGGCTATAAAAGAAGCATACTTTGTCGTAAATTTGACTGAAGCTGTAAATATTTTTTTTGTAAACATATCTAATGAGATATCGAACCCGGAAGTTTTGCTGCAGTACCGTAACAAGCCACTAGAGGGTCCAAAATTGAGTTGTTCCAGGTCTCATCAAGACCTACCCACATACTGAATATCAATACATGTACACAACCTTAGCTTCTTGACGAAGGTAAATACAAATAGTTTGCAGTCACTGCTATGGTAAGATAGAGTACTGTATCAAACATTACCCCATATGATTGTACACAACCAGAAAAAAAAACTAGGCTTGGCTTGTTACATTCATAGTCTGCATCTGTACTACATAGTTTTCCATTAATCCCAAGAAATCAAGTATTACATGTACTAAGCATTTACTGTGGGGTAGAGATGGTGCTATTTAGCACTGGGTTGAGAAGGTCACACAACTCCATAGAGACAGGTCTGACTTTGACTCCAGCTGACAGCAGGTGCCAACCTGCCCTCACTCAAAACACTTTACAACCATCTTCAAGTCTAATTCCTCCTGCCCTTTTGTCGCTTCTCCAACTGGGACAGCACAAAAGGACATGCCATCATTACCGATACCTCATCTCTTGGGGTCCCAGGGACCTTGGGTGCTTCTTGTTATATAAATAATAAGGCTGGGCTGAAACCCTGTGATCCACAAAATGATAAGACTGGTCCTACTCTGGGGATATAAAGCTCACCTTCTCCTATCAGTTCATCTCAATCCAGGCAAAGTCAGGATTAGCATTTCATCTATTTGCAAAACCAAGGCCTTCACCAATGCTGTGTTTAGCTGAATGAATTTCTGACTGGCTGATTCAGAAAATGTGAGGGACATACTTTTTTGGGGTTAATGCCTGATAGCACTATACGTTATACTAGTAGTGGCAACACAATAAATATCATCAATTAAAAATTGGAACTACTAGTGATTGTTAAATCTGTCTGGAAAAATGTTACGTGTACTTTAATACAACTGCATTATTAAGGACTGAGCCCTATTCTGGCTTGTTTTAAACATTAAAATCTACATATCATCATAATTCCAAGTGTATCATCAGAGCTTTTAATTGCACAGATTCAGCATGATCATGTAATCAAGTTTTAGGTTGTCGATTTAGAGTCAATAAAAGTAGAGTTTTGAAGTTCAGTAGTGCCCTTAACTGAGGCTGTTTGCCACCACTAAATATAGGACAGTGATATGAATTTGCAGATTTTTTTGCACTTGCCCCACAGGTTGTTGAGCTTCTCTCAGGAGTCAGTGACATGCACATCTGCATGTAAACATTATTCATTACCTCTTATCAGTTCATCAAAGAGACATGGTAAAGTTGGCAGCGTGTGCATCACACTTTTGTTGTGATTGTTAGCCCTGAGGGATGGAGCATGTGCGCAGCCATCACCCTGCCCCTGCCATTTGGCACTCACCTGCTGGTAGAGATGGGTCCAGAGGGGACCCCTGGGGGACACCAGGTCAGGTGACAAGCAATAAAACATTAGACTTCAAAAGACAGATGAGGTACACGTCTGTTTGGGTGCTACCATTTCAAACTGAAAGGCTGATCGTTGGTGAACAATAACTTCCATACATCTCAATCATCGTATCTAACCTCTGATCACCAACCTTGGTAGGGTATGAGTTCCATACTGCCATATGGTGCTAACCTGACAAAAGTTAGAGACTTTTCATCTCCCAGCAAATCCTAAGGTAGCATAAGACAGTATCAAAAGTGCAGCCACCTTCATAGAAGTATGCACTGGCTACACTCTTTTGCCAGGAGTGTAGCCAATGGATACTGCTATGTAGTATTATGATACTATGTTATGCTACTGTAGGACCTGCTGGAGATTAAGAGACTTTCACACACCTTTCCCCTTGCTAAGCCTGCAGAAAACCCCAACAGAATATGTGCTTCTTCTCACAATCAAAACAATTTACCTAAGACTTCCACAGGTTAAGGCAATACATGTATAAAGTTTTCAATAAAAAAGACATTATTGACAATACCATGATGTACATTATGAACTACGGTCATCATTGCCTTTACTTGTCTTATAAAAAATATACACTTTCCCCATCATTCTATAACAGTATGAAATATAAAAAAGGTACTTACGTTTTGTTGCCACATGCAGTTTTTCTGAAGGGGAAAAACAAACAAAGGTTACAACTTTGAAAGTACAACCATTAAGGGAAGATGGAAGATGCCCAAATATAATATCTACATTGTCAAGTATAGGCGTCTCTTTCCTTTACATTGTATATGCCATGACATGGATTGTCCATATTCATGCTACCAACACCACAATTATTATGAAAATTAATTCTGAAACACCTTACAAGTGGCAACATATGACTTACCATAAAACTTTTGCTTGGCAGATATGTTAATGATGCAATAAAAGAATATTAAAGCATAAGTTTATTACATCATCATTCTTTGTATTTATATGTCTTTTGCTGTAATTCAACCGGGAAAAAACATTGTCCTGATTAATGACAAATGCAGGTACAAAATGTACAAAAGGTAGATCAGACATCAAGTTACATTACCAGGCTTTCATAACAAGGATGACCTAAACACTGCATATTTAAGTGAAACAAGTTTACAGAGTACTTTGCAAAACAACTTTGGACAATAGCTTATATACTGGTATGACCACGGTTCTTCTGTCCAAGCTTAAAGTGAGAAGGTCCCTCCTCTCTTCATCAAAAAGTAGGCCATAAACAGTGTCTTATGAATAATTGAGCATGACACAGCAAGACTGGGGTGTAATCTGACAGACGGACGCTACAGCTCGTCCCTGGGTAACAGGCACAATGCTGCTTATCTACAAGCTAGATCCCTTTTATGAGAATGAAGATAAATTGATCGATAAGAAATCGTTGCCTATTTACTACACCCTGTTCCCTTGTACATGTATTATGACAACACGTCCCTTAAGACATTCCGCCAGAAATCATAAATAAATCCACAAGTCATTCCAGTAAGCTATTGTCTGAAGTTGTTTTGAAAACTACTCTGTAAACTTGTTTCACTAAAAACAGGCCATGTTTTTATGTTTGATCGTTCTTGTTTTTTGAATGCCGGTAATTTGTCTTGAGTCCTGTTATTTCTTGATGTGCTGGCGTTTGTGGGATTAGCAGTCTGTTTACCCATATCACTGCTACAGGATGGACCATCACAGTCAAACTGCAAGAAGGACAATTTTGCTCAATGACATGGGAGCCAAAGTCCAAGTCAAGTCTATTAGGGCCTAATCCTTATGTCAACTATCCGTAGAATATGACATATTCAACAAAATTGTTATCAAATCTGAACTTTAACTCCTTGACCAGTTAAAACTTCAGCATCTAAACATTCCAATCATTCTGGTATTATCAACCCACAACTTTAATGAACCCTACGCCAGTCCACTTGGCTACATGATAAATCTAACAGTGAATATTCTTTGTGTTAAACCTTCATTCAATTCAATGGTCGAATTGCTCGTTAGAACAAAAATATCACACCGTCTATCCAAAACACTGAACTTTATGACGTGAAACTGATCAAATTGTAATTTCGGAAGTTAAAACAGATTTGAGGTCAGATCTACGACTTACCCAAGGACTGTAGCTGTAGTCTTACCAAAAAAAATCTTTAATAAAAACTATAATATAGTCATAAGATTCACATGAAAAGTACTATAACTGATCCTGACAGAAAATTTCAGCAATATTTGGCAGCGTACATCATCTTCATGGAGTATATTGGTTCTGTTAGTGATCCTAAAGTTCAACTGAAGTTCAACTCTGTACCAACTGCCTTTTGTTCTGAAATCAAAGGTCACTGGTGATCAAACCAAGTGTTACAAGTACTTTAGCAACCCACTATTGTGTTTTTGATAGACAGGGGCAATTGTGGTACTGCACACTTGATCTGTGAATGGAATGGGTGCTGGTGGAGTTCGAGTCCTTGATATCAAATTTGATATCCAGATATCAAAATTTGAGCGTAGGTTACAAAGTTTATTACAAAATCATTATGATAAAATCTTACCCTCATTCAGTCATTGAAAGGTATTGATACATTATACGTGTTTGTTGTCAGAGAAAAAGGGATCTTATTCATCAGGATGTTAAAAATGTTTGTTCTTCTTCAAAATGATTAATATGATTCCCCTACCCATTTGGTCTTGCTTGCTGCGTTATGTGTAAGGGTTTTAGTATGGTAAGTGTTGGTGTGTACATTGTATATGGTACAAAATTACAAGCACATGTGTGCTTTACAACACATTCAAAACAGCAAAGCTGTCCATAAACGAAACTGTTATGCACTCTTTTATAAAAAAAATGTCATGTCAGAGGTAGAAAAAAATGTTTTAGAACTGTTCTCTTAATATGCAAATTAGCTGGGTTAAGCTCCTGTCACACATTGTCAACCATAGCCTCCCAATGTCTTCCACATCATGACAGGTAATTAGTCCTGCGCAAGGTCATCTGTCAGTGTGGTTTGAGGTTTGTCAGCAAGCTTGCCTACTAATCTTTAAAAAATTGTAAGCACCAGCCGACTATGTCTTTTGAATAATCAAGGTAAGTCATATTCTGCTTGGATGTGATAACAGAGGAGCAAACTGGAGCTAGAATATGATGAATTTTGGGCTACAAAAAACCCAGAGCCAACCGTAGTTGGGGTGTGTTGGGATACTGTAATTCACTTTGTCTTCTCCGTACCAAACTTTCATGGTCTGAGAAAATTTAACTTGTTCTTGGAACTAAATGTTTACGGTGGCAGCAGGTGCGCATGAAAAAGTCTCTTACATTATTTGTTCACGTTCACATTACAGTCGTCACCGTGAAAACCGTGGACATGAAAGTACATTGAAAAAATCAGGAATTACAGTATTAGTCATGGGGAGGTCCTGAACATGTGACAGGGGCTTCAGCCCCCTTTCCACTAGACGGCGATTGCGCTGCTCTCTCAATGTGACCGGAATACATGTAGGATATGTGTATCCTTCGCTTTCACACTGGGTACGTAACAAAATGTAAAAGTGTGACCGAGAAAACAACAAAACACACAAAGTGTAAAAAGATTCCTTTCTTTTCTGTACAGTTCGTTGAGCGATATGTCAAATTTTAGGTCGCAGAGAGAGCGTCGTTCTAGTGGAAAGGGGGTATAAGCAACTGCAAAGGCATGTTGGATAATGTATATATGTGGACCAATGAGATTGCTTTGCTGTCTACTCAATCTCTTTTAACAGACTTTGGAATCAACAAGAAAAAGTAGAGAGGAAAAATTGTGTTAGCCATGGATTTTTAACAATGATGAAGCATTAGCATCCCCACCACACCAACTGAAAATGTTAGACAAAACCTTAGCACAGGAGCCCAAACAGAAAGATGATTGTTATATGTAAAGCACCAAAATTCATGCAAAAGCGGTCTCATTGTGTGCTGGCATATGTTTATCAGGCTAAAACTTTGACCACTGAACACAAGGCATGCATGTATGGCATGAAGGGTGCATTGGTGGGAGGGAGGGCGACAGCTACAACACCAGTTACCTGGGCAGTCAGAACTGCAAAGAATCAATGAAAGGTGTGACAGGCGGTCATGATAAAGGGCAGCAATTGCTCCACAACAGATGATGACAAAGATGGGTGAAAGATTGCCTGTGATGTGAGAATCGCTGGAAGGGTAGGAGATAAAGCTCACAGAGGGATTGTGCAGGTCAGCAGGAGGAAGCAACAGGCTGGACCCTGAGGAGGAAGGGTGGAGGTGGGAGAGATCCACTCACAGGTTAGGAGAAGGTGCAGCACTCCATCAATGTCAGGGGGTGATCACCTGAACCACAGGTGAACAGATCACCTGAACCACAGGTGGACAGATCACCTGAACCACAGGTGAACAGACCACCTGAACCACAGGTGGACAGATCACCTGAACCACAGGTGAACAGATCACCTGAACCACAGGTGGACAGATCATCTGAACCACAGGTGAACAGATCACCTGAAGCACAGGTGGACAGATCACCTGAACCACAGGTGAACAGATCACCTGAACCACAGGTGGACAGATCACCTGAACCACAGATGGATAGATCACCTGAACCACAGGTGGACAGATCACCTGACCTGATTTAGAAAGGTGGGACACCATGCTGGACAGCTTTGTCTTGTCCATGTTGGGTATCACACACCTACCCTGTAGTGTCAGGTAAAACACAGTTTCACAAGGCCCCACATGTCCCAATTCTAGCACAGTAAGAGGAAACAACATGCCTACACAAGGCCCCACAGGTAAAGATAAGGCAGCCTGCTCCATCACTGTCACAGGTCTGACAGGGTGATGACCAGCCTGCCCTGGGCCCAACATACACACACATATTAGCTCTTACATGGACTGGAACGCTTTATTGCAGCCACAACTAATAACAGCGATGGGCTGAGGTGTTTCAGTAGTGATAGGGAGGTGGGCACACACATTAAGAGACACACCCATGGGGTCATACAGGTGACAACAGACAATCCCTGGGATCTCAGAGGGCACCAATATTGAAAACCCTTTGGTGCAGAACAGAGCTTAACAGCTTGATGAGAGAGGACAGTGTACATGGACTACAGACACACCTATGAGATTTCTACCAGAATAAGTTTATTATCAAAAGTCTTGTTACGACACATTATTTCTTTCCACAACTGCTCCCCAGCTCCAAGGAGGTTAGTCTGTTTCCATCATGTAAACAGGAAACAGAACAAACTTCCAAGGAAGTAAGGATATTTTGCACAAGTACAAGCCTGACTTGTAACAACAATTTCTTCCTTAAATATTGCAAAGAAACTGAGCATACAAAAATACACTCTGTCAGTTCTCTTAAACTATGCAACCAGTTCACTCATCCCACTCTCTTTTGGAAAACTAATTACTCTGCAAAATGTTAAGATGAGGTTGCAAATGAGAAAATATGTCTTATCTCTCCAACCCATGTCCCCAGCTTCCCCTGATCGGAGGAGCCCACATCAATTTTTTGTCCAACACGTGAAAGGTTAATAATCTCCCGTTGTCCAGCCATGTCCGTATGACCACGGCTGCATGTAGATATCACCCGGCCTTTGTAATCAGCAACTATCTAGACTCGCAGTCCCTGTGTAATTTTCACCAATCAATTTCCTCCCTGGCTCAAGCCGAGAGGCGGCCAAAGTTCTGCCATCAGCAGGTGTTCAGGCATGCGGCGGCCGGAGACTTTCTCATTTCCAGTAACGGCACATTCCGTTTGGCATTAGTCTGAAATCTAAAGACCATCAGTGCCGGGGGTGAGCGGTGTGATTGTAACACTACTGATAAGTTATCGCAGCCATTTCTCACTGTCAGGACAGGACATCAACATTATCTGCCCACCAACACCTTTGGTCAGAGAGCACATCATCACCAGGATCGATAGTGAGGCACGCCGAACCCACATCTCTCCCGCCAACTTATGAACCGCCGGCTGCTTTATGAAGACGTATCACCCCGGCACAAACTTGATGGAAAATTAGCTCAGTTTGTCTAAATCGTTGCTGATTTTGCAGGAAGCCAAGCATTGATTTCCTGGCCAGACCGTCCATCCTCCTCATACATTTTCATTACTTCACTTCTACAGACCAAGAATGATTGAAGTTGTGAAAACAGTTTTCCTTCTAATTGTTTCTTGATTCTCCCCCAGCAGCCCTTATCTCCCAGCAGAAAGGCCCAAACAGATGTAATCACAGTTCTGTAGAAACATGCTTATCTGTGTAATAATGTGGAGGGGCTTTATCCTGTTACAGCCTCCAAGGCTACAGCCACAACTCATCAATTCTTCAATAAATCAAGTTTCAGGGCAACTGGAACTACCTTAAAAAACTTCAAACTTTCCCTTCCCCAAAAATGATTACTTTACAGTGCAACATAACTTCTGTCAAAAATATTGATGTTTTTCATTTATCCTGCTTAATATTGTACCCTTCACCAAAATAATTTCCATATACACTATTGCATCTTGAGTTAATAATGTCAGAAATAATGGAGTAACTGTACACTTACATGTTCTCCTTTACATGATTGAAGGTATTACGAGAGATTTCTTTAACATAACTTTGTAAATCTCTCAAAAAAATTGTTACTGTTACAGTAATTTTACAATTGTCTGCAATTTCTGATTAGATTATAGTTTCGCTTTTGACAACTTTTATACCAATTGCAGTCATTAAGTTTGTTACTGCTTTATGAAAGTTACAAACACACCCTGCATCAAAATATCTTTTTAGATAGTAATACTGCGACAAATACCAGATACAATTATAACTTACACTTCTTTATCCCCACACCTTACATTTAACAACTTACAACTTTACAATCCAAAGTTACATTACACAATTGCATGTCATGATTGTTTTCGGTGGGTAGAATAAACATACAGCCTTCAGTATTGTAGTTACAATGAATTAACGGCACAATGCCATCACGTTTTCAAAGATCTTCAGGATCCTTGGTAAGAATAACACAAGAAACACAATCTACAAAGTACAGTTGACCCTCATAGATGAGGGGAAGGTGGGAAGTTCTCAGAAGACTGATCTACAGGCAGGTTTAAGAAGTTGATGAAGATGAATCCCCATGAACAACAGCTTTCAAGTCCACTTCTTTGAAGAACAAGAGTCTAGCAGAGCTCTAGCTTCTTCAGATGAGGGTGCAAGGGTGGTTTTGAAGGTGAAACAGTATTCAGAGGTGGGATACATTCAGACATAATCCTTCCCTTCATGCCATGGTGTTCACAACAACTTAACAGTTGTCAGAATCTCAGATACGCACAAAAAAATGTCAAACACAGTGAGTGAAAATTTAGTGGTGCTTAGGTGGTGCCTTCATTTTCAGGGCTGATCCAATGGTTGTTACAAGTTCCTTGAAGTCTTTCATGGAGTGGCGGGGATTGAAAGAAGAGAGGCTGCTGCTGCGCTGCTTCTTACGTTGAACGACTTCATCCACATTTGTAGAGGACCCCGGCCGCAGGCGCTGCCCCGGTCTCCGCCCACTGTAGTCCCGTATTGTGACATCCGCATCTGAAAGAGATGTATCGTTAATTTCTATATTCCAATAATCAAGAAAACACTACAAAAGCATACAACATTTTGAATATAATGAAAGGACTGGCCTTTCTTCATTTTTGAAGCATTTATGAGAATGTTTCCTGTACCCATTCCATTGTGACAGTTTTGGCCTAACTAAAAACAAAAATGACCTTAAATGCAGTAGAAAGACTTCTTAAGGAACACGCTCATACGTTTTGTACAACTGTGTCCTCTAGAATTGCGTGACTTCAACCAGTTAAAGACTGAGTGAACGTCTGTGAAACTGTTCCCTTTCAGACATGACTACATCTCCATCCAACAAAGTGACAAACCCTTTTGGAAGGAAGGAAAATGGACTTCATTTGAAACGTGTGTTCCACTTGGCTCCACTCCACACGGAAACCTGGTTATGATGTGTTAACAGCAGCGTCTTTTCTGGACATGCCCCTACAAGCCAGACACATTCCAAGGAAAGGTTCGCCTCTCCATGAAACATGTGGCTGTTATAGCTGCAGGGAGGGTGTGAAACAAGTCAGGATCTTGTTCTACTGAGTGAAATTTGGCAGAAAGGCAAGGCTGAATGTGTTCAAGTTTGAACTAGGAGACCCTCTCTTGGCCACCTCTATCCTGACATGTTTGCAACTGCACAAATCAATGTCAGTCACAGAATCAACCCCTTACCATATGCATCAATGAGGAGCTTGACTATATGGTCATGACCGTACATCGCCGCTAGGTGCAGTGGAGTGTAACCCTGTAAGAGCAAGGAAGACAAAAACATTTGACATTAGTACAAACAACAAACACAGCTAGGATGGATATGGTTTATTGTCGAATGAAGAAGTTTGGCACAGGTAATAATTACAAAGTCTAATGCATCACCTCAGAGTCTGTATTTTTTGGTTGGTGGATTTGTTTTCATCAACTGTTCACCAGTCATGATAATAGTACATGTATCACAATATTATTAATATTACACTGAGCATTTCTTTTCCTTGTGGATAGCTTTGGCAGATTAGCAGTTGCAACAGAAGCTGCTGCAGGAAGGAGTGTAAGTATGTCACTTTTTCCTGTCGCGAGAGGAAAACATGAAGATCTCTGTTCTACACACACACCATCACAAGGATAGCACCCACTCACAAACAGTTAGGCTTATCAAGCAAGAATTTACTTGATGTTTTTCTGAAGGCGTCTCTTAAAGCCTTCCTGTTATTGAATTTGTGAACAAGATCAGCCTTGTCCATCTACCCCCCTCCCTCACTTTTGGTCAGGGTTAAGTACCGCACAACACTATCTCTTCACACTTCTGGTTTACAGACAGAGGTCTCTTTGAGTTGGACAATCTTGAACGACAAAATCCCTCCCCGCCTATTATCAAAGGGAAGGTAGGGCTAATCGATAGACAGCAAAGTTTCCTGACTGCTGTGGAAGTCAGCCAAGAAGTTATAAATAAGATCTAGACATGAAGCAATGTGCCAAGTGACCAACGCCCCGACAGGAAGGTATACCATGTCACAAAGGGTCTTTGGGTTCTTTGTGAGTGTCCAGCATTGTCTAATGTTACTATCACTGTGCCCCATGTTTCCTGTAGGTCCTGCTTTGTCCTGACCATGCCTTTGATCTGTCCTGATCAAACGTCTGCTGCCCTTTGGTCAAAAGATAAGCTTTCACTTTCATGCTGGGTAAGGTTGTGCTGACATTAATAATTGTTACATAGTGGCACCTGTAGATGGATGGATGTGCTACAGCTTGGTGTATGTGTATAAAACCATTATGAACACACAGCTAAAGCAAAAGGACAACACACTGTCTGACATATACTACATTGTACAGTCCCCAGTCTAGGACACAGTCACAGATTTACAATCTCCCTGGGGGCAAAACTCGATGGTAACAAACAGCGGTCCTTTTTGTAGTGTTCTGTTAGCAAATAAATGTCAACATTGCACAATTTACGAGTAATGGCCAACGTGAAATAATTGTCTCTGTGTGTTTTAGCTTCAGGTGTTCCCAACAATCAGGACTTCCCTCTTAATAGCTATGATAACAGTTGTGAAGAGTCCTTGGATGGAATTAATGGCTTGACAAAAGACATATAATTGAGCTATAAATGATAAAAGCAGCACTCAATGAAAAAAATAGCACTATTGTTCATTGCAGAATTGAACTGATCTCATTGACCATTAAGAGTCTGTTTCGTGCATTCTGTTTCATGCACTCCATGGTTGAGTAAAAACGAAGGCAAGAAAATATAAAATGAGATTCAAAATATAGAATTTAACAAAAAATCTGCAAGTACATTTTCTTTGTTTTTTCAAATCTCCCAAATCTTGGGAGTTCTTCTTTGACCGAAAGAATTGCATTCTACCATAAGTCCAGTACTGCTCAAACTAACACTCTCTCAGAAGTGAAAATCTGCTTGGGACAAGTTAGGCAATATTGACATTAACACCTTCTGATGGCTCTCATACAGCCCAGGCAAGTATATAAGCAAACACCTGTCTATTCTACCATATGCTACAATTAGAATAAAAGACTTTTGGTGATTACAAGGTGTGGCATCTTTCTTTGAAGGTATAGGTGTGGAATAATAAGTACTCCAATGGGTTGGGTCATTAAGAGGATAATTGGGGCTAGCACCTGGCCGAGAGGGTGAGAGTTACTGATCAGGTGGGAAGTGAGAGCACAAAAGGTGAAACGTACGCCCAACTGTAATGGACGTTAATGGTGTGGGGGTCCGACACAGATGCACTTTTGACAGGGACGTAACCTTTGATGTGCAGAGGTTAGGCGTGATGTACCCTGCTATCTGCCGTGCTAGCGGGCTGTCATGCAAGCCTTTCACACCTCTCATTAAGTTGTCCTCTTGTTATGAATACGGCTATTCAGAAATGATATGATGAATTTCGTGCCCTCGGCAAGAAGGCTTCAGACAGGCCGAGCTTGCCCCGTGTCAAGCAGTGGCAGGCAGGGGGCTCCCGGGGTCACAGGGCGATGAGGATCCCGCTCCAGGCTGCGTTTCTGATACAGCAACCTAAATTTGATATCGCTACATCATAAACGATATTCATAATTTCATACAGCACTCATCCATGAAACAGATGTTTTTGTTCCTGAGACCATCTTTCGGGGACCAAATCTTCATTTCTTAAACCAGTTTTAAGATGAAGAGGACAATTCTCAAATAGTTTAAACATTGACATGAAAAAGAAAGTGACAAATTCTACGTCTGAATCGAATTTTGTGCCGCTGGCAAGGAAAGTTAACTTGGTAAGATCATTTGCCCCGTGTCAAACAGTGTCAGGCAATCACACTGCAGAGGTCAGGCCAGAGATCGTTAACTGTCTTCGGGGCGGCTGACTTGCCACGCAAGCTGTTAGATCTGAAAATACAATAGCGAAACGCGTGTAATATACACCTGCAGCGGTGTCAAACCACTGGTTTATGACAAACATCCCTCATCCATGGTGACCAAGCCGGTTCAATATCAAAGACAGACACTGCCTCTTTTTTTTCCTCCTCATCATTAAAAAACGCTGCTTTGTCAACACTAGCATATCTTGAGATGCTACTGGCACCAAAATGGCTGGGTGATCTTTTTTATGCTTCTTTGTTTTCTAATCAAAGCTCCTACCATTTCTGTAGGGATCACGGAGGGCAGGTAAAGGTCAGAGGGGGGACAACCTGGCCACGCAATTCTCTCTCATCTCACCCTGGACAGCCACAACATACCTGTCTGTACCTTGATTCATCAGCATCATCTCCTGTATGCAGTTTCAGGGTTCAAGGTCTGTCAGGTATTAATCCGTGTTCTGATAGATGGGCATTTCAACTTTTAATGAGTATATCAACTACACTGGTCAAGCTTCCCGTATGTCACTGTTCACAACTCCCAAACATCACACAATTAATCAGGGTGTATCTATGCAGCAGGCCTAGGGTTATTTGATCAGTTTTTTTCCTACTCTAGATCTTTTTTCTAAGGTTATCATTCATAGTCTGATATGTTGGTTTCTGATGTAGTGTCAGCCTTGCGCTATGCCAATGAAATGAATTAATCTAAAAGTTTTGTTTCTCATATTCTTATGGTTAAATGTTGGACAAAAAAAGACTGAAATAACAACAGGTATTGATTTCCTGTGCTATTATCTTTGAATCTCTGCCAAGGTACATGAACATGCTTCCATCAGTGTTAATTTTTCTCTTGTGACTGCATCTAACTTTTAAAAAAGGTGCCTTGGCAAGGATTATTGTGAAATAAGGCAATACACCTAGCTGCTTTCTTTCAAACTGCAGGTAAAAAACGCAAAACCTAGAAAAATTACAAGGCTTGGAATATGAGGAAAACTAAGCTGTCATCAATCTAAAGGTTGTCCATATTCATGTATTTATGATATGATTGTGGACATTCAATAGAGCAAAATGCTTTGTTTGCTATCGTTATTGGCTGGTCCAGCTACTCTCTCTTTGCAGACATGGGCTGAATTGTGAGGAGTTTACAATAGGTGGGACTAAATCGCAAGGGTCTGGAGCAGCTGCAATGTGGTACAAACTCAGACGACTGTTGCAAGGGTCTGGAGTGGCTGCCATTCAACAGCTTACCCAGGTGACCTTAATACGACAGCAATTGCCCCAGGTGTGGTCATAGGACTATAGATTTTAAACCACTCACACTGGAAAGGACCCCTAATCTGTTCAATAAATGCAATGACATGGCCATTCCTTCTATCCAATTAAAATTCTCCATTTTGTATAATATCGTGAAAAACTTGGGATCAATGTCAAAGAATTATCGCCTTTAGTAAAGTAAGAATTTAAAAGTAAGTAAGAAAGCAGATAAAAAGACAATCAAAGTTTTCATCCAAGTCCCTAATAATAAACGGTAGCTCATAAAAGAAGTCACAAAATTTAGACCAGCTGGTACAACCAAGTTTGATATAGCAGTGATAAAAATCAGAATGTGTTGACCCTTATTAAGAAATATAAATAAAACAAGAGCTTTTTGTTGCTCCAGGCAAGAAATGTACTTACCCCCTGTCATGTCCACATCCATCAGTTACCAGCAGTTATCAGGGAGCAGGGCCACAAACACACAATATCACATGTTAATAATTAAATCAGCATTATGAAATATGAAGAGAGGACACTGCCAAGATATTAGAAAGCTCTGTTTGACAAGCCTGTATTAACCTTTGCAAATAGATTGGCAATGAATAAACCAGAAGTCATCCAATAGATCATCAATGGTATGAAATATTTAGGCTAAAGCCATAAAAACAGGTCATGTATTGCAAAAGTTTTATAGCTTTTCATGAAAGAATGAAAGTGTTTGAGAATAACATCCAACTATTTCTAGGCTTGTCAGAGCATATTGAATACCAAAAAAGCAATAATCACCATTTCATAATACTTTATTAATAGATAACAATATGCAGTAACATCAGTATCAACAATGATACACATAACCATCAGAAGTACTGTTTTAGGACTTCAAAAATGAATACATTTTTTCCAAAGTTGAGGCAAACTTTTGGTTACTTCAGTATTAAACCTCCCATAATATCTCCCTGAAAAAGTATGTTCTGTGAGTGGACTTCTTTTCTCAATTCCTTCAAGGATCATCAAGTATCATGGTTCTATGCAGCCATGCGGAGAGCACTAGGTACCATCCCGATATTGCAATAGGCCAGGTATTGAAGAACTGTCCACAACAGAACCAGCCAACCTCAGATGACAAATGGCCTTGTGGCTACAGTAATTTGTTGAAGTAACCAGATATTTATTTTCGGGCTCATTACTTCTATAATGCCATATTCATTCCAGTGCTCCCTGTGCCTCCACACTCCACAGAATCTTGATGAAAACGCCTAGGATCAATCAATTACCCTGCAAAATTTGCACATTTTGGGAAATTTGTGTGTTGGCGTCGGGTCCTCCTGGGCAATTTCTGCCGGCATTGTTGTAATAACCGTTCCCCAAGGAAGCCATTAAGTCTGGGTCTTCATGAATATGCTATTAATTTTCATATCAGAGTTGGACTCGGACATTAGAAATGATGAAGGTTTCATACTCACATGCTGCCGTGATGGAAAATCCATTGTGTCGTGAACGAGAGCGTGCAAAATATAGGGACTCAGTTAGTCCAGGCAGAGGTGCTCTACATACTTGGGAAACTCCTTACTGTTGCACTTTCAGTTCTATCGACCCACTTAAAACTTCTTTTTGTTCAAAAGTCAATATTACCAACTTTGGTCAGATCAATAAGCAATTATACAATGTACAATGTATGAATTTGTTAACTTGAAACAATAAAAAATAAATCATATTTCAAACAATTGAAATTCAAAAGATAAAAAACATCACACCGCAAATGATGACTCAGAGGATGAAGAAAAGTGTCTTACCGATCTAAGGTTGACATCTAGGCCTGCATCAGCCATTAATGCTACAATCTCTTGGTTCCCATGTTTGGCACCCCAGTGTAATGCAGTCTGGAAGGTACAGAAAACATATACACTATTACAAACAGTGTTGTGTAACTGTATGGAAAACGTATACCTTGGTTTTTTATGCTTGTTGAATGCAAAACTGGCTAGAAAAAGAAGTACCTCAGGCAATCTGTAATTAGTAAACTTGGTTAAGGCTAGTCCTGTTCATCCCTAAATTAGGTATGTGAAAATGAAGTTAATGAAGATGATGACGTAAGTGAAAACTAGCAAGTAAAAGTGAAGAATCATATTCTGAGACCCCACAGCCATGGCACAGATAGGGATTGGCTCCTCAACCATTGAATCACGAGTCCAAAGAGTATCAAGACTCCAATATACATTTTGGAGAGCTGAGACACAAAAACATTGTTGAAAAAAATGATAGTGCATGATCACACTATTCATACAAGTAAAAATGAAGAATCACAATATTCTATTTCTGAAACAGTATAGTCTGTACATGTATAACAGTAATATTGTACAGTTCCTTTTTTGCTATACCATCACTGTGACACTAAATGCCCTGCAATGTCGAAAATGATTTACCTAACACACCTGAAATTTCTATCCACCTCCATGGGTGAAATAAAAGCAATAAAGACAACAGAGAAACATGATTATGTGAGCCTTACATAAAAGCAATTGCACTGGACAACACATATTGGGTTGTACTTATTGGCAGTACAGCAAATTATGCCCAGCAATAATTTGTTCACAATTTCCTGTAGCACTGGCTTCATATAATGCAGCCCTTAATACCTGCTAGTATGTTCCCAAGGTACTTGACACATTTACTATGTGTTGATTATTAGACTCTGGCTGCTCCGATTATTAATAACAGGGGACCTGCACTGATGAGAAGCTTTCTTCCAAATAAAGTAAAATTGTCTGCTTTTATAATCAAAGATATACCCACAAATAAAACTGCTAACTACCTCCATTTAAGTTTAACAATTTCTATCTGGGGAGGATGTCAAAATCAAGAATTCTTTCACGAGAGAACTGTACTTACATTTAGGGTTAGGCATGAACTTGAGAGATGGTCCCCAAAGCTGGCTGTCAGGATAATGAATAAGTGTGCAGAATGTTTAACCCTACTTGAACTTCCTATTCAACTGCAGGCCTTGCCATAATGAAACCAGCATGAGTGCCACGATAAGGCATCTCCACACAACTGTAGGCCAAAATTAAACCATCAATAAAATCTAAGAGGATTTATTAGGGCCGGCATTATTGTCCTGATCTGGACTGTTCAGGGAGTGAAATCAGGCCTGCAGTGGTAAAAGGCCTGATAACATTATCTCCCAGGGAAGAATGGACCAGATTAGAAATTACGTTGCACCATAAAGCAGTGGGGAAATCAGCCCCATCTGCCTTGATAACTTGTCGCTTTCAGGGCTTTCAGATTCAAAAGTGTTTCAATACGAATTATACAGGGTACGGTGATAAGAGAAATCCCGTAGCCAACTTTACGGGTCACAAAACTGATTACGACAGGTTGTAAAGAGTGGTATTCTATCCTATCGACAACCACAGATACTGTAGAAGACTTCGCACTATTGAGCAGTACATCATGTTTACCAAGAATAAACATTTTTTCTAAGAAAGGACAATTAACTCCGACCACAGGAATAATTTTTACGACCCAGAACATAGTGAGACGACTGACACGGAGTCTTGTTTAGCGAAGTAGTTCTTTGCTGCAAGACCAACAGCACTAGCACATCATTGCCCACTGCTGGTTTACTAGTAGTCTACATTTATCAGTGAGGCAGACAAAACTTTCATGTTCCATCTCTTTGACCTCTCTGACCAGGAGCAAATGTCAGGCACATGAAGACTTGGTGCAGCAGCCTGGGACCAGGGAGCGCCAGCGATGACTGCTTGACTTCTGACCCAGAAAGTACAGGTTTTGTGGGCTGCACAAGCATAATTATCTTATGATTTATCAGGTTCAGAACTCTGGGGGTGGGTCACTCACTAGGTGTGGGTCAGGATATGGTTAACCAAACAGATTGAAAAGTCTTACGTTTTGTACAAAACCAGAAAAGGCCCAGAAATTATTACTTTAATAGTAATTGGAGATTAGAGACACCTATACTTAAATAAAATGTTTGATTCCAAAAATTTGCAAATGATGAATGTGTCAAAGAGAGGAAAATGAACAAAAGTACGGAGAGCCCCAACCCCTCTCCTGTGCTTCCTGCCTTACATGCTAAACTTACTGACCATGCAATCTCACTTGACCTCCAGTGAGCTGGGAAAAATGCAATTTTGGCCTGGACGTCCGTGTGGAGGTTACAGATGGCATCGCTGGGGCAGACCTCCCATCCAATTATGACCTCATGATTACGAGATGATGGTCATCTGCTGAAGTAATATTTGATCCGCCATATGATCATAAAAGTTAATATTCCACAGAATATGAACTCTACATCAGGCTTGACACCTCATATTTCTGTTCATTTCCAATGTATAAGCCAACTGGCCATGCAGATAATAGATGGATGGGGCACGTCCCTGTAGGTCCCCTGGTCTTGGGGCATTACGACCAGGAGCCAATGCTTGTTCTCACCATGGCAGGGAGGTCATCTTCCAAGTATTCAAACGGCCGCTTCTATAAATCATTCATCCAAAAGTCATTACTGCCAGGACAAAGGGATTTGTGTTTGGTGTTACGTGGACCGAGGGATAAAAGAAATATCAGGACCTTCCATGTGCGAGGAAACAAAGTAAATCCCGCCATTCCCCTGGTGTTTACCATTCCAGCCGGTTTACTGTGTTCACTTCTGAACAAGTCAGAAGGTCACTGTTCATCACCACCGCTAAGAATCTCAAGTCTCTCCATTAATCATTGACAAGTAACTTTTCCTGTTCCTGACTTGACTGCGTGTCACTGGGCACCAGCTTCTCAGAGAGTTTCTGATGCAGGCATCACTACAGCGACTGAAGGAGCTCACAATATAACAGCTCAGAGTTTTTATCAGTCTTGCGATACTAACGGATTGCATATTGCTCACATAAAATGCTGCACAATATTATGCATTTTGTTTGAATTGTATCAGCAAAATAGACTAGACACTGTAAAATGTTTGACATATGTAAACTTGACATTTACTTCTTTCTGTACATTTGTACGAGTAGGTGAAATCAGCATAGGTTAAGATACACTATGGAAATGTAACATAACAGAGAAATCTAATTTTACAATAATCACACTACATGCACCAAAAACGACATAAATGCTCCACAGCACTACTTTGAACTTTGCCTGGATCCATGGAAAAAAATCACCTCAACACAGCCTGTGAGTTTATTGCTCAAATCCTGTCTGGAATTACTTCCAGCCCTTCTACTGCCTGGTCGCAGCCATCGGAAACATTGTAATAATCAGTTATAGGTCCAGAAAGACAAGGCATCATCTCATCCCCAACCAAGTGAATAATTACCCAAAACCACAGAAGTGCCTGGAAATTAAAACAATAAACAGTGTTATCACACTGGTGCTGCTGATATTGGATTCCACTGGCCAGTACAGATCCATAATTCAAAACTCTGGCTAATCCAGTGGCAACAGTGGCTACAATATTACTCTTTTTACTTCCATGGTTCATTTTGGCAAACACAGTGCTTACACAAAAATCAATAAATCAATTCTGTGTTAACATTTTGAGTGGAAATGTCTGTGAGGACTTTAAAAGTGCGTCTTTGGAGGAATTACTTCCCTAACACTGGCAGCACACAGGATGAAACTTGAAGTTATACTTGGCTGGTGTCTTTGTGGTGAAGAAAAAGGGACTTAGAACAAAGCTAGCAGAAAGGATGTGTGCCATTTCCATCCTACATGTATTATTGCCCTCTGAAAGTTTGCTTCCAACAAATTAGATAACACATGACATTAGACAAAAACATGTAATGCAAACAAGAATGGCTCATTTAGTTGTGTAAATCTACTCAAGTGTGCCTGTATGAATATACTTTACGAAATTATTGTTTTAACTTGAAACAGTTATAAAACAGGTATCTCATACTTTAGGCCTAATCAGTAATTGTTTTCTTACGTCTTCATCAAAAGCCGACAAGCAGTGGCAGTTATAAATACCATCAGAGTTAAGAACGTTTTCCTACGACTTCCTATAATCAAATGAAGAATTAGAATGTCATCCATTGTAACTGATCTTTTTTAATTACCTCCACTGTTTACCAGTTCAAATTTCTTGTACTGTATGTAGTGAATGTATAATGCATCGATGAACCAACTTAACCAGTGCTTAATTAGAATACATATAACACCAAATAATTGTCTGATAGCTTTGCTTGATTTTGAGGGTATGTGTCAAGCCATGATATTACAATCAATTATGATAAATATTACCTCCATGAGAACTAAAAGTATACTGTTGTTCAAAGATGAATGTAGTTCATGTATCAATAAAAACAATGAAGCTTCCTTTTCCTAACTGTACAAAATTGAGCTGTCATTTCACATCTTGCAGCATGTTGGGGGATCCCTGTGATCTTGGCCGATATTTTGAGAACCTGTACTAGTAGCAGTAGTAGCGGTGGATCTTTCAGCACTGCGAAAGCCCAGTGTACTGTTTCTGCTGTGCAGGAAGGACAGAAATAGCGGGGAGCAGACTCCAAACATACCACAAGGCGCGACTAGTGATGCTGGGTGATGGGTTCCTGAGATTCCTGTGAGTGAGGCATTTCTCGGTGACAGGAGGGACCCCATTATTGCCACCTTCCTGCTATCCCACATCACTTTTGATGGAGTCTTGATACGTATCAGTGCCAAATATTTGGCCTTGCAGTGGGGCTGTGACATGGGCCGGCCTAATGGCGTATTACGAGATAGGGGTCGACGTGAATGATGTCAGCGGGGTCAACATGGCGGAATCCTAATCTTGTACTAACATTGACTTCCAATACACCCAAAAATGGCGCCGTTTCTCCGGCCGACCAGTTTCTGTGTTAGTATTCCGTGTCTACACGCTCCGCCTTGTCTCATCTCCCACCCGTGGCGCGGCGGGCCTCCGGATAGTCGCTAAATCCACAGAGTACGACATGCCGGCCCCTGTAGAGACCCGCAGAAATAATTCATAATTCCTCCCAGCCAAGACCAACATCTACCGGCCTAATGGCAACTATGCAAATAATTCCTCTAATTTGCTAAAAGCTGGGAGGCATGTTTATATGGAGTGTAGGGGGTTAAGGGTTTATCCTGACCCTCTTGTGGAGTCATTAAGGCCGTTCCGAGCTCCCTAGAAACTACACAACCCTTAATGGTGAATTCCAATTCATTAGGAAGACTGCCGACTTGAGACCAATCTCAGACTGGACCAAGTCAAATGCTTTTGAGATCCCTCGGACCAGAGTACCGTCTAAATCTCCTTTTAGTTTTAGCTTTAGATATTCCTTCGCTCAGGCAATTTGTATAAAAAAGCTTTCCTGGTCATCTTCTAAATCATATAAAATGTACCTCTGCTGGACATGGTCATTCTAGCAATGGAAGAAATACTTTATAATAACTCATATTGCCCACTACTGGCCACAAGGGACATCTGGACTTGCTCACATCTCTGTAAAATCTACTTTAACATCAGTTTCCAATAACCTTCTTGCCAGCTTACATCAGCCACTCTGTAATGCCCACATTTCCTCAGGGTCTCTGTCCAACCAATGAAATATTCATAATGGTCAAGCTGCACTGATCTGATTTGTGATCAATTTTTAACAGAACCTGTGTTAACAGTGCAACATTATTGCAATGGAGCCAATCCTGACAAGGTGCAACATCAATAACTCTACAGACAAACAGGACAACTTCTCTTGGGCTAAAACTTTGTACAACTGAATGTAATGTCATACCTGTACTTTTTTACAGGTAAAACACAATATTGCCCTCAATCTGTTCCCTCACCCTCCGACTGAACCAAAAGGGAACATGACTATTTTTCAAGAACTCAGGACAAGAACAGGTCCAGTAAATAAGGAGTTAGGTCCACTGATATCCGCCCCTCCATACCACAGGTAGATTAGAACACAATCTTGGCACAAAGATGGAAGCCAACATCCGATGCCTCCTGCATCAAGAGCAGCGTAATGAGAGTCAGCCCTTGAAATGCCAGCATTGCACGACCACTCCTGCATTTTATTATCCAGGAGACTTACATGATGTCAGCAGTGGTCAGACCAAAGAAGTACAAAGTGGAACAGGCATCAATTTGCTGCTGCCCTTTGGTCTTTTGGCCTGAGTGCTTCAGCAGATTTCTTCGTTAATGCCGCAGCCACTGAGGAAATCTTCAAAAGCTGGTCCACAAATGCAATAATCCATAACTGATGCAAGCAATAACATTGTGGGCAAGTGTATTAGTGAGGTGCTTTCTGGTTGGAGGAACTGTGTGTAATCCTTCATGAAAGATTCACCTCGTGGTGAGGACGGTCAGGCAGAGGGAGCGGAGGCTGAAGTACAGAAGTGCTGGCTGACCTCAAGGTCAAGGGGCAGGCAGATAGTGGGCGCTGGAAGGCTGACCAGTCAGAAATAACCTCATGATCAAGCAGTACCTACAGCAGCACACATGAGTGCAGACATGCAATATGTGCATCTTTTCTGTGTGATCATAGCTGCATCTTATTTCACTCGTACATTCTGCATGCCTAGGAAAACACAAAGGACTACATGTGCTAACCAAAGGGACTCTGTCTTCTTTTCAAGTTGCTAGGCATCCAACATTACAGTCCAACAAGTCAGCAGGACAAAAGATAGTTTCACAGGAGTGACTTTTAATACAGCAGGGCAACACCAGCCTAACATGATGTCTAGTTAGGCAAATTTGCACCCAAGCCCTTAATGAAGTCCCAGAGGACAGAATTAGACTTAAGAAATATGGATAATGAGAATCTAAGGACCTGGTGTTATATTCCCACCTTGGTACAGTGACTGTAAATCAATAAGCATATTTACTTTGCTTCCTTCGTTGCTAATTTCTGTTGGCTACATTCTTTAACAGGGCAAGTTAGGCAAGTCCTAGACACACTTGTCTAACTATCCTTACAACTGAGAAACATAACGGTGATCACAGAGAAGACCTCAAAATAAGGACATGGCATTGACATTCACTGCAACAGTTAATGAATGCAGGCTTTGATTCCCAAAACTGTACCATCAAATAAGAAATGGAGCTGAAGAATAAAAAAAAAAACTATCATATTCAAATCCAAAAAGTAATGCACTGTGAAAGTGTCATGATCTGTTAAACATTGCTTACAGCAGTTTCAATGGTCACAAAAGCCTGGGTGGACAAAGGGTTGAGTAAAATATGTCTCTGTTTTCTGAGATCTGAAAGCCTGACTGTTGGCTACTTTGATGTCTGAGCTGCTAAGCAAAGACAACTTTAGCATGATAATGTCAACCCTGTAGGCCACCCTGACCACACAACCAATTGTCCCTGAGAAAACGGCATCTTTGTCCACCAGTGTGTGCGGACATGTATGCGATATGAGCCGCTTTGATCCCCCCAACAAAGCCCTGCAAAATATGCAGCTGCAGAAGAAGGGAAGAATCAGCCCCACACAGCACATCATTACACAGGGGTCAGGAAACCCTCTTATCCAATCAATTACACGCCATTTGTCCTGAATCCCAGAAACATATCTGCCCACCTCCAACCTGGGGGACTGTACAAGCACACAACAATCATGTCCAGCCACATCTGGACCACATTGTCACTTCACATTGCTGTGCCTTACCAACAAATTACAAGGCAGCAAGGTGAACCTAACACTTCAGCACAGGTTGGACCAGTCAAACTTCACCCAACGCCAACAACTCTAACACTGAGACTCAACAATGACATCAAAACCAACTACTCCTGACAGTTAGACTGTACAATATAAACTCCAAACTGCCACATAGCAGACATTCTCTGAAATGCCCCCCTCCCACACTTCCTGACCAGGTATATATTTTCCATTCCGTGCAGCTTCCAAATTACCCAGACGCAGCTTCTAGCCAACCAGGTCATTCCGACAATTTTTCCCTCAGTCTATCACCCTATGCTGCAATATTCTACATTAGTACAGGCTTACTTGCCACTTAATGTACAGTTATAACAAAAATCCATCTCTACAGGAGACTGTTACTCAGGTACTAATGTCTCACAGACATTTTGTCATTAAACCAATGCCTTCAGGTCTTTATCATAGCCTAGCACTATCACTTTTCAGATCCACTTAGACTCTAATGCAAAAAGGCAGGGAAGCATATGGAAGTGAAATCAGTTTATAACAAAATCTCAAAACCATACATACTGTTTAGATAAAGGTTATTACATCACATCTAGGATAGCACTTTGATCTCCTAATTCTGTCGAAGCAATCTGATTTGTAGTTTAGTTTCTGTTCCCATTTAGTCTACAACTTGGAACATGCTTAAGTAAGTTACCCTACTTTCACTAGTGTCAGCGTCTATTTTCACATGTTTTCTATTACAACGTGTGTAAACACAAGTTTAGAGATCTGGTCTTAGTTTACCTTACAGGAATTTGCCAAGAAAGTTCAAACAAATTAGTACTGCAAAGTAGGAGAATTGCACTCTAAAGCACAATGCTCCCATTTGATGAGCAACCAGCTTTTTTATAGTGTGCTTGTGAAGATGTAACTGTGATTTCGGAACCAGTATCTTTACAGAAGTGTCAGCTGTACAAATATGGTGTTTGTTCAACGAGGTGTTTGAGGGGAGATGAAAGTGTTTCTTGATCTGCCAAAACACTCAAGGTCTTGTGACCTGTGTAATGTGAGATAGTCATGCCTAGTAAACAAGGGAACATGTTGGTGACAACATTTGTGAAGCCCTACATGTGCACAAGCCTCATCACAATACAATAACAATCATTAAAAAAATTATGCTCCCTTGCACGTTAATGACGACATGCCAATAAAATTAAAAAAAGATATTATCAGGGTATTACCATCTATTCCTGATACCACAGAAATATTTACTCAGAATCTAAGAAACATCTAAGCATACTACGTATATGAAGGTTAGACATCCGTGTAACCAGCACCACCGGATGATGACGATGATGAGACATCCACGAAAACAATATCCAAATGCAATTTAATCTCTACAACTGGTTAAAATCTCCATTTTTTCATCCAGTGGAAGAGATCGAATTGTATTTGAAGAAAGTTGCATAGTAGTACAAACTACTATAAGGACCAGAAAACACCATCAGCTTTACATGTACATTGGCTTTGCAGTCTAAAAATCATGCTGACATTTTTTGTATCAGATTTACATTCTAAAAGTGCAGAACTTTTGTCCTTTTTAGGACTATGTATCTAAAGATCTTTTTTTAAATTTGACAATTGGTATGACCAGCCTTGCTTGATAAACCACAACAACTGTCTGTGATGGGTGAATGTCTGCCAAGTCTGTTCCAACAGGCCCTCACCACCCACAGACACCAGCATACAGACTACACATGTCACTACACAACCATCAAAGGTACAAATTAACTTCAGCATGCCGGAATGTGCTCATGGGGCAATCAGTTGGCTCTTCTACCACCGAAAACATGCCACACATTACAGGGAACTTCTTCAAACTCTGGGACATAGGTAACATTCTTTTCTACATGGAGTAGACTAGTTTCTGTTTGAATGGCATATAGTCCAATGTCACTTCCAAAGTGCAGTTCCAAATGTATTCATCCAAAGCGATAGCTGACATTATCAGGTGTACCTAGTTATATTCCATAATGCTGCCTAGAAGACAAGACGAAACAACCATTGCATTCATCATTCCAGTAGAAGCACTGGCGGATCCAGAAATTTGCTAAGGGGGGGCGCGCACGATGACGCGGCCGAAGGCCGCGGCCGCGCAGCGCAAGCTGCGCGGGGGGAGAGCACGAGAGGGGGGTTCCCCCCTCTCGTTGGGGGGGTATGGGGGGCCTCCCCCAGAAAATTTTTAAGAAATAGAGGCTCTTTGGTGCATTTTAGAGCCATCTCTGAACAAACTTGAGAAGCAAACTAACACTAACTTTTTGTCATGTCTGTGGCTGTCTAGTTCACGTTAGGGACATTTTTTTACTATTTTTAGCAACTGCCACTGAGGACAAACCTAACAAACCTAACGAAGGCTAGTTCCTCCTTGTTAATATTCATAAATGACGCCACGCTACACAAACAATATCGCAAAATTATTTGTACCTGGCTGCCGATTTGCCTCTCACCGGCACCGGGAAGCTGCTCGCTCTCCTATAAAATCGCATAGAAATCTTGTGGGATCTGAGCGGCTTGAGACGATTTTGAAAGTGTCTTACGCATTTGAAATTGCATATATTTCGGGCTCTTTTTGCTTCTGCGGTGGCAATTGATGACGATTAATCGGGGGGAAATGACAACAAAAACGTCAGCACTGTCATTGCGGCGACTGATCAGAACTGGAGTGGGGAGGGGGGTGTCGGCGCACGACGCCGATTTTCCCAAGGCGGGGTCGACCGGTTGCGTCTCTCTGATGACGGACGGTAGAAATCACCAGTTTATCAAAAATAATTAAATTCCGCTGATTTTCTAGAGTTCTTACAAAATTTTCACGCTCTTTCTATATCTTTGAGCGCCGATTTTGGCTTACAGCGACCAACCAGTTTCATGGGGAGAAATTGATGCGGCCGCGCCCCGGGCCTTTACCGTAAGTTTACGTGACTCGAAAGACCCAATATTAATTGCAAACTTCAAGTTTCTCTTAATAATTACCAGAAAATCTCCTTTCAAATAAGCGAATTAGTTTATAACGTTGTCAATATTCTTGGCATAACTTCCGAAGACCCCTAGTAGCTTTTATCAGTGATAAAAGCTCCTTGGTTTATCTTGCTAATTTTTTTTTTTTTGCCAGCTGAAGGGGGAGGCGCGCGCCTGGCGCGCCTCCCCCTGGATCCGCGCGTGAGAAGTCACTCAATTTCCCTCATCTGCTGGATACATGTATAAACATTTACCGCTCAAAAATCACAACCATGGCATGTCCAGAACATGAGATATCAAAAGTAAAAGTTCCAATGCAGTACTGTAGAAAACAGATACGAGGCCCATTATTGACCTCATCCCTCATTTTCCTGTCCCCTACCCGCATTCAAAATCTACAGCTTCTCAACACACACACACAGACAAATGCAAGTTCCTCATAAAGTATGCATCCAGAATATCTTGATAACACAATATTTTAACCTCTTACTATGTCTTGGATGGTAGGAGCTATCCTACAGCCTTTAAAATCAGTTTGTGGCACTGATAGGTTTCATTATATTACAGCCAATATCATCATCAAAAAAACTTTAAGCACAGTTAAGGCTTTGTACACTTTGCACACCTGTCCATCCAATATCCAAGAATTTGCAAACTTACCTGTACATGATACGTAACTCTCTAACATCTTTTGAATTCCATACCAATGCATAACAAATCAATGTTTCTTTACATCAAATGTTTGTTCCCCATGAAACTTTTAATTGACGCTCACTCTACACATTTCCACTACCATACCATAGGCAAAGCATTACTTTGTGAACATGTGCATGCACTTGTGATAGAAAGAACAGAGATATACTTACAAACTACACGACCCATCCACAAACACCAATCAGCACAGGCCACAGGAAGGTAGGCCATGTTTCCATCAGGGACCACAGCATCACAGCAGCACATTTACACATGTAAAGGAACACAGAAAATACTCCATCAGCAAAGATGAGCCTTTTCTGGAATTAATGAATAAATTGCCGACCAACAATTGCTCTAATTCCCTGGGAGTGTTGGTGATAACAGACCAACATCCTCGCACAAATGGGGCCTTGCCAGTTGCTCTTGCCTGATACATAAGTAAGCATTTGTTGGCTGTTAGCATGAATGAGTCGATGTGACTTGCTATTGTATGGGGAGACATCCAGCCTCAATATAACACTGCTGTTCATTAATATCTTTGCCTTGTTAATCACTTTCCATCAGTTTCAATTTTTCAATAGATGAAAAGCATGAAAAATTTACATTTTGCATTCCCTCTGGATAAAACGTACTGTCGGTAATGAATTAATCACATGGCTAATGAATCACAAAAATCATCACTCTGATGTGCAGATGGATTTCATAAAGCAAGCAGGAAGCAATATGCAGGGAGTTATGATTGTCAAAATGAATATGGTTTATAAAAAAACACAGTTTCGTGGAGAAATCTCAGGGCATGCAATTCAATGTGGCATAATGGTTCCATCATACTGGCAAGACCTAAATGGGAAAATCATTTTGCTTATCAAGTCACACAGTATTTATAGTCTTGATTCATAAAGTGACAAAATATACTAATTAACGGCAAGTGCAATAATATCTAAACTAGCTCTTAAAGGGACAAATTCAGACCAGTAGAAGTAGATATACATTATACACATCCCACTCATTTGTTGGTTTGCTTTCCTTTTTTGTCAGTTTTGATACATCATAAAAGTTAGTCAACAAGAACGATGGCCAAATGCCTGTCAGCGACAACCACATTCCTCTGTTCCTCAGCAATGTCTTAATGGTCCCTTCGATCATGTGCCTGTCACCCTTTGTTCCTATCTTGTCGCCACAGGCCTGGTCTCCAGTCTGATGCCACAAAGATATAACCGGGATCTGAAAGGTATCTACTCGAGGAAGCTACAAATCACCACGTCCCCAACACAAGGCTGGACACAGCACGTTTCAACTGTTATCGTGTAAACATGTTGCTACATCCCAGTGTATTTGTCAACAACAAGATGGCAACTACAGATAAATTGCCTGAGTGGAGACGAGATGCCCGAAGGAGAATGTTATCTCACCCCAGAATGTCTATAACAGTAGTGTGGCACAGTTGTACTAGCCCCAAGCTATCAAACAGGCTACTTCTAATTTAGTAGAAGTTTCACCACAGACGGAAAAGCTGGTCTGCACCCTGCCTGTGTTTGTGATAAGGATAATTATAGACAACACAAAAGGTATCATCCTGTTTGCTCTGACTTACCCCCTGTCCGCCGATCATGTGTGTCACACAGACGTTCCATCCAGTTGTCCAGCGGGGCAGGAGTGGCGACGAGAAGGGAAGACAATAGAAAACAGTTAGGTTTGATCATAGGAAACACAGCTATTATCCCAGCTTGAGCTGGTGGACTGAAACATTACAGATGTAAAGCTGAGAATTAAGATTTGTTCTCTTTATTCACCTGAAGATTTACAGCATTTCATTTCCTTTTATTTATAGGACGTGATGATGTGTGTATATGCATGTGTTTATACATTATTATGAGGTATAAATCCATACATACATTCTAAATAAGTGATATATTCTAAATACGTCATGTTTTGCACTATTCTACAACAGATCATAGCCATGAAATTCATGCATACATCAAAGTGGACTTTATTGATGAGAAGCGCATTTTGTATGAAGTTACGTAAACATTGTGTTATACATGTACATGTACAAAAAAACAGAATCGAATAAAATAGTTTTGTTTCGCTCTAGCCACAAGGAAATCTAAGATAAGTGACTTTATTTCAGAGAAACTGTAAGAATCAAGTGAAGAGAAACGGCGGCTGGTGGCTGCATTTTGACAAAAGGCTGCTTGTAAATAGGATAATCCTCTGTTGCACATTGTGGAGTGCAGAAGTGTTTCCTGTGGTGAGCCTATTCAAAACAGCCAGAAGACCAAACTGAGCCAACTAGTAAATTAGATTAAGTACACAGTCTCTGCCATTTACCAGCCACGGGTTGGGGTCTGGAATGCCATTTGCCTCCAGAATTAGTTGAATAACCCAACATCCTGGTCTTTCTGAATATGGAGATTGGTTCCTAAAGGGACAAAGGGGGTCTTCTGTTGGTGTAACTTACCGAGACAAAATCCTGGGTAGCAACACCGGGTCAGCACATGAGAAGAGAAGAAAACATAAAACCAATGGTTAGAAAGGGTTCGGCTGGTAACAGAATAATTTTTTGTCCTGAGCTAGAAGATGCACAAACATCTGACATGTATCTAGCTACTGCAAACTTTAAACTTACAAATGACCACAAATGGGAAACTAATGAAACTGTAATAGTTTTATTACAAGAATTTCTCCTGTTGTGGGCTGGTAAGTACATGCTGCCTGTCCACAGTGGCCACTCAAAAAGCCATCTGTCATGTCAGCAGGTTATAAATCAGGCCATAGAGCCTGTCACAAAACCTCCCCTGCCTCCCCTCTCCTCTCAGGACTGGGACACATGTTTGGACCTTCTGTGTGGTTACCATGGTAACAGGACGGTGTAGGGTGTGACACCACATTTCTGTATCCTGGTAACCTTATCTCCATTCCTCTATGTAAACACAACAGAGCCTGGAGAGACCATAAAGATGTAGGACTTCATGTCTCATTGACTTCACACTGGGAACAAAGCTGGCTCATCATCACTGACAATTCTCACCTACTTGTCAGAACCTCCTATTTACTTAACAAATGACCATCTTTCCCCTCCAGTCTCTCCAGCTATCAGAACAACCTGTTTTTCTGCTTCTCTGGCATAGTTGGTACCCATATATTCAAGGTTTGAGATAGGCGTGCGTGTCTCTTCATGTTGCCGCATACAGTCAACACAGTGATAAGATAGCGACAACAACCTCCTTGTGTGTACCTGTGTTTCTACTGATATTCCCACAACATCAAAGAACTACTGATACTGCTAATCTCTGTGAAAAGCAACACTCTATTGATCTACCAGCTATTGACATGGAAAAATGTCCAATTCAGAAGGAAAAGAAAGCTCTAGATAATCCACTAATAAGACAACAGATGGTTGTATTCAAGTACAGTAGACAAGAACTGTGTGAGACAGACAGTAAGGAGCACTGTCACTGCTTAGATGTGAAATGGGCCAGTAGAAACTTATCTGGATGCTGTACACAGGAATACTAAAGTGACAGCACAGGCTCCTTGAAACAACATCAGAGCCAAACAATGTAATACTCCTATACACAAGATATTTGAACCTTGAACCATGAGCAATTTATCCTGCCGACCCAGTCCCACGTTCCCCTTGTAAAACTTTAACATACAACATGTCCTAATCTGGCAAAACAACCAGGGGAATAAATCAACTGTAGTGGCGCCATAACTAAGCACATGTTTTCCCCTACAAACTTAGAGATAGAGGCCCATTAAGATAAGATAAGGTGCATCAAGGTCCTGTTTGTGGCCCCTATTAATAGACTTCAGCAGGAATATAGACTTGTCTGCATACCAGCCAAACGCCAACTCAACAAAATCTCTCACAATTTACCAGGTGGATTTCAAAGCTTTGCCCAGCGAGCACATGTTTTACAAATTCTTAGCTTCACAGGGATAAACCAAACACTAACAAACAAGATGTAAGTGTAACTGGTTTACATTGGCTTATGTAGGTATATTTGCTTGGGAGTTATTTACATCATCTTTGGATGGACATTGGACTGAATGGACTCAATATGACAGGGCATCACAGATATCTGGACTGAATAAGACCCTGTTCACATGAGAAAATTGCAAGTGAGTTAAACAAGGAATCCGATTGAAATTTTCTATCGGATTAAAAAAAACGTGTTCACATGAGTTTTATACAATCGGATTAAACTCAAACTTGCGACCGCGACCACACAATCGGATTAAACTCTTTACCGCGGCACGCGTCGTGCAACGACCACCGCGGGCACGCGTAGTTTCTCCAAAATGTTGCCAGACTGCCTCATAATTTTTGAAGGATGTAGCGACATTGATATTGATTATAACTGTTGAGAAATCGGCCGGCTTTGGTCAGATTTTGACGCGTCGATGGTCCGCAACACACACTGACGAAAGTGGCGGCTTCTAGGTCATCCGGGGTCATTGGGATAGTCTATTAAATTGGGGTGGAAATGTTACGCGCGGTGTGATTATACTCCACATTTAACTATATAAAATGTATCTGTTGCAGAAGTTGCATAAATAGGGGAAACTGCTACCAAAACATTTAACTTTACCACGTATTTATCTGAAATAAAAATCTGTGTTTCGTTTAAAAAAACTGCTCGCCCATGCTTGCATGCAGTGAAGTGACCCAAGCTCGAAAATTCTGTTTGGACACGCTTCCGACTTAGTCTCTACCAGACTCCGGATCGCTGGAAAAATCGTAGAAATGGAACAAATCAGAGGAGTAAGCCGGCCAGAGGAATATAACCGGCCCGGGAACAGCACGCGATCGTCGGATCCCAGGGATCGCGAGCTGTTCCCTGGCCGGTTATATTCCTCTCTATTTGTTCCATTTCTACGATTTTCCAGCGATCCGGAGTCTGGTAGAGACTACTTCCGACTGTTTTTTTCGTAGAATATTTGCCTTTTTAGTGGTGTTGGGACATTGCCTCCAACAATAGAAGAGAAACAAAACCACACATGTTATTTTCATGGGCTATATTGCCAAAATGAACCAGTCAGTCTTCTGCCGCACTGCCGATTTTCGGCAACAACCGGTGCACATGTTCCGGCGAATCTTGCTGCGTCGGGTTGTTAACCATAGCGGTAAGAACTAAGATGCAAACTTGCCCATAAACTTCTTTTCTATTCCGTGTATGATACTTTTTTTGTCATGTTGTAGGTATGGTTGTATGTCTAATGTCCACTGTACCCGTATGTATGACGTCAAAACCATGAAACAAGCCCGAATCCAATCCAATTGTGTTCAGATGGGCGATTCTGGTCAATCGGATTGCGCGACAATCGGATTGCGCGCGCTGAATCCACCTCGCGAGGTGGATTGCAATCCAAGTCAATCCAATCCAAAATGGGCAATCCAATCGGATTAGTTCTGTTCACATGGCTTTGGATTGGTCATTTTAATCGGATTCCTCGTTTAACTCACTTGCTTTTTTCCCATGTGAACGGGGTCTAAATCTTATTAGAGGCTGAAAGCTGCAGATTCCCTCTGGGTTCAGACTTAACTGATAATGATGAGGATCTCCCCACTCCAACATTGTGCTGGTCCAACACCCTGGATAAGTAACAGATGGCACCACAGGCAAAGTTAAAAGGATTACAACAGTCAGACTGGCATTTTCTCATCTGTGCAAATTGATTACAAACTTATCACAAGTATGGATGGTTGGGACTCAGCAAAGCTCATGCTGGGACTTCACACAAAGGAAAGTCATCAGTCTCCGAACAGATGACAATGGATTATAGTCCTGACCATAGAGCTACACTGTGTTCTTTTGTGAATATTGGTGTTTTACAGTTCACACCATATTTGTAGCCTGGTTAACCCTGCCCCTGGGATATGAACCTATAACAAAGACCTTTCCACTATAGAACAGTTGGACCATACAAACAAGTCCCCATTATAACACACTCTTTCTTTCAGTCAACCTTTCCATGACAAATCCTTACATGTTTGGCATTCTGTCATCAAATAACAAACTATATTCAAAAACAAGATTATAATACATTCGTTACAACTTTCTCTTTTTATAATTTTGATACTAAAAGATATTGGTCAAAAGTCCACTCTACTGAATATATGTTATCATTTATTATTTTGATTTATGATTTAAAACATCAGGTATTTTGGTGAACCCCCATGATATTCCCCTGTATAATCAGGTCATTTGTTCCAATAGGGGGACCCACAACAGGCCACATCCCTTTCTTTGATACATGCAGCAACGTTGACTTCTGACCTGATCTCCCCACTTAAAAATCAGGGAGAGTGCAGGCTACATTGTGCAGCAAATGTACCATGACTGGAGGTTACACAGGCACAACCACAGGATCATCAGAATGGGCAGATTTGTCAGGACCTGGGCAGGGAAACCATTCACACTCCACAAACTTCTACCATTATTCAACCTTCTAAAGACACTTTCTCCAGTGCTGTGGTATAAAACTGTGTGACGATAATGTTGCAGATATTGTGGGTTCCCTGATCCTCTGACCTTCAGGAGCCTGACCACTCCAAGGTTAGGGCTGGGCACAACGTTGTTATTGGAAAGTGTCACACTCAATTCATAACAAACACAGCTGCAATAAGTAAGATGTAACAGTAGATGTGATACTAATATAGCTCATAAAGTGGTCATCATGAGGGACATAAGACACATTAGATCCACCTTAACACAGGCACTTTTACACACTTAACACAAAGGGCTTTTCACTTAATGTGAGGAAAACATGCCATAAATCTGTGGGCTGTGTGCAGGGATTGCTGCAGGCAAGGTTTTAGTGTGGAGATGATGAATACATGTCTGACAACTCGAGCCTTTTTATGTTCCTACATAATTATGAAGCACACCTGCAACTTCTGTTTCCATCAGACACCTTTTCACACCATTAAATCTAATGTCCGTCATACATGATACATTTTGACAGCAAGGCAAGGCCAGACAATTGCAGAGCCAAGCTATAGAATGCATCAACAAAAGCTTCAATGTATTTTGAAAGCTCGTCCTTGCAATAAAGAGTTTTTGTTTGTTTTTAACAAGTTGAGTTTCCAACAAAACCTACAGTAATGTACTTTGCCCACAAAATGTCTAAGTTATAAATAAATGATTTTTGATTGAAAAGCAGTGCAGTTCTCTCAGCACAAAGTCAGGCAGGTTCACAACAGGTTGGCTACCACCACGGCTGTCTCCAGCTTTAAATATTTTCTGTCCTACTTATTATTTGGTAGCCTGATTTAATCGCGCTTCTCAGGCCCGTCGTACATTGCCGCGCCTATCCGCGGGGAGGAGGCTACAAGCTCCGGATAGCAAAGTTTGCGTTACACAGACTAATTATTTGGGGGCCCATGTTATTGACTTTCATTCTTAAACATGTCATTTTTAAGTTCATGTAATTCAGTAAATTTTCAACAGTTTTATGTCACGAAGCTCAGATTTTTGGGATGAATAGGGTAATATTTTTTCCGTCCCAACAAGTAAATCTCCATCCTGGGACAGAAGGACAAGTCCTGGAGAAAGCCCTGGCTCCATCACACACACACCTGGCTAGGCAAGACCAACATTAATTCTGGATCTTTGTGGCAACATTGCCTTAAAGACCACAAAAATCAGACTTGACTATCAATAAAACAAAGTCTTCACACTGTTCAGGCCAAAGGTGCCACTTGGACTGCTGAGGATGCAATCAAGCACAAAAGGTCCCAAAATCAGGGGGCAAGCCCTGTGGAAACAGGGTAGGAACAACTGACCCTGAACAACCTTGTCCACATTAAAAATACATGTTTGGGGCCTAGATGGAAGCCAGCCTAGTGCTAGTGTACATGTTTGAGGTGTCTTAATAACATTGGTGAAGCAGGGTAGGGATTGTGTACACTGTTGTCAGTAGGTACAACTGCAGCAGAGAGTCCATGCATGAGTGCTGATCGGCCCTGACAGCCAGCATGGACTCAACAAAGCGAGTGTTACAACATAATTACCAGCACCCAGCCACACCTGTGTAAATTATGACCACTCTTTTACCACTTGAACATAAAAGAACAAAGAAAACAACTGTTACAAGTCATTATTCTTGCAAATACAAGTTTTCCTACATGCCAATAGCCGCCACGGTCGATACTTAGAATGTAAACTTTGGGAGGGGCAATGCAAACACCACACACAAATGAATAAATAGTACAATCAGAGGACTACATGATGAGATAGTGTTCACCAGGTGGAAACACGCTGGGGTGGGCTCACCTTTTTTGAGGCGAGGTTGGGGTCCTGAGACAGCAGCCTCCGGAGTGCGGACACATTGCCCACAGCTGCCTTCAGCATCCACTCCTTTTCCAGAACATCCAGCTGCAGATGGGAGGGGGAGGGGGTGAAAGAACATGCTGAATTGGTGCATCGGCATGAGTGATAATTGTGCAGGTGCTAGAAAGATTGTTTTTAACAAGCAACAAGCAACTTATCCATGCAGAATTGGCCCTTTTCAATCGTCCCAATGCTGCTGGTAAAGTGGGATGAATGCAGACCTTTGTTAAGTGCTTTGGCCAAATTAGATGGGAAACAGATAGAAGCGGCGCAGGCTTTGAGGTGTACTTGAGTCTATCAGTGAAACATCTTTCAGAGACAGCCGCATTTCAATAGTAGCGCCAGAGGTGTCACCACTTTTGAGGACAGATTTTTAATATACAGAGTCCAAAGTTTAAGATCAAACAAACAAAATGGACTCTCAAACCTTTACATGCTATTAACATGTATGGTCACTAGATAAGGACCAAAGTGTGTTTCAGTATATTGAAATAAAAGAGTTGTTCCCAAAATGATTCTCGATCAACACACTTTATACCATACTTGCAAAACAATGCAATAGAAATATCACATGCAAACTGACAGGTCAGAAACAAGTAAGCCATGTTCAGCCACACTAAGTACACAGATTACACACGTGTAGCACAAACTTAAGCTGGTTATTACCATAAGTTGTGGTCTATGAGTGTGATGATAGTATAACTGTGAGGAGGGGACAAAGTCTTGGTGCAGGATAAGGTACTCATCGTACTCAGCAAAATGAACTCTCTTCTACAGAAGCAACACATGGAACACACAAAAAGGAGAACAGAGCAGAAACTGAGAAAATGAGTTCAGCTGAAGAAAATAAAAGTAAAATGTGCAAGAATAAGGAAAGACAGAAAAAGAAAAATAGCAATAGATCTAAGCAGTGAAAAAGACAAACACCTAGAACAGAAGTTTGACATGTGGGATGTCAAATATCATTATTATTTCTGGATCAGTTTTAATAATCTTTATTTCTAGTCTAAGAACATGTATACTCTGTGAGCTACATTAGTGTGTATATTGAGAAACCTTCAGCACATCTTCCTGCAACATATACAGAAGTTGAATGCAACATTGATGTGGGGCACAGAATTTTTTTATTTATTTACCTATTTATTTATTACTGATAGAGGCAAACCATGTCTCCTGTCATAGAGTCAGTTGGAAAGCTGACAGACTGAAAGTAGCATCTACATGACACCAGAACTAGAACCAAAGAGACTAACAGTGGAATGTAGAGTTACACATAGCTTGGCATACAGTCAATGTCCATGTCTACAAATTTGGTGTCATGCCCAGAATTTACTTGGAAAAGAAGCCTGGAAAAGAAAAAGTCCCCATACACCAGACTGAATAAATTATGGAAAATAAAGCTCTTGTTTCCTTGTGATGGACAGGAGGGGGGAAAAGAAAATACTTCAGCTGGTAGGAGGCAAAGCAAACAGTGAGCAACAATAACAAATATGTCCTTTCAACTGTCAGACTGTCAGGGCTGAGGTTTTCCGCCAGTAGGAACTGTACCTCAGGTCTCCACCTCTGCTGCCACCTCCACTCATGTGTCATTTCTTGGGAGGTTTACAGGGAGGTGCTGATGTTTTCTTTGATTCCTTCAGACTACTGTTACACTAGGGTTGTCAGCAACTGATGAAGAAAATGTTTTGGGGCCACTTCAATGGTAGGGAAACAAATGGTTCCTCTGGACTTGGAATGTGATTGCTGCCAAAACCTCTTGAGTTACAAGGTGCAAAATAACCTCTTATTGACTGAGATGACTCTACTGTAAATTAGATCATGGAAAACATTTATCAGAGAAGTCTCAGGGTATCTTGGTAAAGTATTTCAACGTTTGAAATACTGTTGGTACAAATGTATGTGCATGTGTATGTTTGATGGTGACCCTGTACACAGAGAATACAAGTCTTCTTTACCAGGAAGCAATTGTCTGTGACATATCTAGATATCAATTACAAATAGAACATATGTTTCATGTAGTCCTTAATCATATTTTACAGTTACATTTTTTCTACATCAGCATTATGCTACTGAACTTCAACATGCACTTACAGCAACCGATGACACATTGGAGCCGTACCCATCATCCTCTGCTTCGCCCTGTGAAACACCAATCAGAGATCAGATGACATTGGGATTTTCAGGAGATCTGCCTCCCAACACCGAAGTGTATAGGATTCATCCAGAAATCCCTAATACAATTACGTGTGATCTGCCGGGTCAAGACTGAGCCCACAGAGTTTGGAGCAGGGTAAGGCTTCATTAACTACTGCTGCTGGGGTTTGTGCTTCTGGTCCACAGGGATGACTAAAGCTCTTAACCCTACTTTCCAGATACTAGCCCACTGCCGCATGGCATGAATTCACAATGTAAAGGGCATTCTATGTCAGAGAGTTATCTGTTATATTCCATTCCTATTAAGTGAAAATGACATTACTACAGACTAGTCTTTGACAAAACTTAAACAACTGAACTTGTTATATTCTACAATGTACCTGATCATGGTATCCCTAAATGCGAAATTTGTAAAAACAAAAACGAAAATTACCTTCTCAGATATGGAAGCTGTGTCGCTCCTGATGGAGACTGTGTCGCTGCGGGAGGACCCAGTCTCCATTCTGGACGAGGAGTCGCTCCTGGGAAGCTCTGACCTGGGGCCACCATTCTGACTCTGGGCGGGAGGGGAAGGGCGTTTGAAAGTAGGAGATTGTGCATCGTCTAATGGTGAAGGTGACGGTTCATGAGGTGGAAACTGGTTGTGTGTGATTGCCTTTTCAAAGGAGGGTTTACGAGCGACCGACACCGGTTCTTTAAAGGAAGACTGACGGTTTACTGGTAATGATTCATCGTTATGCTCGTAGGGATTTGGTGGTTGGTTAAATGAAAGCCGTCTAGGAATTTGCTCTGGTTCGTCGTAAGGTGGTTGTTGGTTGTAGTCGTTGAAAGATGGCTGTCGGCGAACAAGATCTGGTTGTTGGTAGGGCGGCTGCCGGGCGGCTGGAGATCCACCCACTTCCTGCTCAGCTGGTGGTGCTGGAACATCCCAGTCTCTTCTCACAGGACTAGCCTGCATGTACAGAGATTATCTGACATGATTTCATGCTGTACAACACTCAAATTACTACTGATTGATGCTGATCTACACACAGATTAATTCCTATCTTAGAATTATAACTAATTATAAGCATGACTGCCACAATATTACATCTGATAATTGGAAGGTTGGATGGCTTCATTTGCATGTAGAGCTGAGACCAGGGTTCCCACCAGACAATTATAGCTTTGGTTAGAGGGAGCCTCTTGGCTCCATGCAGGATGCTGCTACACACCACAAGACCACTTTATTAACCAAAGCTACTGGGGCAAGTCTTCCCATTCTCCAGTCAATACTACATGAATATATTCAACACTGGGCCCAACATGAATAACATTACATGGTTGCTGATTCTGTGTGCACCAGACTTAATAGTCTGTGAAATAGCTGTGTGCTCATCAAACTCTGTATCACATTGATTGGACTCTCCGAGATTAAATCTTGTAATGCTACTGAAGTTTAATCTGACTTTTTATAATCCTATAATGTTTGACATTACAAGCCTTATGACTTCTCACATCTGTCAGCAGGGTAAGTTAGACCAGTCAGGGTACCAGGTAATTACTTAGGGTAGAAGCCAGTCAGCTATACCCACAATAACTAATCCAATTTCTCCTCACAAATGAGCTTTTGCTCCCTGCCCTCCCCATGGTACTTTTTCCTCTATGCGACCTGGAGGGGAGACTTCCCCACACCTTTCTTCTTCTTATCTCTTCTTAGCCGAGATTCAATTAAGACAAGTGATCTCAGCTGAAACCTGCACATGCAGCACTGCTTCAGGTGGAGTCAGGGGTGAAGAAAACGTTGTCAGTTTTGTATCAGATAAAGGGAAGCAATGTCTTCTCTTACAAACATCTATATTACATGGAAACAGGTAGTAGGTCAAGGGAACACTACTACAGGTGGAGTCAGGGGTGAAGACAACGTTGTCAGTTTTGTATCAGATATGGAGAAGCAATGTCCTCTCTTACAAACATCTATATTACATGGAAACAGGTAGTAAGTCAAGGGAACACTACTACAAATGGAGTCAGGGGTGAAGACAACGTTGTCAGTTTTGGACTAGATAAGAAGCAATGTCTTCTTTTAAAAATATCTATATCATATGGGAACAGGAAGTGCCAGTAGGTCAAGGGAATACTGCTACAGAAGAAGTCAGGGGTGACCACAATCTTCCCAGTTTTGTATCAGATATGGAGAAGCAATGTCTTCTCTTAAAAACATCTATATTACATGGAAACAGGTAGTAGGTGAAGGGAACACCAACACCGCCATAATGGCCTATATAGAAAAACTAGGGATACTCACAAGTGCAGGAGGTGGTGGTAAGGGGGGTTCCTGAAAAGCCAGATAGCTGGAGGGCTGCTCCGGAGGCTGGTAAGGATAGTTGTTCTGTGGTTCCTCCCCTGTGTACTCAAGTTCCTCCACGGCAAGAGGACGGACTCGCGACACCTGTGCAGATGGCTCTCTGTACTTCTTCTTCAGTACTAGGAACTTCTCCCCCTGAAACATCATCATAGATTATTAGTGATATCATAAATAAAGGTTGTTGATGATACAAGAATTCAGAAGCAGTGTCTGCCTGTTAGCTTGACATCATGCCATCATTTCCAAATACTCATCTCATTATTACTACAGGCACAAAGGTCTTTTAAAAACCACTTACATTTTCCATTTCTATCTACAATGTTTTACCACCTGTCACCTATCCTTGTTACAACTTTTAAGCTCCGTAATGAACTTGTCTTCGAAAAAAATCATCAAATAGTTTGAGTCTACTCTTGCATGTTTCATAACCCATGAACACACCTTATGCATGTCTTCAAGTACAAATCCCATTAACAGGATAACATCTGTTTTGTTCCAATCCTCTCTTACATTACAGAAACATGTGTGGTCGTATTGTGTGGCAACAAGAGTGTATGTTATATCTGACCATAAACAGTGTAGTGTAGCACCTCCTACAAGAGGACCTGTGGGCAGTGCATTGATTTAATGCAGGCAGTGTGGTCAGACATGGCAGATGTAATGGTAATTCAATAGTGATTGATCCTAGGGGCGAGGGAGTTTTGCCAACTACTGGCATATTTTCTGCTTGACTTCTGCTTAAGTTAACACATCTCACCAGGCTCCACCAACAGGAAACGTCAGCTTGTGTTATAAAGTTACTAAAGAGTGCCAGCTTTCCAGGTACCACTCATTTTAAGGTGAGATAGAAGAGCTACATGTGTACCTATACTACCGGGGGTATGGAGATCTCATTCTGAACTGATATCATAGACTCTAGCAATGTCTTGTTACCTTTGCCAATGAAGAATGTTATGTTTTTGGTATCTCTTTGAATAGCATACCCCAAGAAGCTATGAATAGAATGTCAAGAAATTTGTTCTATGATTAGGTCTTGTCCTATGCAAGATATTAGTAGATTTTGGGCTCCTAGAGGCTTTTCTTGCCGCTGCAGCATGAAGTATGGCTTTGATACTTTGTTTTTTACCCAGGTTTGGGGAACTCTACAAAATGTTACCAATATTTTCAAGAAAACAAAAGTTGACTGTTATCAATTTTTTGCTTGATGACATCCTAATTGCAACATTTCACCTTATACTTGGTGAAAGTGACATCTGTAGTTAGTACTTTCCCTCAAGTCACCGTTCATCACTGCCTACCAGTTGGAACCTGTCTAATTACTCTTCACATTCCTGTTGGGTTATTCCACAGGGCAGGTGCAAGGCTGTGGCTGACAACACTGTTGTGATCCAAGCAAACACTGCAATGAGTGATGATGGAGCTCTCTATACAGAGAACCAGCTGAGAAACTTCACCCACTCTTAACAAACTACCAAAAATGTTTGTAGAGATTTGTGAAGAGTTCCACTGGTCCAAACCAGCTGCTGCTGTGACATTGTGATCTCCAGTTGTCTAGTTGGTAAGTTTCAGCCTGGTGAATTCCCCCTTCTCCTGCTGCTCATAATGACCAGCTATCAGAAGGGATCCCTCCCCAGGGCTGTGCCCTGCCTCCAGTCTCACATACCAATTGCAGCATAAAGACACCACAGGCAGTAACTAATCCCACCCTGTATAAATCATAAACACACCTTTGGCCTCCCAACCATCCATCCTGCCACCAACCTGTCACATACAACTTAACATGGTCCCCACTGGTCATGGCCAATGTTTGTCTGGACATCTTTCTTTGTTCAACAAGCCCAGCTGTCTGTCACCTGTCAGTCTCCCCATCAACATGCCGGCCCAGTTTATCAAGGGGTAATAAAACATTCCCCACGTCCGACCCTTCCTACAGACCCTAACTGTGTAAGGAGGAGGGAGACAAGATCAGGGGAGTGACACAAGGGCTCACTTAACACCTGGATGGGATATTATGGGTAATGATGAGAGGTGAAAGTTCAGCGGTGTTGTGACATGGTCAGTGCCCCAGACAGGGATGTAGCCCTTATGTTACTCCTGGGCTGTTGACAGTCCTCCTCTTTGGGACCATTGTTCCTGTTCCAATCTTGCAAATGTTTAGGCAGCTGAGACCTCCTGGCACACTTTGGTGGAGAAATACTTGGGAGAAAGGACACAAGAAGTGGGAGTTGTTGGACATTTGCCAATAGGTAACTGGGAATGACAAGACTTGAGAGATGGTGACAAATAAGTTCTCTATGGCCATCATTTATTTACTGGGGTAGTCATTTAATGATTTATCATTTCCCACAACCAAAAACTACAATATACTTTTGTTTAATGCGTAGTCCTGCAAACATAATGGACTTTTTTAGATCAACTTTAATATATATACTAACTCCATCATCTTTAAGTTAACTTTCGTTGTCTCAGTTTGCTGATGATGGAAATTCACAAAAGCAAAATGGATTTTGAAAAAACGTAATTATCCCTTTGAAATAGAACATATAGATAACAGAAAAAGAATCAGAAAATTTCAAGCTTGTTTCCTCTTAAATATTTCCCTACTTTTATCTGCAGTTTGAGAGGAGACCAATAGGGGGTCTGAAGTTAAACCTCACCTTGCTAGGAAAATTGTGGAGAGGCATCCAAACCTAGCTATATAACATTGTATAATAGATTTGGATACCATGATAGAAAAATTGTTAACGTCAAATGGACCATTCGCTCCTTATTTTTCATTTATGTAACTGACAACCTTACAAATCAATAAACAGCAAAGAAAACATATCATCTCATTATATTTGAAAAAGTAATAAATTCTTCATTGCAACCAGTCAGTATCTTCTTCCCTTCCCTGAAATAATGTACTGGTAGATAAAGAAGAGCAATATACATTTGTGCACTATGTTTGTAAGTGACTTGGAGTAACATTAAACTTGCAAATGTATGGTTTGAAAAAAGTTCTCAGTGAGTTTTAAAAAAAGTTCTAAGGGAGTTATACTTTATTTGGGACAAAGCAATTCTGTGTAATTATCTAATGCGCATGTTGTGTATATGATACCACCAACTCTTGGTGTATTTTCATAATCACACACTTGATTTCCTCACTCATTACAGCTTACATTACCACTATACAAACCAAAGGTCTGTGGCAAGGACAGTAACACAAAGACAATGCCTGTCCACAGCACAGACAACAAAACCCTACCCTCGCTCATACGTACCTCTTCTTGCCTGATCACTGCCACGTTGTTCACAAAGTCCTTAAACAGCTCCCGGGCTTCCGCTGCAAACAAGGCCACACAAATGTCATTGAACTCAAACACAGTACCAACACAAAGGCCTCCCCCCAACTGGAATAAAGTCCTCACCAATGACAGGAAGAAAGGTCCCAAATGAGGTCACCAAAAGGAGACAAACAACTTTTCTAAGCTCTTTTTTTGCCATCAATCAAGTTCAGTTTTGACAGCATCTTCTTTATAGTGGTCTCTCTGATCATCCGGTGATTGACAGATTGGTTAATTTGCCCTCTGATTAAATACAGGCGACACCTGTATACCTCCAGGCTGGTGAAAAAGATACAATTTAGTTACTGTCTGTTGGGTCTAACCTTTACATGGATCTTAAGTGGATTGTATTCTAGATCTGGCAGTTGTCCAATCACACCATACAGTGTTTACAAACCTTTCCTAGAAATAGAACCAGTACTGAGGGATCTATAACATCTACCATACAGTTAGGATAATACTGACAACCACAAAAGGAACAAGATCTGTCATGAGGACAAAACTTGTAGGTAAAGGTGCACTCTCACTGCACTTGCATCAAGCTTGCGTCACTGCGGGGTTCGTTCACTGCGTCATTGTTTTGCTCTTTTCTCCAATTTTTAATTACTTAGATATTGTGTAACATGTAAAAGACTTAGAAGACAACAAAATACACAAAAAGTAAGTATCTTTCGAACCCCGCAGTGACGCAAGCTTGACGCAAGTGCAGTGACTCGAGAGTGCACCTTAAGACAATGATAATGCATAGCTGTTTGGTAGAGAATAAACAACAATATGGCATAAACAATATGGCATATAACTAAGATTTTATGTGCAATGAGTATCATAAAATTGTGTATTTTGACATTTCTAAACAATAACAGACCTAGAGGTATGCTGATTTTATGAAAACAAGGTTGAAAAATCTTTCATTCCATACATACAGTCAAGAATCAAAAACTGAAAAAATCATGTGAAAATAGGCATGGACAAATTTGTTCTACTCTGCATTTATTCTAATATACTAGCCTCTCAAAATAAAGTTACAAATGATAATGTTACAAACCCTTTCCAATAGTAACTTTTGTCTTGAGCATTTCATTTGTTACTTGGATGTCTAATCTCCACTAAAAATCATTAGCATTTCAAAGTGTAGTTGGTTGGCCAAAACTTTTTACTTATAAAAATAATCTATTTTACAAAGTGGTTATTAGGAGAGAACAATGAGTTGAACAACATCTACTACTAATCATCACTAATACAAGTAATATATCATAGTAATAGCCTACACCTTGTGTTCCAATAAGAAAATACCATTTGTCATCATATGTCATATTGATATTACTGCAGATATTATCTATGTCATAATTCCTTCCAAAAGATTCCATGCCGGGCCAAAAATCTGTTTAACTGACATTTGGTGATTTGATTATAACCTTGCTGAATATCCAATACTTACCCCATCCTTCCTCTAAAATCAAAGTTAGAACTACAAAGCCCTGATTTCATTTCACATCCACTTCACACAAATAGATAGACAAAGCCGTCTTTATCAAATTCAATTTCAGGCGGCGGTGCCAAGTGCTTGTTATCTTCCTGAATGGCAGTCCTCATAGGAAGACAAATTGGAGCTCCCAGAAATGACATTGACAAATGATATATTACCTCGCTATGGATGTTGAAAAATATCTCATTAGTACGACCTCTCCTGCTGGAAAAAATATGGTTAGGATCTCATTATGGCTATGATGAATCTATTAATTCACATATAACAAATGACACCGCTCCCTCATGCCTTATTTGCTGGCTTCAATATTCAGAATGAAATTGCTGCTTAGGAGGGGATAATGCGAAATGCCAAGGTGTCAACTTCCTAATGTAAATGAATGGTTTGTGAGGATTAATCCATTTTTCTGGGGGAGATAGGGGGCAACTCGCTGCAGGGTGGAATAGACAGTATTGGCTTCAACATATGTCGTCACATATCCACTACACTGCCGCAGAACATTCATCATAATGATAGAGCAATGCCTTAAAATGGGAAAGAAAAGTTGGTAGCATTGCAAACAGCTGCAAAGGCAAAACAATTTTTTTCGTGCATAATCCAACACTTACAGCATCCCTTTTATCATATAATGGCACTCTGATATAATTATATGGATGACATCAAGTAAACATCAATTATGCCCCCCCCCCCAAAAAAAAGGCGTTGAATAAAAAAATGAATGCCTCTTTTCCTATGATCATAAAACAATAACTTTTTCAAGAACTTACTCCTTGTCAAAAATGATGAATTCAATGTTTGGTACGCCATGAAAAGCAGCCTGCAGGCTGATTTGAGCTTTCATGAATAAACAAAGATTTGAATAAATATGGTTTGAGTGTTTAGTCATTTCCCTTCACCTTCCTGATAACTTTCATGTTTTTTTTCCAAACTTTTCACACGCTCACATCAGTTTTGGGCGACAAACTTTAGTGTTTCATCTGACTATGAGTTTACTTGTGTATATTTCTTAATGTCAGTATGACGTCATACACATTAGTAGGCATGATCCTTCAATCTTGTCATACAAATTAGTGCATGTAAAATTGATCCTGTGCTTCATTTTATTTACCTGTATCGTTTGGCTGACATGACAAGCAGCAAAGGTCACCCAACTAGCGGTGTGCTTAATTTTATGATACCTTCTTTGTTATGTACATAGCTTTTGACTTGCCATGATAATGATCTATAATACAACTATAAACTAAAAGTTATGGACTGTTGACCTTCATTCTTGTGTAGTTAATCATTATCATGTATTTGTGTATCTCACTATCTGACAACTATGAAGGCATTTTCAAACAAACCCTTGATCTTCCCTGTCGCATGTCTAACTTTCATAACTTTGACTTTGATATTGATTACTAACTTAGTTAGCTCCTGATGTTACATTTTACGGGTATGTTGGCAATATCCTGGTATCCAGCCGTATCATAGCTCCCGTGTCTCTTATGTCATCTGCAAATACTTGTACTTGTACGGAGAGGATAGAAGAGACTCTTGAGCTATAATACGGCTGGACAGCAGGCTAGTTGGCAATGCAAATTATGGGATCAAAGGTTAAAAATATTGTACATGACTATGACAATTCGATACCGGAAGTGGATTGTCACACCACAGGCGTAATGCACGTTTTATGATAATTATTTTGGAGTAAACAACAAACCTTCAAAACTACACACACACTACTCTTTCTCGCTACCCTTTCACCTTTCTTCACCACTCCAAGGACACACCCATTTTAGGAAATCATAAACATAACGTTATTTAACTCAATAACTTGTTCCTGTTATGCCATTTTTGTGTGAATATAACTGTGCTTCTGCAGGATTCAGGAACAAATAGCAAACTTACTATAAACGATTTTACTGTCTTTACTTGTCTTTAAACTCCGATTCAACGACTAAACAAAATCTGGATCTGGAAAATATGATGTTTGTTTGTGTTCGTAATCACCCAAACGTAAACATCAACCGTTTTGTTCAAATCAGGCGTCATAGACCGGTCAAACCCATACCTTTTCTGGCGGGATCATTCAGGTGTTGTCTGAAGTGAGTTACAAGTTCGACATTTCTGACTCTGCCGCCTCTATCGGCGATAAACTGCTTCACACCGTCGAAGCTGAACTCATAGTCCGCCATGTTTAGTTGAATGACCAAGATGGCGGCTTCCGGTACATAGCGGTGCATCATGGGAAATACCGAGCTCCAATTTCAACTTTCACTTTCACTTAGTTTCAGATGCCTTTCCTTGCACCTGCGACTGCAAGAGTCACCTGCGAGAGCAATTCCTATTCACGGCAGATCATACCGCTTTACACCACATTCAGTGTTGTCTTATATAAAGGACTTCAAATCGACATGTATGATAATTTAAGGAGGTTGAAAAAGGGATTTCAACCTCCTCAGATGGACGAAAACGGTGAAAACAAAATTAGTTGAAATGCGCAGGCCTGACATCTTCTTCTGAACTTTCCGCAAGCAAGAGATATTTTCCACGAAGCAAAACATTTAAATCTAGAAACTGATCCAAATGTGAGTTGTTGACCAAAGCTATTAGTGTCCATGGTGAAGACATATTCTTCAACGAAACAACTTATGCGAGATGCTGACAAGACAAAAAGGAGTTTGTTATTTTATTGCAAGCATAAGATCAATAATTCCATGGTATTTGATCGATAAACCTACCTAAATAATAATGGGGAAATTTTATTCGCATTTCATTTCGACACTTCTGTTTGTAACGTTAACATTCTCATCAGATGAGACCTTGAGAACTAATAAAAGCAATGTCATACTTTGCCTGAGTACGTTGGTTGTTGAATGAGAAATCTCTGAGAAGTTAAAAATTTAAATCCTTGTCACGAACTCTCGGTCGCTGCCGACACGTCTGCACTGATAGGTGCTGACACCGGCCGTCCAGCGTGCCACCATGTCAGGCACCATCGCCCGTGCGAAATTGGGTCTGCGATGAGTCCACGCCAGACAAGTCCTTAAACCTTGGGCCGGCCAGCGTGAAATTGAAGTCTCAATTTCATCTTTGATGAAAGTACGCGTTTACTTTGTGAAGTAATTAATTTGTGGACGAAAGTGGCTTGATGGCGCACCATATTGTCGGCACGGTCCATTCTCCTTATAGAATGGTATTGATCGGTAGGCTGCGGAGGGAGGCAATGGCCACTGACAGCATTTGTTACATGAAGTTTCACAGCAATTGGAGGGATTGTGCGCGCGCTCGGGACGGATTACTGATAACTCCGCTTTCCGGAATCCGTCACGACTCCGTACGGACTGAGAATAGCAGATTTCACAGAGAAGTGAGTCCTCTTAAACCCCAAAACCACAGAAATATGGTAACAATGAGGCTTCAACTAAATTAGCTCTTTAGAGACCATGCCTTCTTGATAAACTGCCATCAGAGTGATGGATACTACTATCTTCTTGTGTACTTAAAGTGAAAACAAAAGGGTCATCTCTTCCAATAGACGGCCTCCGAACAAAAGACATCAGAGCGCCACCGCAATTGAGGTCCACTCGGCTGGCTCCGGTCAGCAGGCGATTTATTTTCTACCCCCAAAAATCGATATCCCCGAAATTGTAATCATGAGCAAGTGTATTGATATGGGGAAATTCCATTAAACGAAACATTAGAGTATTAGGCGTGGTAATGTCTCTGATAGGGTAGAGCAAGTGCAAGGCAAGTCATCACTCGCTGCAGACCTATCTTTATAGACCAATGCCATCTACAAGGTCCGTAATCTCCGCGGCGGACAGACCAGACAGTTTTTGTGAGCGGATAGTGGCGGGAAGGAAACCGCCACTTGTTCTTCCCCCCGAACCATGCACTTACCGTGATGACAAAGACTATGTTTTATTCGTGTCCGAGGGAAGAAAATTGAGATTGAGCACCGCTTGTCTCTCATTGAGAGAAATTATTCCTCTCTGCCGTCTCCACAGCTTTACAGGTAAAGTTTAGGGGAGATGAAGTCATAAATCAGGGTTGTTCCGCACCGAGACGGCGCGACAGAGAAGAATTAGATCGTGAATCGTTCTTATCCATTTTACTTTCCCTTAAGTGATCGCCCCTGAAAGCTTTGTGTTTTGCTTTTATCGTACAAATGACCGTTCCGATTTGACCATCAAGTCCTCTCGGATCTTTCAAAGTAGAGAGGACTGGGAAAGTGGCCCGTAAACAACGTGTACATGATGAGACCGACAAGACCTTCAAAAGTATGTACATATAAGTTCACTGTGTTTGGAGTACATGATGGGGGGGGGGGGGGGGGTTACAATCACAACTACACCCTATCGTACGTAGTCCATGTGCGTAGTTCATGTACTCTTATAGATACGTTAGGTGCCGAAAACTTCAACGTGATCGAGTCCAAAGTGAAGTGAGGAATGTCGTGTAAATTGCCTTTCCCAATGGCACAGCATCGGAGCATGTCAGGGGATTGAAACCCAGGACCTCTGGGTTTTAGGCCCAACACCCTACCATTACGCCACCGATGCCATCGTGCACCAGTCATGTGGAGATGACATCAATAGATCACATGCCGCGTTTGTATCACTTCAACCTTCCAGACAGGAAAACGGTGTCTAGAAGTATCACGTTTTGGTCAATGACATCATTTCCACAATTTCCTCTAATTTAAATCAAACCACTAGACACCCCGGGGCATAACACATCTGCTGATATACGTTGTAGCGATGTGGTAAATATAGGAACGGCATCTCATTCAAGTCGGTCTTAAATTACACTGACCACAAACATGCGATGAGAGACACAGACACCGTGACGCACACGCACACACACACACACACACGCACACACACGCGCGCGCGCGCACACACACACACACACACACATACACACACACACACACACACACACACACACACACACTGAAAACAATACCTCCATTTTCATGGAGGTAATAAACAGAACACGTTCACAAGTAACCGGGCGTGCCTACAATGATTACTGACGTTGCACTCAACACAACTATTGACTTTTGTTTGGCATCCGCGTGCACATCGATGGGTGTTGAACTATTGAATCATTAAAGTACGACTGAAAGACGACAACAAGTCACGAACTGCGACTTCCAGACGATCCATCCTGCCTGACCATGCATCATTATAATTTACTCAAAAAAGCTTTTTGACTAATAAATTGTTCATCTGACACACGACCTTACATCAAAATGAAATGATCAATAACGTCTTCTTTCTCCATTCGCCATCTACAGGAAAGGACCACACCTACCGGGTGGAGGAACGCCAAGCACAGCGGTATCTCGGAAAAACAGACACCCCACTTGTACATATGATAGTCTTTCGTACCAATTTCTTGGTTATATTTTAGAACTCTTGACATGTACATGTACATAGTTAATGGAGCCACAGTGCATAGAATCGTAATGAGAAACTAGCTATGCATTTTGAGGAACGTATTTTTTTCTTCATATTTTAGTAGTAGACCGCTCATTTTGAAGATATACGTATATTCCAATACTTTACATGTGTTATTGGAGTGTGTTTTTAGCACAGATGAAATTACAGCGAAGCTTTTATCTTGTCGCGTATGAAGTTTTCAGAAACGTGCAGTGTTATATCTCTTCCTTCACATGCATCACCAATCCCCTGCAGTGGTTTGATATGAACAGATGAGCCCCAGGCTTGGTGCACACACATTCGCCACAGGGCGTGTCAGAAGTAATCCCGACAAACAAGTTGCTGACGAAGTAAAGTACGTGACGATTTCTATTGAAACTGTTTTCCTGATACTCTAATTGCCTTCATCTTCCCCGATTTCCTCCCCCAACCCCTTAGACCCGCCGGTACGAGAGGAAGTGAGGAAATGGCGGGAGGATGTCTCAACACGAGTCTTCACTTTCACCCTTTCGTATACCTTGACCTTCCTGACCCCCTTGTCTATTCTGGTCAGAACGTCGAGGGTTGAACAAAGTTTTTCTTCGTGTTCAGACAGGATTCTCAAGGTCATGGTAAGATCAACATGTTTGAGACTACACTGTTAGGTACTTTTTTGTACTACACAACTGAAAGCATTAGACTAGGTCATTAGGTATTGATGGATGAATTTGCTAAAACATTACTTTACTTCGTACACCCAAAACTACCGGCCTGTAGAGTGTTCCATGGCCATGCATTCCTCGCACTGGCGACCACTGGTCAGGTACATACTGGTATGGACTTGTAATGAAGGCAATTTTCCATCCTCATCATTTACATCTCCATTACATTAGGTAGGGATGCGTCTTGCGACCTAAAATTTAACAGACGCTCAACGTTTTTTTTTTTTTTTCAAGAAGTCTTTTTCTACGCTATATGCATTTCGTTGTCTTTTCCGTTATACTTTCAGGACTTTCAAGTCTAGTGGAATGCGGACCTTTAATACCGCACCGGTACAGTCACTGGGAAGCGAAGAAAGTGCAAAACGTGTCAAAGGCGCCTAGCAGTTACTCTGGGACACTGATGTTCTATATATGTCTAACCTTTTCAAGTAACCTGTTTCGTGCTGCGCAGCAGTGACTTGGACGCTCTGGGTCTATCAACCCTAACCTTTTACCAGGACCTGTATCTCCGCAACATCTAGATCACAGGAAAACGCTTCCAGACGCTCTTTCACAGTATGGGGCGGCGAGTAAAGCGCACGAAATTCACCGAACGGTCGCAAACTTCAATCCTAGGTTGTTTTTTTTTTTTTTTTTTTTACCATCAGATACATGGCAAACAAGGGAATTGACTTTAACAGTCTGTGCTCTGATTCCTAGATGTAAACTTAGTAAGATTCCTTGCACGACGAAGTTAATCAGCCGTGAGTAAACAACTTTCGCTTTTCATGAGAAAGTGAAAGTTTTCTATTTGTCCGGTCCGTCTACGAACACACGGCTCTGTAATATATCCCCGTATTACAGATTAATCCGCGAGAATAATCGACATCCCTATGAAAGTGCCACCATCTTGACATATTTCTGTCCCGTAAAATTTGAAGTTAGGTCTCTCCTTTGAGTCGCGCCGCGGATTCAAAGGGACCGAGAAAATACCTCATAACCGCACCTCCATCGAGCCATTGACTCCCAGTCGTCTGTGCCGCGCGGAGCGGTCATTCGCGGATGAGTTATGGCCGCTGGCGGCTGGAAGAGGTAAGTTTGTGATAGCTAACATCGGGTAAGTAAACATGTGCGGCCCATATGGCACGGGACGGACGCAGACAGCCGACGCCAGTACCTAACATGTTACAGGATCCCTCTCGCCGCCCCTGGCTCCGAAGGGCGGGCAGTTGTGCTTGTTGCAACTCCTCAACACGCGTGGAGATGTAAACACGAGAGGGGGGAGTTTACAGGAAAATACCACTGCCATCTCTGATCTATAATTTGCGGCAGTGGTGAGTGAAAGTAAGTGAAAGTGGAGTGAAACAAGAGCCCGTAATGTTCGCATATTTCCTACAACACACAGCACCCTTATAGTACCATAATACATTAAACTTGGTGACGGGTGTTTGGAAGCTTGACAGGTCTGATGGCGAGATCCAGCAGGAAATTCTTGGGGGAGAATGCGGGGATTTGAGGCTATCCCTCGCCACGGAGATCAGGTGTCCAGATCGCGACACTGATAAGACCAGGCTGTTGATGATCTGTCTGACACGCACATATCTGTAAGTAATGATAGAAGCACCAGATCGAACCGACTTTGTCCTGCCTTAACCTGAATGTGACATTGGGATCATCAGGTAAATGAGGAGGCAGACCCGGGGCCTTCCACACGCACGCAAGCACCTACTCTGTGTGATTGCCATCATCAGCTCACGACATTTACCTAATTCAACATCTTGTACTTGTAAAGAAGCCCCCGCTCATCCTGACCTGAACATTCTGACAGGCCGCCCCACACTTGTGCTGATTATTTTCCTCCCTCCATGTCGCTGTCGGGATTTACACGGGCCCGCCGCGCTAGCTGGACGAGGCCCGTGGTCTGGTTTGCATAAACTTGTCCGTAACTCTTGGAAAAACAAAACCCCGCGTTGAAGAGTGGATCTAAAAGGAAGGCTGTGCTGCCGGGCTACAGACATGCTGGCGGCGTGCTTCCAAATTTGTCGTTCTTACATGCCTGATTAGATCCATACTGCGCCCTGCCAAACCACAGCGAGACACCAGGCGTCTTCTGTAGGTGTCTTTCAGAAAACTCGGCTGATCATAATATCAGCGGAATCTGTCCTCTTGTATAGCTTAACTGCTACGTAACGGTTGAACTATGGTACAGAAAACAGATCACCACAAGACTAACGACGTACGGACGGGTTTGGCCTTGAGGCTGACAAATGGAAAGTCGCCATCTCCGCGCTAACTAGGCCCACATGACCGATCAATCACCAGTCCATGTGTTGACTTTCTCCCAAAGTTCAATTTGTACACATACCTGCTCCGACCTCGACAAATATGTAAACATTAGGCCAAAGAAGCGGCGGTCTCAAGCAGAGAACGAGACCCTCTCCCAAAACAGCGGTCTGTTTGTTTTCCAAAACTATTACCACTTGTCTAAAAACAAACCCTGTGATTACCATCGCACGTGCTGGACATGAAAAACTATATCTCTCTGGATTCCCAAATTTTAATTACGGCTTGAGCCACTTAGTCCGGCCCAAAATTCCAGTCGGAAAGCGATACTCTGCTAGCTCCAATTATGATGATCCCTGGCTGCAGGAGATCATAGACAGATCCCTTCGTGAGGCCAAACAGTCCCACATGGACTCTGCTTTGGACGATAAGAGGTTGAGTCGCCCCTTCTCGTGTAATGGCAAGGCACTTGGACGGCAAGGGGTGACCTTGTCACCCCTTGCAGATCGCTTCTTATACCGCGTTTAGAATATTCATAGTCTCCGTAAATAACAGAAGAAGTGTGTCCTACATACACATATCCCTATACACATGTATACATTAATACATACATACATATTATTTTATTTCATTATGTACATATACACGACTTTTAATATTCAATATAAAACTACACCCAAATACACGGTTGAACCTTATGTATTTCTGTTCACCTTCTAGAATGCGCGGGACGGACTTAAAATTTAAAAAAAAATTAAAGTCACCATGTAGTAATGTACGGAATAAGGAGGCCATGCACAAGGCTGATGTCTAGGCTAAGTATAAGCAGATCATGCCGATGTCATGTTATCTGCGCACAGACTGACAGATGATCCCAGATATGGAAACCGCGCGCTTTTCTCTCCCACGTGTCAAGATGGGAAATTGTTCAAGGGGTTTAGAGAGTTAAGGGTTCTGAATTTATCCAATTAATGACGGGGTATCATGCTATAGAAAAGCTTAAGCGGCTTTCAGTTACTATTAAGATCAGTGTCAACTGTCAACCCAAATGTCAATGCGTCTAGAGCACTGTCCTCGTCCGCTCTATGTAAAATTTATGCCCCGGTACTTACTCGTATTCCTTTGTTGTTCAGCTACGCGTGCTCACAGCGGTAGTGTCGGCTATCCCCTAGTGGCGTAGCCAAAAATGACATGTTGGCTACTCTATCTATGGGAGAAACAGTTCGAAACTGAGCAAAAGATTAATTAAGTGATGATATTGAAAATCAATTAAAGACATGTAAAATAGCTATATATGACCTTATACACCACGATACTCGTTTTTCTGTCATTATGCTACGCATGGACATAGCGTTGGTGTCGTCTAGGGTAGTGGCGTAGCCAAAAATGACATGTTGGCTACTTGTTTATAGAAGAAACAGTTTGAAACAGAGCAAAGTTTAAGCGATGATATTGAAAATCAATCTAAGACAAGCTACAGTGTCTAGTCTAAAACAAAATGCCACCAAGATTCCCCCGATGATTCTACACTCTGTAGGAAGAGGCTAGATTGATCCTAAGAAAACATCATCAGACGCTTTATCAGCAATATTGAGTCAACAATTACAAAATATACGGTGTAAGATGTTTCTGAAATGAGAAGTACTGTTTTTCTGCCTTGTAAACATGAAGTTAAACAGACAATAAACAATAGCGCGCCTCGGGTCTCTCGTCACCCCCTGTCCTGGGTAAAGAAGATAGATCTCCTCAGGGTCAGGCCGAGCAGACATCGTTACCGCATTCCTGCTGTTGGTGCAAGATGTTCTACATGCTGATGATCTGTTTGGGCGACAGATAGCGATCGCCATCAATGTCCACTGGCATGTCCAACTCTCTTCAACAAGTGCGCGGAATACTTCTCGCCCCTGCTAGCGCCGCTGCGCCTCCCTTATAAACACAAAGAATGCCTCCCCTCGGGCACGGGACATTGCGATCATCAAGTCGACAACTGAACTCTGCCTGGGCTTACCACTCCTGCGTCTGGTCTGGGGTATGCGACGAAAATGGCTCGGTAGAATTTATATGTGATTCCTGGCGTTTGTAGAATTCGCACGAGATTAAATAGTTTGGAGCGCCGCACGTTAATGAGGTGGTGAGGTCGGCAGGGCTGGGCAGCGGTCGGCTTCACCCCTCCGGTACAGAGACCAAGCGTTCTCAGGGGTGAAGTAAGGGTGCCTTCGACTATGTTATATGGGCTGTTACTACCTTACAGGAAATGTGCGCAAAACATCGTTTGGGGCTAAGGACCTACACTACAGTCAGGTCTTTAAATACTCATTAATCAACAAGAAGTGACCACTGCCTCACAGCAAGTCTATCTAGTTTTCCACAGCAGCTCCAAAATCCAATCATTTATTCATAAAACTATGGATAATCATTTAGAAGTAGAGGATAAAAGCTATACTCTTGATGAAGCGTTGAGTGGAATGTTTTGCAGACCGTACATGTTCCTCCAACGTCCTCAGCCACCGATAAGGCTGTCAGCAAGTGTCGGGGGCTCCCGGGTGCCGAAATGATTTACGGCGACCCATTACATGCAGAAGCATCGCCCTAGATACAATAAAGATACTGACTGTCTGCAAACACTGCGGACAGAGATGGATGGGGGGACAGAGATACAGGAGGGACCCATCTGTTCGTCTTTGTACCAGGCTCTTAATTGTGAAGGTTAAATAGACTCTCTTACGTCTTCACGTGCGTTTCACACACTAACCGTTGAACAGTAGTGCACTTTTACTATCAAGTGTCAGAAAAAAATCAGCTCCCCCACTTTTGAATGGAATAACCCTTACCTTCGTCTTCCAGTTTGCGGGGATTTAATTTCGTGGTTATGTGGAAAAGTAGCGTTCGCGATGGGTGAAGAACTTTTAGCGAAACATTTCAACATTCAGTACTTTTTATGACCGAAGTCTACATCTTCCGGCGGCGGTTAACTTTGAAAATGATAAGATCTAGTAATTATGAGTGCTTTATCATTGTCCGGGCTCGTAATTGAATACACCGTATGACGGAAAATACTAAGTCGTTGATCTTATGTACTTTACTCGTTTTGTATCATTTGAACGTAAATAAAACAAATCACTAGTAATAACTGCCATAGCAACGTTAGGTTAGTTTGTAGCTTTGCGTTGATAAATTCACCCTACACGCGGCCTTTGTAAGTGTATTCTGCTATCAAACAACATGTAACGTATATATTGATTTAATAGACGCGTCACGGGTCCTCTCCAAAGGTCTAAAACCACTATAACACTTCACTCTCACCATCAACAACACCGGACGGTACACTATTGATAGCTTTCCGCGGGAAATCCAACAGGTTTCACGGCGCGTATGGAAGCGCTGAGCCCTTAAGTCGGGCGGATTGAAGTTTGGATTTCAGCTGCGTTTAACACATTACACGAGGCAATGGGCAAGACTACGAAGATCAAGGGGGATCACTCTCTCTTCCTCTGGTAATGTGGAAATGGGGGCGAGGTGGCTTGCTTACACATACCACTAGATAGGGATGTAGGCCACTGCGCTTATCTCTGTGCCCTTAAATCCACATTGGCCCGTTTAGATATATAAACATGAAACAGCTGAAGGGTGGCGTAAAACACAAAAGAGGGGGAGGGGGTCTTCTAGATGACACTAGAAAGAAATTCCGTATATTTCCATTTCACGGGGCCGCAACTGGTCAATCAACTTGCATTGTGGTCACCTTGACACACTTCCTGTTTGTCCTGAGGTCATTGCTGTCATATTTCGAGAGAAGACCAGAAGGGCTCTTCTCCACAATAGAAAGCATGTATATTTCAATTACACAGGTTCAGGGAGGCCGCAACTGGTCAATCGACTTGTACTACGGTCACCTCGACACACTTCGTGTTTGACTTGAGGTCATTGCTGTCGTGTCGATACGATCTTTCTATTCTGGATCTTGCATTATCTACGGTTACTCGTGCAAAGTCTTTGAGTAAGATTTATTAACGTAGATAACAATAGTCGGTTCCCCGGAGTGACCTTGTTTGTAATTCACCTACTTCTGTACTACTTGACAAAAGTTTCATGCGCTGTGTCAAACTGCAACTTTTCGAAACACTCGAGGCCAGTGGGGAATATTAGACCTTTGTCTTTGTGAAACTACTAGCCACGCCCATGGACAACAACCGACGCGACTTCTTCATGAAAACCACGCCTTCATCTACAGAAGCCATGCGTCATACTACGTCTTACATTGCCACATAGACGTACATACAAGACATAATAAGAACCTGTACAACCAGGCCAAAAAGACCACGCCCTTGTGTCCTCGGGTGACACCTGGAAGACGTTCACAAAATCCCGACCCAAATACCGTTATATTTTCTCCATCCACACGTCATCCCACTTTTGTAGGTACATATCGCCTAAGTCCTGTACAAAATGATCGGGAATGTCGGAATCCACTGTTTATCAACCGTACCGTCCTGGTCTCTATCCCACCTCCCTGACACCTGTCCCAGTTTGATACGGGCATATCATCGCCATCTGAAGCGCGGGCTCAATCGGGACCTTCTCTCCTTGCTGTAATCCCCGTGATGATTCCTCTCTGTTCGTCCCGGGAGCCCAGCGACCCCGTTATGTCTCGTCTCTTGATAACGTTGGAGTAGAAGAAGACGTGGGAAGACTCGGTCCGATTTGGTGTGACCGATAACAGAGGCAGGTGACGCTCTACAGTAGCGCGGCATTGCTCGCCTACGTTTGTTCCCATCGTAGCCTTGTCAATCTGTTCACACTATCTACTTGTCTAATTTCAAATAAATGATAACATCTATCATTCTATTATATATCCTACATCTGGTCACTCTCTTTCGGTGACACTCCCCCTCCTAAAGAAATGTTATCCCTTCAAAGATTTTGTTATTTTTGCCTAACCGATACAGCTATCACTTGTATGTGTATCATATCTGTGGACGACATGGGAAACTGTAAAGCGAAGATAAGTCTCCCAGCTACAATGTCGTCCGTTAAAATACTTGCCGGACCTTGCAATTACCGCTCCAAGTAGCGCAGCGCAAGGCCAGGCGCGCAACAATAGCCCCCTCCACGCGGCTATATACCTGCGATTTTCTCCTGATTTGATTTCAAGGCGCCCCGCCGACCCCTGTCGCCCCACAGTAACCCTACCATGCAATCCTGTCGCGCCCTTTTGCAGACTATCAAAACTTGTAACAGTATCAACTTGTAACTCAAGAAGTCGTGAAAAACAGTAGCCAAGCGAGCCGGGTCAGGCCTTTATGCCGCGGTAATCACATACACTGAGGAGCTTTTGTTCGCAAGTGCGGGACAGGGTGGGTACATGTGTTAACCAACTTTCCCGATTCGCCTTGGCTCTTACAGCTTTTCTTTGACTCCCAGAGACGTGTTCAGGGACTCTCGCCGACAAAGTTGTGGGTTCAAAACGTGCGTCAGTGTGTTTTTCCCGCGTTCGTTTTCGTTTTCAGGTCACGGTGGTTTCCGTGAGGGGTGGCGCTTGGCTTGGTAGACAGCCGAAAAAAAGAATGTTTCCCGTCACCTCACATTCCTTGCTGTCATGTCACGTTAGGCAAAACTCCTGAACGACGAGAGATGGCTGATCTACGGAAGTGAGGCAAACAGAAACGTAAACATCTACACCAAGGTGACATTAAATCTCCCGTAGTTGATACTGAGTTGTGCATTTTGACACCCCTGTGATTTTCAGTCACTGGAAGATGTATCATATTGTACAGGTGATCAATGCATCCACATAGTGACATATCAAGGGCCCATGAAGTTTTTAAAGCGAAAAAAATACATATCCCAAACTCAACATGATCATACTGTATTACCACACACGACCGTGAGATGATCTGATGGGATTAACGCATCTTCTCGGATCATCTGCGATAATCTCCAGGCGACCGAGAAGACATAGGACCTACGTTTGTGAGATGGTATCTGACGAGCCAGTGTGACGCCTCATTGCCTTACCACTGTAGACAATATACAAACAGATACTCCGTAAAGTCATACCCTGGCGTTTTTTCTTCTTGTATGAGTATTTGTAGCATCAACACCTGTAGTGTGTTTACGTTGTAGCGGTAGATGGCCGGTCGCCCTGCAGGATAAAGGGGATGCGGAGGCTGTGTTTGCGGCGTGTATGACATCCAACCCCACGAGGCCGCCAACCATCCTCGTGCCCTTCCTTTGTTACTTACTAATGTGTGCCACTGTTTATTGTGGTAGTATTGTGCCCCATGTATATACTCACGGACACAGAAGAGGTGTTCCTGTGATTAGTTTTGTCAACCCCACCCAGAGTTCCGACGTTGACTGCACAGTCGGACTATTTGGGCGGTATTTTGTAACAAGCTCCGGTATTTTGTGACACAGGTTTTACCCCCTCCGGAGCAAAGAGGGGTGGGGTGCTACCTGTGGGCCGTGAAGTGGTCAGGACAGTTTGAGGGGAAAAAAACTTATCATCTGAATAAAGGGTAAGAAAGGATCAAGTTATGCCACAAAGAAAAGAAAGATTTGCTATATACATCTATACTGATTTATAGTAGAGACTTGTTTTTTTTACACTTGTCTGTGATTTAGGTTGAACGTTGGTCAGTTCCGCTGAATCCTGGGTTGCTCCGAATTTTATCATTCTGACAAAAACTTGAACATCAACCGTTGTCTTGGACACGTCTATAAAAAAACGTCTTGAATGACAAGAAATCAGACACTCCTGCCCAGTTGTAAACCCGCCGATTGATACCGTTGCACAGAGCACCTTTAATTCATCACCCAGTGAGTCGGCCAGATTCATGACTGGGTCTCCTGCGTGTGAACATTACGTCTAATCCGTCTCCAGCGCAGACGTTTATCATATTCATAATTGACGCAGTAGCGAAGGCTCCCGCGCCCGGTGTCGGACAGCTCCTGGCCCGTCGCGCTGACAAGGCCACAAGTTTACGACGCCAAATTTGCGAAGCCTCATTACTGATGCCGGCCCGAGCCTCGCACGCTCCCCGCGAGACCAATTCTCCACAAATGGCTGTGGGAAGGCCTCCCCTCGCCCGGCACCAGAAGGGGCTTTTAATAAAGTGCGGGGCTCAGGAGAGAGGGGTCTTCCCGGGAACTGCTCTTTTGACAGAGAGAAGTGGTTGTCAGCCCGCCTGGGGACCAGAAGTGATTGATCGGAGCCGCCATTGTTTTAAATGGCACGAGTTAACCACGACACAAAAAGTGTTAATTAGCTACGGGAAGCCTTACATGGGTCGGGACACACGCATTTGTTTTGTCTCAGTCAATTTGTATATAGCTGTGAGATGGGACAACAAAACAAACTGACTTCACACGTTGGTGCCAATGTGTCAGCTCGTAACGAGGTGATGATTCTGTATAGGGACAGACAAAGCAATAAACTTATATGGACTAACCAACCACCTAATCTATGCAATCACCCGTGTAAATGATTTGTGAGTGGGACGTCTTCGCAACTTCGCGATGTCAGACTGGGGGAGAAAGGGTATGAGTCAGTCAGTGTTCACCCCTGGCTCTCTGTTGTGAGTAAATAGGACTGTGTCAATGAAACAACAGCCGAGCATTTGTATTATTTGGTCAAGAGTCAGCCAACAGCAGAGGGACCGCCCACTGATTGTTGGGACCACATTGCATTGCCCTCTAGCGGCGCGTCAAATATAACAGCAAGAACCACTATGGGCCACTATTGATGTTGGTCTTTCCCGTTCAGCTTTATCGCAGATTTCACCAAGTCGTGTGTACACCGACGGCGCACTTGCACAAAGCTGTGTGCTCTTTTTATCAAATGGACGGTGATGCACATTTAGCAGAAAATTCAGGCACCCAGGAGGGCTGGCCCCGGTGTCAACCCACACCCACCGAGGCGGGGCCTCATTGTCCCCGTCGTCTGTTCCCTGCTTGTCATGCACAATAAATGAATGTTAACAACTCATCGCCTGCCAGTCATTTTGGCGCGTCCGCCAATGTTTTGGGTTGTACATAAATTAATACGATTGGCGAAGTTAAGCGGAACTGTCATGTCAGACCCTTGTCCTCGTGACGTAAGGCATGTCGACACCACAGGGAGACAGGCCACTGTTGTGAGAGGGTCCGGGAGAGCCGGTCTCTTCTAGACTTTACTGGTGTCATCCACACAGTGTCATAGCCGTGTTCTTGGGACCCAAGATGCACCTGTATGACAGTGCAGCGTGAGGAGACTGACTGTGATCCTTAACTCCGTAAATCAACACCGGGCGCTGCACGTAGTTGTTCTGCCTTACTGGGCTGATAGGCACCAGTTGAAGTAAGTGACTCCAGGAGTGGAGACGGCACTCTCAGGGCTTCCGTGTAATCAACTTCTTGTCTAGTGAGGAACCCCACATCATAGCCACGCTGGAGCTGTCCAAAGCAGGGGAACTCCTGGACAGGATACAGGAGACCAACGGGCTGGCCAGGACTCTGTCCGGCATGTCGTACGCACAGTTCGGTTACCCCTACCCGTCCTCCTCACAGGTAATGTATAGTGGTAGTGCCTAAGTCCATTCTCTGGTATAGCAACAATTTAACCCGTGTTCTCATCCGACGCTCGCCCTCCCCATCGACCCCTGCAACTCGTACCTATAAGACCACCTCCTCATTTCGATTTTTGCTGCTCATTTGCATCGCCTGACCCGAGGAAGCCGGGCCCGACTCACTCTTTGTTGTGTTCTCTCTCCACGGCAGTTGCTCATGTCCAGCCACGCCGCGTCGTGCTGCGAGGCCGGGCGGCCCATCATGTCGGACCCGCACACCGGCCAGGCCGTGTGCTCCTGTCAGTACGAGGGCAGGGTGGCCGGGCTGGTGCCGCCACGGGTCGGTGAGATGTCCCTCAGCAGCGTGTACGGCTCGCCGTACGCCGGCCAGGGCTACATCGCCTCCTTCGGTGCCGACCCGTCGGCCTTCTACTCTCCTTTGGTAGGTATAAAATTATGTATACAGCTATACTATATAGTTTTCATTTGCCACGAGTCTAACCCGCCTGTTTACTATTACATTACACACTAATCAGAGTTAACTGCTTGTGGTTTATCTGAGACAATTAGGAACCAAACACATTGTAACGTTTGCTTTAATTATAACAAGTGCTGTGTGCGTTATCATTACAAATTTCGGTTTTACACCTGAGCAGGCCGTAACCATAAACAGCCATCTTTCCTGGCCGACTGATAATGTGTATGTGGTATATGAGGTCGGCCCGTATGACACAAGGTTGTCACATACGATCAGTGGGGAGGTTTGACTCGCGCGCCATGTTTACCATTGTTGACATGTGGAAATTAACCTCCGACTGTACTGTCTCCTGACTTGCTGCAGGCGAACCCGTACGACCCGTCGGCAGGTCTACAGCAGCCCACCGCCTACTACCCGTACGACCCCGCCACGCTAGCCGCCGGCGCACAGTACCCATACGGCAGGTAAGGGCGATGTTTACCTCTGGTATTTTTCTGCTCAGCTAATTATTAATATGCTTATTCATAGATGTAACTGTCAGCAAAGTTGTAAGCGTTTCAGCAATTGTGCCAGTGTTTTATTCTTGTGGTGTTTGCCGTCTTTTTAGCTATGGCGCGATGGACGGAACAAGACGGAAGAACGCCACCCGAGACGCCACCAGCACTCTCAAAGCCTGGCTGAATGAACACAGGAAGAACCCGTACCCCACCAAGGGAGAGAAGATCATGCTCGCCATCATCACCAAAATGACTCTGACTCAGGTGTCCACATGGTTCGCGAACGCCAGGAGGAGACTCAAGAAGGAAAACAAAATGACCTGGTCTCCAAGAAACAGGTGCGGAGACGAGAGGAGGGAAGACGGGAGCGACAACGAGGATGATGACGATGATGAAGACAGAAAAGACCGAGAAGGCAACAGTGACGACGACAATCACGGAGGTAAGAGATTAATAGATGCATGCTTTACTGGGTCAGCAGCTAGCTTGATTGGCCTGGTTGGAGAGATGAAAGTTTATGTGTCCCAGCCGTAAGGAAATGGTTCACCTAATCCTGAGGCGCTGTAAATATTTTAGGTGATCCTGATCCCTCCAACATTTACTCCGTTTGACTGAGCTCTACTCATACATCTTCCCGATTCTTGTCATCTGTTACAGGACTGGAGGGAGACAGAGACAATCAGGAGTTGGATGTGGGAAATCCTTGTGAGGAAAACCGACAGGAAGACAACGCCAGCGGTTCGGTATCGGACTATCGGCCGCCGCCTCAGTCCTCCAGCCCCGCTGATTCCCTGGGATCTATTAGTGCTGCACCGAGACCGGCCAGTCCCGAGCCCAGTCCCGCCGCGAACTCTGTACCGGTCCCACCGATTCCTTCCGAAAACAAGCCAAAGATCTGGTCATTAGCCGACACGGCGACCTGTAGTAGCCCTGCCCCACGGCCGGACATAATCAAGACGACACTACAAGGCCCCGTACACATGCAATTCTCACACCATAGACCCTTCGACTCCGCGGTAACCAACCTGCGGCAGTGGGTGGACGGAGTTTTCCACCGGCCGATCGGATCATTGCCTGCGGGCCCGATGGGACCCCTCCCCGTGGCAAGTCAAGCGTCTGCCTCGGCAACGGTATCGGGGATGCACCCTAGCTCCAATCCGCACACCACTCCCCCAGGGTTCGTGTCGTCCCAGGAGAGGACCCCTGCCCTCCCCATCGCTCTCAGGACTCATGCTTCGCCAGCCAAAGACGGTGAGTTCAATCCCAGGCCTCGATAAATAAGCTTGAATATTTTAGCAAAACCTATAGCGTCCGTACTCAAGAACTGCGTTAAATATTTCAGTGCGTTGACCCCGCAAAGAGTCAGGGTCCTAATGAGATATCATCTGGCATAGCCTCGACAAGCTTTCACCTTTTGTACACTCTCCATAAATCATATGTATGCGAAACATTTCATCTGTTATGGTTTGGTAACGAAATCTCGGTCTCTGACAACACACATGTTATTGTAGTATTGTTTATGCAGACAGCAATCACTGTTTTCTTCCTGGTGCCTTATGTTATTAAACACCTCATACGATCGAATTTGACCTTCGTTTTTTAATAGAATGATGTACATATGGTGAGTTTTTCATTTCCAAAAAAATACACTACAGAAAATAAGGATATTAGTGAAGAGTATCATGAAGGGTTTAGGACGGAAATCACTTTCCCTCCGTCCAGATTCATTATCTCTTATGCGTTTTAAGTTGATTTCAATTATTGGATAATGAAATTTGCATGACGCGATGGTATCTTTGCACAAGGTTTAGAAAAGTCTTGTAGACAACTGCAAGGCATAGAGTATATTTTTTGTAGGGATGTTCTTGAGCGTTCGTGTGTGTGTGTGTGTGTACATATGTCAGCCTGCCAGTCCTAATAATATGGTGTATTTTGTCCCTACAGAACCTTGCAGAACGGCTATAGACTTGGGCTGTGAGGCCGACCAACCCATCCGTACAGCTTTCAAACCGGTACAAAAGAGGTAAGATGAGGTAAATAGCACTTCCATTGTCTTCTCTGTCCTAGAGTTCACCACACAGAATAGCTTTCTTTCACGCTTGTTTTTATAGATTTGTTTGTGGTCAAAATTGCAGCTCTCTGCGTGTGCTCTCTTGGTTGGTTATTTCAATGCCATGGCATACGATGTGTCCGAATGCGTGAAAGAGGAGTCAGCAAGTGGCACACATAAGAATATAATAGATACAAACAGGGTATAAAGAGAAAGCAAGGCAAACGCGAGCATTCTTCTGAACTTTTACTCATTGATTTACTGCATTATGCTAGTTCCTGTAAGATGCTTGTTTGATGTTATGAACGAAAAATTAGCTTAGGCATAGAAAGTCCAAGGAAGAAATATCTATATGCAGGTGGGATTGAAAAAATCAACTGAAAAAGAAACGACTGTCTATGGCATGATATGTTTATTCAAGTTTCATTAACAGGGAAAATGGTTTATTAAAACATTCGTTTCTACATTTATTGCTTTATTGACATTTGGTCTCCTAATAAAAGCCTGCGTATGGCAGCATGGAAGAAATATCTTTGATTGTACCAGACACGCATGTGAAATAACGGACTGGAACTGGCCAGAATTGATTTATTGACCACATATAGACGTTGTTAATTTACCGATTCGGATTTTTTCGTTTGTTTTGTGTAGGTCAAGTGACGGCGTCCCGGGGCAGTCTCGGCCGAGAGAGTTCGTGGCAGCCATGGCGCTAACAAGCCTCTCCAGATAGTACCACAGCCACGCAGCCTAGTCACCCCCATAGGGAACCACACAGGGCACACTAAACGGACACTCCTCCCGTCCCTACGGGGTACCGCCGCCCTTCGCCCCGCCGTCACCCCCACTTCAAGCCGAAAGGTTATTTCTATATATTTGTTACATATTAAGCGCCGATTGTGTGTCCCACTGGGTGCGTTACAGAAGAACGGGTACCACAAACTCAATGTCGTTACTACGGCAAGTTTGTTTCCTGCCACACTTGTCACAGACACCAAACAAGCAATAGCGCAATTATTTTGTGGATTTCTTGTATTAGAAGCTTGTGTAAACACATTGGTTTCCTTATGTTTTCGTTAGGATATTTATTCCCCGTTTTACCGCAGTGGTCTTATGTAAAATTCCGGACTACCTCTGTTGGGTTGGCACACATGCTGAGAGAAAACTCGTTTGCGGGTGCTTTTTGAATGTGAAGTCTTGTGTGCATGTCGCTAGTGCTGTATTTGCTGCTCGATCTGCTGTTGTTCAACCAAGCACGGACAGAAATTCTCGGGGAATCAGATTGATAGGTCCGCCGTGGCTACAGAGTCAATGATGTGTGGAGTACAGATTTATGATCCACTGTGGCTCACGATCCCTACACAGGGACCTCGAATCGCTAACAGAAAAAATACAGGAAGAATCAAATCGCAGAAATAAAAAGATAACATGTAAAAACACCAAAGAGGAAAGATTGAAAATACACATCGCTTCCGTATGAATATTTTAAGATTTTGTATTTGTTGTATATTGTATATTTTGTTTATATATATATAAGCATAATGAGGACCAACTCTATATGTAACGTATACTCGTACTGTGTATAGTGATAATTCACGACATGAGATTTATAAATATATATTGTGGGGTGCTTTTACACTCGTGGATTTGAATCGTTGTGTGGATTTTTTCTAGCTCAGTTTAATTTGATGATGTGTGAGATATGAACAGGTTTGATGTGTTTTGTACGAGTCGGTGTGGGGGGAGTGTAGTGTACCGTTCGTTTCCGGTTCTAGTGGTGAGTCCACCCGCCGGACCGACATGCTTAGATAGCGTTACACAGCCCCAGTCTAAACCAACCGTCAGGCTAGAGACGCCTACAAAGGCTAAGCAGTGTGATCTATACATCTAAACAGGTGTACCGATGTATCGTATGCTGCTATTTTCCATTCTTTAACTGAGTTTTGTGTAAATTCCAACACAAATAAATGTATACGTTACATGTAACCGAGAGAGGTGTGTTTTGTTGTGCGATGTTGCGGGGAAGGTTTTGTGTAGTGTAGGTCTAGTCAGGTGCGTGTCAGATAATCTGTTGGTACAATGGGCGGGGAGAACTCTATACTTTGTAACCTCCCGCTTAGCACTTGTTGTGGCACAATGCCACACTGCCGTCCATTTGCACGCCTTGCCATCCCGGGTAAATGCAGGAGTGTGCCGGGGTGCGGTGTGTATATACGCGGATGCACCTGTCCTAACGGCGTCAGGTTTCAACTGTCGCTCAACACCCCCCTCTTACGGTAGAGTACAACACAACTGAAGGGAAATACACGCCGTTAAACTTAAACCAAATCCATGCATAATTATCGTTTCCTTGAAAATAACGTTGTAGTTTTCGCCGACAAATAATATTTATGAAAATAATACTGTATTCTTGGACTTCCAGTAAGACATACACAGCTAGCGCCAGTAATGGTACCGTGTGCTTTACTGTCGTACCATGTCTACTATCTCCAGCAACAGCCTTGCAGATAATTCGTTTCTTTCACATCAATTCTTGACCTACTAGAATAACCAACAAGTATCGGCCTTCTGGAATACATGCATGTCTAATCTTGGTCATCAGTTCCAGTCAACATATATTTTGAGAATTTGGTCTAAGACTAGTTTGACGGTAGTGTTAAGTTTCACTAACTTTCAGTCACTTGGTCCCCCTCCGTTTTATGAAGTTCCTTCGCTGTCCATGTACGGTGACAACTCAGGGATATTTGTTGTAACAACAGCGCTTGTCTTTAACTCTATAGGATTTAGACACGTCCTGTAAGTGCAAACCTGTTTATCCTTCCGTCCTATGTGCTAATTGGGCAGGTTTGGGGAAACACTTGGACAAAGAGCTGTAGGAGGGGTGTATTTGGAACATTGGTTATTATTTACAAAGTCTAGTATCTGAAAATGTATTTAAAAAAAGAAAGGTCTCAAGTCGTCATACAAAATCGCTTCCAGGCCGTGTTTGTGAGAGGGAACTTGTGATAAGAATATCCACATGATCTTTCACCTAGTCTACTATCAAGTACATTGACGTCTCCCCGACTAAAGCCGGTGACCTAAGGTCTGAAGCATCACGTCAAGTGAACTGACTTTCAAAATGGAAACGTCCACATTAAATCGCTGGATTGCATTTTACTCTGGGTAAATTACCCCGTCGACTTTAATTAGATTCAGATCTGTTTTGAATGATACCCGCAAAAGGTACCACTAGTACATTAGTATGACAGTTATACATACTAGTACTACTAGTAACTGTCGAACCAAATGGAAAAAAAATAAAACCAAATCTTATATCTCGTTGCAACGTTTTTTTCTCTGTTCTTCTCAACTCATGTCGCTGTTAGTCGTTTAAAAGTTAATCATACTATTAAACGCAATTATTAGGTTTTGTTAGGGCGACGTTGAAGTGTTTACAGCCGCACCGCATATGTCGAATTGTTGGTCAACCAAGTGGATCATTTATAAATCCGCAGGTAACGTGATACTCCGCAATAGGTACTGTGGTGAAAGAGTGCAATTCATAAGGACAATAAATTATGCCTTACCGTTAGGCTATTGTCAAACTTGAACGTAATCTTTCTTAACTCTACAGACAGCTTTTGGCTGTCTCATCTTTTACAATGTCAGCTTTTGGCCCATAACGGTTTGTTTACAATGAGCAATGAAAATTTAGTGCCAATTGAAAGTCTTATTATCAGAATGATTCTTATTACTCCCGTCCAAATGAATACTTGTAAATGCTGGAACAAGATTTGTGCGGCAAGGAGAAGAAACGGAACAATGGAAGCTGCAGGGTTTACTTTGTGTACATGACCATAGCGTGTAAAACAACTCGGACAGATTGGCAAATTGACCTAACCACAGGCCCGGCTTGATTCAATATTGTTCGTCTGACTGTCCTTTTCGCTTGAAGTATCCAGTAACCCTATCCACACTGTCGACTATCAAAACCAACCGCAGAAGCGTTATGTGCTGCCTTTCTTAGTATATAAAGATGGGCTGTGGCGACAAAACTTGCATTTACTATAGTTTGCATGCAGATAGACTGACCACCTGAGCGAGACAGAACTATATGCCGCTGATGATCGCATATTCATAAACTTTGTGCCGATCTAAGATTGCTAGAGCCGCGCACTGGGTTGTCAAACCAGGACTGCACATCATATCACGACCTGTCTGCTTGTGTTTAGTTTTATTGGCGGTCCTACACGTCAAGTCTAACCGACAATCCCAGCCTATTGTAGGCTCGGCTCTCTGGCCGGCATTATTACGTACATTGATCCCGCGACCTTTTGGTGGCTGCGATAAAAGGCCATTTTCTGCTCAACACCGATTTGGTGAGATTACAGCGGCGAGCGTGAAATATCATTTTCATTAGCATTATTCCGTAAAGCGGGGATTTGCTGATATTGGATTTTGCCGTCCGTTGTTAGCCCCGCGCACACGTCAGAGTGCAGAACATATGTAAGCTCGTTCAACCATTTGCCGGGACGTGATCCAAAATTCTGGCGGGGGACGACCTTGATTGCGCGTTCGATCTCAGGCCCAGTCGTCGAGTCAGCTTTTCAAGGATTTGGCATGATAATGATTGAGTGGTTGAGAATGACTACCACGAGTCCGGGGATTGATCGGCAGAACCATAACGAGAGAGCCAGCGTCTCCAGTACGTGGGTGCAAATTTAGAATCAGCGGACCTCTGGAGTGGCTATTTTGACAAGTTTTAATATGCGAGTTGTAAAACTGACGTGCGCATTGATATGCGGGGGTCGATGAAATATTACGGACGTTATGGTGTCCATAGAAACAGCATAAACTTCCTCTTAAATATTGTAATGAAGTCAGAAAATATCAACGTTACTTAAAGAGAGAGTCAATCATCTTTAAGCGCCCACGCGTTGCATTACCATGAGTGTAGTAGGGCTGGTCATACTTAGAAATTTCCTTAAAGTAAAAATAATTTTCAAAGCATAAGTACGTAATTAAAGACAAACACGACTTCATCTTCAGCATCTGTACGTCGTCAGGAGGCTGCAAAAGATCATCGATTGTTGCGAGATTTCGACCGGCCCGCCCTGACCTGCGACAGTTTGACCCCACGTTTGAGACCCCGGACCACCTTTCTCCCGTGACACCCAGTCGTCCATCATGTGCGCATACAATCAGTGTTCACCACGTTTGGCAGCGTCAATCTCGGCATCTTCGTAACTTCTCAGAAATCAAAGGCAAGGTCACTGCCTTTGCTTTACCTTGCCCTTTTAAAACCTGGAGTTTACTCAGGGTCGCTTGGAGCGATTGTAACTGTTCTTGTCAGAGGGGGAATGTACACTTTCAACAGTTGTCTGACTTCTGGATGTCTCTGTCACCGGCGATTTTCCGTGAGCTACAGCTCATGTCCTGAGAGTGAAACGTCTTCGTTTCACGAAGAGCAGAATGAGGGTAGATGTACCGTCTCGTGCCAGGTCGGTCTGGCGGCGACTCGACAGGACACACGGCGCCTGGCCGGCACGAAGGGTCAGCGGGGCCGCGGGCAAGGCCAAAGTCACGACTAATGATGTCTCAAAAGGGAAGTGGTATGCGGAATGCAGGGCGGAGAGGCGCCTGCGAAAGTTGACTAATTCTGCACTCAGATCACTGCTATAAGTGCTTCCGTCACCCTGTCTGCTGCGGTATAGATAGCCCTACGGCCTGGAAATCGAGTACATATTTAGACAAACCTTGTAGGTATGAAGAACAAGATGAGTGTCAGTGCCTTGGGTCTCGAAATAATTCGGCACTCATCGCGTCTCATTGCCGTTTTCCCCGGTGATGGGGACCATACTGATGTCGCCTATCTGTGTCGGGGGCCTGGTCCGAGCAGCTTCAGCGTGCACTTATAACGTCACACATGTAGGTTAGAACACAGCATTAGTGTAGGACCTTACATGTGTATTATATAATGCCAAAGCATAGGGTTTTCTCCAGCTGAAGGCCAACACTATGAAAGCAAGAGCGCTGTCTCTCATGATCAGCATACATTGGTATGATCTGTACTAGATCAGGGGGATGTGACACGAGTGTATGTTTTCAGTTTGTCATCGTTTCGGAAGAATTTGAGTGCCATTTGTACAAGTTGAGCACGCAATTTAACTTCACACGAGATGTCTCCTGTGTCTCCTGAGGCTAACGCTATGTGTACCACACTACAAATTTGTTTCGGTGGGAAGTCGGTGATTTCACGCAGCGTGGTTAAGTTGGTAATGACTGCTTGAGTTCTCCACGCCACATGTAAACCATTTTCCGTCCCGTCCACCATGCGGCGTCTGTCCCCAGGCCACGTTCACCCCCATTTAGCAGCCGACTGACAGACAGGCCTGTTGTCAGTGTACACAACATCCTGTCCTCCACCTGCCTGGACCTGCCGCCACCTGGTGGAGCCTGCTAGTCTCGCGAGAACACACGAGGACTAGTCCGAGACCTCCTCACTGCCCCAGACCCTCATTTGTTGTTCCCCCGTGACCTATGAAACGGTAATATGTGTAAGTACAAGGCCTGTAGTTGTGTTGTTACGGACTGGGTGTAGAAAGAACACAGTCGTCTGTTCTGTGCAGGCCCGAGCCGTGAAGAGGGGAAGCCTTGCTGAAGCAGCATGAGCTCCAGTCGGCTCCGTGGGACAGACCCTGGGTCCTGAACCAACCCAACATGTGTTGGACATGGCTTACAGCCCGTGGCAAGGGTCAGGGTCCCGCCGTGTACATGAACAGTCCCAGACACGACCATATATCACCCAGCAGGCTGCCCCCCTCCCCAACCCCTCAATGGCTGGATTGTTGCCGTTCTACCGAGACCCCGCCGTACGTTCCCACCCCTCACACCTTGGTCCTGTTTTACCTGACAACAGTTTTACTCAAGGACGGGTTTCTAGTCCGTTCTACCCCACAGACCGTGCGCTGTTTCCCTGTCTGTACACAAGGCCTGTAATGTTAGTTTGTCTCCTCCACACAATGTGCTATCAATTGTACAAAGCACACCGACCGCCGAGTATCAGACTCGCTCGTATGTCTTCTCGTGCCCAATCAGGATATATCAGATTCCTCACGCGACCCTTGGCTGCTCTTTGGATGTTTTCCTTGTGTTTTTATACCCTCCCTAATACGATACATGCTCGCCGTGGACTTAGATTTCAGCCAATATTTCGAAAAGGTCATCCTCCGTGCAGACCTGTCATGATTTATTGCCGTACTTTTGTGTCCTTTCATGTCACTTGTCGTGTAATATATACTCTACCACACAATGGATATGAAAAGTCCGTCGCCTCAAGACATAGAAATGCTAATCATCACCGAGTTGATTTTTGGTGGGTCTTTGATACGTCCTAATGAGTCGAGGAGAACAGAAAGCCCTTTGCTGGTGTTCAGAGGTGGAAACTGCTGGCTGGAGGGTGGGGGAGGGTGCAGGGGGGTCGCGACACTTCGTCAACAATCACAGCATTCTGAGCATGAAGATAACCACTGTGTGCGGCCACATCTAGCCTGAAATTGTTTGCTTCCTACATGAACGGAACAAACAAGGATTTTGTCCGGTTACAAGTCAGGTGTGTAGATGCACATGTCAGATATGGTTTGGTCCCGCGCACAACTTTCCGACAATAATGAGGCTTGGGAGCAAAAAGGTCACCAGCAAATTACCCAGCACAATGCTGCGCCTTTGTCGCTTGAAGCAATGTAACAGTAAAATCACAAAGAATGTCACCTATTTTTTCCTCACGTTCAGAACGGACTCGTGCCAAAGTCTAACAAGCGACAGCATCTTGAGTACGTCGGCGATTAATTCGAGTTAAGGACCAAGTTTGTAGACGAAAGTTGAGCATCAAGTTGTGTGTGAAAAATGTGTTGGGTCTGCGCGGATTCCTACCCTGGAGCTGTCTTTACGGGCATATCGATCAATCATATCACTGCCTGTCTGCCGGACGCCTCCCCGGTCCTCTCGTCTGGGCAACATAACAGACTCTCATTATCCCGTTCTCCGGATCATAACACAAAGGTCATCGCGTCATATTAGTCCATATGATTAACTCTTGCTTTTCAAAGAAGCCGAAGTAAAGACTTAATTAAAGACTTGATGGCTGTGTATACACCAGTTTGTTACAAGAAGAAATGGCTGGTAGACCCGCTCGTAGAACCTCCATGACCGACGGGCCTCACAAGGCTCCCGGTGGCGGGACGTGTTCTGTCGTGTTGCCCTCCCGACAGTTTTAGAGTATTTGTACACGACTTTTGATGGTCTGTAGTTTATCGATACTTTGAAGTACCTTAGCTCACCTTCCAATGATTTTTTTCCCTAACTGTTTCATTCTGCCATATTCCATGCGGTACAGCTGTTCTTTTTATTGAGATTTACCACATTTGTGGAAGGATTGATTTGACTCTGAATCAAGATGTCAAACCTGCGACCAGATTGTAAGGTTTGATCTACTCACACCGGGAAGGATCCATACTCCTTTTGATGGGGTTCTTAAACGTGCTCTCCGCAAACAAGGGACCTCCAGCTCCCCGATTTGAGAGAACGTCTCTAACCGGAGCTGGGTACTCATTTTTACCTTAGGCTCAACAAATTTAATACATAGAGAATATTTTTAATATTTTGTGTGTATTGTAGTGTTTGAATCATACTGATATCTCACACCATGTTCACGTTATGAAATCAAACAATCCAAATCCAATTTTTGTCGTGTAGAGGAAAGATGGGACTGTCACATCAACACATACATGTACCGTTATAAGAGTTTGTCAAATCTTTGGTCGTTCAGTGGAAAGCCTACAGTGGAAAGTGAGTGATATATGAATAGGTATACCACAGTCAGAACGTCGAACCAAATCCTAGATGCGTTTACTGACGGTGCGTAAATACAAGGCTTCCGAAACCACCATTCTCAGTATAGATGTCTTAGATATGTGTCTGCATACACACTGATTTGTCAGTAGCTTACTAAATTTAAAGTTTCTATCAGCTCTTCCACTGGTCTTGTGGAGGTGGCACGATAAGGCCCCGTCAGTGAGAGATTGTGTACCACAGGCTAGGTTTCTCAGTACCACACGAGAAGTGTACGGTGATAACGGCGTGTCTGACACATTTTACGCCATGTACAACATGTCCCAATATTAGTCCAGACAACCAGGGCAGGCTGTATGGGACTCCCAAATATTTGTTCAGACATGTTCTCCACGGCGAAAATATGGATGTCAATAAATCGATGAAGAATGGAGGTTACTAGTGTTTGCCGAACCAACCGCAGCCGGTGTGTGACAGATCTCTGAGTGAAGTGGGGAGGGCGAACCTTCATGGAGTCACTCATATGTATTTTCAAGACGGCTGAAATTATTTCTTTTTTATTTCCTTCGCCAAGAAGGTTATATTTTTGTGGTAGCAAGTTAGTGTGTATGCTACAACGCAACTCAAGAACCTATGAATGAATTGTCATGAAATTCGGTATGTGGTTAGCTATTGTCGAACCCCTGTCCTATCAACTTGGACAACATGGCAAATAATTTCTGGGCAACCTGGTGACTTTCCTTTTCTACTGCAGCAGAACTTCCGGTTTTGATATCTCGTGTTCTGGACATGCTATGGTCACGATTTGAGGGTGGTTGATAGCTCTTGTTCTAACAGAAAAGCAGTGTTAATGGTTTCCAACATATTATCCTATAATAGCATTGTGACCCAAATAAACTGCGATTTCAGCAGTACCGGTCGCAGGGTCGTCATAAAGTCGGCTTTACAATTCATGCAAACGCCAGCCGAATTTGTAGATTGGTCCAAGGAGCTTTTATTTGGTCAGAACTCGCCGAACTTCAACATCGCTTGAGCATCGGCTGTGTCTTTCGTTAAAACATCAGCCCCTCCACAAACTGGACGGGGCTCGGGCGAAGTCTATCCAACACTAATGATTATATCATATACCCATGAGATGGTAGCATCTTCCAGGGGCCCGCGAACGTCGGCCGAGCTGCTAACTGAATCGTCCGAAGCCTGCGTAATCGCCAAGACGTCGGCCGTTCTTCGGCCGAAAATGCCCCGGGTTTAGACTCGCCAACACGTCGGCGGAGCTGAATTCTTGATTTGTAAAGGGGTACAACAGAGGCTCATGACAGGATGTGGGACATCTGGGTGCATGAGCGCGACCCTGACATTACTCCAGGCTAATCTAGTTCATCAACATGCTGGAGGAAAGTGGTAACGGATAACTATTGACACAATAGTGGCGGGAGCTTTGAAATAACCACTGTTGAACACGGCAAATCCCAAAGTGTAAAACAGAAAAACATCACGATTGATGGCTATCAAAAATGCCAACCAAGACCCATGGACCCTAAATATCGTTGAACGTTTTTGTAGTTGCATTGTCAATAGAAAATCCTCTTCAGGGCAAAAGTGCAAAATAACATTGCTTCTAATAAAAGCAACAGTCGCGGGACAAAAAACACATAAACAACACCTTAGTGTACATCGCTATGCGGAATCGCTTTAATCTGGTAAGATATCTGTGTTCTAAACAGTCTGGTAACGTCTAGAACAAAAACATTACTGATAACGGATCTAGAGCCACACAAATATTACACCTGTCCAAATGTTACAACAGGAGTCTTTGTTGATATTTTCAGTGTCGGTACAAGAAGATTTGGCCGTGTATCCTGTAGAGCGTTTACAGTGCACAGGAATGGATACACTCGAGAACAATTAAATTCTCCAAGTACGAACAATATCAGACACATTGGTACATGTGTTATAGCTGCCAAGCAGACAATGTTATGTCTGTTATGTGTAGAACAGATATGTTGACATGATGAGACATACACGAACGATTCTGTACGCCATGTTGGACTGAGTTGGGCTCTCTCTCCCAGCAACGTGTTGCCATCGGTATCTATCCGTTTACCTTCATTCTATACAGAGCTGACGCTAAAGTGAATTTCTTCCTCCAGCATTTGTTGTCGATGTCATGCATATATCCGTCAGGTCTTTACCGCACTTATCGTTTCAATCAGTTTCTTTAAGGTACGGCACAGTCTATCTTCTCGTTTCTTAGCATCAGGAGCCTCCAATAGTACAGTAGTAAACATCCTGGTATCAAGTGCAACACATGGTTTCAGCGTAATGATATCTTTTTTGGGGCGCAAGCACAAACTTAGCATATAAAGTAGAGCATATGGTACGGCTATAATTCATGGGCTAAGAATAGTAACTGTGTTTGTTGTTGGATAAAAAGTGTTTGTTATTAGTGTATATTATTAGCCACAAAGAATACATATTTGGTATACATAACATCAAAAAGAGACATGAAGCGGATAGAAAACCATGGTATATATACAGGGTAAGTATATAAAGGTCGACCAACACTTACAGTTGATTTATGTGTTCTCTTGCATCATAGTTCTGTTGCCAAAATAATTGTTGAATTGTAATGCTAATTATGTTTCTTCGTACGAATAATTTTGTTTGACTGCAGGAGTATTCTTTTCTGTACATAAAGTTCTATCATTGAATATCTACTGGCGCTGCGTCCGCTGGGACTAAATGTGCTGACTGCTTAGCCTAAAAAGTTCAACTATTTTCTGACAAAGTTTGGTATGTAAGTCTGCCAATCCTAATATTTACTGCTTAGATACGCGTTTTAACCCATAACGCCCCCCTCCCCACGCGGACTTCTAACATAGTGATAACGGAACATGATAACGGAACTATGGAAAGATTCATCTCTACACCCAAGCACATTATGGAAGCACGTGCAAAATTCCCACCTGAAAAACTGAGTTCTCAGATTAAAATTCAATGGGAAGATTTGGGGCCCACCTCAGTGTGGACTTATTGTCACCAGGGGTGCTGAATGGACAATGATGCTTCTAATGACAGAAGGGGAGCGTTCCTGGGTGGTTCTTTTCTAGGTTGTGTTTTTGATACTATCTTCATGAACGTTCATTAGAACCTTTTATAACGTGTCGCCGTCCAGTCCTGGGTCGTCCGATCTTTTCATACCCCCTTTGGCAACTACAGAAGGGTAAGATACCCACTGATTGAGACTTCACCATTCTTCAAATCCACTGAAAGCTTATAATGTCGTTGATTAAGACGAACAGTAAAATAGAACAAGATTTGGGATGACAGCCTGAGTCCCCTGGCGAGACAACACCGGCCCTGCGGGGTTTAGGTAATAAAGGAGGTCTTTAGCTTGTTGCTGGGAAGGTTTTGAAATGTTGAGTCTCAGATTTAGATGTCTCGAGGGCGTGGCTTGGCACCTCTGTTCCCGTACACTAGCGGATTAGGGCAGATTAGAAATGTTTTATGATGGACAATCTGGGGCTGAAACTCTTAAGACGCGACGACAAGAAAATAGTCCACCGTAGACAGGTCTGGAGTTGGTGAGACCTGAGACTTAGACATCGTGAAGATGGCAGCCTGTTTCCTGTCGGAGAGTCACGTTAGTTAGTGTCGTGTGCGGTTGAAGGCATGAAAAAGCAACATTTGAGAGTCTGAATAAAAAAGTATAGATTAATCTGTTGTGTCAATAAAAAAAACCTTACGGCATGATGACATTCAATAATTCATAGTTAGCCGTCCTACGATTTTGAACCTGGAGCTATCAGATCCATTTAAGCACACATGGATCTTACAACAGTCTTCTCCTTTACAACACAGCCCAAATTTTTTTATTGTACGACAATCGTGCGAGGTTTATGACCTTAACAGCTACAGGTGCAAAATATAACCTGTAAGTCTTAAAGTACGACGTCCTGATCTGGCAAGGTATGACTGGTACTTGAGTCATTTCAAATGTATTGTTCGTATTAGGGACTGCAGTATACAGGATGTGTATGTTCTATCCTCGGGTTTGGTTAATATTTAATCCTGTGTTTTCAATCCCGCCTCTACGGCGTTGAAGTCCATTGGGTAGCCAGTAGCACATAGTATACCCTATAATAGGCTATACCCCAGAAAGTACATGTGTATGCAAGGTCTCGTGTTTAGTCGACTCGGGAGAGCCAGTGATGAAAAAAAATGAACTGTAAACGGTTTCTTGTGAAATTACTTCATAGGAAATTAAAAAACTTACAGCAAGGAGGGAGTCTTCAAAAGTACCAAAGTGACATGATAGTGAAAATATGAATACACATAAATCTATAGTATGACAAAAAGTCTGTATTTTTTTTTCGACGTTCGAGTGTTACATTGGCGTTTCCCAGTGACCATCTTAAGAGATCTTGATGTTAATGAATGTTGTTTTATGAGATGTAAAAAGACAAAATACTGGATAATATGAGGCATATTGTCAGCTTTTTCACATGCTTACTATGGGTGTCCCTGGGGACATGGAGCCATTGGTAGATCATTAGTCCAAAAGAACTGTTTTGTCATCCTTCATTGTCGATAAGACCGATCTATACTCGATGGGAAATATATCCGCATTAAGGTATCTCGGTTGGCTAAATTGGCATTTTGACCTTCCACTGTTTTCTTATTAATGAATTAAGAAAGAATGGAGCCGTAACGATTGTTGATAGATGGGCATGAAAGAATTCTAAATCTGATTTTTTGGGGGCCAAATTGATGACGTCATCATTTTTATTGCCTCTGATATTATTTTTTCTATGACAAAATACAGCACTTTGGTACATACCACTGTAATGAAACTTCGTTTTTCGTTGCATAATGATGAAAGCTACAAACGCACGGTTGCGCAAATTGATATCTACTAATGATCTGTAGAAATTAGAAAATGTTTGTTTTCATCTAATTAAAAAAAATTAATTCTTAATAACTACAGATCGTTAGTAGATATCAGCTTGCGCAACCGTGAGTTTGTAGCTTTCATCATTATGCAACAAAAAACAAAGTTTCATTACAGTGGTAAGTACCAAAGTGCTGTATTTTGTCATAGAAAAAAATAATATCAGAGGCAATAAAAATGGTGACGTCATCAATTTGGCCCCCAAAAAATCAGATTTAGAATTCTTAAATGCCCATCTATCAACATTCGTTACAGCTCCATTCGTTCTTAATTCATTAATAAGAAAACAGTGGAAGGTCAAAATGCCAATTTAGCCAACCGAGATACCTTAAGACAGCAGCTTAAGTCGCCATTCTCTATCATGCATGGTCTTCCTTATGTTTCTTGATAAGGCCTTCTTTCCACCAGACCGCGTTCGCTGAGCGACTAACATTAGGTCTGTGTAACCCCTGTTGTCAGAATTGGAATATGATGCAGGATGTAAAGTATGACTAAAAAGACAGCAAACACGCAAAATGTAAAATCGTTCTTTATGTACATGTATTTATTAAATTATGTACGAAATTCTATAAGCTATCTGTCAAACCTTTCGTCACTCTAGAAGAAAGGTGTTGTAAAGGTGGGTTCACACGTTCGTATATATTTAAGTCCGTATGAGGTCCGTATACCAGGCTCCACAGGTCGCTAGAAAAAAATGGCCAGATAACATGCCAGTGGAATGAGATGGTCGCAAACCATACTCCTCGGACAGATAACTCCTCTGGCACGTTATGTGTCTATGTTTCTACAATTTCTCCCATTTTCCAGCGACCTGTGGAGACTGGTAGAGGCTAAGAACTCCATACGGACTTCATACGGACTTGAATATAAATGACGCTCATATTAACTTGGCCTTAGGCCGTTTTGCATGTATGTCACTATGTGTGCGGTAAAAGAAAGACTCCCCATTTCATCCACTTTGTCCCATTAAACCTACCCCCTATGTCCGACTAATGACAGTTCGGTTACCTGCAGGTTTAGCTCTGGTCATTGTTGCTATGTTTAATAGTTTGATCCCGTTGTCTGGGGAGGGGATTAAAAGTTCTCCAGTACGGGAGTGTTTCACAAACCCTGCCCTCGACGGAACATAATCGTTGGCAAAGGTCACATCAGTCGCCGACTTTGATTTTCGTAAACCATTACCAAAGAGGCGGGCAGGAACGTTGATTTAGAGGCTTTGGCGACAACATCTGACCTTTTAGTACAGCCAGGTGTGTGGTATGGTTTGATGATGATATCAATGATATGACATAGAGGTGGCATTGTATGTGGAGGTTTGCGCGAAATGTCAGCCCAAGACAGCGCGTCTGGCCCGCCTCCCTCAGGTATCACTTAACGAGCTGCGCCGCGACCAGGGTTAATTCTGAGATCACTTCGTCTTTGCCAGGAATGTTTAGGGGGGTATTTAGACCCAAAGACCGGATAATTGCTGACATTGTTCACCGTAACGCCTCCTTGAGCTCACGGCTAAACACTCGATTTAGCAACTTAGCTCGTAACAGATCCAATTTTATCTCAGATCTGTACGTGTATGTACACTAATGGAGTTGGACGTACGTATGGTTTATGCTAGTATTTTTAGTGTCGTCTGTATATAGTATCAGAGTGTAGTTAGCGAGAACGTGATATGGTAAATGACGTTACTCCTACAATGGTCGGGTATGATTCTAGTATATGCTGCCATGGTTAACGGATTTAGCCAAATTGGGTCTAACAATGCACATATTGTTTTGATAGACGTCAGACGCCAACACCTGGAAAATTTGTGATATTGTTGGCCACAGATCCGGCTTAATTCCGGTAAGAATGACTCTCGGTCTCCCAGACGCCGACGCCTTTCCACAATTGTCGGCACATTTTCTGGTTCATTACAACATCCTATGGGCAGAATTCATAATGGCCAGACTTGCACTTTTGACGTCATTGTCATGTCACACAAATAAACTATATATAAAGGCAAAATGCTGGTAATGGAATAAAGAAAAACGATAATGGAAATAATTTTAGTCTTGCTGTATCAACTCTTCTACTTTCCCCGTCCCAAGAACAGTACAACCACCGACGATACTATCAAAGTTTGATCATGGCAATGATGAAAATGTCATACCGTCCATATGACAAACAATGGGCAAGTCTACTCACAAACAATAGTTATGAATACACCCAGCAGTCTTTGTGTGGTCCGGGAGACAGAAGCGATTGTTCTGCGACTAACTCACTGCACACACAGATAGACAATTTAAAAGAAAACGGTTATCTTTAGCGCTATCTTCTACGTCGATCACTTAAAGGCATTAATCTATCTAAATCCTCGAATTATGCAATTGGAAGGGTGAGAATTTAACAGATTTCTTAATGAATCCATTCTTTTGCGAGATATCCAAATATAAGTGGGTCGACCATTGTTGGACGCTTACCACAGAAGTGGAGAAAAGATACCCTTATCATTCCAGGTAATAAATTATCCCCCATTAGTTGAGACCCTCTAATCCATTGCCGCGAGGAATCTTTTTGATGATAGCACGTTTACGTCGATTTGGTAACTTGTTTGCTTACCACCTGCCATTAGAAACTGTAATTCACCATGAAGGAACAAGTGGAAAATTAAGTGACGTATATTATTCTTATGCTAACTAGACTCTGAGACCACCAAATTAAACCATGATGATTTCTCAGTCCATCCATATTATGTCAAATGTATCTAAATATTAATCAAGAATCAACACATTTGTGGAAGGATTGGCATAACAGGTACTAGGTGACTATCACATATTCAGGACGTCAAGATGACCAGACTGTAAAGTTTGGTCAACTCACACCGAGACGGACCTCTGCTCTATGCTCCAGGTATGTCCATACTCAAACAGGGGTTCTCTAGATTTACGTCCCCAACCGAAACCAGGTAGTCATTTTTGCACGACCCAAGTAACGAAATAGGTGTAAAGCTGTAGTAGCGCTGGAACCTGCACAGGATTCGAACCCAGCATCTTTGGATTCTAAGTCAACGTCCCTGACCACAAAACAACCTTGTCGCCTGATAACGTAGTAAGCAGCAGTAAACCCACGTCAGGAGGCATGAGAAGTCCCAGTGACGTGACCCGTGTGGTCCGCCGTGACGGCGGTGCCGATTGTGATCCAAGAATTATGTGCGATATTTCCGAAACAACTGGTACGAATAAAACCTCCATTTCCGAACTCTCCATCAGCGATTGATGACCCTCACCCCTGTTTCCCCAACAGATTGTTCGACGTAATCCCACGTCATAAATCGTCCCAAAGCTAACTACCCACAACTTTGATCACCCGGTGACAACGCCATCCGCTGCCAAGGGAATAAAGTCAAGGTTAGGCCACAAACGTGCCGGACCGCAAGATAACTGGGTTATCTTGTTCAAATTGCCATGTCAGTATTTCCTTTCCTACCGTCTATACGAGAAACAGGTCAACTGGTATCAGCACGAGACTTGAGTCATTGATATGTTATTATTAAATCTCCAAGTAGGGAAAATTTTGGGATAGAATACAAGGATTGTCACTACACGTGCACGCTGCGTTCAGTTGCTGACGTTTGACAGTTTTTGACTCCTTATTTATTTTAACAGAAGGATGCACCCAGGTCAATGACCTGCATTTCAAACTACCAGGAAACATTGTAAAAACAATGTAACTGATTTTTAGTGGATATGATATGTGCAAATGGAGATAACTGATGAATTCTTTAATACCGAAAAAGTTCCAAAGTTAGACTTTCTTTCTACTGGACATGCTAGACAGGGATCGCTGAACGACCATACAGCGACAAAATTGGTGACCGTTAATTTCATTTGTGCATAATTGTATGATTTAATGTGTAGACAGAAAAACACGCAAAACATGAACAATCGTTTCTTGTTTATGAAATCGTTGAGCGATCTGTCAAATCTTAGTGTTCGCAGGGACCGTCGAGGACCTCGACTGGGAATTGGGACTGTCCGAGTTGTAGTGGCAGTAAATGGTCACAAAACTCTTTGATCGGAGAGTGTCAGGAGGATGATCGATCATACATGTCCAGGCATTGCCTTCAGCGTCACTGACGCTGTCATCAACCACTTTACTTAAGCATCATCTCGGTGTCTCAGTAGCGTGTGGTCAAAAATTATCCCGCGCATATTGAGCATCCATCACGCCTAAACTCAGCTAATTGTCAGTGGACTCAGTGTCCTGTCCCGTAGGGGATGGTGGTCTGATCCATGGAGACCATGTCCATAATGACTGACCAGTTCAACTTCTAAAAGTACATTTGTACTCCCCGTGTGTGGGCAATTGAATAAAGTTTGACTGCAATAATATGCGAATGTTGCAATACGTGTAACTTTGCTTACATAGATCCGTTCATTGATGATATGTACGGCGTAGAAAGTATTGCAAATGCAAGTGGTATCATATACTTTTGCAACCGCATTACCGTATACATCACGATTAGCATTCTTTTGTGACATGAATTAGAAGACTAAACCCACACAACTAATTGAAGTTTAAAGTTTATTACAGAGTGTAGGGAATGAAGTACGTATCTATGAGGTCATCTAGAATCATTTCCAGGTGAGTCGTCGGACGACAGACGTTGTGTACACCGTGAACTGTTTTGTTCTCCAGGAACAATGGTGTCGCTTATGTGTGAGACACAAAACATCTGTGTGTGGAGAGGAGCCACACAGCGGGCGATGCTAGCGGCCCATGAAAACTGATCCACCGCTGAAACCGCCGCCACACCGCCTCCAGGTGTAACAAGCACCCGCACAACACCTGCATCGCAGGAAATACGTCTTTAATCAAAAGATTTGTCCTTCTTGATTTATTGCACATTATCCGTGCCGTTTTTAGACCAAGAACGTTTCTAGTGCATGACGTTTAACCGCTTTGATCTTTTTGCCGTCGCGTTGTGCGCCCCGCCATGTGTTACCTACAAAACACAATCCCAGGAGACCATTTTAAGGCACGGGTGGCATTTCGCTGGATTTTTAGAAAAGAACGTAGTTCTCCAATTGCCGCACTCTGGCGTTTGACAATTTAATCCTTTGTCGTAGAACTACTTCATTACGACATTTAGGAATTCTCTTCCGTGGAATTGAGCCCATTGTTACACGGCTCAGCTAGAGAACAGGGCGACCTCCTGAAGGGGAGGCTAATGATAGGTTTGGGTGATCCTCGGCTCGGGCGGCGCTAGAAGCGAACGCAACCGTTTAGAAGCGCAGCAGGATTTACATTTAAAATGCCTGCGATAGCATGGTTATGTCACTTGTATGACTCCTGATAAATGGATCTTGGCATGCAGCCTTTTATCGTACATGGGTTTGAACAGGTCGTTGAGTACTTGTGACAAATTTACGAGGCCTTTATTTCATTTTGCGTGTCTGTCTGGAATAGAATTAGGTTTACAGTCTCATTAGTCTTATGAATCGACTGGATGAACAGATACGCAGTCTTAAGTTTTTTTGTAAGAAAGAGCAGTCGTGCAGATCTACCAACACGGAGGTAATGCCGTGAGGGGATCGTTTTGTGTGTTTCCGCCTCCAGCATTGACCCTGACATTCATACCGTCCCACAGACTAATCCCGTATTAACGAAGCCCATCTGTTCTATTGAGATTGGAGACTATCCTGCCGTAAGGTTATTGCCAGTCGAGTTGCTACTCGGAATATATCTTTCTGTGTAATTTGACTTTAAAATGTAGAAATTTGGTGTACTGGTGCCGTCCAGCTAGTACGTAAGCGGTAAGAACAGGAAAGGGTACATTTGGGCCATAATCATTTTTGACCCACAAAGCCACCAGAATCCACCGGTAGCCTTCTTAGAAATGAGGCAAACCTGCTGGCTCGGTAGACTAGCTCCTGGCAATGGTATCACAATATCTTGTTGTACTTTTGTTGAACACATTGAACAAGGCGTCATCGCTGCGTAGAGTTTTATGTCCCCAGCCAGTCATCCCAGCCCACGACACGCCTTCCATCCCTCCACACAAGAACGACCAACTGCCGACAAATCCATAATCAATTGAAATCAACCTGGAACAAAGTGGAAATTAAAAAGGATCAGAAATTGCTCTTAAGGCTCCGGCAATCAAGCAGATTTAAGAGGGCGATGTCTTGAATGATGAATCAGGGTGATGACGTCACAGAGCCACCTGGAAGGGTAGTGGAGCGGATGGGACGAGTACAGCCCACCCCGTGTTATTATCTAAATGGACTTTTTAATGACAGCCTCTACATGCACACATAAGTCTTCCACAGAAACGACAAATGCCCCGTTCTATCATACTTATTATGCACATATAACAAACTATACTAAAAGCCGTTATGACCCCAGTATTTGTAGCGGACACTTGTTTGAAATAGGACAAAAGAGGTCTTTTCCAGTGTTGTAACCCGACACTGATTCCCCCCGACAATCAACTCGATGCATCCGGACGTTGACAGGATGACGAATAAGATAATTACTTCAATGCGCGTGCATTTGCCTTCCAATTTTCTTCAATATTTCATACCGTAATCTTTCACACCAAATCAGCATGAGGACGAGCCCTGAATTATCTAGGACAGTGGTGTCAAAGGAAGGAAGTACCTGTCTAGAATCTTGAACGATGTTTTTTTTAACTTCTCAGAGTTACTATCCCTCTCAAATTACAGAAAAAAGGGCAAAAGATAATCAGGTAAAATATCTATTACGCCATTGGCATCGATCACAATTAGCAGTAAACAAAGACTCCATTGTCTATGTAAATGTAAATAAAATACCCACCAGTTACATGTATAAGGAAAGTGGTTTCTGGTAAAATTTTGAAACCTTTATAGACATGTTTGACTTTCTTTAATCATTCATTTGAAATTGGTCACACATTACTTCGATATGCATTTATACCCAAGACTTTCCATCTAATCTATTGAAACTCAAAGAGAGTTAAATCTTTATTCACTTTTCTGATAACTCCTTAGAACTGCTCAAATGTTAGCTATTATCTGGGTCATGACTTGTCCAAGTCTCGATAGGCTCATGGTTTCTCACTTGTCCAAACGGTTGTCGACAAACACAGCATAATGTTACGTCCTGTCGCGGAAACTTGTTCCTCTGTGTCTTGCAGAAACAACAGCGCCCATCGAGTCCACGCTCATTTATCATCAAAAGCAGACAAAGAAAACCCAACAGGAACCGCAAAGGTAGTCCAGCGGCCACTTGTTTGAACAATGTCAACGGCTGTCTCGCATCGACAGCTTCCCGTTGAAACACGGGCCAGTACAAAGGGCCGACTGGGTCACAGTGTAAGCAAAACAAACCATCTCTCAAACCAGGCAGCATGGATGCTTGAGGAGCGGTTGTCCTTCAATCTTCATACATCAACGTGTAATGACATCTCTGATGTGTACCCGTGATAGCATCTCAACGTCTTATTCTTTCAGTTAGCTACTATCTCAGAACCGTCTATGTGGTTTCCGGTAATCTTTGTCCTGAGGCTTTTTATCTCACAGCTTTAACTATTGTTGCCATCATCTTCGGCATCTTTGTATAAATCGGGTTACTTCAGGCCTTATCTACCTCCATGTCGTCCATCGATCATTCGGTGTCCAGCGGCTCCTCTTCTGCCTGACATCTTTGACGAACTCGGGCTGCCTCCTCACCCGCAAACCGCAGATAGCATCTACTGCAGAGTCATCTGGATATAGACCATTTTTACCACGTCTTCTGCAACGTACACACGTCTAGTGAAGCACATCATCAACTTCAAGTTTCGAAGTTTCAGTGCCCATAACATATTGTGATGGACTTGCGAATAGTCTGCTAGACTCCTCATATCATTATCCTTTTGGTGTCTTGGTCTACTATTGTTCCATTGTTGCGTTGTAACGGAATACAAAAAAGCAAGACACGAATCAATTCAACTGAAACGCTACACCTTTCTTCCAACTGACAATGTTAAAGCATTTTATGGGAGACCAACACATATTCTCATATTAGTGAAAAGAAATCTCAGAATATGTTCATCATCGTTCAATGATCAACATTGTATCACGTCTCGTGTTTTGAAAGGTCAACATAACCACAGCATACTTATGTACAGATGATTGACATTTTCGGACCTTGGCGGCATCATCTCCTATCGCATTACACCTATCATGACTGCCGTTGTTTTTGTTTCCTCCTTCCCATATCGCATGAAGTGGAGATTACAAACACACGGCAACAAGCGACCAGTTTCACAAGTCCAACTTTCTCCGCCTTTTGACCAGTCAACATCCGGGCAAGCCGACCTCCCACCCAGATCTTTGCCGCCTGTTGTGACAAGCGAATCGTCTGCACGAAACTACCCTGTAATTTTGAACTTGAGTGGAAAATCTATCCTGTCATTTTATATAATGGAAAGAAAATAACCCCTAATTCTACCAACAGGCGTTAGGCAAATATTGTCTTTAATTTGGGTGAACATTCAGGACAATGTCAGGTATTATGCCCCTATATCAATCCGCTTGTACCGTTCAAGTCGTTTTTCATCGTTGTGCTTGTCAGAGCATAGTAATTTAGCCATGGAAGCTGCCAGTGGTCCAATTGTCGTCTTCTCGCGGATAGCAGAGTACTCTGCTGAAACTGTTTGACAAATGCTGTTATGAATTATTCCGTGTCACGCAACGGTGCTGACAAATACCACCATGTATGACTACGGCTCTGCCTTTTATTCCTCAATTGGGTAATGTAGTTCTCGACAAGGAACAAAGTTGTACTTGCACGCAAGGCGACGAGGAACAAACAACTAAGCAGCATCGTCACCAAGGTAAATGGATACTTCATAATGACCATCGCATGATAGATTGAGATATATTTCAGATAATTGCAAGTTGATATTTACTTTATTCTGAGTGAAAAAATGACTGTATCTTATTTCGTACCTGTTGCTTGTGTCGTCTTATAGAAAAAAATCGAGCAATAGAAAACACGTCTGCTAAGTACCTCTTATGGGCCACTACCTCAAATTCTTCACCCTCTCAGTGACAATAAGGACCCTCCAAAACATTCCCTTTCCCCCACTCCACCTAAGCTAGTTTCCCTTCCTTTTGCCCTCACATGGCCATCGACAAGCTCTTGAGCGGGAATCGGCCACTTCCGCGGCCTCTTGGCACCTTATTCACCAGTGACGGCCTTTTTAAGTAAGTTCTCTCAATAGTCGAGAAACACCGTGTAATACTTCTCAAGTGTGATACAACTCCTTAAGTCAGCCATGTGAAGACAACCACTTGGAGGTCCCCAGAAGAAACACGGCTTAGAATAACAGTAAGTCGTTGGCGACTGGGAGGTCCTTTGTAAGCTGGTCTTGAGTGTCACGATGACAAAAAGACAAAGGCAGACCAGGATCCTTCACAATGTGCTGAACGGAAAACCTCGGAGAGAGCTAAATGATGCCTAACATCTCTGCCTCCACTTCCTAAGAGGGGGATCTTAATGCGATTCTTCTCATTACATCATCCATACGGTATTTAGGATCTAAATGGTAGGATGACTTTTCCCGTTTCGAGGATAATGCAGTGTTATTTTTTATGAAAGTACAGTCATTGCATCTTGATCATCATAGTCAAAGAGAGCATTGGAGGTCCTTTTTCGGTGACGTTGTGTGGGCATTCTGCACTGGTGTAACATTCGTACCCTATATGTTGACATAAATCAGTTAGTCACAAAGTTCTGTGTATGTGACTATTGAACAGAAAGAAGCAGAATTCTTTTTAGAACTCGTCGGGACAGTGGCTCGCTTTGCCGGGCTTGATGTCAGCCCATTGTGCTGGTTGTTGGAACGGGCTTTCATTCTGATCCGTGCCTGTACGGCCTTCTGTAAAACCCAATCCTCTGAACATTGTGCACAAGTACCTACCGGGTATCCCAACAAAACGCTACCTTTTCAATCATAACATTTTCATCGCCTCACTTACAAGATCCACTTACTCGTGGCGCGGTTCTTAAGCCGCCCTCTCTTTGATAACGGACGCGATGGAGGTCATTCTTCCAGTTAGTTGACATACGGGGTATTTAATGTCGCCTCTCAAATGATCCCAATGGAACGCTATGACGAACGGAGCTGAAACTTTCTTTGGCTTCAACTTCCTACACAGCAGGGATGCTTGTCATTGGATAAACAGGGTGTTTAAGGGAAATCTCAAAATCAGGTTCGAGATGTCGACATCCGACGCTAAGGTCATTGACGAAGCAGGCCGGCCTTGGCGTTCTTTCACGTAGACACCATGAAGAAAAATAAAATATTTACTGATGATGATGATACTAGTACCTATTAGATACACCAGATACCCTGTCTCAACAAACAGTAAACGTGTCTGTTTCTAGTTATGTATGACACATCCTTTGCAAACAAATTTTGCCTGGTTTTGTCTGTCGCACTTTATAGATTTCATGGTTTAGTTCAAAGCTTAGCTTTTTAAATTAAGAGTAGGGAGGTGTTATCTTCTGGGCCACGGAGGGCACGGTATTGGAAGGCGGGGCGCTTTCCTCTCCTTCTGACGTCTTGTTCCTCCCCAACCGAACCCCAGCCAGGTATCTCCTGGGTGGGGTGATGAAAGTCGCGGAAAGTCTTTCCCAAGGACACAACGTCCAGTCAGCAATCGAAACATTGACTTCTCGTGTCCTCTGGCCTAACCACTAGGCCATTCTATGCCACATTTGTCGGCAAGTCGTAGCCACAACTGGTCTCCCCGTGCACGTGGCTTCAACAAACCCAGTTCTTAGCGGACCGTTCCCCCGAATAACACTCTCCTGTCAGCAAACCGTACCGGGGTCCTGTCAAAGCAAACCCCGGAGTCAGGACACAGCAAATTTACAAACTTGCCAGATTTATCGAGCAATTACTCCATTTGGATACAAACTGAAATGTGTTCGCGGTGTCGGCTATGTGTTACATTGGGTGCGTACATGTCAACTTTCTAATTTACACGAGCAAATGATGTCGCACCCAGTCGGGAAGGCCGATAAGCGTCACGCGTGTGGCATGTGTCGTCGTTCGTGAGCCCGGGACATATTTTGGCTTCACCAAGGGGCGTGCACTCTCTCCAAAGTACGTCAGAGGGCAGTATGGGCTGACAGATGGCTACAAGGGCTGTTTCCACACAAGAGTAGGCATTCTTCCTGCAAGGAAAGCCTTTCCAACGTCCTTGGCCTTACTTTGCATGTTTAAAAGCATGGCAGCAATACAATGTTACGTCACAATCGTCAGTATTTAGATCACACTTCAATGTAAAGACAACATAAAATGTAAAAAATACATTTGAAAATTTAACATCTCATGGCGTATTTGTCCTTGTCTTATATAAATGACAAGCTTAAGGTAGCTCAGGAAAATACATTTAAGTCGACCTGTCTTTCCTTTCCACTTGTCCCTTTCAGTCCAATGATTGGCAGCAAAGTCAAAGTTGATATTACCTTAGCAGAAGAGCCACAACAGCCCACTAGACAGGAATTATCTTTATTGAATTAAACGAGGGGAAAATACGATTAGGCTCATACACAAATCTCCTTTGCCGATCCTTAAGCTGCCACTGATCCCCCACAGCCCCGCGCCCGTCACGTCGAGACTGACACTAAGGAAATCAAGCTCGGCGAAGATGCGGACGTTTCTCCGGCAGCTTCTCCAATCTGTCGCCCACAGGGGCTCACCCTGTCAGTTTGCTGCCGATAATGATCCAACCTGCAGCGGTAAAATAAGCACACGGATCACGTGCCATCACCCCCGGGTCCCGCTGCCGTGGCGCTCTCCGCTGACAGGGGTGACTGAGAGGAAGTCGTCGTTTGCCATAAACTTTCTTCTGCGACCAAGGCCTCCTTAACTCCCCCTCCCAAAGACGACACGATACTCCCAAAGCAACCCCATTCATTAGCACCTTTCAGCAGTGCACATAATGGACGTGTTGGGATGGCTGCTCGGTAACCTAAAAGTCACGACGTCTAATGAACCAGGGAAGAAGACCACCCCGCCACCTCGCACTTGTAAATAAAACGTACTACAACCTGACACCAGCCAACTTTTAATTGTGTTTTGGCTTCTCAACCCTTAAATATACGGCGCGCGCGTAACTCGGGCACACCACAATGTGCATGAAGGGACTCCTTAATTGATCCCAAGTTCGTACAACGATAACAAAAATTTACTTTCGGAGAGATGCATCGCCGTGTACGCCGCTAGTTCCCACAATATTTGGTCTATGAGGTTGTGATCTAGCTGGGTGGTGGCGCGGTGGAGTCGGGAGATGACAGACAGGTCCGGACCTCCTCATCCCTGACACCCCGGCTCACATGTTTGGCAGCGGGGTAAACAGTCGGACCGCTCACCGACAGACACACGGGTTTACCCACGTCAGCTTCTTCTACTTCTGCTATCTTCTTAAATAGATTTCAGCTGATGACACGGAATGTGGCTAACTTCCAGCTCCCTCTCCGTCTTTAGACAAGAGCACGTGTTTTGACATTGACGTAATGTGGAGAAGAGGAGTTAAGATGCCAAGACTTGATGACGTCAGTCTCACGAAGAACACAAAGTTGCAACGTCTTTGAACAAGTCACAACTTAAGCAAGGTCATGCGAGCCGACAACTCATCCAAAACTGGTCAGGAATGAAAATAATTATTCTGTGGCATTACTCACTATCATCCCGTGTCATCAGCACAGCCGCTCCAGACTATCCCAAGAATGGGGATTATTTTACCTCTCCAAAAACACTTGTGCGCGCCCTCTTAGAGGTCAGGGTATTGATTTGGCCCGGGGATTACACTGTAGACTACACAGCTGTGAACAGGGAGGAGATGTCGGCAGTATGTACAACACATGTATCATACTTCAGCTAACATCTCGCCCGCGGCTCCACCGAGCCCGCCTCTACACATAGCTTAAGTCCTTACAAAAACAAACTCAGCAAATGTCTTTCTTGTTGGAAACTTTTCTCCCGGAGCGTCAGCAAATGGAAATTTTCCACTGCGGTGGGTTTTCGTTGCGCCCGACGCTACAGCAGGTGAATTAGACTCTAGCTGCAGGGTTCGTCTGTAACTGGAATCACGAATGACTCTTCTGTACACTAAGGCAAGGTGGAATCTACTCTGGAAGATGTCAGCCCGATGCCCCTAATCCTGTCTAACTTCTGTTTGTTTGGCGATGGCTCCCATTATCATAGCTCGCTTATACTGGGTCCAAACTGACCAGGCCTTTCGACATCATACAAGAAGACAAATTGAGGAAACCGGACTTCAAAAATGAAATTGTCTCATTGTAGGCAATACTGTAGGCAATATATATCATATATATAGCCAACAGGTGCTACTTTCATATCATACAGCCGAAACAACATTGGTAAGTTGGACCTCCTGAAGCGTTGGAAACTGCTGTCAAACAAACAGAATGCTAGAGAACAGACACGAAACACAACCAAGTCATTCCAGTATCTACATAGCGTTTAGCCAGAGACTGTGCTTTTTGTGGAGGTGTATGTTTAGTATTGACACTGCGTTATCAATTTCAGTGTCATAAGGAAGCAGTGGCCGACCTTGCCTGTAACCATAGCGTAAGCAATGAATGTATTTACTGAGCGGGACCCTAACAGGCCCACAGGAACTTATACGTGGAATGATTCGGTAATAGCAAAGTCAACACTGTAATGCTCAGTTCCGATTCGTACGTTTTAAGTTGAGTGTACTTCAAAGCCTCGAGGCAACCCGAGGAAGCCCTATGATAGATAAACCAAACAGTTACCCTTTTAATGCGTGTAAAATTCAAACTTCACCAAGAAGTACAATTACGCCTCTTGCAATTGTGTTTTGACAACAACGCAGGTGGTCAGGAACTCAAAGACGACACTGGCACACCAAATATTGGCGGAAGTGTGTTTGCAGCAAAGGAGTAAAAAAATTTGACAAGGAAACAATTCTATAACAAGCTTGATCCTGTCTGAATTAGTTGCAAAGTGCCGTGGTTATCTACGAAGAGCGATTGTCATTTACATAAAACAAGAATTGACTCTCCCATGCCACGATGTAAAGAAGACTGCAACTGTTGAACGCCGATTCAGCACCAGGGACAGCACCAACCCAGTTCCTTAGCTTCCCTATAGCAAACAATTGCAAGCACGCACGTGTGGTTGCTTCCGTACGTTCATAGCTATTGGTCTCAGCAGTTGTACTTGTACTAGCTATGGATACAAATGTCTTTCCACCTGCGGCGCTGATACTGGTCTCAGTTGCAAGGGTAATTATGAGGGTTTGGTCACGGCGACTTCGGCTGGCGCAACCCACAGACAAGCGTGACCTTGTCACATCGCGTGATGCCGTCGGTTTACAATTTAATAACGCGTGTGAATAATTCACGCAGAGCTGTCTCTTTCTTTTAGGTCGTGGGGCGGCGAGCAAGCCTTTCCGGCGAGCTCGTTTCCAGTCATGATTGGCGATGAGATGGTGTGGCACCAGGAGTGCTCCGTGTGTACGACCACAAACGTCAAGATAAGAACAGAATAGCACTTATCATTTTCAAAGGATGCCTAATAAGAATTTCATATTCATTTTCCGTATTCTGTGAGGTGACTCCCATGGTAAGAACCCATTTCATACATATGCACGTTTCCATCGTCGGAAATATTGCCAAGCTCATCAGAAATCCAGCCGAAAATTTGCACTGCACGCCGTGATTGTGTATTATGACTGTGACACAGAAGAAGCCCCAAGGACATGTGCCGTTCTCGATAAGCTACGCGGCTTCTTGAATGTCTTGCACGCCTGATTAAGGTGTTATCGTTAATGACACACTTCGGGTCGGACTGTCGTCACCGCCAAACTTTAAAAACGTCGCATTGCCGACCTATTATGCCAGCCGAGGTCTTATCAGGGAGCCTGGCACTACGAACGGGGGTAAAAACCTCTTAGCACACACACCGAATGGACACGGTACGTTTTCCGCGATCCGGAAGGTCCAGGACCAACTGATATTGTGAGTGTCATTTCCACTTGGCAAAGCAGAGCTGGCAGCCGTGAATATCATCAATGAAAACGCGATTCGACATCTAATATGTATGGACCCACTGGGTCAAATTCACGGTCATGGTGTGCCACTTCATGTCTCGCCAAAACCGGCAACACAAAACACTAGGAACGTACAAAAGAGTGTTTAGTGTTGTTCATGGGCTATGGGGATTATAGACTATATTTACTGTTGTTGCTTTCCATGTAGTGGATAAGGCTACTAAACTGTTATGAAGAAAGAGACGCTCCGCTCGGCAGCACAGTACCGTCTGGCTGTCAGGGCAGTTTGTCTCTCTCACTGGCGTGACCCACATTAAACCTTCGGCTGAGATTCCTGGCCAAAATTGGCCGTGCCACTTACAACTGTCTGATGATTGCTGGCATTGCTTTCACCACATTTCCACCTTACCTTGATTGTTCCCTCGGCGATTCCCTCGCCCCTAATGCATTCAACATAATTGATGACAACCGTTGTTCGGTTCAGATTGTGTCACGAAAGCTTACATAAAAAGGATACTGCCAGTAAAGGTCACTCTTGCCTCTCTGAACGCATTGTGGAATCTTAATTTGTTCGCCCATTGTTTGCGCTCGCCTCGCTGGAATTGACGGTGATGGAAAATCGTGTCAATGATCATTTCATGCATTGTTGTAAGCGTCAACCGGAGGACTCGTTATCAACAGAGAAAACGCGATTGATGTCTTTGCATGCAGCCGTGCCATTTATTTCTTTTTCGATATAGCCGTCCTATCCATCCGTCCTGACTCGGACACAATCATCACTTCAACACGAGGACATACACTTGTTAGCTTGATGGTCCCTCCTCCTAACAACATCCTTCATCATTGTTATGGTGCCATCACATCAATTATCCTCTGTTCTATCTATCTTACACGCTAGTACAACCTATCTTTACTGTTGCCAGTTGTATATACCAAGCATTCAGCACTGATGGTATCTTTAAGAGGCTGCTAAGAGGGGGACGATTTTGTGACAAAGGATCTTAACTATGTAGTTATGGTAATGTGTACATGTGTGGAGTGTGCTATGTCTGTAACACAACTGCACAGGTGAAATCACAGCAGATGCTACAGTCATTTCTATTATGAATCACTGCATTTTCATTTCCAATCAAAGCAATATGGGTCAGGAAAGATATCACCCAATTCAGGCAAAACAAGTACATCTAATAGGAATCTGATACATTCAAACATAGGTTTTGATAAAGATTTACATCTAAAGCAGCCTTAGAACGAAATGAGTGGCAAGCTAATATATGGTTGGTCCATTCTTTTCTCAATGTTGAAATATTCTTCTCTTAGTTGAAAATTTCTATTGTTGGGATACAATATAGTAACCATAATTTATGTTATCACAGTCTTCATATGTTTACATTGCTCATTCTTAAAACTTGAATTGCTGTTACCTATTTTACATTGTAGAAACGGCTCCTTAGACCATTGCAAGTAGTAGGTGTGGCAGTTTACTGGCTCAAACTATAACCTGTCACCACAGATTTACAGTATTCTCAGGACTGCCCTGCAGTGTTATATGACTTGACTCTCACGTCCTGCCCCTCAGCAAGACTAGATTTCACCCCAGGCTGTACTTACCGCAGGATGTACCCATGATATATGGTACTCTCCCCTGTAATCGCTGTTACAAGTTTCCAAACACTGTCCAATTAGTACATACCTGCTTGGGCTACATGCAACTTTCTTGTAACAAATCACCATTACTGCTGGGCAATGGAGTCCCAGGGTGGGAATGAAGAGAGTTCCTGCTTCTATCATGCACCAAATGCTCGTTAGGAGCACAGGGGGCGCCCCAGCCAGGCCAGCTAATTGTGGCTGATGTATGGCCCAATTATCTTCAGGGTGCAGATCCACTTATTCTCATACACCTCAAGATCGTTAGGATCGTTAAACACTTGTAATGACAAGCCACCAATTGGCACACGCACAATTACAGCTCTGTTCAGATGAAACCTTTACAGCTTCTACATGAACCTCTATCTTGTCAGGATAATTGACCTGCTTGTTACTGCCGACTTATCCTGGCAAACTGTCCAGTTGACTTTGTTCTTACAGACTGGACTTGACAGCAGAGGGTCCTGCTGTGGGCGGGCATCTCTGTGTCATCATCAAGATGGCGGCGGGGTGGCGGCAGGGCAGACCAACATGGCCCAAATGTCAGTGACCTGCTGAGCATCAAGTCCACTGGTTAATAGTGGTTCTGACACTTCCCTGCACACAGAAGAACTGGCAGACATTAGAGGTCTCCACACACCACAGGATCTGCGATTATATTAGTAGGGCAAACTCTGACACACCATAAACCTGCTGACTTCTGTACTATGATTCTAGGACAAGCTTCATGGATGTTTGCTTTTTGATCCACCTACTCTTCGTGTGTAGTCAATACATACGTCTTTTTCAATATATCAAAGAAATGTAAACAGCTTTGAAAGATATGATATCAGTTACTGGATCTGTTCCAAGTAAAGTGCAGCCAAGGGAGCCAATTGTGCTGCTCCAACTCACTGGGCAATTTGTAGTGGTGTAATAACAAGCACAGTGGGCGGTGGAGAACAGCTTCTAATGACCAGTTGGATCTTTATGGCATCATTAAACCCAGAGAGTCGTCCGACACAAGCTGGGAGATTTATTTTGCTCATTTGCTGCCATTGATCCAAACAAATGTTGAGGGATTCGGAGGGTTGCTGCGATGTGCAGAACAGATTTACCCCGTTTTACTTCTACCCAGGAAGCACCTGTGGGGTTGTCTGTCAGGGGCAGGCAGGATGGATAGTCAGCTGTGTGGACTGGGCTGCAGGAGAGGTGGTGGCTGCTCCTGGAAAATATTAAAACTGTTGGAGAGGTAAATATGAAATACAAAAATGTACTGAAAAACAGTATTTATATCGATTTCTATGGGGGAAAGTGCAAAAGTAAGGAAGGAAGACATGCACAATTTATGCCGTAATTGTTTATTTTTAACTTTGTCATGCAACCATTAAGTTTGAATTGCATTTTACATTGTTTTACAAGAAAAGTACAAAAAGTCAAGCTACTCCTTTCAACTTTTGCAAGAAATGTGATTAGAAAAAGATTTGGCATCATACAGGCCTTTTCTTGCTTTTGGCATGTGACAACCATTTGGAGAAAATGCAGAATTTCTGAATACCAGAATGGTGCACCAAACTACATGAACATTAATGGTACCTATTCAAACCTTTTGTGTAACATATAAGAATTTTTGAAGTCATTGTAACCAAAAGGAAACTGTTCAGAGAGTGAAAGCATTTAACATCAAACATTTATACTTTAATCCTCTACCCATCTAAGCTGTCAAATGTGCAGAAACATACTGCCAGTCATGTGCAGAATGATGCGTCCAGGAGACTGTGGAAGCTAAAGCATACAACATTAATTCTGTTGACTAGCCTGAGCGCAGGCGGCTACCCCTGTAATGATAGCGTCACAAACCTTATGAACAGCGGCCATTAAAACAGCCCTACCAAATCAAATCAGCCTCTCCAACCGACTTAATGCCTTCCTACAGGAAATGGCAGAAAAGAAAGTGCTGTAAATGACACCATTGCCATGAGAAAATCAACTTAGCTGCTGATATGCTTACAAGTTCATTATGTGAGGAGACAGGAGCCCCGTAAAAAGATTAAAGCCTCCCATCCATCTCCTGATAAATGGAAAGAGCAAACCTGTTCAATGCTAATCATGTCAAGTATTGGGAAGATAAATAATAGCAGAACATATAGAATGTCTGATATGGGCATGTAATGAAATTTGCTGGTAATCATACACAGCTTGGAACATATCCACAGCTTGAATTATTCAGCGTTCATCAATGTCTACAATGTAAGAACAATAGAACAAATGTCGGGATGTCGCCGAGATGACATCAAGCTGATAATACGTGAGACGGGACCACAGTTCCAATGTCACATCATTAGATTACAGGGAGGGAAGTGATCACTGAAAAACCTGGGATCAAATCTAATCAGCTTTGTGCAGAGGTTCAGTCCATCCCAGCACCGCCCAACCTGGTTGGAACAACCACCACATAGCTGCTAATTCAATTAAGTGGAAGGGTGGGGTAGGCTGTGTATCCATGTAATAACGTCACTGTCTACAGTCTGTCATGGCTCCAGTCAAATAGACAGGAGGCATTTGGTTAATTGGAAAGGCAGGGAGGGAGGGCAGATGCCACGACACAACATCCATTTCTGCTGATGTCAACATGCCCCACTGTCACCCCACCATTTTTATTTCTGCCGTGTTATTCAGCCATATGTCATGTTATGGTGATGCCTTCTGACTGGGAACAGAAGCAGGCTGTCTGGCTAAACACATGAATAACAGAGGATACAGACTGACTCTGAGCTCAGACAGGTGGAAACGAATGACAGTGGGTAAAGAAGGTAATATGGGCAGATGGGATTGACCTGTCCTTGCAACCCAAGTGGGTGGTATAGGTGTGGCTGTTGAAATTATTGTCTATCGTAGACAAGTCCAACCCTGAATTAAAAACTTGTGCACTGAGTTTTTTTTTTCTTCAGATAAACAAGACGGAAATGTCTGAAATAGTGATTACAGGAATACAGTCAGTCAGGGACATAATGCAGGAAAGATGTTCTTGATTCCGTTAGAAATGAAAATCTTTTTTAAAAATTGTTATCAGATTTTAGCACCATATCAGTACCTGGCACAGTTTCCTAGTAATAGTCCCTGTAAATGTCCAGGAGATATTGTCCATCAATGTTGAAGAAATGACAAAGAATGATCTTGAACAGGATTAATGATGACAACACACCTTATACTCCAGACTGCCCAGTTTACTTGCCATCTACTAACTGCTCTATCTGTCACATTAACCCAAGCTTTCTATCTTACTCTAAGCACTATAGAATAGATCTTCTGAATCTTCACTATGGCCTGCATGTAATGGAGACATATTGGATCAGGTTTACCAGTTAGGGAAAGTAAATCAACTGTAAAATCCATCTCTGATGGGAAGCTATTGATCCAATTGTGCTGGTACAGTGCATGAATCAGGGGCATTGATCACCAACTTCCCCACAAAGTGCTCCCAGTAGATGCTGTGTTTGTGGGGGCACAAAGTGAGCATATTTACAATATTGCCTGCTTTTGATAGCAACTACGTGTGGATATTTTCATCCCGTTTGTAGATTTTGTGAAGTCCTACAATCATAGTTCCTTCAATGTCTTCGTTGTTTGAGTACAGCAAGAAACAATATGGACCCTGCATGCTGTCAGTGTCACACAGTATACTCACCAATCTGAAGCCTCAACAGGGAAGCTTTGGATGCACTGCAGTTCTACAAGAATGTGTAATCTACAGGAATCATGAAATGTTTACCAGAGTTAAGTATATGGGTGAATATAACAGACAGGAAGGCCTTGTTGAGAATGCAAGCTTTTTGTTTCAGATGGGAATCTTATGATACAAATTCTATGACATTTTGTCACATGACCTACAGTTGTAGATGCAACAAAACGACTATGGACGACTTGATATGTTGCAAATGAAAATGTCACCATTTATCTGAGCAAGGCCTGTAAGACTATGAGCTATTTTATTGTCTCTTCCGGAGACAATGGAGTCTGCCCATTCCCACATTGTAGAAATCCGATACCTTGTTGTCAAGGACAACACTAAACTGTATATGTAAGGTGAGGTCAGCCCTGGGTTAGTTGCCCATTCCTCCATCCGTCTTAATCTGCCAAATGGGTATCAACACAGAGGTGCTAAGACACTAAGTCCCTCCAACAATACAGTGTAAAAACACCTCCAATCTGTTGACCTGGCAGACAAAAGGCAGGTACCCAGTAAGCCCTACTTAGCCTTGTAAGCCCCTACAAAATCTACTGTCAACATGTTTACTAACAGTTTTAGTGCTCTTTTCCACAGTGGAAATCCTGAGCACTGGGCTTAGGCTGTTTGACATCTCTGGATAAACTTCCTCCTGTGGTTTCTACCTGAACTTTTAACCTCATCATTTCCCGAGTCTTTGTTAGCAAAGCCACAAATGCCATCACGATGACCTTTACACTGAAAAAAAGCTCAGCAGGCTTTACTCATTGAAGAAGTAATGACTTCGCAACACAACATTCAAAATCGCAGCTGCAGCAGCTTTTTAAAACCTCTTGATTTCCTACTGGAAATGGTAATGTCAATGCAAAATCTCTGAAAATAATACCATGAATGTAACGTTCAGTAACACCAACTCTGATTTGCCTTGCTATGAGGAATAACACTATAATGAATTTTACAATTTGAAGAAAGCTCCTTTGTTACACAGATGAAAGCTCCTTGATAGAACACATTGTAAAATAGCATTTTCTTCAGAGCAAGGCATCTTCCATACTTGTAAACATCAATCCATTGAAACTGTTACTCCTGTCAAACATTCTCCTTAAATCTCCCCACCCCCTGTTGAGTGATCCTACCTGGCCACCCTACCTGTGTTTGTTAAGTGTGTCGGAAGCGGCTCAGCCACACCCTAAGCCCTACAGGAGCCAAGAACTGTTGACCCGCCCACTGGCCCCCATCAGACCCTGACAAACCCAACACTGATAATTGGATTACAGACCCTACAGTTGTCTGGGGAGGGGTTACAGATGTCTACCCAGCTTCCTGGGGTACCAGGACTTTTATGGGCTCAATCTAGGGACATTGCCAATAAAGAAATGGTCATCTGGTCATTTTACCTGAAATAGATGGTGATGATCAAAAAAAGCTGCTACTACCCTGCAAAACAGACACTGACCACTGTCAGTCCAGCAACTGTGTTGGCAGGTTGTCACTGGATGGTTGAATTGACCAAATAAGGGATTAGGCAGACAGGTGGGCTTTCCATAGAGTTGAATCCATGCCAATGAAACAACTCTATAGACATTACAACTAGGCACACTGCCCACCAAAGGGGAGGAGATTGTTTTTCAATAGTAGACTATGACACTGCATTTACTTATGAGGATTAGAATTGGTTCCTTGTCAGATGCTATACAAATTACTTGGTATGCTACCTTGATATAATCTACCACCAAAAGTAAATCCTCCTAGCTTTAACTACACTCCCAGTTGTGACAAGTCATTAGTGTTACTGTTGCTGAACTTGTATCCATCTCTGATATCTGCGGGTACTTTGCTTCATCAACTTATTATCCCCCAGAGGCAGTACCCAACCAAGTCAAAACTGGATTAGGATCAGCACACAAAACCGCCAGTCTGAATACAGCCATTTGTTCTTTAATAACTCTGCAAGTGTAGCCATAACTCACGGATGTCCATTTGAACGTTTGATCAATTTTGCATGAGCAGGGGACATAAAGCTCTCCACTGTGTTGTCGCTATGTTCTTTGTTGTTGTGCTAATTGATATGGCTGTACCATTTGCATGTCCTCATGCATTACGCACAGTCGCTGCACAATAGCAAAAGTCCATGAATAGCCCATGAACTTACCTGGCCCAGTCCATTGTCATGGCGCACTAGAATCCCTCCTGACCCTTTCCTACATCAATTTGCACACCTTTTATCATAGTCTCAGATGACTTTCTTTCCGAGCATATCTGCCATATGCACTGTGCATGTATGTCAACTCAAACACTTCTACAAGTCTTAAGGTGACTTTAAGTGCAAAAGATTCAATACTCAGGCACAGAGATATGTATACATATTTTTTGCCTCTTTGACACAACTGCTGGCTTCAAACTTTGTAAAGCTGGGTTTGCACATTTGACTTACAAAACTCACCTATCACATCCAAAAGAACAAGAGTTAAAGATCATATACCTCCATGAGACAAAAAGAGCTTTATAAATGTCTTATTTTGTATTCTCTCATTGATTATGCAAAGTTTGAAATTAGTATATTGTACTTTATTTGTTTTGTTTTTTTTCTATAACAAAATTACATATATTATATTATGTGTGTTAAGTCCTATTCTTTGGCAAAATTCCATCTTTTATTTCATTAATAATTACACAAATGGATTCAACATTTATATAATCTATGCATTTGTGTATTAATTATTGGGCCATCATTTGCATAGTTATATCTGTCAAATTCCCACCTATTATGAATTACACTCATGTATTGAAGGCCTAGCATGGAAAACGCTTGAATACTAGCATTTCCTCATAAAGAGATTTTATTTCTGTCAGTGTTTGGGAAACTATCCTTGTCTTTGGCATGTCTTTGGCATGACATGTTCCAGATATTTGAAAGGCCAAACTACCCATTTGCAGACCTCTTATTAATAGAGGGTTTACTTTTGCTGTAACATCTACAAGAAACTACAGGTGTTCTCTGGTATACAGGTGTGCCTGAGTACGCTTCTTTAACCTGTCCATAATTTAAGACTCCATGTCCTGTTTGTCACTTTGTATGCAAGGATGACAGAGTGGTCACCAGGGGGCCCTAAGTGCCTTTTTTATGACATGACACTGTCTTCAGCTCCATTGACTTCTCTACCACCTTAGGGACAGTCTGAACCTTGTGCTAGCCTTTGCTTATTCTGATAACCAATGAAAATCTGTGTGAACAAGCTAACCAGAAACAGAAATGGAAGACATCTTTGTACTTGAGAAAATATCATTAAAGATTATGGAGATCATACAGATGGATTGAAGAATAGACTAATTCAGTTGTTTTCTTTCACATGTAGTAAACTGTGTTTCGTTGTTTGACGGTGGTCAAATGGGGTCCATAAAATGCTGCATTAACAGATTACTTCCGGAAGCTTCAAAGCTTCAATCCAACAGAAACTTTTGAGGAAGGGAAAATGACAGTCTCAGAGAAAGTCCCCAAGGATGCTGTGCAGGAATGACATACTATATCTTGCACTTTCCAGATCTGATTAAGTCCAAGTCTGGATTAAACAACATGTGTATATATGAAATGTTCCTTGTGTATTTTTGCAACCATGAAAGATTAATGATGACATTAAAAGTTTTTATAGCAATGGGCAAATATCCATCTAATGTCCCATGAGCATTCCTGGCATATTTTCCTGCACTAATGCGACTATAGTGACCAGATAAATGGGCAGATAAATATTTCAGGACTCCATACAAAGGGCTGGGGTACGACAGTGAGAAAGACAGTTGTCACACATGAAGATCCTCAGATATCTGTCAGGAGACTGATGCCAGGTGTAATGGGGTGGGAAGACATGAAAGATATCAGTGAATAAGGTCTGTGCATCATGATAAAATGTAATCTCCAAGCAGATTCCTCCAGTGGCATTATAACAGTAACATAAGCTGGTGACCGCGGTGGCGAATTATCCTCCTTTGCCGGCCAATTCCTTCCCCAGCTTATGTTACTGTTTTAATGCCACCGGAGGAATCTGCTTGGAGATTAGATAAAATGTTGTTAGAATTCAGATTACAGACTTAAGTTCTATTCAGCAGTCTGATGACATATATTCTCTGAAAAATCTGAAAGAGACATTTGCAAGCTAAATGATTCATTTGTAATAGCCTCTCCAAGGCATAATGGTTTCATCAAAGGAATGTTTTAACCACTCCAACTTTATAGACAGACTGGCACTTCACATGAATTCATTGTGCACCTGCTACACTGGATATCTTCAAATAGACCATGGAGATGAAAACTTTGTAGACAGACAAACTCTGTTTTCATAAAACTTTGAAAACATCCTGTAGGAACATACGAGAGATACTCCACACACAGCAGAATAACAAAGGGAACAGCACGCGATACACGATGAGGTGGTGGTCGGATCAGAACTCCCAACACGTCAGTGGGGCGAATGTTCAATCTCAAAGTAATGTCCAGGCTTGAAGGATGAACCCAGCCCCTCTCATGGGTGATGATCAGGTAAAGTGAAGTGTTCAATCAATGTCAGAGGTCTTGCCATGTCAAAGATAGGGACCCCTGTGGGGAGGAGATGCAGGAGATTATAAACTGTGGAAGAGTTCATACCCCATTAAAATCTAAGGTGGCTACTGCTGCAGAGTTAGCTTTATTATCCTTCACCATGTCTTAAACATTGTGTCGGGGAGGTGACATGCGATGGGACACCTGTGGAAAAAAGTTATGATGTAGAATTAACCGCTGACCGAAGAGCAGAGGGGCATGAGATAAAGCTCACAGAGGGATTGTGCAGGTCAGCAGGAGGAAGCAACAGGCTGGACCCTGAGGAGGAAGGGTGGAGGTGGGAGAGATCCACTCACAGGTTAGGAGAAGGTGCAGCACTCCATCAATGTCAGGGGGGGAAGGCCTGCAAAGAAGCACATACCCGGTGGGCATGGGAAATTGTGCATGGCAACAGCGCAGGGTGGAAGAAATACAACCTAAAGACACTGTGCCCTCCTCCAACCCTTGTAGGCAACGAGCTTCAAATATTGAATAAAAGCCCAGGCTGCAATAGAGCAAGCTAGCTGTTGATTGCCCGTGGGACAAAGGAAATGGTGTGTGGAAGTCACAAGGTGAGAAGGAAATACAATCGTGATCACTAGATCACAAGGACACAGCACCCACCTCCAGGCTTTGAGGAACAGCTAACTTAATAATAAAGCATGATATAAAACTTGCATGCAAACTTTAGATTGAAATGATTGCCCCACGGACACACCAAACAGTATTCTGTGAACGCATTAGGGAGGAGCCTGCGAAGGGTGGAGGGAAAATGCTGAATTGCTTCGCCTTCTGACAGAGAAGACCTTGCTGATGAAACAACAATGTAGCAATCGTAAGCATATTGAGCTGTGTTAGGATCTGCTGGTACTTGCCTGTAAACAGGAAAAATTACCATGAATCCCTATTCGAGCACAAAGCGGCCATATATTTGGTGCAGTATGAATCATTGGTCAGCTTGGATGTTGCTTGATTAAAATCCCGCTGCTATGTCCTTTGCCCCCAGCTGTTTATTTACGATCCCATCCCGTACTTTGATGTAGGTTATCCCTGTACTCCAGACGACAACAGATAATACGGGAGAACATTTGGCTTATCTTGGAACCCATGTCCCCAGCTTCCCCTGATCTGAGGAGCCCACATCAATTTTTTGTCCAACATGTGAAAGGTTAATAATCTCCCGTTGTCCAGCCATGTCCGTATGACCACGGCTGCATGTAGATATCACCCGGCCTTTGTAATCAGCAAATATCTAGACTTGCAGCCCAATGTAATTTTGGCAATCAATTTCCTTTGTGGCCTGTGGACAAAAGGTGGTCACACCTTCCATATCAGACTAGGAACAGGGCAAATGTCCATCGACTTTTCCATTTACGGCCAGGAAATTATGCCTGGATCCAACTTTTAATCCAAAGGCAATCGGTGGCGAATGTGTATCCCCCGATTGTAACAGTGTTGATAGGTTATCTGCTTAATTTTTCACTGTCACCATCAGGGCATCGGCGCTATCTGACCACCAGCACCTTTGGTTGGGGCAAACATTATCACTGCAATCAATAACCTCTGCTCACAAGCGGAACGTCAGCTCAGGCAATCTTATGAAAAAAGCTACTAAAACATGCATTACGTCTGGGAAACCTGCTGGAAAATTAGCTCATTTTGTTCCCAATGATTGCTTGGCTGGAAGAATGCTGACAATTGATTTTTCTCACCCTAATTTCCTAAAGTATCCAGTTTTTGTACATTTTCCAGGCATGCAAATGCAGATGTAATCATTAAAGTTAAAAAAAGGTTACAACATAAATAGATGGAATTAAAAAGGGTAAGCTTATCCTTAGATGATGATGTTTCCCATATACCAATTACAATTTGTTACTGCACTGGATATTGGAGGGAAGGACGTTGTCAATTTGTAATTAATGATGTTAAAACAAAGTCTGAGTGGTAAATTGTGAGGTGGCCCTCTGCCAATCACTACTCATTTACTACAAAGTTACTATCCTGAATGAAAATGAACAAAACTTCACTTTATGTGGGTCATGAAAATGCAGACAAAGAGGAAGTCTGAGAAATTGAGGGCAAGATGGCGGGATGATTGAACTTTCTGTCATGCCCTTAACTGATGAAACTTTTAGATGGCCCCCTTTCCTCGGACAGTGACAAATGAAGACATATCTGTTTCCACACATAATAGTCGGACACATGTTTGCCCTACCATACTAATTGCCAGCAAGCCAATCCTTTGTTCAGTAAAAGTTTCATTAGGTTAAAAGGGCTGTACGGCAGGGCTACTGTGGGTATGTAAAATGCATGGTAATTCTGCTGTAGGCCTCTCCACTACTAACCCCTTGTCATGTCCACATCTGTCACAGGACTGCAGCTATATTGAACATCAGAAGGAAACATTACAAACAACTACACATCATATCCCCTCTTAATTATTAAATCTGTGCTTATAAAAATACGCGGAGCGGACAGTACCAAGATATTAGAGAGCTCTGTTAGACAAGCCTGTATTAACCTTTGCAAATGGATTGGCAATGAATAAACCAGAAGTCATCTATCTGACAATAAATAGTTTAACGGGTTAAATCAATGTTTCGTACAGAAAATGGATCAGAGGACCTTGGCTTGGCTACTGCTCGGATCCGCCATAATGCCGGTCAGGTAGGCTAACTTAGGGCTACATGAAGATTTGATACAGAGCAAATAACAACTGGTTATCTTGGAAAATGTACCTGTCATTATAAGGCCACCATCATTATACATTTTGTTAAAGAATGAGCCTTCAAGTTTTCCCAACTTGTGACTTTGTTCACTGAAACAGATCACCAACTCTTCATCTAATACAATGCAAATAATACTGTCCATCCGTTGCATACTTTCATTTCTTTTTAACGTCATGTGACCCTTGTTGAGCTATTACAACTAAGTATCCTGCTTAGCTTAGAGTCAAAGCAATTACCACAAGGAGGCAGGGTAAGTTCAGGTCCCTTATTGTCAGCACTCTGACCCAAATCTGTTACATTTTGGGGTAGAAAAGTCAATCCAAGAAGCCCCTGGAGTAATCGTAAAACCAGTCAACCTCAGATGACAAATGGCCTTGTGGCTACAGTAATTTGTTAGAGTAACCAGATATTTATTTTCAGGCTCATTACTTGTGTAATCCGGTATTCATTCCCGATAACACCCTGTATTCTCACTCAATAAATTCTGATGAAATGTCAAAGAATCTATTAATTTCTAATATTGGCTGGAAGTGGAGCCGGGCTGGATTGGCAGATTATTCATTATAACTTGCCATGCGAGACGGTTTCATAAACATTCATTGCTCGTTCTTGCAGAGAAGTGTCATTTATTTTTATAATGCCATATGCTGTTATGCCTTTACACAGCAATGATTAAATGCTGGCGGAGCAATAAGAGGTTTCATTCCACTTTATTTGCAAATGGATTAGAGGAAAGACACATATTTTACAATGGTCCATTGACAAGTTTATCATCTAGTTTTTATTAAGTGCATTACTCTTCTTTATGTCTGGCATGATGATCTAGAGGATGTCACTAGGGGAGCCTCTCTACATGATAAAACAATATCAGTGGCTGTAGCAGGGCTGTTTGTCTAGCATAGTGTCCATTCAGGAAGCCAACAGCACATTTACACTGTGTTGTAGTACTGAAGCTCTCAGGTAATGAATATGTTAGTTGGATTTGGCTTCCAGATTGGTGACAAGTGTAAAAATCTAATCATCTTTTTTTTTTTCATTTTAAAGAGGAAAATGGTATTAGATGGATCTAATTGAATTTTTTCCATTTATATTGACTTTGAATGTTTTCTTACTTTCGTCTTCCTAGCTTATAACTAGACAGGACAAATCTATGATCAATTGTAGCAGCTTTGCAAAGTGAAGCTCCCACAACGGCAAGCCTCCACTCCAGAGTTCACACTGATCTTATTTCTTAAGATGATAACATGACGATGTGCTATAGTCTGAACAAAGTAACTTTGTACACTCTTGGACTGGGGTGTTGTTTTTTGTGTTTGTTTGCCTTGTGTTTTCTGTAGTTATTTGCATATTGTAGAGTGACAGGATGTGAGGCAGAGGATGGTGCAACTGGAGACATGCAGGATAAGAAGATTGGCTTGGCCCAAGTTCAAAGCTAGCTTCATAGGCTAGCAGGAAAATGCATTAGACAGAATCAAGGAGAAATTCACAATAATGAACAGAAATTGAAATTCACTACAACTATAAAATCCCTGATTTCTTGTCCAGTCCTCATTTGAATAAATAAGAATTTCGACTGTTAATACATGACCTCAACTGCCCTCCGTTAGAAGATAAGCTTGTAATAAAACAACAGAGAAAGCTGTAAGTTAAACTGACTTCTTCTTTGCTATAAGTGTGTAATGACCAAACAAGGTATGACATATCTTCTTCCCCCTTCAAACACAATACAGCAGTTGATCAGTTTCCCTTCACATTTAGAATAAGTGTTCCAGGGAGACTGTTCCACGGGCTGACAGAAGTTGATGACTTCTGACAAATGTGCCACAGACATAGGTTTTATGATTAACCCTCGCTGTTACACCCGGGGAACAAATTGCAACTGAGGCCTGATTAGTGTCGACAATGTAGAAGGCAAACCTTGGATCTGCCTGCAGTCCCTGCGGCAGATGTCGCACTTCATGCCGCAGCTTGCTGCACCTGATTACCTGATGGTTTAATGACTAAGTGGAAAAAATTCCCAACTTTGTCAAACTCCTACTTTACACGAGCGCGACAAGATTGAAGGTCCCAGGAATTCCTCTGATAAGAATGCTCTCACCAGCCGCTTGATGTAATGACACGATGTGAAATATTCAACAGCAATTTGAAGGGGACTTAAAAATTCTTTATCTCCCTCCACAAGAGAGCAGCACTGGCAGTAATAACACCACTGTAACATCTAATATGACTTTGCATGTTTATCTTATCATTTGCAGAGTGGGTGTTGAGAAATTGAAGCTGAAAGGCTTGATAAAGGGGATGAAACAGTAATAAAAGTGCTTAATGTTACGGTTGGCAAAGTGTATTCAGAGCTAATGGCAGATCGGATCACAGGTGCTTGCTTTGCTATTCTTTGGGCTTCGTTCTAAATTAAGCATGAACATGGGAATTTGGAGGGTATTTGTGTTATGCTTGGTGAATACTGGCAACATTTATCACCAGTTTATGCTGTCTGTGCTTGCCTAACCTGACAAGATGATACAAAGAGTGAGATTAATTTTCATTCTGACAAATTATTGGCACGATAGTACATCTTTTATTTGTTTCAATAACTTGAATATTTGGCAATTTCTACATACACTTTCTCTTCAATGTACCAACAATATTTTCTGACTGTGGATAGACAATGTTTTATTACAAACTTTAGGATACAATGAAATATGATTTGTGCAGTAAAGGGGTTGATATCTTCAATATTTGAAACAACATTTCTGTCATTATCATATGCCATAAGAACATTTTCTGTAATCCCAATCATCTACAAGACACAACACTGAAAATATGACAACACCAGATTTATGAAAAGCATTGGACATTTCAGGTGAGGTAAGTTCCTCTTGCAGTGCAACACACAATACCAAGATTGTATGACTCTTTTGTAAACATCTCAAGTTCCAAGTTTGAATGAAGCTGTCTTTACCCACTTTAAGGGTATCACTTGCCAACCAAATCACAATGCAGCATAGCTATTGTGTATGGAGAACGGACCCTTTGACTGCCTGCCTGACCCCTTCTCTCCAGGGCTGCATGTAGGCATGGCATGTGTACATCATCATCAAGTCATGCCACATTCTGATGATTGCAATTGTACATGCCGTACCTTGTTCGCAGCAAGCCCCGCAGATGTTATACAACAGAGGGGCAGGGCAAACAGTTGTAATTTGCGGCAATATTGCCTGGCCTTTGAACCATGAAGTGCTCTGAGTCCAGCTGAAATGGTAATTATGGTGAAATCCTGTCCACAGTTGGGCAATATTGCTTGTAAGGTGAATAACCAGGAATGCACTGCCACAATCCAGAAAAGAAACTACTCTAGAAAAAAATATGAAAAAAAACATGAAACTTTTTTTCCACATTGACTTGAATGCCTTGCTCCACTGTTTATCATGTTTTCAATTTTTGCTATCCATATGACATAGCAATTATTCAAAAGCAGCTAAATGCAACATTAAGTGATCAATTGTCCAAACAAAATCAACTGCAAGGCATCCTTATTGTTTGTATCCCCTCTCCTCATGGCAGGAAGATACTTTAATCTAAGGAAATGCAAAATGTATTTCTTATTTTTGCAATGCCAATACTGCTGAGAGCAGCATTCATAGTTTCTGGGTAAAAGCAAGGAGGTTGAAAGAGGGAGCATAAATTTCTTACTTCTTGACTGGAAAGTCTTCATTTTCATCTGTCTGCCCAGATCGCCACCTCACGAATGAAAAACAAGCAGGATGGCCTTGAAGTTTCTAGATATGAAGTAAGTATATGAAAGAGCCTTTCTAAGGTAAAACAGTCAGTAAGCCATACAGTTATTGCACAATGCCCTTGTTATATGACAACCCATCTCTCCCTCCCTGCATGCTCCCAACCCATCTTCAGTATGCTGTGGCACCTGGTCAGGGCCGGCCCCATTCACACATCATCTGGGAGTGTTAGGGTTACAGATGGCATCGCTGGGGCAGACCTCCCATCCAATTATGACCTTATGATTACGATATGATGGTCATCTGCTGAAGTAATATCTGAACTGCCATATGATCATGAAAAAGTAATCTCCTGCAGAATAGGAACCTTACATCATTTTTGACACCTCAATGTGTCCTGTCAGAAAGAGTACAGGTAAAAATGGTGCAGGGCAATTCACGGGATATTTCTCCATTTTGCAAGTGCAGAACAGACATCAATCCCAGTTGTATTGTCAAGTAGCTGCATATTTCCATGTGACGCCAAATATATTTTATGACAGTAATGTTTCTTAAGTACCAATAGCCACTCAAACGGATCCATTTGTCTAAATAGACAATATATTTTCATAAAATTGTCTGATGGAAGTGCTTTTAATGTTAATCATTTTTTTAATGGCCCAAAGAAAACTGCCTAGATGGTAAGTCGCTTCTAGTCTGGATGTTATCTTTGCTTCTAATTTGTATTTCAAAGTTGCAAAATTGCAAAGTTATGTTCTCTATACTTTTATTTTAAAGCACCCAGTCTCTGCTAGCCATATAAAGCTGAAGGGTCAACCTGCAAGTGCTGTTTGTAAGAAAACTCTACCAATATGAGAGTCCAAAGAAGTTTGTGGTTGTTCATGTGTGAGATAGGCATTTCCTGCTCTTAAATCTGATGTCAAATTCAACATTACCTGCAGTTTACTTGCAATGTACCATAAAAGGGAAATATATGGATGTTTTCAATGAATTGACAGTGTTCTCCTGAATGCAATGAAGCAAGTAATTACCCCACAGAAACCCCATCCACAAAATTAAAACAATAACAGAATTAACAAGTGGGGCAATACATATTGAGCCGGTGCTATTCAATCGATCGGCACAATTCCGTATGTGGTCTGGACAATTTCAGGGGTAACACTGAGTGCTGTATAACTCTTTTCATTTCCAAGGTTCATTTTGTAAAGCACACTGCTTACAACAAAATCAATAAATCAATTCCGCATTAATCTTTTATGGCAGCACCCATGTCGAGTGATATGACTGGCGTTTATTGCAGCTGAAAACGGGGGCTGGTTGAGGGCCTCTTGGCTGGCTGTCAATCAAAGGGTATGAACCACAAATTATTGGTTGTTCAGGTCATGCCTGGCTGCTTATATCAAAAATGGTACATTTTGGACCTTTTGTGGAAAAAATCACTGGTTAAAATAGGAAGTGAACATTTGGAAACCTGGTGGATTGTGCTTGCTCATCTTCCTGAGTTCACACTATTCTTCATTTGTTCTTTGCTTCTAATTGTTCCATCAGTTGACAGGAAAGATTAAATGTGATATATCTGTTCAATACAATGTATATGATATCACTGTCTTAAGTTGTATCCTGCATGAACGTCTCATTAAGTCACCGCCTACATGTACAAAAAATGTATTATAAACTGGCCCACATTCCCAAGAACTTAGAATAAAAAAAGACAAAGCTTGAAATATAATAGAAGTTACATCTTCTGTAGAACATCTTTCTACGTTCAGGGAACTTTTTATGACAAAAACAAACACATAGAACCTTTAGTATATATTATACCTATGGACACACTTACTTATAGCAAATGAATATCCTTCTGGCCCAGTCATAATAAAACTGTTCTCTGCCAATTGATGACTCAATACTGTTAATTTAATGGGCATATTTTGTCGATACAGTTGTGACAGATAGTAAACAGTAGAACAGTTTATGTATTAGGGTTTTATGGGCTATGTTAATATCCACAGTACACTTCATTAAGGAAATGAGGATGGTTATTGTCTTTGCGGATACTTGTAATAGGATAACTCATATATGCAGAGGTGCTTTGATGTCCACATGGTGACCATCAATTCGTTTTTCAACTGGCCCAAACTTATATATTACTGTTACTGACGATGGAAACTGGTAATGGAAACTGACAATATGAATACAGATACATCTATTTTGTTCTGATATTAGTAACACAAACTATACTACTTTTGCAACCAAAAGCTTTTAATAGATCAGAGAGAATTTAAAAAAAAAACAATGTTAGTGTTAAACATTCTTAACATTGCTATAATTGATATAACTTTATATTTTTACTATGTGTTATGCAAGTGAGTAATAGGCAACAGTTCAAAATCTTGGCACTACTTATCATTCCAAGAGGAAGCTACATGTGAGCATCTCCCTGTGCTGGTCTCCAAAGGCTGTGGAAAAATCTGCTGAAGCACCAAAGCTGAAAGATCAAAGGGCCTGGTGTCCAGCACTGCAAATTGGTGTCGGTTATGCTATGTCCGTGCAAGTACTAGATAACTGTGAACAAGGGTAGACTGGAGGACTTATAAAGGTCATAGGAGAGGGGAGGAATTGGATGGATGGATGAATGGATGGAAGAATGGATGGATGGTTGGATGTGTGTGTGCATGTGTGTGTGAGAGAGAGAGAGTGTGTGTGTGTGTATGCGGCATGTGTGTGTATGTGTGTGCATGCATGGATGGATATGAATGGATGGTGCTGCAAGCTGTCATCATTCATAAGATTGTTCTCGCAAGTACAATTGAATAGGGAATGATGATAGAGATAGAATAATCTAAGTTGGTCACAAAAGACAGTGTGATGACAGATGAATTTGTTCTAAGATATTGATCCAAAATGCGGTATGCTGGAGATGCTGTATGCTCTGATGTGAAGTTAGGCAATTCTTGAGTTCTGTTAGAGACTGAGAAATGGCTATTTGTAGCAAACAACAAGTAGAAATACTTTTTGTGTGATTTACAAATGAGATATACTTCACTAAGATATGTGTCATATCTTAGTGAAGTGAGAAAGGACCATCCGCCTTGGGACAGGCAACGTCCAGGGAAGCACACTTTGCAGCATGTTAGGCAGAATAGAAAATCATGATATCTTTTTTTATTTGATAGAATATCATTGGAATTTCAATGATGGAATATTTCTCACTTTAGAATATCTGTTGTTACGAGGAATTAAAATTGTTAATGGCATGGTGTGACTAACATTGAATTGACAAAAACAGACGTTTGGAAGCACCATAAATATCTATCAATTCTTATTTGAGTTGCAAATCTCTTTTGTTGGGTCTTGTGAAAAAAGTTCATTATGTATGACTCCAAAAATTGGCACCATCACTCCAAGTGTTCCCTTAATTTTGATTGGCAATATATTTATAGTTATCAAAAATAGTTCCACCTTTCCTAGGACGTTTGAAGAACAATACTTCCTGCACACCCAATCATGTATCTGAAATATGAATTACTATGTTTCTTTGGAGGGTTGTTCATTACACAAATTTTCTATCCAAATAGAAAATGAGATTCTACGAGCCATACGCTCCTTGCCAGTTCCAGAGCTCTAATTAGGAAGTGTTCTTTAATTAAGTAGGCCAAATGAATGTGGGATTACCCCAGCTGGTTAAACTTGACCTGCCCAGCTGCTCTCCTGTGATCCCTATGGGCTGGCTGACTCCCAGAGGTTTTTATTAATGATGTCATACATATGCTGTATGATCAGTTGGTCAGCCTGTGTGCCTGAAATATCTGATGTCTTTTTTTTACAGGAGAACCAAATATATCCAAAACCCATGTTACAGGTGCAGCGCTTCTAATCCATACAGGATTATGGTAAAAGCTCAAAGAATTTTCCACTTGGAAATGCCTTACTGAACTATTAGGATTGGAAAAGCTATTACACAGTGTATACTTCAAATCTATGCTTCAGGGTTAATTGCGAGATTTCTAAATAAACACTATTCAAATAGACACTATTGATATTCAGTTGGAAAAGGAATAAAATATATAGTCAGTTCTAGTGTTTGGCATGAGCAGAAAATAAAAGAATGTACCAAGTTTCTGAAAAATTTCAAGAGACATATAATGGTCTGGCCTGCAAAGCAGTTTTGCAGTACAGCAGCAGAGTGCAGCATAATGAGGTGGGATGAACTTCCACTATAGGTGATAATGTGGGGGGCCGTCTTCGCACCTAGGTGATAATGAGCCAATATTTTAGCATTTATTGTCCAGAGATAAAAGGGTTGTTAGAAACAGTAAGGCACAGCTATAAATTATAATAGAACTGTGCTTTCATATGTAATGAAAGCAGCCATGAAAGCAAGTGGACACTTGATTATAGAATGCAAACAGTATCAATAGATGACCGAACTAGTAATCTTGTGACTGCATCAACTAGACAGACTGAATGCCAGGGTTGAAGCCTTACAGTGTAAAAATTGTCTTTATATTTGTAAGTGGACAAGGGTGGAGGTACCAGGATGAAGATTGTCTCCTCCCAACAGTGTAACACACCACATCCTCACCTCCCGAATGTAGAACCCAGCTACAAAAGGGGAAGCGGAGAGCTTTCATTAACGCTGATCAGTTGTTTTGTGAAAATGCATAGATTGGATCTCCTCGGTGGGGCGCTGATTTCCTCTGAGTGTTCCAACTGCCACGGCACAAATCACCATATGAATGAGAGCCTGCCAGTTGCACTGCCCTGATACATAGCTTGACATTTGTCTCTTAATTTGTATGGTTCCATGTAAATACCTTGCTATTATTTGTACCGCGATAATAATGATGGAATAAATCCATTCCATTTAGACTGAAAAACGCTATCTCTTGGTGCCCGACGTGTTCCCAGACTTGTCAAGGAGTATCTCAAAATTTCATTGATTAATAGGTGATGGCAGGTTCTGCTTTACTCTGGAGGAAACTCATACAGAAATGGAATATGTAACGTTAGATGGAGTCACTGTCAAACATAGCCTTTGTGACTTCAACTTTTTCCATCAGACCTTTTAAGTTCATTATTTATCTATTTGTCTTAAACATGATTGTCTACTTTTCAGCCCCCACAAAAGTTTAAAGGTGTTCAAATTCCAGAAGGATTTTGAAAGTTTGAAAGAGTCAAGTTTTTCATTTCCCATGTCTAGAGTTACAGGAGAGAATTTTAATAAGTTTGTTTTCTTTGATGTGTCCTTCAGCATCTTTTGAAACAAAGGCAGAAATGGGATTAGGGAGGCTTTGTTGATTACAAGGTACAAGGAAGGCATCTGTCAGTCCTGTGATCTCTCATTCTGTGATCAAAGAGTCCTTAATTTTACCCCCAATAAATGATTGGCATATGCATGTTAAGCATGTTGGAAATTTAGCATGGTTGCACACGCCCAACAATACCTGTAATTCCTGCCGGAAGTAAAAGAAGGGTTTGCAAAGATGCCCTAATTATGATCCTAAAGATTACCGATCAAAGTGTCTCTCACTCTGTCGGAAGGAAACAGGTCATCTTAGCGTTTATAGCATGTCGAAGGATAAAGGAAAAAAACTTCCAGCGACGGATAATTACAGGGTACCAGGAGAATGGGGAGCTCACTTGTCATCCTGTTATCCATGCAGTATGATCAAAGGCCCAGCTCTTGGACACTTGCTGTAAGATGTTGTCCGGAATCAATTGCCTTAGGAATGTTTGACTTCTCCAAGACAATGGATGGACAAGTCCTGGCAACAATTAATTAGCCGGTACAGGGAATATGCTGGAGGCTTTGCGTCATCTCATCATCCCTCTCCAGTGTGATCAAAGCTTCCCCCTGCCTGCCCATTTCCATAACACACAGGTCCTAGCAGGAATTAATTGGAAGTCTTACCACAGGAGAGCTGGAAGGGGAATTGATGCACACACAGCTAGATTATTAACATACACCCTGCCAGGGATTTGGCGCTCCTGTAGAGAGATTAGGAGAATAACACAAGACACAGATAAGCTGTCACGTAACAAAGATTTGTGTTTAGCTGGTGGAAGAAACTTGTGAATTCCGTAGTATCACTTTGATAATGTTCACAGGATTATTCCACACTTATCTTGTAACACTATGTGCAAGTAAACTTTTCCATTAGTTGACAATAGTATTTTTTTATACTTTATGTCAAGAAATGATTAAATTGTAGGCATAGCAGGCTAGATTATCATATAACTTATATGTAAGATAGAGCTTTGTTCGGCCCCTCTACAGTTATTTACTCTTGTAAACAGTTCAGAAATTTGGATGTCATAACCAAACATAAGATTAGCCTGGGATACATGGCAGGATTGTCTAATAGAGCAGTTAGTCGCAGTTTTGACTCCACACTGTGCCTGTAGGGGGCTTGCCTTCCCAGTGGGTGGAGCCGTATAACGACTCTGTCCTACTGGGTTATCAGGATAAACATGACAACAACAGACTCCCTACCTGTGTACTACATGATATGTTTGTGTCACCACCTTCCATTAGCAGTTATAATCATGACAGATTAAGAGAGGCAACATTTCACAAAGTCAATTATTGTGCTCCTATATCATCCTGCCTCAAGAATATCACACAAATAGTGTAAGAATATGTCAAATTCATCCATCCACCAAATCATTGTCTGATAATCTTTTTCTGAATCTTTACCCGTATTGTGATACAAACAACACATTCACATGCTGAGAATGTGGGAAAAGAAAAACTTCAAAAGTTGCAGTATACAGTACAGACGTTCTTTAGGGCTATGAATAATACCATCTCATCATACTATAGGGTCATGCACAGAGACTACAACTAAAATAGCATATACTGGTAGAAAAAAGGTTACAAAAGTCCAGAGCAGATAAGACAATCTTACAGATGAAATCTGGAAGATCATTCTAAACAACTGTGAGAATTACTGTGAGAATAAAAAAGGTCTAAAGCAATAAATGTCTTCATTGTGATTTATTGCAATCAATCAGTTTCCCTCTCCGGCTCTCACATTTTGGTACAAATTTGCAAAAATACAAACACATAAACAAGTGATCTGGTGGTGTATCAATAGTATCCTGTCTCCAACTGTATTTACAAAACCAGAGAAGAAAATGCATGGCATGTGCATATACCATGGAACCATGATAACTACCCCTCCGTGGGGACAGCGAAAGTCTAGTCAGTGCCGACGGGCACCACATCTGTGTACAAAACAGTTGCATAACAAACAATAACGAGGGAAGGGAATCTCGAACACTAAACAGACAAATGATAAAATTTGATTTCCATCCATGAAACTTTGTCTATATACTGTTATGGCCACAATTCTGCATAGGATTTGTCAACAACAAAAAGTCATGAGGACGTGGAAACAGAACAGTGTTCTGCACATTCTCATGTCATGTCAAGCCTGTAAATATCAGACAGGATCTTTTGTGTGGGTAGATACTTCTTTTTTAGAGTCCATAGATCAAGAAAGATGAAGAAAGCAATGTAGCAGCTAATGAATGAGTTTCTGGAGGATCCCAGCCTTCCCTCTTGCTGGGATGATGGGTTGTGGGCCATCTCCCATGAAGAAGCCACCATGTATCACACCCACAGACAGTGGAAAGTCCAGAGGGTGACAGGTCCCACCCCTCCTCCTCTGGCCCCCCTCCCGAGCTGCTCTGGAAGTCAAAATGGGCAAGACTGAATGTTTCCTCAAACACTTCCTGTTGCCATGGCAGCAGACCAAAGGATAACACAACTTTCTTCAGCACTGGCATTCTTTGGGGGCTATTACAGTACGGCTAAATCATAGCTCTCACGTCCTACAGAGGCAACTTGTGAAAGAAACTTCTCTCATGGACAACAAAAGCATCATCTACATAAAAAAAATAACTACAGTCTTGACTATTGCACCATCATTAACATTTTTAGGTGCTGCATTTCACAACTAACATAGCTATTAGCTGGGTATGGGCAAATCACCAGAAGGACCCGCTAGCCTTTTATGGACTTGCTAAGACACTCAATTACCCAACATTGAGTGAAGGGGAGGGATTACCAAGTAGGTGCGAATTGGCCGGTGATGATGAGAGTCTTTTGTTGATGGCGTGAAGTCAATGAGACATTAAATGTGTACACTTTTATGGCTTCCCCCTTGCCCACCCAGGGCTTTTATTATGGCTATTACCATTTAGTCCAGGGACAGATGTCAGTGAACAAGGGGGCTGATTTACATGGTTAGCGTATGAAAGAGAGCGGCCTCATTACATAACACAGGGGGTACCCAGAATAATGGTTAACACTGTGTTAAAGTATCGCATAAGCTCTGCGGGAAGGTCCATTTCTTCAGCGGGGATTGCTTTACCAGACGTGTAAACTCGGTTCTTTTGAATAGGTATCATGCTAATTGCCTACCAGGTAGACAACTACTCTACATGCAAAAACATTTGTCTTGCTTGACTATGAATGACTGCTACAGAAAGCTGACATCATACAATAGCATTAGTTTGCATACATGTATTTCTATTAATAGAGTATTATGCATGTAGCTCTACCAATAAGTAGACAAGCTATAGTGACATATGGTTTAGCAAAATCTATACAGTGCCACATGGGTATTACCTGTATTGAGTTGTTTTGAAAATTTGTTTCTGCCAGTTATCATTCATATACAAATGTATCTATTTTGTAATATCTACTGATAATTGTTCCAAATGCACTGCAAATTTTGGTGTGCTTACCCCAATGTGGTATTAACCTCCTTGGTCAGTGAACAAACCTTGTGCAGGAAAGAATATTTGTTACCACATCAGATTCTACACAAGTTGGTTAGCTTGTACAAGACTTTTGTCTGCTATATACTGTACTTTTCTGCATACAATATTAAAGTCTTTCAAGCCTTTTTTGAGGAATGAATATACAATATTGTCTTTGTTCATTATAAAGTGTTATGATAAAAATAGAAATACAATGTAGTCTCAACTTTTACCAAAAAGTACAGAATATAGAATGCAATGGAGATGTTTGGAAGAAACTGCAGAAAACACTGTGCCCAAAATGGGCCCTGCATGTGTAATGTGTCTGCCATTGCCCTCACATGTTCCTGTGTTCCCTGATCCGTGTGAACAAGATTGTCTGACACGATTTCATGCTGTAGAACACTGATATTACCATTGATCAATCCTGATCAAAAAGCAGATTAATACTTATCTTCTACCCATTACTAATTATAAGCTCCAGTGCAGAAAAATTACATGTGGTAATAGGATGCTTGGTTTATTTGATTTATATGAATTGTAGAAGACTCCTATGTCACCGAGTGATTATAGGCCTGAGTGGAAAGAAGGTCTCCAATTGACTGGGGATAGGAAGAGGGGGCAGTGCAGGAGACCTTTCCTATTACCTCAGGAGGCACCTCTGGGCTGCTGAAGTACCCTGTTTAACACCTGGAAGTTCTGCAGACGTGGAGAGCTCACCACAGCTATTCTGTATATCCTGTGGCAGAAATCATTAGTAGGTACATGGACGTAGGCGAGGTGCCACTGCATTGATTTGAAAGCATGTTCTGGATCTGTTGGTCTGTAGACATTGACGTATGATATTTAAGTGGGTAAAAAGTACCTTGGGAATCCACATCACACCCCTGCTGCTTGCTAACAGTTCTAGGTGGGATTCACTTAGAAATGTATAAAGACCTGCTCTTTATGCCATTTTATACCCTAGAAAGCAATAATGCAAAAATTTGGAAATATCAGCATTAGCATTTGAGCTTTCAAAATTCATTGTTGTTATTGTCATAGCAAAGGTGACCAAAACATGCATCTTTTTAAAGATACACATACCATCATTTGATATGGTGGAAATAGAATATTGCTAGCTTGTAGAAAACAGAGAAAAAGAAACAGACTTGGTAAAAAAACAACAAAAAAAACAACTCTATTCCATCACAAACAAATACTATAAGATCCATCTTAACTAACGAATAACCTCCTATCCTAATGAAAGTTATCAAATGTTACTCACAAGGCTGTGTACCTAACAAACTTTTAGGCACAAGTACAGCAGTTTAACACAGGTCCTGCAAGATGGATTGGGACAAAAAGATGTTAGAAGTTAGCGACATTGAATAGGATTGTTGTACCATGTACAACTGGACTGAACTACATGTATGTACAAAGGCAGTTGCTAGACATGGGACAGTAAGTGATGTGGTCATCCCAGAGTTTGTTACACCTGTTGGTAATAAGACTGTCCGTGACCATCATCATTCCTACCATTCACTTCTGTTACCCTTCGTAATAGAAAAATCTGCTATGCTTTACCCTTACTCTGTATTAAATGCAACACAAACTTTTGATTGATTTTGACGTAAGAAATAATTGATACTCACGACCACAAAACTGCAAATGAAATTGGCTTGGCCTAAGGGCAAAACTACTTTGACTCCTGGTAATAGTCTGTGAAATGAGCATACGCTCCACGAACTCTGCAGCTCACCACAGTTGCTTCTTTCTGATTAGGGAAACCAATGTACCTGAACCCTGGGTGCCTGTAACGTCCCCTATTATGACCTCTTCATTATGTCCAGTAATACATGCCTACATATGTATAGATCCAAGCGCCCAGGTAATATGGCTGTAATTTGTGGAGATAATTGGATTTGATGAAATGCAATCAACTATATACACAATGAGTAATCCAATTTTTCTTCACAAAATGAGGTTTTGCTCTGTGCCCTTTGTGGTGGAAACATTCGGCCCTGAAAGCCCCACCCTTGGGATGATCCCTTTCTAATCTGTTCCCAAACTGTATTGGATTAGATGTGAAACACCGGTGTACAGAAAGTGTTGGACCTCTTGTTAGACGTGGAGGCCGGCAAATGAGAGTAGCGCGGTGATTTGGTTACTATCTGATGGGGAGAGGGGAAAGGTGTTTTGGGCGTAATTATCCTGATCTTCCTGCCCTTTCTCCCCGGAAATTGCAGCGCCCATAAAGAAGCCAGGCTAACAGAGGTGTCCCTCGGACTTGTAATGTGATTGGGATTGAACGGGAATTCCTATGTATGGAATCAGCAACCCTTGTCCAACACAGGCATCAAACAGGGAGATAAAACCTGTCAGTGTGTGTAATCACTGCTGGCAGACGGTCCTGGTGATCAGGAGTTTGGCCTGGTCTTACACGGTGTATGACAAGAATTCCTCGTAAAGTCAATCCATAACTTAATACCTGTGGGAGAAAGAGAAAGTTGACTCAACGTGTAAACTTTGCCTTGATAAAATGTTAGATGCTATCAAAAGACACAAAAATCAAAAGTTTCACGAGGAAAAATGAAAAACACCACGTGAATTTTTCAAGCAAGATGTAAGAATGCTTGATATTGTTACATTTGAATGTACATCAATTAAGGATGAAGGAAAGAATTAGATAAGGACCTGTGAATGCTATCAGAATTTCAAAGTCACATTTTTGGCATGGCTTTCATAGGAACATATTTCACCACATTGTTACAGGGAAAGTAGAATGAAAGGTGGCTTGTCCCTGTTGTTGCTCCATCAATGTGGACAAGGCCTCTGTCAGTGGCACGTCACATCTAACATTACCAATGATTTATGGCCTCTTTAATCCAGCTCAATCCCTGATTGTCTGTAGACAGACAGCCCCAGTGGTAACAATTAACATCAGAAGCCACCAAAATTTCAAAGGCTGCGTCTGATTGTGTAGAAACAAAGCGGGCGCCGCTGGTTTCCTCTGGCTTGCTAAACTGTTCATGACCCTGTCAACCCCAGCCTTGGCAGAGAATAAAAAGGCCATGATGCCAGCTTTACAAGTTCTAATTGACTCACTTGTGCTCCACAGCACATCTCAGCATGTTCTAGACTAACAATAACTTGAAAAAGGAGTGATGGCCACTGGTAACAGTAGTTGTAATATTTTGTATCATAACGATGAAGACTGCATCATCATGTTTTTGTCAATAATCAAAATGTTGAAGATGTCATATGAATGAACTGTAATGTTACAGCCTAAAGGTTTGGAAAGAATCAGTAGGGAATTCAGCTTTCAGAATTTAAAAAATGTGATCATAGTTGGAATATTGCCACATGCCATAACATTAACACAGGAGCTCCATACCTTGAGTACATGCTAGCTGCATAAGGAACTGATTAGTTTCAGACACTGCTGGCATACTCAGACCTGACATTTAAAAGAATGACTGACAAATATTTAGAGGTTTTCCTGTCCAAGTGATTGCCCTGGGTGTGACAGCATGTGTACAATGGTTGTTCCCTTCCTGTTTCAGATTGATGGAAGCACAGTTGCATTGTTTCAACACTTTTCTTGTGTCACCTTTCTCTTTATTTATGCTAGAGGGTGATATTTGAGATTGTTATCTGTCGAAAGTATTTCTTCAAGATTGTATTGCATCACCTCCAAACTAGCTGATTCTTTGTTTGAAACGTAACTCAGAAATTGTAAGTTACATCTCCTATAAGGTATTCCAAGGTAAACTGCACTTGAATATCTCAGCAAAGACATTGCATAAGGACATCTTATTTCCTGTGTCTCACCACTTGAGGACAGACAGGGACTAGTTACTGACTAATCCAAGCAAGCATTCATTTGGGTATCACCTTTGCCCTAACATACATTAATCATCGTAACGACCTGTCACATTGTGCTTAAGGCATTATGAGCCGGCCACACCAACAGCTTATCAAAGCATAACTCCCTTTGTTTAAATAGACAGTCCCTTTTGGCACCTTTCATTACCTGGGATCTGTAGCATTTATTTACACCACCTTCACCTTAAGTCACAATCATGTATCTGTTGAACTGTTCTTGAAGAATGCAGCTGGAGGATCACCTGGCCTATCAAGTTTCTTTCAACTATCCATTTTCTATCAAATTACACAAATGATAACCTTGGATTCATTAAGAATGACATGATCCATCTCTATCTAAAAGATCTAAAAGACACCAGTGTATCCTAACAAAAACGATTTGTGACTTTTTGTAAAATGATATATACAGTGAGAGAGAGGAATTCACTTCAAATGTGTGACATTGAGAAGGAGATTTTTGCCAAATCATATTTTGCATACTGTAGAAAACATAGAGAATGGCACATGATAATTAGCAACTTTTTGTGGACACAAAATTGAGGATGTTACAGTACAACAGTGTTCATCACACATTCCAACTCACCTGACACAAGAATGCTTTGATAACAATTTGACAACCTGCCCTGAAGCACTAGCCCAGAATGGAACAAAGAGCTACTTGCTTTACAAAGGATCACATTCATTATCACAGCATGGGAGCAGTTTGATACAGTTGTGCACCTATGTGAAGCGACACAGGTACAACAAAACGACAAATTGCAAATTGACTTGTAATTTGGCTGTAACAGCAGAGAAATTCTCAACTTTAGACACTTGTTGGGTGAGTAGTGAGTAAGACAAGCCCACAGTAGCTATGCCAGGCATCTACCTAACTTGTCCTTTAATTGCAAAAGTCTTCTAATTATGTTTCTAGAGTTTCAGTACAATACTGTAAATAACAGAAAATGGTCAGTTGTCTGTTTGCCTTACCTTTGTATCATTTAAGCCAAACTATGATAGTTATGTCCCAAAGAGATTTCCTGAAACAAACATTACATTCCTATCAAAGTCTATCCTGTACTAGTAACTTTTCACAGCTCCAAATAGAATTACATACTTAGAGGGTAAGAAAGCTCAAAAATCACTCTCAAACAGTTAGTAATATCTACTCTCCTGAAACTGTCACTATTAAAAAAATTATTGCCAAATTGAAAAAAAAGTGAATTTGAAGAGATCAACTAATACAATATCAGTAATTTCCGAGGTATATATGCTTCAAATGTCTAGATGTTTAAGGCATTCTTGCGACCTCAATAATCATGCATTCTACAATGATGAGGACATAAGTTTATGGTCCCTTGTCAGGACTGGGGTGAGAATCTTGTGGGAGAATCAAAGCCGCGGCAAAGGCCACAAATGAAATAGAAATTCTCATGAATAAAATTCCTTTTCCCTTCACTTTTTGTATCCTAGAGATCTTAGTGTTTCCAGCCAAGAAAAGAACAGTGGCTGCTGTATAAAGGTATATAACAGCAGACCAAATAATCAATTGTTGTCACATCCTGCAGTTACTTGAACCAAACCTACAAAAACATAACAATTTTATGAAAACTTCAGAAAAGATCTTCACAAAATGTCTGAACTACTATAATCACATTGAGGCTACGCTGATTTAATTCTATGGGTGACATCCACACAGGCATTGTTTTCATTTATCCCCACCTCAAAAAAGTTTGCAACTTAAGTGTAAATCCTACAAAGCTGAAGCAAAATGAGCAAAAGTATGCCATGCAAAAAAAGGATTTTGGAAAATGGATGCTAATGTCATAGAATGCTAAAATCAATTCCAAAGTCAAAGAAGAAGATATGAAAGAGCAAAATGGAAATGCATAGTTTGGTATACAATGTTCCTTTCCAAAATGTTGTCAAGAAACCTCTCCATACACAATGTAAAAGCCTGCTATCATGGATTAAAATAAACTTTGGCTTTTGCAGATTGAAAAATTCATGAAAAATTCATGTCCCTATTGGTGGTACAAAAATCAGCAATTTTGGGGCCAGGCCCATGGACTGAACACCTAACTTTGACTTCATAACATTTTTCTTTGCATTCTTGCATCACTTTGGGGACATCTTGAGGATGTTAACCATATCATCAAATCAGTATATATAGTCTGAATACAAAAGGAAAGTTGCTAAAATGTTGACTAATGTTCACATTTATGGTGACGAGACTTGCGCACCCACCTGAGTTCTGACTTGGTATGGTCCACAAGCACGCTGGACAGTTGCCGTGGAGACGAGGCATCATGGTATCGGGTAGGTCTTCACTCCTTTGTGCGGTTTATTCTCGATAAAGCTTAAACTTCAGGCCGGACATCTGATGGAAATGTGCCGTTTCTGTCTGCCTCGTATCGTTACAATTATTCATATGTTAGTCATATAACACACACACAATCATATGTGCGCGTGTGTACACGTGTGTAGCGTTATTTGTGCCCACGAAACAGACACTTGGCCTTTGGGAATCATGTCAACATCACAACTTGTGCTTACCGCTGGGTTAGACTATTGTTGAGTTGTACAAGACTCAGTTCCTTCCCCAGCTGACGGATGTGGTACAATATTCAATTGAATATTGGCCGTGAGGAAATACAGCATGCAGAACTTCCGTCCACTTCCGCTATGTCCGTGGCTCACGGAGGGGCATTCTGGGAAATGTATCTAACTTCACGCGCGCGTTTGTGCGTCTGTGTGTTTGTCCCTGTGTGTCTGTATCACAAATTATCAGAAAAAAACCCGTCAAATTAGAAATCCACAGCATAAAAACGGTCGTGAGTTGTGCATTGACCGAGGGCCGTTTCAAACGAAGCTTGAGTTTGCCAGCCCTCCCCTTGGTGCTGAACTGCCCTCCACTGTTCGCCATCCGTACAATAAGTTCTGAATATGGAAAGCCTGACCAATTCCGATACGCGCCAATACAACATCGATGCAGCGACAATTACAAGGCGTCAATTGGTATGTCATAGTACAACGAGAGTGATGTTAATACGTATCTTCATCTGTATGTAAGTGGCTGGACAGCCATTTTTTTTTTCATTATCAATCCACCTCGCTTTAAAAAAGAATCCACCATGAATTATAAACCAGACCAGTGTGTATTAGACCAAGGGCAGGTCTACTTACAAGTGACTTGAACAACTCCTTCTTGTCATGTACTACACGGAGAAGTGGTGTCTTTGGCAGCTCCTGTGAAGTCCCGTTTAACATTGACGTCCCATTTGACGGACCCAAAAATCGAAATTTTGCAAATTGAACATAGATCATGTCCTATTTCTCCCCCGGAGCCCTCCATCCCCTGCCTCGTTCGGTTCTAAAGGTCACATCGGGTTTTGATGGATATTTACAGGCCCGTGTCAGCCAGGTCCGGTGGAAATTGGGTTTGAGATGAGACCACGCCAGACATGGCTTTAAACCTTGGGGCTGGATGCGTGAAATTGAAGTCTCAATTTTTCTCCCTTTAATGAAAAAGCGCGTTTACTTTGTGAAGCAATTAATTTGCGGGGGAATTGCACCCCGATGTCTCCCCGTATGGACTGCGCAGTCCATTGTCCATTAAATTTGTATTGATGCATTAGGTGTGTGCGGTCTGTCCGCTGGTACTATTTACCGCTAAGGGTCTTCCCGAGCGGAGCAAATGGCCAGGCCATCGGATGAGAGTCTACCCCGCTGGGCCCGGTCAGCCGCCGATTTATTTCCGGCCAGAAAAATCGATAATTCTGGAATGGTAATCATGAGCGAATGTATCGGGACGGGAAAATTCTATTAAACGAAACATTAGGGTATTACGCACTGTAATGTCGCTGATCGTGGAGAGTGAAGAGCGTTGTGAGTCACCATCTCTCTTTAGTTCTGTTTATCAGTTTGTCCCACGCGTCAGCCTTTTTAGATTTCACAGGGAAGCATTAAATGACTTAGACGTTATCAAGGAGAGCTCATCTTTGCAGGGGTTTTATGCAATGTAGACGATATTGCACGTAAAATTGGGATGTTTTGTGGAAACGACGGGGACACAAAGAAACACGGATAGCTAGTAATGTAGTAATGGCTTTTAACAATTTGGGCTACACCGAAAATCGCGCGGTTTGGAATGGCAATGGATTGTGATAGATGGCGCCCGCTCTGTTCGGAACCAACGCAATGGTGTCCCAAGGTACACGTTTGTTTCGGGCCTAATATAACGGATAGCTTTACAATCCTCTTCCTGATAAAAGTCCAGGTATTCCCAAGCTACGCAGGAATCAAATCGAATCTTGTAAAGTGTATCCTTTGGTTCTAGACATTTTCCTGTGCTTGTAATCATAAAATATTCAGGTGTCAAGATTCGACAACAACTCTTCTCAATGATAAGAGAAGAAAAGTCTCTTGCAAAATATTCAGATATCAAGAATTTGCTTTCTCAAAATGATGTATATATCTTCAACTACCTTTCGTGAATCGTCAAAGACGTGCAGTAAAGACGTTCAGCTTTGTTATAGGTATACCGCAGCCCACGGCCCATTTTTTATCATCTTTTCCCTGGAGCCAATCTATAAATGGTTCGATCCAAATGTTCGCAGCGGTGCTTGACTCTCGGATAGACACGGGTGCTTACAGCCCGGTAAGCCGATCAACTTAACCGGCACGCCGGTAATTCGTGCTAATGCGATTTTCACTAATTCTGTTTGGCGAATCCTCTGTTATTACAGCGCATTAGAGGGTCTTTGGAGCTGTTATTTTAGTCGACATCAGTTAAAAGAGGGGGAGGTTTGACGCCTGAAATCTCGCGATCCGACAGGTGCTCCCTTTTAGCGGAGGTTTTGACTCGGAGTGGGACGTGTAAATACACAGATTATACGTAATGCATTCAGAAATTGCCATGTAAGACATCCTTGAATGGCTCCTCGCGTGTCTACTGACAAAGTTAAGTTTCAAAGATAAGTTTAGAGGATAGGGCGAAAAGTAAACTTTGTTGCTGGGAAGAAAGAGGGAAAAGGAAGGCAGCCGTTTCAAAGCTAAACAGGGAAAGATATGAAATCAAAATTGAAGTGATAAATCATAAACCTTGTACATAAACCAAATATATGTAGCATGGGGTAAAACATGTCCATTTTATTATACTTACCTTTTTTGTCCTATACATGGAGGAGTTGGAACCGTTTTAAACCTCGCCCGTGACGCGGGCCTACTGCTGCGAGCCTTGACTCCTGTACTGTGTGGTATATTTGCCTTGTTAAGTCTCGTTAAAAAGTCGAAACAGATAGACGCAAACAACACGCAGATTGAAGGACCGCGCTAGCCGGAAGAGACGACGTGGACCTTGCCAGGCCCTGGAGTTTGTGAGGAGTTGAAACAACAAGGTGAACAAATCGGTAGCACCTCTCGCATTCCGAGCGATCCTGAGGAGACCTGCTGTCAGCAACGCTCGTCCATCAAATCGTTTTTCCGCTTGTCAGATCCAACAAATCAAGACAGGTTGACAGGTCCAAAAGTCAGAGTAACAAACCTGCGACAAAAATTTCAAGGACGCCTCGTCGATTAAAACCAGTCGAATCCATTTGCAGTGCAGAAGTGTCTTGTTTGTGAACCCGGAGCCCGGACCTTTCTAAGCAGCAAGGGCCACTGACAACCATCTTTCGTTGTTCCGCAGGATGGTTTACTTAGCGAGGTTGTAAGCGCCCTTCTGTTTTACCCGACCCCACATCTTGACAAGCGCCTTACACCCCACAGATATTTACTACTGAACCCTTCTGTTTAATGTCCACACTGGTAAACCTGTTCCGCGCCGCCGCCCTACATAAACTTGACTTTCCAGTGGCGGAAAGAAAAGTTTGACGGAACTGTCAACAGTTTGGGGAGAAGTCCAGAGGAATGCACTTTGCCCACCGGTAGATGTCTGACATCGCCGCAAATTTGTTGCCTTTGGACGCGTGATTGGAGCCATATTGCACGGGGCATGCAGTTGGTTCTGTCCGTCAGGAGGGAACGGGCTAATATACCTCCATGCACTGCATTTACTGCGTACTTTTGCACGCTTCATCAACATTAAACATTCCCATAGGTTTCATCAGCAACCCCCTCCAGCGGCGGGTACAGGCGTTCGGGTAGGGGTGGGGAGGTGTAGGTAAGATTTGTCAAGTTCAAGAATATTTAACTACTAGTAACTTAGTCCCCTATGACCCCCTATCCCCTTGCGGACGTGTAAGGACGTGTAAGGGGAGGTGCGCTTACGGATGTGGGGAAAATTCCAAGCAGGATATTATCCGCTTTGTGCCCTAACCCAAGTCTCAGGTCCGATAGACATTGTAGTTTACACTGATACATAACAGGACGAACCACAATAGTTTCCGGCTAAACCTACTCATCTACCTAATGGGCTAGTGGGCAGACAGAAATGACCATGACCTCGGACAACATCATGACATCATCGTTGTTCTATTCACCTTGTTGCCATGGTAATGCAATATGTCAGTCTTAGGTTTGTGGAAACGTACAACCCAATGATGTATGATGTATTTGCTGCGTGAAAATGGTCCTCTTTGTCTGGAATATCAAGACTGATGGCACATAGGTGAAGTACTTTCAAACAATTGAGAGGCCAAGGGTCATATGTATGTAATGTTTGTGTTGTTGTATCCATCAGGGGTGGAGAAATGAGGAATTGAGTGTGCCTCGCAATATGCTGTGCAAGACAGTGTTGAAACTTAAACAATTAGTTTTCACCCCGTATACAAAGTTCTTTCAGTTTTGGTACTGGTAATCATGGATATCAAAGACGTGAGATACAGTAGCGGCATCTGTCGCAAGCCAAGACTCGTCAAGAACAGATTGATGATCTTTTAAATACTTCTCCATTCATCAATTTGTACCCCATGCACGATTGTTTTCCAAAATTAGGGGCGTGAAGCTAAAGTAAACAAACATACCACCGAGCCAAACCCCGGCTCAGCTGCCCTACACTCGGTAATCAACTCCAGAGTCCCCCGCTAGATTATGAAACGATAGCGGAGTTATGGTGTTTGCAAGAAATTCCAATTTGTAACGTATACCCTCACCTCATCAGCAATAATTACGGACTTAGCGGTGAGACACAGATCAGACAGGAGCTCCTTGTGAGCCCGCATCCTGGTGCCCGTGCCCTGGGGAGGCTCTACTTTCACGGCCCGCGACAACGCCATGGCAGCGCGGAACGCGACCATCATGTCTCGGATGCTTTCCAGATTACTATCTGGCTGGGTCGCCAGAGAAATATGTCAGTGATTTGTGGGAAACAGGGATTCGTAGCGGTGTTCAAACCATTGCTGCTAATGTCAATGATGACGGATATAAAACTTCTGTCGCCTTACAAAACGAAGATGGCTGCAGCTGCCGACTACCATAAAGACTTCATGGCGAAGTTGCAAAGACAAAAAGAAAACACAAGTTACTAAAAATAACATGATATTCACTTTATCGAAAAAAATTCAAGCCTTTACGTTGTTGTTATACCTTTGTCTGAACCTAGAAAACTCACATGCATTCGATCTTGGTGCACTATGTCCACCTTTCTCAAACTTTGACAACTGGATATGGATACGTATAACATGTCAATCTTTGCATGATTATTCAGAAGTTCATGTTGTTTAAAGCAAAGATTACAAGCAGCAGCGGGAAGAATTCAGCCTGAGGGCTGGAAGGATGGCGGTGATCAGGCCGACAAGTGCGCGCCTAATTTAGATGTCTGCAGGATGTAGCGAAGGTCCCAAACTATGCGAGAATGTATCATTGCAACATTGTGCGTCGGTGCGTTCATCTGGAATACCACTTTATATTGAATAAGCCAACAATAGCCTCAGGAGGAATTGTTGTACATAATTTAGGACACTTTCTTGACTTCAAAGCCTCTTCTTGAATCATTGTTTTGTAATACTGGGTTTGCGGAGTTTTCCGAAGCAGTTGCTTGAATTTCCACTGAATTTTCATTTGTACAAGCATTCCTCGCATTCTGACGGACACCTGTCCGATCGAGTTAACAAGATGAAGTTAACAATATGGAGTTAACAATATCGATTTAACAAGATATGAAATGTTTCTCTGTTCATCCAAAATGTTTTTCACAATGCCGCTACGTGTAAAGTTGATAGTTTCAAAAGTGCATTAACAGCAATTTCATACTACAGGGAATTGGCGATTTTATTGCCTGCATGCTATACTCTGTCTCATTAAAATTCTTGTGCGACAAGTTGGTATTTTCCGGTATGTCAGGGATGAAAAAAATGAAAAAGAAGCTCTGACTCTGGTTTGAAAATGTCGTCATCCTTCATCAGATTACAAGCGGTACCCGCGATCGCCAAAGATCTTAAAAGTCCGATTATTGGAATATCTAGAAGACTATCGTGCACCCCTCGTTTACCCCCATTGTTGATATTGTCGTGGCCTGCACACATTCTGCTTACTCCCACCAGGATCGTGTTTTGTTTGCAAGTCCAAAAATCCGCGTGAGTTTACAGAGACATGCAATGGCGCATGGCCGCCGCTTTGTAAAACGGAAGCGGGCGACTTAACCTGTACCTTGCCCGACGGTTCGGCCCGATTTAATTTCAAGGGTCTCGCCGCGACCCCTGCCGCCTCGCGGCCCCGTGCCGCACGACTCCGTTGCGCTCTTTTGAAACTGAACAGAATGTGACTGAAACTGTAACTGTGTAACTAGTCGTAACTCTAGGAGACCTCAAAAGACACGCCATCTCGTGAAGATGTAAGCAGAAGCTGACTCTTTTATTCACTTCTTCCGCCCGGTAGTTTTTAAAGGGATCGCACCTTGTGAACTAGCTGACAAGAATCGTAACACCAGGTCATATACCACAAAGATGCTGCCCCTTCCCTTTCCCATGACCACCCCATCCCTTGAAGTGTAGGGGTGCGGTGGGTCACTTTCTTTCCCAGCATTTTATGCAGATGTCTTGCAAAGTATACCAAAGCAGTTAAACCAATCAACGTAAAAAAACTGTAATCACGACAAAATGAAGAATGCTTCAATTAGAAAAAAGTTTTTCCACAACTTTTACATCTATATTATTACGCTCAGCATGTTCAAAGGCATTGTGTATCTGTCAGCTAAGTTCGAAGATACACTCTAGAAGTTTCTGTATGACTCACAGTGGTGGCAGTTCAGCCACCCATCACGAGTAACAGGTGTCTCCTGCGTCCCAGGTATGTAACTTGTGTACGGCTCTCGTTAACTCGGGTCAGCGGGTTAAGTCCATTGTTGTCACGTCCATTATCCAGGGTAGCAAGCTCCACAAATCAATTATAGCTTTATTGCATTACACGTTTTGGGACAAAGGGTATCACATACAAGTGTATATAGTTTATACTAAACAACCATGCCTTGGTAGGACGTACTTAGTTATAAAAAGAAAGAGGATTGACATATAAGCACTGTGTGGATGGGGGACAACAGGCAAAAAACATGGATCTGTGAGGAGTTTCTTTTCTGGTACAGATTGAATTTCCTTGCTGAACAAGGGTTATCCTACAAAGACTTTAAGGAGATGACACAGCTCAAGACAGTGTCGTGGAACCTGAAGTGTCGTGTAGACAGTGGCTGTATCCACGAACATAAGTTCTTGTTGGGGGAGGGCGTGGTTACAGCCGAATAGCAACAGTTCTTTCAGCGGCAGACGCAGCCTGGCAAATCTGTTTATAAACATGGCTCAGCGCGGTCCCTACATTCTGTAAGCACACAAAAGGTCAGGTCGACAATTGATTTCTAATCCTCGTTTTCCCCAATCCGACCCATTCACTGTCCCGTGGAAGATCGTGTTGCCGAACGAATCCCAAAGAAAAACAGGATTGTAGCTGACCCCGTCGGACCCTTCGCTTTTAATCGGCGGGCGATCGAACTCCCGTTGGATTATCTTCGGGGGACTGACACGGAACCTGGCCGCGCTGGGGAGGGGATATCCGACACCGGGGCACAGGTGAATGTCGCCCCACCGCTTTACAAACCGTAGACAATACACAAACAGATACCGTAAAGTCATACCCTGGAGTTTTCCTCCTTGTATGCGTATTTGTAGCATAAATACCTCCGGCTTGTTTATCTTGTAGTACTAGATGGACTGTACGCCCTTCTGCTTTAATGGGTGACTCCCGGAGGCGGCAGTGTCTTGTATGACACAGTAAGCACACCGAAGACCAAAACCGATCCGCTTGTACCGCCATTGTTCTCCACTAATGTACACCACTGTTTATTGTAGTGTGAGTTGTGTGCGGGGAGGCGGCGGGACACAGAGTGGGTGTAACGGGAGCGGAGTTTTGCCAACCCCACGGGGACCCCGTGTTACCCGAGCGGAAAGTATCAGTGTTTGTGCCGTGTTTTGTAACAAGTTTGGTACCCCCTCGAAGTGGGATCGTGCCTTTCAAGACATTCAAAGTCCTCCTAAGAGCATGACATTGTAAGGAGATGCGCTAAAAATAGTGGGCCTCGTATTGTTTATAGCCGTAAACGTAGACTTGTACTCTTGGTACTTACTATGCTCCTACTTGCCAGATGCATACGATTACTTAAAAACAGTTCCATTGTCCGTCACCCCTACAACAAGCCCATTGACAGCAGCTACTGAAAAAAAAGATGGCATGCTGGAAAAAGGGTCATGAAAATCTTTACATGTCCCAGTGACAGGCCGACAGCGTGTTGACAAAAGGCGGCCACGCCAGGCTACACCAAACCGAATTTGCCCGTGAGCCCGCGACATATTAATCGGCAGTAATCGATCGCAATTACATCTCGCCGTGCGTACGATGTGTATCGTTATTTCCGCGGTGCATATTAATCATATTTCCCCGCGATTGGCATCGCGAGATTGAAAGAAGCGCTTGGTAGGATGTGGCATCTGAGGCTTGAGAGGATTTCTTTTGGTCAAACCTCAGTCATACATCAACCTGGTTATATGGTTATAACCACTCTCAGCTTATTGGCTATGCCCAAAAAAAACTGAGCTAATTAATTTCGGCAAATGCGGCCATTTTTGACCTGATTTTGTCAATCTACAGAAGCGCCCGGAGGAAGTCAGCGCACACCTCTACAAACCGCTGACACGGGCATCTCCACCGTCAACAGTGTCATCAGTCTACCGTGCCCTGCCGGGTACATCACTGAGATGAGACACAGCTCATCCCAGATTTCCCTCCAGCTACAAAGGCAATGAGGTCGTTTATAGTTTGATACAGGATGAACCTCCAAAAGAAAGGAGATGAACCCTCTCTACTGCTGTCAAGACCTCCTGTCAGATCGCCTCTGGGATAAGCCTGTGATTGATCATGGCTGCCATTTCTGCAAATGGATCTAGTTAACTACAACAAAAAGTGTTAATTAGATTTACAAAAAAGCTCCTTTTGGACACACGCATTTGTTTTGTTTGCGCCAATTTGTATGTATCAAGGGGGCGCGGACAACAAAATGTTATGACTTCACACGTAGTTGAGAAGGTGTCAAGTCATAATGAGGGGGGTAATTTTGGTACTGTTTAATGGAGAAAGATAAACTGACGCGTCAGTTAATTTGTTCACACCTTGTCGACAACGCCTTGTACGGAGTTCAGCGTCGGAGTGTGGGACAACAAATGCGACAAAATTTAGTTTCAAACCGTTATTTTCCAACAGGCTGCAAATCAACAGAACGTGCCCCACGGCTCCTTGTCGTGTGGCTACAGTAAACAGGACACTTATTGGTCAACACAAGCCACGCACTCAGCGCAAATGTCCCAGTAGCGGCCAATCCGAGCCGTCCAACCCTAGGGACTAAACTCATAGCAGACAATTGCGCACTGCCGTCTGCCGGGAGGCCTGGTACTGCAGCGTTTCTGCCACCTTCCCATCGAAACATTTTACATTGTAGTGGAGGCCAACGGAGTGTGGTTGGAGTATAAAAGTCAAGCACCGTCCTATCCTACCTTCTCAACAGTAAGACTCTTGGATTATCTGAGGCGTCTGCCTGATCCAGCAAGACAATGCCAATCAGCAGAAGTGGTCCCACACCCACCGAGGCGGGGCCTCATTGTCCCCGTCGTCTGTTCCCTGCTTGTCATGCACAATAAATGAATGTTAACAACTCATCGCCTGCCAGTCATTTTGGCGCGTCCGCCAATGTTTTGGGTTGTACATAAATTAATACGATTGGCGAAGTTAAGCGGAACTGTCATGTCAGACCCTTGTCCTCGTGACGTAAGGCATGTCGACACCACAGGGAGACAGGCCACTGTTGTGAGAGGGTCGGAGGCCGTGCACCCCTACTAGTTAACTCCCCCCATCCCCATAGTCGCCTGGCCGTGTTCTTGGGACCCAAGATGCCCCTGTGTAGTGCGGCGTGAGGAGCACCGACAGCGATCGTTTACATTGTAAATCAACACCGGCGCGCTGCGCGTATTTTGCAGCCTTCTCGGGTTGATAGGCATCAGTTCGACTTATCTCGCCGTGAGGTATAGACCGTACACCGAGGGCTCCCCATAATCGGCCTACCTCACGAGAACCACAACTCTTGGAAGCCAAGCCGGTGACACGTTCAAGTGCCGCTGGTTAGGGAATTCTACTCTGGAGAGTGTTGAGTGTGAGGAAACATGTCCAGCATGTCCTATGCACAGTTCGGGTACACATACCCGTCGTCTTCTCCGGTAAGTGGTGCCCGGTAGTCGTCACTGAGTCACTTTCTAGTAGCGCAGCATTTTAATCGGTGATCTTACCCATTTGCCCTCCCCCATCGACCCCTGCAACTCGTACCTATAAGACCACCTCCTCATTTCGATTTTTGCTGCTCATTTGCATCGCCTGACCCGAGGAAGCCGGGCCCGACTCACTCTTTGTTGTGTTCTCTCTCCACGGCAGTTGCTCATGTCCAGCCACGCCGCGTCGTGCTGCGAGGCCGGGCGGCCCATCATGTCGGACCCGCACACCGGCCAGGCCGTGTGCTCCTGTCAGTACGAGGGCAGGGTGGCCGGGCTGGTGCCGCCACGGGTCGGTGAGATGTCCCTCAGCAGCGTGTACGGCTCGCCGTACGCCGGCCAGGGCTACATCGCTGCTTTCGGTGCCGACCCTTCCGCATTCTACTCCCCCTTGGTAAGTAAAAACTGTTGACTTCCCCATGGGTGAATTTCTGTCACATGCGAATGTTGTATGGCTTCCTATTGACTTTGTATGGCTCCGTTTACTCCATGTGGCGGACGCCGTTAATCATCATGTGCTCGGCACCCGTGTTCCTAACGTTGTGTTTGACCGTTGTGCGCAGGGAAATCCGTTCGAGGCCATGAAGGAAGGTGCCGAGGCTTGGAGAGCAAATCTTCAGCAGCCCACCGCCTACTACCCGTACGACCCGACTCTAGCCGGCGGTGCGCCTTACCCCTACGGCAGGTATGCCACATTTTACATTGTTCTGCTCCACGCAACATATTGCATACCATTGGGTTTTACTCAAGTGTTTTTAAACCTTAAACTCACCAGATACGTAAGAATATTTATGTAGTGAGTAAAACCGTTTTGTTATGTTGTTCCAGCTATGCCGCAATGGACGGCGCGCGGAGAAAAAACGCCACCAGAGAGACCACAGCTACACTGAAGGCCTGGCTCATGGAGCACAGGAAGAACCCGTACCCCACCAAGGGAGAAAAGATCATGCTCGCCATCATCACCAAAATGACTCTAACTCAGGTGTCCACATGGTTCGCGAACGCCAGGAGGAGACTCAAGAAGGAAAACAAAATGACCTGGTCGCCGCGGAATAGAAGCGGGGACTCAGAAGGTGGCGAGGGGAGCGACATCGAAGGGGACGAGGACACGGAGAGAGAGGGTCGCGACGGGGACAGGCACGGCAGCGACAAAGGTGGGTCACGGTTAGAAGTGTTAGTAGGCAGTCCTGTGTTATGTGTACCTCAACGTTTAACTGAAGTTTAAAGACAGTGTGTAGAGCTAGGAACCAAATCGGTTCGCATCATTTGTGACCCAGCTGTGAGCACAGGCTCCAGTACAGCGGTAAATATTTTATGTGGATCGACCTTTTTGTAATTAACCTATGTCTGGTGTGTTTACCACTATTAATAATATGGTTTCCATTTGTGGTCCCTACAGATGTAGAGGACGTGGACTTGGACGATATTGACGTCGACGACGACAAAGTTTTCGAAGATTCCACAACCCCGGGCGAGGAAAGCAAGGACAATGAATATTATGAACGCAAAACTGGCTCCAGTTCGGACATATCCCCACCGCAGCACCGCACAATTCCTTCGGAGTCCACCGAAGACAACACTCGTGAAATACAGAGACAGCGGGAAACACAAGCGTCGAGCCCGTCCACGAACTCACCGCCCCCAGTGGCACCCAAGCCCAAAATTTGGTCGCTCGCGGACACGGCGACCAGCAGCAGCGGCCCGACGGCGCGCCCGGACGCTCCCAGAACAGCCGTGACCACCGGACTATCACACAGCTTGTTCTCCCGGCACAGACCGTACGACAGACCGTACGACTCTGTAGCCAACTTTCAGCGGTGGGTGAGCGGACTGAATGGATTTTCACAGCCGCTGCGGATGCAACCGCCTTCCACTGTGACTCTATCGGGAATGTACTCTGCCGGATCTTTGATTCGGAGCTCACCGGCGGGAACGTCGCCTCTCTCCAAATCTGAACACACAGGAGCACCCAGACCGTCCTCCCCAACAGCAGAAAAAGGTGAGAACAACCTCTCTTCCGAAACTTTAGACTCGTCGCATACTCGTGTTGTGTGAGGGTGCTCTGAAAAAAGAATGTTTGAGGTTATCGCAGCTCTTTAAAACTTTCGTTAATGATAAATTGGAGTCATTAAACCTCAGCGAAACGTCCCTATATTTCTGTCTTGTTGAATGAAATCCTATATCCTAGCACACAATTGATACTATGCAGGGCTCGCTGCCTCAAGCTAGGCTTCTTTCATTTTCTTCGGAATGCGTCCGTTCTAGTTTGATGGTACAAAGATGTGGCTTTGTAGAGACTTAGTTAACATGCCTACCTGTCAAACTGCCGAGACAACGGCCGTAAATTTGTCATCATTTACAACCCTTGTGGGTTGGTAATAACATGTAAAAAAGTTGTAAATTCACACTTCTCGCTTTCGCTTCTTGCAGTAGACCCTGTCAGGATAGGAGTCGCACAGCAATGTTCCGAACCAGATCTGATCAGGACAGCGTTCAGACCGGTACAAAAGAGGTAAGATTGAGGTAAATTGCCCCTTTTCTTGTCTCTCTAGCTGTTGTTCGCACTGTGGTCTGTGTGTCTGTCTACTTCGTTGTCTGTGCTCACCTTCACTTCTAAATAATTACTTCCGCGATAAATTCTTCTTTTCTGTTTTTTTCGTCCTTATTATATCTACCACCTTGCGTTGGACACTGAATAGGTTTTCTATAGAACCGTAAAATAAAACGCAGGAGGGTTTCAATGGAAAGGATTGTTTGTTAACCTGTAGGGGGATCGCCATATGGTGGCTTTCCCTGTGTAGAAAATTATGCCGGTATTTTCAGGATCTAAAAGGCGTTAATTTTTTTATCTCATCAGATGCATCCCCGTCCAATCTCAACCCCGTGAGTTTGACGCCGCTGTAGCGCTGACCAGCCTATCGTCCAGATAGCCGCCCACCTGCGGGCCCCTGCACCCACCGACCCCGCCAACCTTCCCCGCACCACCCGGTCTCATAAGGCATGTGCCCCACCTCAAATAGCACACACCAGCTTACAAACTATGAGAATTATTAAAGCACAGCCTATGTTTGTTTCAACTGTTTTCTTGCTGATTGGCATTTGCATAGATTGTTACATTCCACGAATGTTTATTTAAATGTATTGCCGTGGAAGAGAATTTGTGGTTTGATCGCATGACAGAGCTCCCAGTCACTGGAAAAATGTATTTGTTCATGTAATATGATATAATAATAATAGGAATCCTCAGTTGATGCTGCAGTATAATCCAATGAAATGTGGTCATTTTACTAAATGGTGATCAATGTACTGAAATGGAAAGAAAGAGATTTACCTCTCTTTTGTTAGAATGAATATAGGAAGTACTGCTCCAAATTCAGGGACGTTTTATTGAGTACAATATGTCATGTATTTTTGTTCGGACGTTAAACCGACACTTTCCAGTGTTATCAACAAAACGATCATGTATAAGTAAATGGTTGCACAGGTCATGCGTTAAACTATTGTGTCTTAGAAACGGCGATATCTTGTAACGGGTGTATTTCTATGTACTGGGCAGTGTCTTACAAATGTTGGCCATGCCGTGGACGCTTGTATGATTTTGTATTGAGTTCCGTCTACAGTTAAAACTGTTTATCCACCGTGACTACGCGGTTTTCACAAGTGAGCTTATCTTTGCGACAGTAACATTGGGAGAATATCATCAAGCAAAAAGCCATTTTTGTCGATTTATGAGTAAAGATTGTATCGTGTTTAAAATATTTATCACTGAGATTTAATTTTGTGTGTGTTTGAGGTGTTATTGTTTTTTAGCGTTGTTTGTTTCCGTCCTCCACATCAGTATATCCATTATGGTTTACCAGTTTCCAATGAATACATTACGTTTTGTGAAAATGTACATTACCGTGTGCGCAGACTGTAGAAAGCAAAGCATTGTGATTTATACACTAAAACAGGTGTTTCTATGTAACGTATCCTACCATTTTCTATTGTACCGCTGCGTTGTATATAAATTCAAACATAAATAAATGTATACGTTACATGTAACCGAGAGAGGTGTGTTTTGTTGTGCGATGTTGCGGGGAAGGTTTTGTGTAGTGTAGGTCTAGTCAGGTGCGTGTCAGATAATCTGTTGGTACAATGGGCGGGGAGAACTCTATACTTCGTAACCTCCCACATAGCTTTTACTATCGAGGTGCATTTTCCTTACTTAGTTGGACTTGGCCTTGAATATACATGGCGAACATATTCCTTTTGTTAGTATGTCCATCATTGTTTTTCCAGCAGACTTAAAACTTCTTCTTTCCCTTCCCACATACAAAATTGAGCCTAGTTCTTCTCCATACATTTCTCCCTTCATTCCTACGATTTAATTCCTGACCTTGGTCTTTGGCCACCCGAAGTGTCGGAATAATAGAGACATGTTTGTCGTCACAACAGTTCCGTTGGTTAGGAGCAGTTCTGGGGAGACTTTCTCTTGTTGATCCTTCGCCACTGAGCGGTAAATGAGGCGGGGTTTCATCAGTGGTCCCTTTATTTCAACGGCATTCGCGGATAAAGGAACGACTCCAATGTTTTGTAAACACCCACTAAAAACCGCTGGCAATGATACCCTGTTTAAATTCTAAAGATAAAAGTCACGATGAATCATCGGAAGAACAACAACAATTGTGATTCTACACTTCATTTGACAAGCCACGTCGGCACTGAAGAATGGTTGAGTGTAATGTTCTGAAATTGGGTGGATTAACTGTTGGTAATGATTCCCCCGTAGCGATGTACTGTTTCTGTAATTACTGTGTGTTTATTCGGCAAAGTACAGGCAGAATTGCCATTCCCCAGCCGTTCCTACATAGATAGACATGTTTGACAGGCTGGCGAAGGGGGGTGGATGGGACATAATCACGTGCATGTTTTTAACGTGTTTGATTCATCATGCTTAGAGGTGATGGGGGTCTTTCATCTTCATATGTCAGCGCACACATATTGATAACACCCGCCCGAAATCTCTCCCTCAGGAGCGCAAGCCTTCCTGTCTTGTTCAGTCAAGTGAATAAATATGTTGGGCCCATGTCCTGGGCGTCCCGCCGTTGACAGGCGCGGTGCGTTTGGCTTGTATGTTTGGAGCTAGTGCAAACCGTGAAATATTTCCCGCCCCACAAAACATGGCACTCGTCCTGAGAGTGAACGTGGGGCTAGCTTGAGTGTAAAGAGGCTTGCCGGGAAAACATTTGGCTACATCTGAGGAGTTCCACCGACTTTTGTGCGTAGTGCAGACGACAGTATACACATAGTAACATTCTACTGGCTATTTTCTGTCATTCTGTGTACACTAAAAATTCGGATCAGAATAACCATGTCATTGTTCAGAAAATCTATATAAGATTATCATTTTTAGTTGTTTATTAGACTTATTTCTCCTATGTTCGATGGCTACTATTTCATTTTGTATATTTGTGATTGTATATGATTTGCAAAGTGTATGCTATAGAGATATTTTCTTTCGTATCCTGATTTGTTATGGTTTTGTAACTGGCCCCACTTGGAAATCTGTTTAATGTCGTCAGGCTGAAGGGATTATGAAAATTTACAGATAAATAGAAAATTACTTTAAGATCGTGCGAACTGATGAAGATACTCAGTCGTATTCAAATCTACCCAGTGAAGACTGTGAAGACATTGCTCGCAAACCTGGTTGCGGAGTCATCAAATTCAACCCAACAATTCGGACCCAGGATGTCATACACAATACCACAATATAACCGTGATCAAAGCCGCGGACTTCACTACAAATCAGACTATTCGCTTTTATTGGGCGATTTGCACGTCAGGTGCAACTGACGGTTCCACCGGCCCTCTGTGCGCCTGGTCGGCATTATTACGTACATTGATCCCGCGACCTTTTCAGTGGCTACGATAAAAGGCTACTTTCCCTCTACATTCAGGGATTATTGTCTGGTTCAAAAGCACAACAATTAATATTTGTAGGCGCAGATGTCGATACTTACGTCATGCTAAAAATGACTGTCTCATTCACAGGATAATGATTCGTCTTGGTTTCGTTGTTCGTAAAAGAACAGGGTGAGGTTTTCTGCTATGTACAGTTCGGGGTATGAGTTATGATCCGCTGATTTCTGTGGCTCCTCGGGCCGGTCCATTTATTATTCCCGTGTCTGAAGGGTTGATGAGGCGGATTTGCCCGGGGAGGAGCCCGGCTTATCCCGCCGGTCCACGCGTTTCGGCCCGGTACCGACACGTCCGTGGCCTTGGGAGTGGGCGGTACGTCCCCAGAGAGGACCCACACACACAAACCTCTGCGGTGTAGAAAAACGGTGTGTTTTCCCGGGGGTTTTATGTACAGCCGGGCTGATCCGACTTTTCAGTCGCGATCCTTTGATGTGGAACATTGTGATGGCGGTGTACAATCCATGTTCACACACACGGGAGCACCAAACAGCATTGAACCGTTGTTGGCTTATCCCCTCTGTTGTTGCTACTGGAATAATGTAGGGATTTTACATTCACGTTTAAATCCGTGTGATCCTTGCGGGTGGTTCCAAGTTTATCCCTGGTTTATGTCCTGACCGGGGACCGTTACCAACACACGGAAAATGGTCCAATCTGAAAATTATCCTCTACGACATTATTGAGACGACATCACAGATTCAGTTTTACAGTTAATTTACGTTTCTAAAAATGAACTCGGGAGAGTTTGATTTTGAATTGAATTCTCGCCAGTGTGTAACCTCGCCATTGTGTGCTTGTGAGGTTTGCCTTCTCGACAGTGCAGCGCGCTGGTGTTTGACTTGTACGTTGGTGCGAGGTCGCTACAAAAATACGATGTCACAACTGTGTGTAACCATCCGAAATCTTACTGCGCCACGTCACCTAACAAAGGTCTAACTGTTTTGAGAAAGAGACGCAATGATTTTGCATCTACAACTATCAAGAAAGTCTGTATATTTTCAGTAAACGTATTGAATGAGCTGTATGTACAGTGAACCCCGCCTCCTCACACACTACGGGTGGTGTGTGTATGTGTGCATGCAGTGTTTCCTCACGCCCTCCCACAAATATCAACAAACAAACAGACGATTTTCCAGCAGAACAGCCCATACTTCTCCCGTCTTGAACCGCCCAGCGCCGCCGCCAGTGCTCCTCCTCACCGCGAGCGGGTGATAGCCCCTGAATGGCACAAGATGAATGGATCATTATGGTGGTCATTACGACTTCATTTGTGGATCCTTTTAATCGAAATTTGATCAACTGCAAAACTAAACATTACGCCGTCCAAGTGCTTAATATCAATTAAGAGAGGTGCGAACTGCCCCTGATTCAATTTGTCTGCGGGAAGGATGATTAACAGCCTAAATTTAGATCTCCGTGGCGATGTGCTGCTCCCTAAAGCGGGCAAAACCACAGCCAGCGTCTGGAGAATGTAGACGTTTTACAGTTTGATTACTGTGCACAGAGATAGCGTTTGTTCAAGTTGTAATTCACCACCGTATCTCTGTGATAGAGTTATCGCTGTTTAGTCTTTTGCGCCATTTGGCTATTCATTATAGGCGCTACACGTCCCGTAAAAGGGAAATCGTAGAGAAGACCACTGATCATAAAGTTAAAGGAATCTCATAATTATGTTGAAGTCTTGCTTCTCTTTGTCCGATCGCAGGTTCTTCGGGACTCGTTTCCGCGACGCCTGTGGGTTTACTTGTGTTGTTCTTGCCCGCATTTTAGCAGATTTAAGACTTTACCATTGCTTTCCTTGCGATAACACTTCTCAAGTATTGAAAACAGGAAACCCTTAGGAGAGGTCATAGGTTAGCGGTGATAACCTTAACGCTACTGTGCAGACGGCCCTATAGCTGCCTATACTCTTGTCCCAAACCTCCTTTTATCATACACAACAGTGCGAACGGATCATCTCAACTCCTTGAAAATGAAATGACGATGTTCAAGAAATGAAAGTTATGTTTGTAACGACTTTGGAATGAAGTTGAATAAAAGAAACATTGGCGCAGACAGACAGTCTGGTAAATCAAACACAGGAGAAACACAGAAACAAAAGTCTTTCATTCGTGTCTTTTTTCTTGTTTCTTTGTCTGCAAACCTCTTCCGGCTGGTCAAGCTAACGGGTGACCCGATAGGCACTCAGTAAGGCAAGTGAGCACCGCACAAAGACGGGAACTGAAAGGGCGTCCAAGAGGCAATCGCCCAAGTTGATAGAGCTTGCATTTGTACTGCACGGCTGCAGACGGGGTGACTTGAACTCTGAGGCATCAATTTAAACTGCTCCGATAGGCCCTTTATCTGCTGCCCGTCCTGTATGTTAAGTAGAGCGGTCTGAATGAGAGCCGATTGTACCGTACGCGACAGAACATCTGCTAGAGTTTGTCGTCTCTCTTGTGTGCGTTTTCACGGTTTGGTTAACTCGCAGTGAATTAAACTTGGATTACCATGACTATACATATACTGCATACAAGTGGCTTAAGCTCGCACAAAGCGTATGACCGCTGGTGGTCAGGTTTAACGAGTGCAGCACTGTTCGCCTCAATCTTCCACCATCTGTGAGTCCTGTGAGGGGACTGTAGTTAGAAGAGCCGGGTCAGTTTCGGCCCGGTATTAGCGGGCTATGATACTGGGAGCCATCGCCAAACAAACAGACGTTAGACAGGATTAGGGGCATCGGCCTGACATCTTCCAGAGTAGATTCCATCACATCAGGGATGAAATACGGCCAGGGCACACTCCCTGCGTGTTTCCAGTCTACAGATAGTGGAGTCTTCCGTAATTCAAGTTGCAGACGAACCCTCCGGCCACTACTTACCCCGGAGCCGGGTCTAATACACCTGCTGTAGCTTTTAGCGCAGCGCGCGGGAACACGGGTGGAAAATCTCCATTTCCTCATACTCCGGGAGAAAAGTTCCCAACAAGAAAGACATTTGCTGAGTTTGTTTTTGTAAGGACTTAAGCTATGTGTAGAGGCGGGCTCGGTGGAGCCGCGGGCGAGATGTTAGCTGAAGTATGATACATGTGTTGTACATACTGCCGACATCTCCTCCCTGTTCACAGCTGTGTAGTCTACAGTGTAATCCCCGGGCCAAATCAATACCCTGACCTCTAAGAGGGCGCGCACAAGTGTTTTTGGAGAGGTAAAATAATCCCCATTCTTGGGATAGTCTGGAGCGGCTGTGCTGATGACACGGGATGATAGTGAGTAATGCCACAGAATAATTATTTTCATTCCTGACCAGTTTTGGATGAGTTGATCGGCTCGTGTGACCTGTTCGCTACATACCAGCCGCGCTGGACCGACACAGGGCGTGTGCCGTACAAGTTCCTGCAGCTCCACTTCCACTCCGTGCATGCCTTCTCAAGAATAATAGCACCGAAATAATAAATCATACAAGAGGCAGGAGGAGAGCTAGGGCCAGTCGAGGAGGAGAGAAAACAGTTCGCGGAACATTGGGTTCCTAAACTTGATGGTAGTTCTAGTCTGGAGGTAAAAAAAAACTACCGAATCCTTGATCCAATAGTTTGCTAGCTTTGCGTGATTACATATTCATTTAATGCGTTGGTTTATGGCCCTTAATCCTTAGGTCAAACCGCAAAGATCGCGCCACAGAGCGCAGTAAAAACACCATACGAGTCGCCTCATGAGTTGACAGACGTTAGTTGTGCGCCTGTGGGACAGAGCTGTCAGAGAAACTAGACTGAAGTGGCGAAAACCCCATGTGTCTGTTGGTGATCGGATCGACTGTTTACCCTGTTGCCAAACATGTAATGGAGTCTGGGATAAAGAGGCCGGGCCTGTCTGTCAGCTCCCGACGCCCCAGCGCCACCACCCAACCAGATGAAATCCTCCCCAGACCAAATATTGTAAGAAGTCACCAAGGTTGTCAATTAGAAACAACACCGGTCCTGTCAAGCCACAGAAGTTACGTACGTGGCCTGGTATCCCCGCCACTCCGGAGGGGAATCTCGGACTCTTAACTTCCCAATCCCCTTATGCTAGTGTATACAACAAGAGTTTAAACCTGTGTTCTTGCTAAGGAACAAGGCTAAGACTAAGAAGGCTTCCCTTATAGCTGGTGTCGCCAAATCCTCGATCCCTTGCGATAAGGCGAAGACCAGACCAAATATTGTGGAATCCCTTCTTAAACCTGAGGGGTTTAAGTCATCAACAACAGATTCTCGAGTTTCTGATAAAAACTGGATCCTTTTTCCGAGAAGCGGGGTTTGTGTGCGGTGTGACTAGATACCGCGCGCCGCGCCGGGAAGCCGGATCACGTTTTGATGCGACAAGTATGACAAGCTTCGTACTTACTTAAAACAACATGCCCTACCTGGATTCAGAAACCCAAACACAATTAAAGGCATGAGGGGGTTAAGACAGAAGGCGATGTCGCCACACGAACCGATAATCCCACCCGGATAGCGTGGGGGTCACCCAAACCGGAGGAAAGGCAAAGGGAGGAGGGTTTGAGGGTCGTCTCGGGTCTCCGAACATTCCCGACTCGCACAAGTTGTTGTAGATCGTGCGCGTCCGAATGTCAGCTGAGCTCGCGTTCCCTGTCAACTTTCTTGGCAGGAGAGCCTTGACCAAACCACGGACGATTTAAAAGGGGCATGTTTATAGCTAGAACAGGGACACTTTGTTTTGACTAGATGGTGTAAAATGTCTCCTTTCATCTCCGTTATATTCATACAAATAGCCAGGCATTGGCTCCCATGTTGTGTCAATCTTTCGCCGCATAAAGAGAATATTTACTCCCAACTCAAGATGTCTGCAAGGGTCCATTCAGCGCCCGGTGGCCATATGCCATTGGTTTTTACGGTCTTAACGATTGTGTTCACCTGGCTCAAAATACTTGACAAAGAAAACTTTAACTCTTGTACACTTGACGCATGCGCCATGGTAATCCTCAAATCAAATGCAAAGAAGGCTAAGCGTACACGTTCTCATGCGCGCTGACAAATTCAATTTAAATACCAAATACAAATACCAAAGACTGAAAACACTTTGTTCGCAGATGTTGAGTAGATTTGAATACCATGTACTCAGTTGTCTTAAAAACAGTTTTCATCAGATATTGAAACTCAATGCACAACCAAGGCCCCATAGGTCAATGCCCAGTCCTAACAGCTATAAAGTGTGGGACCTGAAATGTGAAAGGGAAAAAAATAATGAAAAATCATATCAGTCTAAAAAGTCTTCCATCCAACCAACCAGTACTTTCTTTTCATGTTCACCCATTCCATTCATATGCAAACACGTTGACGGCTCCCTCTTTCAGAAGTTTATCTGGACGGCTATGTGATGTACTTCTTGCCCTAATTTTGCGAGGAAGAGTTAGTTCCATATACCATTCTATTGTGTATGTCACAGTGCTACGTTCACACAGGAGCCGTTACGATAAACCTGAGCAGACAGCTGCGTCTGTTCTCCACAAAACTTTGACTTGGATAGGTCAGGGGCCTGTGGAGGGACAAATAGAGATTTTGCCGAGCGGCCGTCCAGACCAATTGCCCTCCCCACTGCGCCTCCTCTCACCCCTGTCAGCGGAGAGCGCCACGGCAGCGGGACCCGGGGGTGATGGCACGTGATCCGTGTGCTTATTTTACCGCTGCAGGTTGGATCATTATCGGCAGCAAACTGACAGGGTGAGCCCCTGTGGGCGACAGATTGGAGAAGCTGCCGGAGAAACGTCCGCATCTTCGCCGAGCTTGATTTCCTTAGTGTCAGTCTCGTCGCGACCGGTGGCGGCTTTAAGGAGAGCTATGGGACGGGGGAATCTTCGGATTTGTACTGGCTATGATTGCATTTTCTCCTAGGTATTCTCCGGGTTAATTTAATGACGATAATTCCCACGTACGCCTCTTTTGTTGCGCTGCTTCGGCTTCTATTAACGGCTTGGACAGAGCAACAAAGGAGGAGGATGGAAATAAGTGGGTTTCTGGCGGCGGGGGGAGCGCACAATGGACGAGTAACAGTCAGGTTATTGAAAAACGGAGTCGCGACACAGTCTCTTCGTGTTTAACTTGCAAATCTGTTATATTTTTATCGAATTTTCGGCCGTCCAGGCCGCCAGCTCCAAATTAGTATGTCGGGCGGCTCCTGGATGCCTTGTCCGTATTCGGGAAACCATACAAATGAGGGGAGGGCCCAGCAAGCCATACGTAGTTTGGATTTGTATTCCCAGCTTGTAATACATGGGGTACATATGTAAATCGAAAAAGTGACAAGTACTTGTCAAATGTGGCACCCTCGGGTGGCAGCCGATAGACTCGCCCTGTGTCTAAATGAAGTCGTTACTTGATAGATTTTGCAAGTTTGTACGTCTGCTGGTCGAGAGTTGTCAGCTTGCCTAGAACGCTTTGAGGAGCGCCGATCGCAGTTTGTCGTCGGCCGGAATCCCGTTTGCTTTTACCAAGTTCTTACGCAAAGAGAGGCCGTGTAACATTTGTGGTATTTGCCAGCGAACTTAATCACTCCACGGCAAACAGCTACGTGATAATCCAATTTTAGAGACGGGTGACAAAGAGGGGGAGTGCCATATATGTCGCTGTCAGCGATTTCGAACATTGGCGAAAATTGCAAAACTTACATGTGCACGCGCGCGCCACGTTTAGACACCGGGACTTCAGAAAATACCGTAAGCCTTTAAAGCTGTGGGATTTCGGGGGACTTTTAATCGGATTGAGTGCCATTGAAACTGCAACAGTCGGGCGCTAAACCCCGCGAAGAGAAGGACATCAATAATTCAATATCTAACTCGTTAAAATTCCGCCTAACACACCACATCGCTCAGCTCTGTGATGTGACTGCGTCTGTACTCTACATAAAATAAACGTACACGAGAAATAACAGAAACGGTACAGAATTAAGTTTAGCACATTTCTCTTCCTTATCTTATTGCATGCTTAACTTTCACTTTTAATGATCTTACAAATCTGGCGCTTCCCCATGAAGATATCTATTAAAAGACACCACCCTCACTCTAGCTGGGCAAACTCAACCGGACACACAAACGCTACCGGACTATAACTCACCATGTAATATGTCTTTGTCCGTCAAGGTCCTGAAATGTTTTACTTTTCCTTCCTACATAACTAAGTCTCATGTTTCCCCTCCCTATTAGTTTTATGTGGCTGTATGTTTACTTTTCTTGACAGTTTTTCTTCAGGTTCTACTCAGTGGGTTTGTCCGGGGAGTCAACTGTTCACTCCTCCAGGAGGCAGGAACGCGGAGAGTCCCATGCCTCACTTCTCACTTACATTGCGCGCGAAATCCTAGTCCCAACTTCGTCTCCTCTCCGAGACGCCCGGCTCCAGCGAAAGTAGCGGCTAATGCCAACAATAATAACCATACAGCCCTGAAGAGAGCCAAGGAGAAGTGATCAAAGCTGGGAGGCCTCAGACAGCGTCCAAGTGTGCCTAAGCTAAACTTGGTGCAACAGCAAACGTCTTGTCACGGTGTCATTCAAGCCAAGCTGCCGGTATTAACAGATCAGTGGGCTGAAGACTTGCAGCTATGTCAGGTATTTTAGGAAGGACCGGGAAAACGGTTGAGTTCTGTCGGTAAAACTATATCTGGGGCCCCTTTCGGCTCCCGTTTCGAGCGTAATACTACAGCTTTAATGGGAATTTATTACGTTCGGAGCAAGTTGAAATGGAGTGCAGATGTGAGTGTATCATATAAGCCCATGTAATCCAGCCAGGCTAGCGAGCCTAGACACGGAATCCTCCGTGTACACTACCCCGATTTGGCCTGCCGCATGAACAAATTCAACACAACCCATTACAGCCGTATTGATGCCGCCTAAATATATTTAAGTCAATTTACTGGAAACACGGCCTCCGCGGTGGCTGCTATCAAAGAGAGGGCGGCTTAAGAACCGCGCCACGAGTAAGTGGATCTTCTAAGCGAGGCAATGAAAATGTTATGATTGAAAAGTTAGCGTTGTGTTTGGATACCCGGTAGGTACTTGTGCACAATGTTCAGAGGATTGGGTTTTACAGAAGGCCGTACAGGCACGGATCAGAATGAAAGCCCGTTCTAACAACCAGCACAATGGGCTGACATCAAGCCCGGCAACGCGAGCCGCTGCCCCGGACTTGTTCGACACTTCTTTCTTCTGTTAGCGGCTGAACTTTGACATCTATTACACAAACGGCGTGATAATCCCATTCTAATACTTGAAAGGACCATCCTTACTCAAACTTGCAGGTAGGAGAAGCGCAGGCCAAGTGTGTCACTTTGTCGGAAGATATCGAAGTTACGCCAGGTATCTCCTTTGGCGACTCAGGTAGCGGTGGTCGCACGTGTGGTATTGTGGCACCTAAACATTACTCCACACGGAGAACACCATGCGGGGGGTGGAAGTCTGAAACAGACACCCGTCATCCATTTCTGACCCGTCCTCGCACCGCCTTTCATGTAGTTTTCTCAAGAAAGTGAGCGCTGTGTATTACATGACAGCTAGCACCGTTATACGCGTAAACACAGACATGCGAACAAAGCCCTCCGCGTCCCCACAAACAAAAGTAATGTAAGACAGTGTATTCACTTCCGAGAGGCTGTGACTCTAGACGGGGGATAGTGTTCTTGCGGACCGGTCACCGATCAGTGCGCGGAGGCCCCGGTATAAAGCCACTCTTGTAGCGGTGTTGTAACAACGTCGGCGATGTGATTGTTTTCTGGAGTACCACTCGCCAAGAAAAAGACCCCGCGAATTGAAAGCCCCCTCCCATCTTCCTTTTTTTCTGAAGCTGAGTTGCCCTGACAAGAAAAAACGGCCGGGCAAAACGCCGTGCCAAATCGGACACAGAGGGATCGTCAATGGGCACTTTGCGCCATACAAGTTGGATAGAATCGCGGGGAGTCAATCCCGCTCAACGGCGGATTGATACGCAGTGATCCGGAGAGACCGAGCCTTGTAGAATTGTCATTTGTCTTTCTTTCCCCCGCCGCTTGCAAGAAAAGGGTGAAGGGGAACAAAGGTTTTGGGATCGGAACAAATTTCTGCCCGTACCCCCACTGATCCGCCTCCCACGGACAACCTATTCAACCTTGTAAGGGCCACAGAGAAGGTGGTAGCCAGGATACCTGCAAATGTTCCACTAAATCGCGTATCATTTGTATACAGGATTCTTCCCGCACAAAACTGCTTTATCTGGAGGCACAAGTCGACGATTTCCACGCAACACTTCGTCTCCTTGTAGGATGTTTTTAAGAAAAGATCGGAGTGAATACTAGAAATGCCTTATTCGCGTTACTGAACCGCGAGGTCTTCAACATTTTCTTCCTTTAGAACTGGATGGAGCGAAACACTCCCAACTTTCAACAAAGGCAAACCTCAAAAATCCAGAGGTGGGCAAAAACAACATTTTGCCAACTTACCGCGCTCTGTTGTGGCTTCCAGTGGTGCGTTTTACTTTGATACGCAGAGTGTGCAATATTCAAGAAGGTATGACCAATAAAACAAACACAGAAAAGATCAAACGGAGAGAGTTTGACAATGAGAGAAATGCAAAAAAGGATGAGATTAAGAAAAATAAAAATTCCAAGAAAAAGTTTTCAAAAGTTTAGAAACTGCTGTCAGACAGTACTTTTGACCATTAAAAGACATTAATTTTTACCATTAAAAGTTTGAAGTGTCCAAGTTTTCACTGGTAGTAACTTTTGGATACCAACTTTCTTCATCAGTGTGATTGTGACGGGTTCAGAACTACAGAGAAAGTCTAGGTGGGCGCGGTCGCATCGCAGGCCGTTGTTCGATTTCGATGCAATAAAATTTTCAAACACCAACCCCCGACATGATATCCTCATCCATAACAAGACAGGTGAATTTTGTATGCCACCTGGACGGTTATCCAAAGAATGTCGTCAGTTTGCGGTCGTACGACGATCGTACGAGGTATGTGACCGTGCCCGATGTGGCCAGGCTCCAGCGCCGATCCGCCCGTGATTGAATACGTCCCGTAGTGCCGGGTTGTGGGGTTGCAGACCTGGGCAGCGGGAATGTCCCGATGTACAAGTTTGCTCTCCCGTCTCCCCCAGCGACCCGGCACCCTCTCAGGTGAACGGTAATGGCGACTTTGACACCTCTCAGATAAAATCTCTGACAACGTGTCACAGCGCGCCGTGAAAAACGAGCCGTTTCTAGGGACGAGAGACGGGGTTATTTGCAGGTCGTGGACGCGGACATGAACGTTACAGGTGTTCCCGTGATTGGGAAGACGAAGATGAATCATTTGCACTTGTATGTTATGAAAAGTTCAACAAGAATTGATAAAGTGTGAAGACGGTATTTGCTTTCGAAAATTATGCATTTTTTCTTTGGAAGATCTCTTAACACTGACTTTCGTCACAAACTGTAAACTTTGTCAAACTGGTCAAACTGTTTGTAGTGATAAACGCTAAACATCCTGTAGATGTGCATCGCTTCCTGCGAGTCTTTTGTCACCATCACAAGGCCATGTGATGCAGCGGTGTAACGGTACCGTCCAATGTTTTTGTCTCAGGTGGTGGGCGCAGTGATACATGCGTGTACACATTGACTCCCATTACACGAACAAATGGCTAGGCGCGCAGAACATGGTGGGAGGTCGCTCGTATGGTCCGCCATGTTGAGCCGTCAAAAAGGCGAAAAAGTTGTGCTTGAATAGAAATCACCAGCCTTGCACCATTAATTACAAGAAGAGGTGCTTTAGTCATCGAATCGCGGAGAGAGAAAAAGAAAAGAAAAATCACTAACTGAAGAAAACGAGCAGCATCTTGCAAATGAAATCTGGTTGCAAGTTAGCCGTTTTGTGACTAGCTTTACGAAAATTTGGGGCAAAAAGTGGGAAAAGTTTTTTTTTTCAAGATTTCTTCACGATTTCTGACCTACATGGACCATTGAGGAGCCGTGAGAAAGTCTCCACATGGCCGGTCCAAGGGATGGTCCTGCTGGGTTGCCATAGTTATTCATATGGTAACTGAGGAAGAGGGGGATCTGCATGGCCAGCCGCCATACTGAGGGCTGGTCCTACTTGGGGTTGCCATGGTGACGGAGGATGAGGATGGTCTCCATAGCCGGTCCATCATACCGCTGGACGCTTCATCTGGGGGTTGCCATAGTGACAAAGGATGCGGATGGTCTCCATAGCCGGTCCATCATACTGCTGGAGGCTCCATCTGGGGTTGCCATAGTGACAAAGGATGAGCGTCAAAGCCGGTCCATCATTCTGAGAGATGCGCAGTCTGAGGTTGCCATAGTGACGGAGGAATCAGATGATTTACATATCCGGTCCATCATACTGCTGGACGCTCCATCTGAGGTTGCCATGGTGACGGAGGAAGCAGATGATCTGCATAACCGGTCCATCTTCCTGATGGATTATCCATCTGGGGTTGCCATAGTTACAAAGAATGCGGATGGTCTGCGTAACTGGTTCATCATACTGCTAGACGCTGGGTTTGCCATAGTGACAAAGGCTGCGGTTGAGCGTCATAGACGGTCCATCATACAGAAGGATGCGCGATCTGAAGTTGCCATAGCGACGGAGGAAGCGGATGGTCTCCATAGCCGGTCCATCTTACTGCGGGATGCTCCATCTGGGGTTGTCATGGTAACGTCGGGGCTGTCCTGTTGTACGGGTGTGTACGGTTACCGGGACCATCACCACCACCGCCAGCACACAGCGGAGCGACGGGACGGTTACTGGGACCGTCACCGCCACCAGCAATGACGGGACGGTTACTGCAATACAGGGACCATCGCCGCCACCAACACACAGACAGCAGCAGAATGGACACCTGATAACTTATCACGAGGCAAGAAGTGTGTCTAATCTGGTCCGGAAATGTGCGGAGAGGAAAACACCTGTGGAGATACATGTAGAACAAGTCGCGGTGCAGATATGACAAGACGCAGACCTGTTTTATCGCGCATATCTTTCCACGTACTGGGCAGCCGTCAGTCACTTCATACACCGTGGGACAGTAGATCTGCCGCACTTCCGGAATGTAATTATGGCGTATCTGGTCATCTCGTACTACTGTCGACAACGCTGTCCCATCTAGATTTACATCGATTTTAGGAATGTCATGGGCTGTATATCTTAGGGTTAGAAATACCTGAACAAGTTAGAAATACCTGAACAAGTTTACTTTCGTCAATTCAGTTTAAATTTAATGCGCAACATTTATATAAGCTGAGCGGAGTAAGTTAATTGACAAGAAACCTTTTGGTCTACAAAAGATGTTAAAAACTGTAAAAGATAGGAATAACGTAAATATCTAAAAAAAGTCCATTGGTAAAACATTTTCATCGTATGTTTATATTTTAGAATTGAAATATGTAACAATAGATCAGGAACATACAGGAATTGCTAATCGTTTTTGTAAAGCAATCAAGACTTTCAAATTTAGTCCGCAGGACAGTGAAGACCACCCTACGCCTGTATGTCTTCGCTCGGCGTGCCTTGTGAAAAGAAACAACATGTTCCGTTCGCTTTTGGCTTACTGCGGCGCCTGCAAGTCTGTGGGTGAGAGCCGCATGCTGTCGTGGCCCCAGCACTGCCCGCCCGGACCGTGTTGTCTCTCAGCGACAACTTGATGGGAAGCTAAACATTCTGTACAGAACACACCTATACACAGCATGTTTGTCTGCCGACTGTTTGTACAATTTGTACGACACGACGGGACCTGTTCCCGCCCATTTTTACCCCACAGGATCGCCGGCCGACGCGTCCCAGTTTGCCGATCATTAAGGCATCAAGACAAAGAATCCACAGGTTCTCTCCAGGAGAAAGCCCGCGTACTTGATGTTCTCTCACTTGTTTCAAAGTTTTTGTTTCTAATACACTAGCAGTGCTCCGTAAAAAAGGAGGTCCTTATGAAGTCAGGCAGTGTGTCTAACCCCGTGAATACGCGTACATGTCGGTACAGGTGTTTTATGGAGACCACTTTTGTTCCCGTGCCATTACGCTAATGTCTGACAACAAAAAAGGTGTGTTCAAGACAAACTCAGTAAGATGTTCAACCACCGTGTCGTGGCGGGGCGGCTCGCTAAAGACACACAAGGTGGACAATCACCCTCCGCACACAACCCGCCGACTTCATCTGCTAAAACTCCCAATTCTCACGTTTCAGTACTGCAGAGACGATCAATCTTCAATCAAAGATGTACCGTACACAATAACCGCCAATCAAGCGCTAATTAAGACAAAATCACGCGGCAGGTTACCCCTAACGATGCACTGTTTATCTACCGGGCCCTCTTTACATGTCGTACCTTTCTACAGGCCCATTTGATGGCAGGAAGCAATGTTTGCGTTCTTGACAAACAAATTTGGCTTCTTTCTATTGACTGAAATGGCCAACAATTAGCCTCTGACAAGCGCTGACGTGTGTGAATGATAGACTTAAGATAAAGCACATTTTTTTTGCGTTGAAAATCTTTAACATAGTTAATAACAATTTGAAACTTTGCTGTTTTTCCCTTCAAGCTTTAGAAGTTATCACAAGAAGGTTTGTCCTTCATAGGTACCCAGGTATCTTACTTTTGATTCAGCAAGACATTTTGATTGAATTTGATTTCCCTAGTAATATACCAACTATGTAAAGTAGTTCTTACGTTTATGTTTATGCTTAATCTACTTATTGAAATTACTTAAGTGTAAACCTTTGATCTGTTTTGGTAATTTGCAGTTGATCGCCGTATCACTCACAAGCTCTAAGAGACGGTAATTTGAAATACGAAGTTTCTGTAAATATTCCATTATTCTGTTCATGGTTCATTCCGGCTGTCATGACTGTACACACACTGCCATAGCTGATATTTCATGAGAGCTACGGCCGGGCGCAGAGTTCAAAGGCCGTGGTGTTTTTAATTTCCACTTAGCCCGACACGGGTGCTTTTCAATTGATTATACATTTGTTTTCACCGGTTCGCTGTCCTTCAATGGGAGAATCGACCCGGAGAAGGAGAGACAAAATTGACGGGTGTGCAAAAACGCCGCCCGACTGTGACTCAGGGTGAAAAAGCTTGTACAACATTTTTGCCACGCTTTGGAGAAGAGAAAACACGCTTGCATGCTGACACTACACGCATTTTGCAAAAGGCGTATGTCGGAACGGAAGACGCAAAGGAGCCGATAGATGTCGACTATTGTCTCGCTCATGTTCGTCTGAAAGGATGACAAGAACGTATTGAACAGGTCCTTTAGGAGTTTCAGGCGGCGCAGTTCCGTCCTGTGTCTCTGTTGTGGTTTTGCGTCCTGTTCCACACTCTAAAAACATCGCTTCTACCAGGTACTTTGTGTATCCGACTGATAGGTAAAACTAGCGCCCTGCTTCGCTATTATCACTGGTAATTGTTTTCACGCCCTTTTTTCTCAAGCAAATGTGCCCTCGTTAATTCTAGATTTGTCAGTGAAAGGACTGAGATGGCTGGGACTGGGCAAATGGTGACAAATGTGTCACAAACAAAAGTCTGGCCCAGCCAGACCCCTTTGTCCCCGCATATGTTGCGCCCTGCGGTCATTACGACTCATTTTAATTTGGCATAATGGCGAGATGGAATCAGATCTCGTCAAGTCGGTCTGTCCGGATAATTATACGTATCTCGGTGTCATCGACGAAAAATTGCGACAAAATTTGATGAATCGGAGACAAGACCCTTTTGTTCGGAGACCATGCGCCTCCAGCTACGGCATGCCTTCTTTAGTCTGTACTGCCAGTACAGTCGACCTGAATGCTGTCTACAATTCATCGTTACATCACCTTTATAAGGCTTATGATACAAAGATCCCTTCCAAAACGGAATTGTTGGCCAAACTTGTGAGAAAAATCATAAAACCGAGGGGATCAACGAAACTAGTTATTATGGTGTCTGGTCATCCGAATTACGGTCAGTATGTCCAGTAAACACAATGGGGCCAGTTCCACAGAGGAACATTCTCAGATACATCTGTAATTCGTCCCCATTAAGAGATTATCTTGTCAAGTCGCAGAGATAAAACACGGCCCCTTTTTTTGACATGGGAACCCCGCGGAGTGAAAAATCTCGCGGGAACTGGAGTGGAAGTCTCGCGAGACTTTGGTAATGAATCGAACTTTTTATTGGTTCTGAAGATTGTACCAAATAATGTAATATTAAGAATGATTCTAAGAATGCAGTGTTCTGTGAAAAGTAGAACGCTATAAGAAATAGAAGATATGTCTTTTTATCTCATCAGCTGATTTCATCATTGACTCTGAGGCATGCTTGTCTAGAAAATTTGTCTCAATTTTCGAAAGATGGTGGATGCCATCTCAAACGTCTCACTGTTTCCAAAATCATATCCAGTTGCTTGAGTAATTGCTTCTCTTAATAATCATATTACATGCCAATTACTGTCCACTTTTAGACATTGTTTACTATTTGATAGTCCCAGTATCAGTTATACAAATCGGACATATGATGAGTGTTTTCAGTGCCCTTGCTTCAATGTCATCGGCGTCAGGCCTGCAAGCATCCCACAACAAAGTACCTCGTTGTCGCCTGTCGTCTTGATTGTTTAGATACAACAGAACTAGCACGACAAGTCTGACATACATGGTGATATAGACCCTGAGGCATCGACCACTGCTAACTGACACTGATACATGGCCCCATACATGTGTTTGCAAACGTTCCTTCAGAGATAGACCCTGAAAATGCTGTGTTGTCTCATAGTAAGATTTATCGTTAAAAGTCTATCACAAAGGTTGGTCTAGCCAAATCCAACATAGCAACCAAAGAAATTATATACATGATTCAACTATACAGGTATTTGCACTGATGTAATGTTCTTTGGTGTGATAAAGACTGCAGCAAAATCTTTACGGTAAAGTTTATATGAAAGAAAACAATAAAAGGTACCCGCACTCAGACTTGTCGGGCAAGATAATTATAGATGGAAGGTCGTGATCGGATTCTAAGAATAAGTTTGATAATGATAGTACGGGTGGAAATACGCTCGTATGGTTCGGAGATCCCACGCTAACATCACAAATGCGACATAATGTTCCGTTCTATGAAGTTTTATCTGTAAGAAGAAGCCGTACTCCAATCCTGAGTTCCTGTCTCCAAACTTTACAGGTGTTTCGAAAACAATGCTTCCACCGCAGGCGACAAATCGCTGACAAGAAGATCAGTTGTCACGAAAAGAAGGCATTAATTAAACACAACCCGCGGTATGGCAGGAATGGTCGTCTTGTCTCCCCCGGGGCACGGCCAACACCGCCCCGCTCGCGACTCAGGGCCGCACCGCCGTGTTCTGATGGGAGAGATTACGGCAAAATTGTCTTTTCTTTGTTGTCAAAATAGTACAAACAACTTTTAAGCAAAACACCCTTACCTTTCGACAACACTAGTAATCTTAACGTCTTGCCACGATGAACTTAAAGTGTCGACCGTTTGCAATGTTATCGAGTCATCAAAACCATATATATTACAAACTAAAATGTTTTCGATTAAAACTTAATTTATATTATAAACGCTTTAAAACACTGTATATATTTGATTTGTTTTTACAAGCAGTAAATGGTGTCATATCATTTGTATCAACAACATGTATAGATGCTACCACTGATGTTCAGATAGCTATAATACATAAATCATAATTGTAGGTTTTGGAAGGTTCGCTTTATGGTATTGAAGAAAGAAGTTAGATGTCGTATCATTTTTTATACAGGTGTGTAATTATATCGCCTACTTAAGAGTACAGGTATGATTCCTGCCGTTCCCCAGGTGAGGGATAATCCAGGTATCCAGTGCCTAGAGACGCCGGTGATAAGACAGGTACATTCTCCAGATAGATATCAGTGATGTCAGCGCCCAGGTGAGACGGTTCCCCTCCTTAAGAGCCGTCCCACACCTGCCGTTCAGGTGCAGACTTGGCGTACCTTTTGTGTTCTTGTGTCGTGATGTTATCAGCAATACAACTACATTCTCTGATTACTGACTGTGATTTCTCTCACAGAAAACCTATGATCAACGTGTATATGTGCTGTTTAGAAAGATTCGTTATTGCCGTTATAATATTCATTTGCGTGAGTATTACATTACCTTACAATCCCTACCTAGTTGTGATTACAAAGTTTCCAACAAGCTTTTTAAATCGTTGTGTAAATGTTTGTTTGCAGAAGACATGGTTGGTATGGCTCTCTAATGGTCCAATTCTTTTGTTGTTCAGATAATTACGACATAATCACAGTTTTCTGAGGCAAACCTCGGCGTTGTTGTCTTTTGTTCTGGCGGTAGAACCGCCACATCGATCAAGTTTACTGACAGTTTTTTATTCCCTCTTGATGTTATAGATACTACATGACACACAAATGATCACAAATGGCTCAGAAACATTTAGTAGCATATCAATGGCTTTTCTCACCAGAAACAACCTCTACTTTCATAAACTTATCATTTAACACAGACACATGGTTTGGTTGAGAATTTTAATCTTAATTTGCATGCGTTATATTGGTTCTAACTTTTGCTTCTCTCTGTTGTGTTGACACCAGCAACTTTTATTCCGATTCATGCATGGTGAATATTTTGTCAACAAAATCCAGTGATAATTGATCCTCGATCAATCTTGATAGCTGATTGGTGCTATGGAGTTTTTTGTCGTCCATTGAGACTCTGATATCCTCACTCATTCTCACCCACTCATTCACTCACTCACTCGAAATCCTGAATATAAATAGAACATTAGAGTGCAATACTGCACGGCATAACGTGTTACGTTTCCAGGTGACATTCAACAGGTATGTGACTACGGATTACGCAGGTGAGAAAGAGTACCTTAATAACTCGGCAACAGCGCTATTTACAGTTATCATTACATCAGTGGGATTTTTATAATCACCATATCAGTAACACTCCTCGTCGGTACTGTCACCGTGTTAGAAAGAACAAACATAGTTTCTGGTCTCCATGAAGAGGCAAGAAAATTAGGAAAACGAAAAATATTTTCGGAGGCCGACATCATGGTACATCGTATTCGTATTCGTATTGCCATACGCGAGATATATTAAAACATAAAATCCACGCGACACATTGCAACATGGAAGTAACAGAACAAAATACGATATATCAATTTCTTATGTTCTGCTATAGAGAATGGTATCCCGTTCCTTTCTCTACAGGTGGCTAGATAAACAACCCGCACACAACACGTTCTACCGAGCTGTATCCGGAGGAATAATGCTTTCGTCGCCATATCCCTTACACCACAACACCGACCTCACGGAACTTCTATACAAGACTGGGAAACGAAGAACAAAACATGTACATGGCGAGAGTGCTGTTGTTAGCATTTCTCTCTTGGAGAGATTCTGACAAAGGTCTATCCTTTTTTTGTCTTTTTGGAGCGTTTTGTCAAAATGGGAAGTTTAGGAACTTACTTATATATTATTGTGTTCAGCAGTTGTAAGAGAAACTTGATGCCCTATTCACGTAGCTTAAGTGGTTTGTGATGAGTACTATTATGGACCGCTTTATTCCCGTCCAGCCTTAATGTTTATTTGTACACGGGCATATCAATAACTGATTACCTCTCTTTGATAGGTGTACAGTTTCTCTTTTCTTTTGTGAAACGGCTTCTTTTATCCTTTGATACGCAGCGTTGCTTCGTTGTGATCAAGATTATTGTAATACGGAATCATGATACCGAATGACCTGATCATTATATCAGTTTAATGATTGATACTTAATCCTCTCCTCGGTTATTCAGTCGTAGTGCAGCGTTATTGAACACCGCTTGACATTTACTTCTAACCCAGGCAGTATAATGATAAAATATGTAATAAATGAATAGATGGAAAAATGCAACAGATGGTTCCATTGTGGCAAATAAACTAGCGATATTGATCAATTTTCCTTCGCAAGGGACAACGCGTCAACTTTCCACTTGTGATCGCTTTCTGGTTTCGGTACCTACTCTTACATTTCACTGTGGTCACAACAAGCTAGACCTTTCTACCTGCCATCTTGTGTCTCGCCCCAGACAGTACACATGTTTTAACATTTGTGGACACGTCAGAATAAACAGCCTATATTTCCAGTCTGCACGGAAGGCAACAAGGTGAATTGCAAACTAAACTACACAATAAGTACATCGGCCAGCAACAACACTCGCGTCAAAAAAGAAAACAGTTGCCGGACAAGCAGTGATGTTTGCTGTGGCACAGAACACTAGTTGTACAAGTATTAACCCCGGGACATGTCTGTTAGAAGAACCCCCCTCCCTCTTGTACATGGGCGTGTGTGTGTGCGTGTGTAAACGGTACATACTGTGAGTATTGGTAGATTAATATTTGGACTGGCTATAATTAGGCGCGCTTTTCAGGAGACGTGGTGGGGTTGTCATTACAGGTTTGTACACGTCAGGGAGGATCTGCACCTTTGTTTAACCACACTCTGCACAGTCCGCCTGTCGCCAGGACGGAGAAGTAACAGCTATTAAGGGTAAATACGCGTGTTTGTGCGTCAGAAATGTAAGTCCGAGCTTACAAACGTGCGTGCAACAATGCATGTGGGTCATGGTAGCGAGGGTCATTTCATTTCATGTGTAGGGGCATGGAAATTTTGAAAACTTCACGAGACGTTTAAAAGAGAGGACAACTTGACTTTCGTTTTATTCATGTATCCAAATTTCCATTCATTCAATGAGCAGTATCTAACAAAGAAAATAACGCTGAGAGAGATGCTGAACTATTGTCCTCCCCTCTGGACTTCTAAGCAATGGAATAACCCGAGTTAAACCTCAGTCTGTTAAACTTCAAGACTAATAGACAACGACAGAGAACGTATCATGGCCCCGATCACGTCATGTTGTCACTTTCCTATTGTGAATAAGAGCCACTTAGTGTGTGTAGCTTACACGGTGATTATGACAGGGCGCGTGCCTTGTATCATATGTAATCGGAGAAACTATTTTTATTAAGAAACTTGGGAGACGTTTCAACGAGGACGCAGCGTCGACATATTGCTTGTATGTTACTTGTATGTTATATGTCACTAAATTTAAGAATTGAAGAGACTTAGAAGAAAAAGCTCAAGAAGATATGGTTTAAAGAAGTGTCTGCATCTCGTAAGCACCTGCAGATCACCGACAATAGATCATTTTAGTCGCGTCCTCATAATCCCTATGATACAGATAGATATGGGGACTCCTTGATTACGAAATTCCAGATAAATGTGGCCCGTTAACAAGAGCCAATTACTGCACAGAGCCGATAGCTTCAACAGCAGTTTAAATGTACCAACAATTGCTGGTCTGGCGTCAAGTTGATGCCGAAAAAATGATGCGGATTGAAGAAGCAAAGTCATTGATACTACAAAATAACGCTTAAGGACCGATTTTCATACCGACATTTCCACAAACATCTGTTTTGTGTCAAGGTAACTACAAAATGATCAATAAAGATATTATGGGATAAAACACGCATACTAGATATAGCTGACCTTTCTTAATCTCTGTACTTTTATTTAAGTAAGTCAATAGCAATGGTGTCTAGAGTCTAGACTAGAATTATACAGTATTTCTGTCACCAAAACCACTGTAATGTACATTCATGTTTGATACTACTTTTGTAACTTACAGATGAGCGAATATTACATATCTAAATGTAACTTTGAAACTAGTAGAATGTTTGCCTTCGCTTTCTCTGACAAACCTTGAAGAATGTCCACAGAATGGCTTCTCTAAGTAAGTGGCTATGTCTGTCTGGTGCCATCTACGTCACCAACTGGGCCAAAGTTAAGCTGCTCTCATCACGCAGACCGCAGGGACTTGTGCGTCTGCGGCTCGGCGTCACGAAGTGTGAGGCCTGAGTCCAGAAATTAGCCTCTCTGATCCCGAGACCGCCCAAACAAGGCGACGGCGCTGCCAGAAATACCTCGGTGCTGACATCAGGGCTTGTCTAGTCTACAGTGCAGGCACCGGGAATCTGGTAGTCTCGCATGCAGGCAGGCACCGGGAATCTGGTAGCCTCGCATGCAGGCACCGGGAATCTGGTAGCCTCGTACGCAGGCAGGCACTGGGAATCTGGTAGCCTCGCGTGCAGGCAGTCACAGGGAATCTGGTAGCGTCGCATGCAGGCAAGTACAGGGAATCTGGTAGCCTCGCATGCAGCCAGGCACCGGGAATCTGGTAGCCTCGCACAGCGACAGGCAGGCACCGGGAATCTGGTAGCCTTTCATGCAGGCAGGCACTGGGAACCTGGTAGCCTCGTACGCAGGCAGGCACTGGGAATCTGGTAGCCTCGCGTGCAGGCAGGCACCGGGAATCTGGTAGCCTTTCATGCAAGCACCGGGAATCTGGTAGCCTCACATGCAGGCAGATACCGGGAATCTGGTAGCCTCGCAGGCTTGTCTAGTAGCACCGAAATGTGGCTACTGTTGTATACACGTACGCGCTAGCATATGATTGACAGCACCGACAGCATGATAGGGCAGGTGACTTTAGGCTTATGTTGAGGGGGGGGGGTGTAACAGGGCAAGGTAAGGGTTTGAGACTCCAGGTTCAGCTTTGAGTAGTGACAGTGCGGCTCAAAACTGAAGCTATGTGGTCTGTTGTTCTTAATCCTTGACTGTGACTCGCCGTAGGCAGATATGGAAGAGATTGATAGACTGTTTCCTCCTTGAGAAATGAAAAGCACTGTCCCGCGACTCCTAACTATCCCATGCTTGCTACACATCCATACGTTAAATTGTTTACGTGATGATGATGAACAAATTATAAGTGACAATAAGCAATTCTAAAGTCAAAAGGAAAGCCATAAATTTCACATTGTGCGTAAATGATCGTAGGTCTCCCAACAAGTTTCTGTAGAAGGTAGCCCTGGTGTTCCGCGGTATCAGTGCCCAGGATCAGCCTTGAAGGTGCGGATCATCCTTTCTCCAGCGGGATTTACTCCGCTATGAGAAGCCGGAGAAAAGCGGGTCTGTAATGTTGGTAACCGTTGTCTGACGCGCCTGGGAAAAATGCGATGCGTACCAGCGATAACCTGTGGAGGTATGCCAAAGTTTGCAAAAGAATGATTTTCTCGGAAGTCGTTCGCTGGTCTTGTCTTCTTTGTTTAAGACTGTGCGCTTAGCTTTGTTATGTCTTACTAAAACACTTGCATTCCGACGCTATTGGATAAAGGCTATTCCAGGGAATTAAGGCTGGAAAACTTGCCCTGACTTAACCTTTACAAGGTATTCCGATCAGGAATCTTACCAAAGTAAACACCTGAGATTAGCAGGTAAACAGCAGGAAAAAGACTTCAGGGTTGAGGAATGACGAATAAGCGTCACCAGAACGACGCCTTTGCCGACCTGAAGTGAAAATAACGAGGGCTGAGGAATGCGGAGGGGAAGAGAAGTCACACAAATGTGGCCGTACTGGAGTTGAAGAGAAGCAGAAAGCGCCGTGGGTGCTGCCGGGAAGGTGTCATGTGTTGGCTGGTGAGACAGGTAAAGCCGCGGCTAAGCCTGCTCAAGCCTCCCAGACAATCGAACAAAGTAGGTTTGTAGCCGGCCCAGGCGTCAGCGGATCAGGCGCGGTGTAGCCGCGAGCCGGGCCGTGCCCCCGGGTACAGAGTAACGTGGTGTTTAAAAGCATGTTCTGGTCTCCTTCACCAATCCTTTTTACTCATTAGTTGCATTACGGAGACTCTGTTGGGGATTTTCGCCTTCCTGTTGTTCCAATTAGACCTGCCCTAGCCCCCTACCCTCCCATCCCGTATCACCAGAGTCGACTGGTTGATGTGTAGCGCTCTGCGGTTGAACACAGAAGACGCGTCTTCAAAACTAACAGAAACACTACAACAAAGTGGTGTGGGACAAACCGCCATTTTTCAATATTCATTAAACTCCGACTTTAAAAGACAAGCGAAATCCTGCCACGCGGTGGTTGACATTACACAAGCGCAATACAACAATTTACAGCATTAACTTAATAACATCAGTGTATTACGTCAGTCACTCAATCGGTGATTTTAGATTTTGTTTGTATCCGATGATTGGTAAACAACCGTAATGTAAATAACATTCGCGGATAATCGTAAGGACTAATGATGTTTTGATGTCTGTCATCAAGTCCGTATTTGGTACCCGGCACCGTCGCAACTAAATCTCTATAATTGCGCTGCTCCAATCATCACTAGAAGAAAGTATGTAAAAACGCCGGAGAGATACAAGAAGTATTTGTGGAATCACCCTTAATGCATGTCCGGGAGTAATGTCTATACAATAGATATCTGGCGGAATGTGTGTTCTGACATAGTTTTTTTCTGCCCATGGTGATAAGACGCCTGTGTTAATCCTACAAGAATCCTACAGGTGTGGCTAGCGGCCATCTTGTCGTCGCCTGCGGTACCTTTGAAGAAACTGAGTCATATCGGATTTCGTCCAGGATTTCAAAATTTGGAACTTGTGCAAAGTTATGCTTGGCAGGTCTTATAACCACTGTGACAGGGAAATATATCCACATGACACTTTGAAGTTCCCTCGCAATACAAATTCATAAACGCCTACTCCTCAATATCCTCCCAACAACTCAATGGCTCTCTGAAAGTAGTCGTTTACATCTAAATGATATATCAATACATTTCTTTTCGTTTAGACCCTGGAGGTGACTAGTGGTATATAGGTAAGCAAGTTGTTCTAGTAGCAGGGTACATTGTTACAGGGAAGAGCTATCTATCCCTTCCCCTTTGCGTACTAGGCACTTCCTTGAACATGGGACGTCCCTTCCGAAGACGAGTGCAGCCCCAATCCATGATGACCCACCCAGGATTGAACCGGGGTCTCCCAGTTACCAGCTAATTGCAACCAGGAGCTCAACTGTGAGGCTACTACCAGTTAAGCTACTGGGACATCCCGATATATGTCTTAGTAATCAATATGCCCGTTTATTTCTTAGTGTATAGGCGACAACCCGCTTTATAACAAACCTCACCAAACATCCGGCCCGTTATATCTTCAGCGGGCCACACAGTCCTCACAAAACAAAGGGAACAAATAGTGGATATTTACAGTACTTTTTTACCTGACAAACTGTCGGTAAACACTACACAATAAATAAGCCGATCTTGTCGGGCACTTGTCGGACTGTATCTCTTCCTGTGAGGTCAAAAAGGGGCGCGTTATCCCTGAGTGTGCACATATTGACGCGATCGATAGAATGGCGTTTGTCAATCAAAGTCTGCAGGGATCCGTGCAGGTATGCGCCGGTGGTTATGAGTGCTCTCGTTTGGACTCCCTCTGCACTAGACGACGATCACAGAGCGAAAAGTTGGATTTGTGAGACCCTTGATGCTATATTTGGAATATGGTGCAAGAGTATAAAAGTATGATTTAAAACAGAAAAAAAAACATAAAAAGATTTATTCTTTATCTATAGAATTCGTTGAGCGATGCTTCAAATGTTTAGTCGCAAGCCCTAAGCTATAGAGGAAAGAGGACGCTATCCTCTGTGCTGTACCATTGGCCATTGACTCGGAGTAGGCACACACGTATATTCAGAATAGTTATAGCAAAAGTTGCTATGTACGGGTAATATTTACGATGAAACGAGCATTTGCAATCATGTAGTTCCGTATACAACTTGAAAAAAAAAACTTTCCACTGCCACTTGATGTTTTATTTTGTCATCTGAACACTGATGTTTTTAAAACCCCAGCGAACAGTGGTTTCTGCCTCAACAAAGGAAAACAAATAGATAAGCAAAGAAAACAAACAGATGAAAACAAAGGACGAGCTTTGCCTTATTTATAGAGTTTCCTCAAGCGTATTTTGCAAAGGGAAGTCATTACATACTAGTAGATATCGCTAGCGTTAAATTTACCAATGTATTTTCTTTTCTTTTTTTTGTCGCCAGAAACAAATATCAACGGAGCCGTGGTCAGGTTATTCTGAGATCCTTGTGGTCAGAAATGAGATGGAAAGAAGGTCACGGTCTTAACCTGAATCGGAGAAAAGTCATGATAGTTGCAAAGAGTTCCTCCATCATGTTTGTACCACACAAGGTGTCATTGCTCCCCTCGCTTATCAGTGTCCTTGTGTCCAACACAGTTAGCACAAGTCCGAGACGTGTTCTCTCTGTTGGCGGAGAATTTCTGGCTTCTATTCTGCGCACAGATCACCTTTCCGCCCTTATCTCCCGCCGCCCTTCGTCGCCATGGTGACGGATACGGGACGGAAGTGTAGGGCACAGGTATGCCTCATGACGCGACCCTGCAGGCACGGCAGATAACAGGGGCGACTGCGCCAATTGTCAAGCTTACAGAGCCAGAAAACAACTCCTCCTTATCGTGTATACATTACCGCCACAGATATACAAGCAGAAAAACACAGGTAAAAACAAGTGTCTCGGATAGTGACATAGACGCCTCAGTGCGCATGCTCAAACTCAGATGGCCAGCACGACTGGACGCAGTCAGCAGTCGATGGTCAGATCGGCCTGAGTTTAGTAAGTCATGAAATCTTCAAGTCCAACTTTATTCTATGTGTAGATTTAAGGCTGTCTGGAATTCCACTGTTATCGGAGGTCTTCGATTATTTTCGGGAGATGCTGTTTGTTCTTCGCCCTATCGGGCTACAAAGTCAATCACGTTAAGCGTTTATTGGTCTAAAAGTTGATAGGATTAAATGGCTTGCCAATCAGGACTTCTCTTTTCCAAATGACATTAAGCCAGGGGTAATGAGGCTACTGTTGTGTCTGTTGTGTCGTGCCAAACCTTCAAGCGCTAAAGGAGCTTGGTGCATGCGGCAAAACTTTGAAGCGCCCTGCCGATAATCGGCTGAAAGAGACCGTGACGAAAACGATGACGTTTATCGGCTAGCGTTCCTTCAAAGTCGGCTTAAAGAAAAGTCCTTGAGACGCAATTCCTTGAAGTACAAACTTCTGATAACCTTGTAAGGCGAGAAGGAGAGGATTCAAACCGATTACAGGCAGGATGGACAAATTTGTATCATATATATCAATGCACAAAAGTCATGGTGTGTTGCCGGTGTGAAACGATAAGGTAGAAAAACATTGGAAACCATAATGAGAAGAAATTTAAGACGAAAGCTCTATTCCTTTTATCAGAAAGTATAGCAAAAAGATAAAAACTTCCCATATCAGTTTCTACTCTGTTATTGTTTTAGATGATGTTATATCATGTCAATAACGTTGAGCCGTATCAGTGAAATATTGATAGTCATTTGGCAGCAGTAGCCAATCATGTTAAACTTCTTTGAGCGTCAAAAATGAACATGACTGAGATTCGCAGCTTTCGTTGGTCATTGCTGAACTACATGTATACAAAACAGTTGCTTTTCTCTGTCGCCTGTCTAGATTTTGAATGGTTGTTTGTAGGTATGCACACGACTGCCGCCATCGGCTGTTGCGCGCCAATGACCCATGTTTGGGGAGCATGTAACCGTGTAAGTGCCCGGGCTTACAAGTCGCACACAAACTTGTGGTACGGCTGAAATGTCCCAGTCGGGAAGGTGACATAACCCCGCGACCACGGCACGTCCCGTCACGGTCAGCGGCGGACCTCCAGCCTGGTCGGGCCCGGGGTTATCCCGCGGACAGCCCGGGCCTCGCCGCGTTCTCCCCGCCACAAAGACCGTGTATACACCTTGTAATTCTTTAATTGGGCCCTTTTCTCGGCTGCTTTGAAAGCTGCGATATACACTAATGTGACACGGCGACCTCGCTGTTATCACGGCACGAAGTAATAAGGGGCTATTTTACAGTACAAAGGAATGGAGACGTTCGGGGCGACAGGTAGTGATATGATTGATGTTCTACGTCGTGTCTACAGGAATGCCTCCAGGGGGAGGATACGACAGAACTTGGGACAGGACAATCTCAACAATCTCACAGGATCAGCCTGCCCGGCCCACCAATCTTCCGCTGAAACTGACGTACCGAGACCGTCTTCACAATGAACTTGTGTAGCCACTATAAAAATAGAATCAGTGTCCTGTCCTGCGGGGGACAAAAAGACCAGGTAACCTCGCGTCTCCTTGGTAAAAGTTAGAACAAACCCGCGGGCGGACAGAGAACAATACTGATCAGTACTGTCACCCGAATTTTTTTTTTTGTCACTCATCGAGTCTTGTGTCAGAAACTTTGGCACTAGGTGAGATGACAAATTCAGTATACATATGCACCACTTCACACCACAAAACCTCTTGCTTTATTGGCCGAAAAAAGTTATGCCAGCAATGTCATCAAACTATCCCTACCCTAATGGGTAATGCACTAAGAACAACCAGACATAGCAGCGCACTATGGACTTCTAATTTTCAACTTCCACCTACTGGCTCAAAAGGTATAATTTATGTTCTCGTCACCTTTAGCCTAAAGGCAAGGGTGTTGCGTAGGGCCGATGTCTAAGGGAATTGTTTTCATTATTATCACTGTCTCACATTTGCTACGGTCGACGGAATGAGAATTAAGGTAGACAGCGATTAATTTGAAATTGAAGCATCTGAGAAATTTAACCTTGTGGGACGCCTGGGGAAAATTAAAGTTACATAAAGGTGCAGAGACAAGCATGTATCTAATTAAGGAGGGTATGAAAACACAAGGAAAACATCCAAAGAGCAGCCAAGGGTCGCGTGAGGAATCTGATATATCCTGATTGGGCACGAGAAGACATACGAGCGAGTCTGATACTCGGCGGTCGGTGTGCTTTGTACAATTGATAGCACATTGTGTGGAGGAGACAAACTAACATTACAGGCCTTGTGTACAGACAGGGAAACAGCACACGGTCTGTGGGGTAGAACGGACTGGGAACCCGCCCCGGAGTAAAAACTGTTAAAACAGGACCAAGGTGTGAGGGGTGGGAACGTACGGCGGGGTCTCGGTAGAACGGCAACAATCCAGCCATTGAGGGGTTGGGGAGGGGGGCAGCCTGCTGGGTGATATATGGTCGTGTCTGGGACTGTTCATGTACACGGCGGGACCCTGACCCTTGCCACGGGCTGTAAGCCATGTCCAACACATGTTGGGTTGGTTCAGGACCCGGGTCTGTCCCACGGAGCCGACTGGAGCTCATGCTGCTTCAGCAAGGCTTCCCCTCTTCACGGCTCGGGCCTGCACAGAACAGACGACTGTGTTCTTTCTACACCCAGTCCGTAACAACACAACTACAGGCCTTGTACTTACACATATTACCGTTTCATAGGTCACGGGGGAACAACAAATGAGGGTCTGGGGTAGTGAGGAGGTCTCGGACTAGTCCTCGTGTGTTCTCGCGAGACTAGCAGGCTCCACCAGGTGGCGGCAGGTCCAGGCAGGTGGAGGACAGGATGTTGTGTACACTGACAACAGGCCTGTCTGTCAGTCGGCTGCTAAATGGGGGTGAACGTGGCCTGGGGACAGACGCCGCATGGTGGACGGGACGGAAAATAGTTTACATGTGGCGTGGAGAACTCAAGCAGTCATTACCAACTTAACCACGCTGCGTGAAATCACCGACTTCCCACCGAAACAAATTTGTGTCCGTGCAATTGCGCCAGGACAACGTTTTCTCTGTCCATCTCAAATTCAGTTTGACAAAAAAATATATTGTGTGGTTGTGACGTCCTTGGCCTTAGCTGGGTGGGTAATTTGTTAAGTCAAGTCAGATCAGGGACAATAGCACTGGTTGTGTGAGTCGGCACGGCGAGGGGAAAAGCTCTGTAAGGACGAACGCCAGAGGGAGGGTGACACGCAAGGACACGACAATGCCACTTGGTTGATGTTTTGATACAGTTACTGTATTATATATGCACTACATACACAGGCCTATAGAGTGAACCCGGCAGATACAATGAGAAAACACAAGTCCATACAATATGACCCATTTCATGTGTCCCAGGAAATTCCTATGGTGCGACGCCCAGCGTGTCGACGCAGACCCCCGACACCAAATCGAAGCGGACTATAATGGCCCGTTCTGTCTCCTCCTATTTAACTGTGTGAAGTGTATCCATGTGGAAGTGCGTGATGGATGAGCTAGCTGTGCTGGTGCCATGGTGGTCCCCCCTCCCCACCGCCCAGGGGTGAACGTCACGCTGGTGCGAAGGTGAACGCCACACTGGGAAGGATTGTTACGACCAGCCCGGCCCGGCAGGCGTCGCTTGCCGGTGGTCTGGACACATTTCACGCCCTGGTTGTGGCTGTGCGGAGAGCTCCGATGGGGAGAAGAGGCCGGGGCCTGAGGTCTACCGCATGCAGCACAACTAACACAGAAGATGTGGAGAGACAGCGAGAAGCAAGATCTGGATGACACGCTTTCCTGAGACGCGTTAATAGAAAATATCTCCGGACTCCCCCTGGAAATAATTATGACGTCAACATTCCGGTCACAGATATGTCTGTCCCAGAGATTCCTGGATTATATAGACAGACGGAGATGTCGTATTTGTCGGTCAGGTATGTTGGTCTGTCTGGGGTGTGACGTGTCAGCCCTCTCGGGAGGTGCTGAGGTCTCAGAGATGATTGCCGAAAGATGATGTCCCGTCATCAGACCTAGCTATGGGACTGAGAAGGAGGGTGCGTGGGTGAGTGAGTGAGTGAGTGAGAGAGAGAGAGAGAGAGAGAGAGAGAGTGTGTGTGTGTGTGTGTGTGTGTGTGAGAGAGAGAGAGAGAGAGAGAGAGAATGAGCGAATGAATGAGACAGGTGAACTCGCCTGCAAAATGAAACTTTGAGACTTTATTAAAGAAAGTCTACAGTAGTGGTATACCCGACTTCCTGGACTTCGTCATCGCTTCAATAGCCCTATTAAACTAACTTTAATTTTGTCGAACTCAGCGCCTGAATTTGTATATCATTGTTCGCCCTCCGCACTTATTCGATAAGACGTCCATTTTGTTTTTATTTCTTAAAATAACATTCCATCTGATATCCACTTGTATCCATAAACGTCTCACTAATCCGGACCAAGCTACATGTACTGAGCCTCCATATCTCTATGGTCCATACAAGTTTCGTGTGTTTTCAATATTCACCCCTCCCGTCCTCAAGACCATATATGAAGTAGCCCTGAGACGCCCCGATTCTTGTCACTTGTCTGACAGATTTCTCCTTAGGAAATGGCAGTTGTTTCCGAGAGTTCTTTTAACAACCTTCAAGCGATGTCACTGATATCTCCCTCCGTCTGCTCCCACTGTTTACACAAGAACTGCAGATTGATTCCTGTAGTGCCAAGATGTGTAATTTCTTCGGCAAAGACCTTCAGTTTTGTTTGGATAGCGACGACATGGGGAATTATAACTAACATCTGTTAAAATGCTGTTTGGTGCTCCCGTGTGTGTGAACATGGATTGTACACCGCCATCACAATGTTCCACATCAAAGGATCGCGACTTTAAGCCCTGAAAAGTCGGATCAGCCCGGCTGTACATAAAACCCCCGGGAAAACACACCATTTTTCTACACCGCAGAGGTTTGTGTGTGTGGGTCCTCTCTGGGGACGTACCGCCCACTCCCAAGGCCACGGACGTGTCGGTACCGGGCCGAAACGCGTGGACCGGCGGGATAAGCCGGGCTCCTCCCCGGGCAAATCCGCCTCATCAACCCTTCAGACACGGGAATAATAAATGGACTGGCCCGAGGAGCCACAGAAATCAGCGGATCATAACTCATAGTAGAATTCGAATAAAGCAAATGGATAAATCATTTTCTTTAAATGACGCGACCCAGACAAACGCAGAACTTAAACTTGCTTCTGCATGCGCGGATAAAGCACCTATATGCGCGGCCATTAATTGTGATATTGCGGAATGGCGGTCTTTCAGGCAATCTCCGAACGGTAACGACAGGCAGAAAATGGCCTTTTATCGCAGCCACCAAAAGGTCGCGGGATCAATGTACGTAATAATGCCGGCCAGAGAGCCGGGCCCACCGCCTACAATAGGCTGGAATTGTCGGTTAGACTTGACATGTAGGACCGCCAATAAAACTAAACACAACCAGACAGATAATGATATGATTTGCAGCTAGTTTGGTATCCCAGTGCACAACTCCAGCAATCGTAGATCGGCACAAAGTTTATAAATATGCGATCACCAGCCGCGTCATATGAATTTAGTGCGGTCCCGCTCAGCTGTACTTAACTTGTACAGTTTGTGTCTGCCTGCAAACTACACACACTTCAATAAACGTACTCTCATGTTAGCTGGCTATAATTTAGTACGGGAAGAACATAAAAGGTTCTCGTGGGAATTATCGACTTTACCGCTAATTCGATTCAAGATCAATTCGTGAAAGCACTGTAGTCATTATATAGGGGAAAACGTCCGTGCATAATGCTTGCAGAAATCGCCCCGCCACTTTCCCGCCTCGAAACACATATGCTTAGACCGGCCTCCGCTCGATAACTTCATCAAACGTACGCCGTTTTCCCGGTCGACTGAATATGGAAAGTCAAATCGCTTTATTTTCCCACGTGGCCAGGTCCCAGTTGCTTTGTTGCGAGGTTATTCAGTGCTCCAATATCTAAATAAGAGACTGCAGGAGACCAGAGGTCGTTCTCATCAAGGTTGTCAATGGCAAGGCCGCGGTTCAACCGCCAAATCATGCGGCGTGCGGCTGATTGCGTCCCCAATGGCAAGGTAGGGGTTCTCCCGACACAGCCCGATAATCATGGCCACGTCCGAAAAAATCAACCTCACACAAAACGTAACAAACTTGTTAAATCATTAGCTAGATTCTAGGAAATTATGTACAAATTTTCGACATAAAATTAATTTTCGTTTACGTTGTTTCGAAGCACACTTTAGAAAGGTAAGTTATGATTGCGGCATGTGGAAATTGCCAGAAGCGCCGGACGCTATGGTCCCAGGGGCGAACGTTCATTGCGTTTCTACCGAAAACAAAATTGCGTTGTGCGGAGTGAGTTTCTTGGTTGTGGCTGAGAAATACGAATATTACGTTAAGTTCAACATGATTTTGCTACACGACAGTTTCAACTGTGTATCGATTATAGAAAATGTGTTAGCGTGTACTAACCCGTTGGAGAATGTTTCCACATTGGTGATAATCGCGATAAGTGTATATTGTATGTTATTTAATCTTGGTGTAGTGAATTTACATTTTAAAACACGTGAAAATCCCCACCGTTATACGTGTGTGGGTGACACAAGCAGGGAACGTTTGGGGCGCATCGGACCCGAAACACGGCGTGAAAAGACATTGTTGCCGTAGTAAACACATGTCTACTTCCCCCAAACAATACCGCCACCACCGGCCAGGCGTTTTGTGGACATGGTAGGGGCAGTAGCCTAATTCTGTCATCCCCCAAGACGATGTTTTCCTCGTCAATAACGAATCTCCCAAATGTACATGCCCCTTCCAACCCCCTTGTCCAGGGGCAAGATGCCTGTACATTTGTCTTTCTGTGAGGCGGCGTGGAGCAAGTGTTACCGGTAACCCGACCCGACACTTGCAGGTGGAAGCACACAGTTAGGCAAGTGCCGAGCGCGCCGCCACACAATATCAGATCTAACCATATTACCCCCGGCATGATAATACTGGTAGAAACACTAAATCAGGTTATCAAAACTGCAGATCACAGATCATGTTCTCCGTAATTTCGGGTCTGTGTCTGCGTTAGTCTGGGAGGGCGCGGTAACGCCACACCGACAGGGTTACATTAACCCCAAAATGATACTTTTCTGCTGCAGAAGAATACAATGCTGAGCCACAAGCCAACGGAAATACAGTACAGCCACAGTTCCAAGCGGGAAGTCTACAGCGTATAGAGTTTTCCACCGCCTATTGTGCCAGTAGATTATCTGACACGCACCTGACTAGACCTACACTACACAAAACCTTCCCCGCAACACCGCACAACAAAAAACACACTCACTCACTACTTCTTCTCAAAAATGGATTTATTTGTAGGAGGTTGTTTTTTTGTTCCAAAACCCTGTCGAGGGAAAGTGATGAGTTTACAGGAGATGTTAGGACGACACAACACAACATGTTATCCCCTGTGGTCCAACCGTTACCAAACAATCTCATCCGTGTAACACTGTCGTTGCTAAAAACACAGGGTCGTCTGCTTTCGGGCAAGCCACCCAACAACAGGCTTCTAGAATTACTATAAAAATCGTAGTTAAAGAAAATCAGAGTATTCCTCTTTTTCTCTTTCTTTTACTATAAAAATCGTAGCTAAAGAAAATCAGAGTATTCCTCTTTTTCTCTTTCTAAATCTTACATGCACACTTGTGCTTCTCAAACAACAAATACACACATAACATCGACCGGATAAAGTGAGAAGACAAGTCCACTCACTTCACTACCGGTTCAGTAAGAACCGACATTCACAAACTATGGCGCGAAATTATGTACAGGTGGTTCTCTCATAGAAAATATACAAAGTGCAGCATATTCAGACATAAGTCTTTGGCAGAAATCTGGCTTCAATTTCTGGGAACGGTCATTTTCAGCCCTTACAAAACACAGATGTAATCGCCCTCGGGATGTGAATTCACGATTTGTACGTATGTCGCTGTCCGGACTATTGCGCTCTATTTTAGCAGCATTTCTACTATTTGCGTAACAATTCGCAATACTAATATTCGCAGTCAATGAAATCCTCACATATCGTTTAAATACTGTACCACCTACACGGGGAGATATTAAATGGAATGATTTGTGTTTTGGCCGTGTGTTAAATTAAAGGAAATACATTATCGGATGTCAAAATATCTAATGAGAGTTATGAGACAATAAACTTGCATTTCCATTTGACGGCAAGTGTTTCAGCCACAGTAACACGCAGTTATTGTCCAAAAATTCTTACTTAATGCTTGGCAAAATAGATGCTACAGATACACATGGAAGCAGATGTATAGTGAATCTATGATACGACGCTGATCTGACAAAATGTCTTTGTTTGAAAGCGTTGTAAAAACGACTTATCTCCCCTTCCCATATCCCAGAAGCCGGCTGAAGACAGGACGAGGGCGCGGTACTTGAGGACACGGGTTCGAACCCCACGGGCGCTATCTTGAAGACAGATTGGTGAGAGCTACGGCGGCGTCAAACTCCCGGGGCTGGGACTGTTCCTCTGGTGCATTACTCCTAAGATGGGGCAGAAAATAAACATAGCAATAAATAAACATAAAATGTGCTGTCAACACAACAGATGTATAGATATCTCATGAATGTGTATCATAGTCACAACTGTGTAATTTCTAATTATAAGATATATCAATTGTCTCCTGACTCATTTGATTCAGTTGAGTACTCCGAGTCTTAAGTGTTCCTTTTCATTCATACCTAAATATCTTTTGTAGATCTGTGTGACATGTTATGGAGAAATGTTGTATAGAAAATATTTTAACCCTTGCGTCTTGTTCTATTTCACTGTAAATTGTATGACGATGCCAAGAGCAAAAGAAAAGGAGAAAATGTGAAAATGATAAGTAGAAAGCAATAAGAAACAGCTATGTACGAAAGGAAACCTTTCTCACTACACAATATCCGCGTATTTCAGTCCTTACTACCGAAGAGTACCGCGTCAATCCACGCGCACCACTCTGTCCCGGATGTCATAACTCAAACAATCATTATTGATGACGTGTGATTATAAATCAATTAGGCGCGTAAGTAAATGTAAGCAAGCACATCAGCGAGCCGGGGCCGGGCCCTGTAACCCCGAGCTTAGCGCCAACACCCCAGACGAGAAACAGTCGCTACTCCTGATTTATAACGTCTTATCGTTCTTCTGAGATGATTTGTAAATTTGAAGGTGGCTTGAAGGGTTTTGAGAAGTCACCTTAGCACTTTCATCGTATATCTTCAAGTGAACCTTAAGAATGTAACCTTAAGGAGAATATTCACTTTTACCATTAACATTACAATTATTCAAATGTCTTTCTTCATTCACCTAACTACATTTATATTCAATCATGGACACGTCTATATCCTGCACTATGGTTTCTTTTCTAAAGGGGGCTTTTGACTTTTTATTCCGACTCTAGGTTTATAAATTCGCCTGGCTTTTATTCCATACACCAACTGTTTATAAAGGAGCTACTGTGTCTAATGCATTTCCATGCAACGCAAAATCAGCAATGATACGGAATGAAAAGCAGGACTTTAAAAGCCGAAAATTTACGAGAGAAAAATACAGGAGAGACAGAGTTGAAGAGGTAACTCATAGCAGGGACGACAACTGGTATTGAGAGAAGATAATGAAATTCAATTTACCTCGCTTACCTCTTTTGTACCGGTTTGAACGCGGTTGGATGGCCCTCGCTGTAGGGCCCTTCTCTGTATCTAGCGTTTGTTGGATTTGACACTGCACAAACGCAATAAAGAATAAAGATACAATAAGACTACTATGGAAACATTCGTATTTTCATAATCTGAAAAACAGTTCTGTCAGGCCGGGTGCGTTTGGAAGCTTAACTGGTGATAATAAAAATGTAGTAATTTGATGTATCATTGTTGTTGTCACGGTTTATTACTACGCCTATTTTCTATAGGGAGTTTGCGTGTCAAATTTGCCTGCACATTGTTGGAAGTTAAGAAAAGTGACGCTTTAATGTTACACTTACAGTGACCCTATAACCTTTTTATATATCAGTTGTATGCTCTTTTATTGGGCATTATTACCGGGGCACGAATTCACATATGAACCGTTTAGTTCTACCTTTTCACCCCATGTTGAAAAGGGAATAATTTTCGCCATTCATTCACCCGGTATCATATTGTTGTTGATGCATTTATCGTCTTAATTATGAAAACAAACAAGATCGGCAGCGGCACAATGAATAGTGAGGGTGATACAATATGAGTAGTAACAAAAACAGACCATTATTTACAGACGCTATTATATGTGATGGTAACCCGGATTCTTATTTTTGTGCAAAAACAAAGATATCCATGTCGATAACGAATGTAACACTTGATAGCAATGTTAAAGCTTTGATGTGTTTGTTCTTCTTTTTTCTATTCGCCTGCAGTATGGACTGTCCGCTACAACTTTAATAGTCACAGTTAAGGGTCATATTGCGGAAAAATCGAAATCTTAAAATTGATCAACTGAAATCGTATAAAATCATACATAAAAGATAATGTGTAAGAATGGCTAAATTAACATGATACAAAGCATAATGTTGCTGTTGAAATTGTTGCATATAACCCACCTTCGTTTGTAGCGGGGGAGTGTGTCCTGGCTACTCCGGGGAAGGCGTGCTCTCTCCCGAGGAAGGCATGTACTCCTGTCGGTGCCGTGGCCGAGAGAGTCCTGACGGGAAGTCCCGCTAAGGATACGCCTGTGGGTAACTGTCCCGAGCTAAACACGGAGGTAGCGGCTCCAGGCTGCGAGGAAGACATGGCGTGAGTCCGAATGGGTTGGGAAAAACCGTTCACCCAGTGGCGGAGGTTAGCTACAGAGTCAAAGGGTCGGTGTCCGGGGAATTGTCCAGGTATGGTCGGGATAGCACCGGTAGGAAGGGACCGTGGGGGCTCCGATCTTAACCCCGGACTACTGCTGGTTGCCGTGTCGGCTAAGGACCAGATCTTTGGCTTGTTTTCGGAAGGAATCGGCGGGACCGGTACAGAGTTCGCGGCGGGACTGGGCTCGGGACTGGCCGGTCTCGGTGCAGCACTAATAGATCCCAGGGAATCAGCGGGGCTGGAGGACTGTGGCGGCGGCCGATAGTCCGATACCGAACCGCTGGCGTTGTCTTCCTGTCGGTTTTCCTCACAAGGATTTCCCACATCCAACTCCTGATTGTCTCTGTCTCCCTCCAGTCCTGTAACAGATGACAAGAAGCGGGAAGATGTATGAGTAAAGCTCAGTCAAACGGAGTAAATGTTGGAGGGATCAGGATCAACTAAAATATTTACAGCGCCACAGGATTAGGTGAAACCCATACCCAAAGCTAGGTCACGTAAATCGCAATCTTCCTAATCCAGTCGAGATCGACCCGTTTGTACAGGGGATCTTTATGTATATAAATGTGTTTATATTTGATACGAAGTCTTACCTCTATCATCCTCCTGGTTTCTGTCTTCTCCACCTTCTCTCCCATCTTCATCGTCATTCTCGTTCTCACTGTCGCTCCCGTCTTCCCTCCTCTCGTCTCCACTCTTATTCCTTGGCGACCAGGTCATTTTGTTTTCCTTCTTGAGTCTCCTCCTGGCGTTCGCGAACCATGTGGACACCTGAGTTAGAGTCATTTTGGTGATGATGGCGAGCATGATCTTCTCTCCCTTGGTGGGGTACGGGTTTTTCTTGTGTTCATTCAGCCAGGCTTTGAGAGTGCTGGTGGCGTCTCGGGTGGCGTTTTTCCGAGGCGTTCCATCCATCGGACCATAACTAAAAGATAAGGAAGACGCATACTTGAATACAGTATACAGAACACGGAAAACTAATAAACTAAAAAGGCAAACAAACATGTAATTACACAGAACACAACACACGCATGGTTGAACGTCACCTTTCCCCTACAGCCGTTCCAACCACCTGTATGATATTCCCTACACAGAGATGAAACTAGGCGCACTGTAGGATATACAGCTACACAGCGTCTAATGTTTATTGTATGAAGTTAGTTTGTTACAGCAAGATTTTAGGGTATATGGAGTGATAGGAAGTGCTCGTACCCGCCGTAAGGATGATACTGTGCGCCGGCGGCTAGCGTGGCGGGGTCGTACGGGTAGTAGGCGGTGGGCTGCTGTAGACCTGCCGACGGGTCGTACGGGTTCGCCTAGAAAGGAAATCCCAATAAAAGGATATGGTCAATTAAAAGGCAGACATAACTTTCTGTACAGGAGATTCGATTCTGTTATTTCTTACATTTCAAAAAGATATCTAAAGCGTAGATTAAGGAATTGAATACAGATTTTCAATAGTAGAACTGGGAGATGTCATCTATGCTGAAGCGATCTTTTAAAAGCAGTGCTGTGTATGTCTATCATCAGCTTCTGCCCGAAAATCACGTATATTTAAGTGGCTACATAAAGTGTACATAAAGGTTGGAATTTACGTACGGAAGCCATTAGTGACAGGTGACAGGCCGGGGGCCATAATGCGTACTCACCAACGGGGAATAGAAGGCCGACGGGTCGGCACCGAAGGAGGCGATGTAGCCCTGGCCGGCGTACGGCGAGCCGTACACGCTGCTGAGGGACATCTCACCGACCCGTGGCGGCACCAGCCCGGCCACCCTGCCCTCGTACTGACAGGAGCACACGGCCTGGCCGGTGTGCGGGTCCGACATGATGGGCCGCCCGGCCTCGCAGCACGACGCGGCGTGGCTGGACATGAGCAACTGCCGTGGAGAGAGAACACAACAAAGAGTGAGTCGGGCCCGGCTTCCTCGGGTCAGGCGATGCAAATGAGCAGCAAAAAATCGAAATGAGGAGGTGGTCTTATAGGTACGAGTTGCAGGGGTCGATGGGCAAGCCTAGGAAAGTGGACGAAGGTTAAACTCCATCGCCACATCACTTGGGCTTAAGTCCAACTTACCTGAGAAGACGACGGTAAAGAGTATCCAAAGTGTGGGTAGGACATCCCGACAGACTTCCACACAATCCTCTACACGTAACACAGGCTATTGTCTCAGTATTTAGTCTTAAACTCCCATAACAGAACACTGCCCAAATGTCCCTTTAAAACAGAAAACTTGGTGTGGTGGTAGCTAGACACGGTAGCCGGGGTGTCGGTACACGATCCACACCTCACGGCGAGATAAGTTGAACTGATGCCTATCAACCCGAGAAGGCTGCAAAATACGCGCAGCGCGCCGGTGTTGATTTACAATGTAAACGATCGCTGTCGGTTCTCCTCACCACTCACCACCCACGGGCGTCCAGGTCCTGGGGGTAGGGGAGAGAGGGACTAGGAGATGGTGCTGGGGAGACCGTGACGTCTCCCAGTCTACGCGTCCGACAGTCAGTCACTACTGAGGCTATAGTCAGTTTACGTCCTGTGTTCTGTGAAGCAACATTACCTGTCACGGACCCACACACACGCCTGACATGACAACTCGCTACCATCACCTCCCGCTCTCAATAAAACACACAACGCGTCCAATGTTGATTCAATGAAGAAAAGTTGCCCAGATCGTTACAACATCCCTTCACCACTGCTAAAATTGGTTTTCAGCCAAACTCTATACCTGTAATACCTGTAAAGTTCAGATTTTCAAGTGGCCGACCGACCTCAAGTTCGATACAGAACGGTAATGAAAGGTGATGCAATATTCCAGTGCGTCGCACGATGTCACTGCTAACAAGGTGGTTGTTCCCAACCAAGAAAACGGCTTTCCTGCCCAAACGCAGGCACGTCCTCTTCCAAATATCTACCTATTTACTGACCGCTTTTTTGTCTTCTTTGAGGTATGAAAACATAAATCACGAGATAAGGTTTTGTTGCCATATTCAGTTCAAGAACTAACGCTTAATGCCTCATTATGTACAATCCCCCGTGAGAGGCACTTATGTGTATATAGCTAAAGCATATGGAATATGAGCTAATCAACGTTTAGAAACGTTTCTGGAAATATATTCATGTAACCGTAAAAAAAAGTCTCGCAATGGTTGCCGAAAGGAATATCATGGTTTGACTGCAGTACAGTTCAAGCCATTATCACCCACTTGCGAACTAATAAGGTTTCGTCTGTCACGCCTCCCGCAATTCATACAAATTAGGACAAACAAAACCATCCCCTTCGACTTGAAATGCTGCAGTCTTTAAATGTAATTATCACCCTTTGTTGTTGCTAAGTAGTGTCTATTCAGATGATGACAGCTTTGATCAATCGGCAGGCCCATCCTGTAGGGAGATGAGAGCCTTTTTTTGCCATGTCCTAGGGGATTGGGAGTTTTTATTTATCCTGTTTTCTCCATTGTCTGCCTGTCGGTAGTATTGATGAGCTTATGGGCTGGTCTCCGGGAGGGAGGCCTGGCGCCTTTCCGCCGCTTGGGGGCGCGCATATCTAAAACATGCCAATCATTGGGTCGTTACTAGTTGTCTGGTAGCTATACTAGTACTAGGGTTTGGCTAACACGTTTGGTTTGGTTAACACCATGTCTTATTTGAAGCGTGAATGGATACAGAGACAGTTTCGAACGTTTCAAATTCACAACTTGCGGTCTTATGAATACATGTAGAATACAACTTGAGTAATTTTCGTCAGGTAGAATAATAGTAATACCTATGTCTTGATCTAAAGCTTAAAATGTTTTACTCCAAACCACATGGTTCACCTGGCAACGCAGGGACGGAGAGATCCAAGTTCATTCAATCAGCAGCGCCTCTAGCGATTAGGAAGGACATGGCTTCTGTATGTAAAATTCTATCCCTGGCCGTGGCAAGCAGACAAGGCAGTACATCCCAGCTGTACGCCTGTACGCTGACATATCGACAATATCACATGCAGACACATATTATAGGACATGTCATACATGTGATCATGAGTACCTGACACCACAGGTCGCTTTATTGATTCGTGTATTATATTGTACTGTCATGTTTCATTCAGCGGCGGTAGAAATATCGAGTCCTTAATAATATTTCGTAATGACAAGCCAACCAGTGATTCATGTCTAAAACGCGAACATTACAAAACTGCCAAAAAAGAACAAGAAAGGGAGAAATGAATCGAGATATATACGGAAGAAAAGAAACTGAATTAAGTTTGAACTTGACTGGTCAACGCACAATACAATAAACCGACGTCTTTTGGCGATCTTATAGCTGAGACGGACAAACAAACAAACAAACAAACAAACAAACAAGTAGTAGTTCTCCTGAGTAATCATGCACCAAGGTTTCAGCACTAGGGACAGCCCCTTATATACGGCGGACTGAGTTATTCTTTTTAGCGCAAAAAAAACGTCCTGTACACAAAAAGGCCTTTCAGATAAATTCAACTCTGTCTGAACTTTTCTTATGATTGTATTGCACGTCTTTAAAGGTGTACCTACATAGTTTTTCTGATCAAATTTGCTGACATTGCAGATTCATTTTATAGGAAACTCAGTATGAAAATGTATATACATGTAAATATGTAGTTCGAAATTTTTGTTTGCAAAAGTTGTGTACACCTAAAAGAAATAAGACATTCAGGTACCCAAAGAAATACCCAGTTTCACAATAACGAAAACGTCCCACATTGTTGCATGTATGAAGTTTCAAACTTTAACTTTTTACAGGAGGCTAACGCGTACTGAAAATTTCATCGTTCCAATCTCCCCAATATCGGACTCTCAGCTAATGTAATTTCACACTCGTGTCAAAGGTCAATAGATTTTGTGACTTTCCACTAGGATTTATTGCCCAGGAATACAAGGTGTTATCGGAAATAAATACCGGATTACACAAGTAATGAGGCTGAAAATGAATATCTGGTTACTTCAACAAATTACTGTGGCCGGAGGGTCGTCCGTCATGTGCACTTGGTTGGCTTTACTATTTCTCCCGGGAGTTGACATATTGGTTCTCTGGCGGCGGAATTCCACACGGGAGTTACGCTTCTTTCTACATGTCAGAATTCGACTTGCTTTTACGTAGAAAGCCTCGTGTATATGGATTTTATCATTCATCATATTTCTTGTATGATAGCGTCTGGTGACTTGTTCCACAAGTCAGTTGGTCAGCCTACTTTTGAGTTTGGGGAGGGGGGCATCGTCGTCGGAAGTGGTTCAAATAGGAAATGAGAATCCCGTATTGCAAGATGTAAATTTGGTCTTTTCAGGCCACAAAATAGTTTCCTGTCATAACCATTTGTTATTTTTTTTTAATGTTTGGGAGCATGAAAATGATACCACTGTTTGATTTGGTTTTCCTGCCAAACGAAAATTACTCAAACCCCTACGTACGTGGTTGGTACGTGGTTGGTTCATCCGTTGAACTATTCACAGCTTAGATGGATGGGAGTGGATTAAAAGTTCTGTTTTTAAACAACAAGTAACATTGTTGACGAGAACTTTTCTTGAATTCACTCCTCGCATCTTCGCATTTATTGATTACTGAAATGTTTGCCCTACTTGTTACGTTTGCTGTGCTGTGACAGATGTGGACATGACAAGGGGTTAGTAGTGGAGAGGCCTACAGCAGAATTACCATGCATTTTACATACCCACAGTAGCCCTGCCGTACAGCCCTTTTAACCTAATGAAACTTTTACTGAACAAAGGATTGGCTTGCTGGCAATTAGTATGGTAGGGCAAACATGTGTCCGACTATTATGTGTGCACACAGATATGTCTTCATTTGTCAGTGTCGCGAAAAGGCGGCTTAATCAGGAACTTTCATCAAATAGCAATGTGGTCGGTCCGAACGCTATCGATCCGACTGTGGCCCTGTGTGGACTATGTATGTGGCTGCATTGGTGAAGTTTTCGTGCTAAATATAAGATGAACAAACATTATCACTGCAAGAAACATGGTACAGCCATGATATATGATAGACAGGAAGCTTCTTGAACGTAAAGGAAAGTGCAGCGACTTTCGCAGAGTCAACTACAAGCTACAGAATAGACATAAAGGATAAATTTCGCAATTCTGTTTACTGAGCAGTACAGACTAATATGGCTCCGTAATGTTGCAACCAGGTAACGCATCGTTAGTTTCAGTATTCTATTAACAAAGCAATTTTAATGTCTTTTTACATTGTAGGAATTTCAATATCTGTATTCAGTAGACTTACGACATGGAGTGTCTTCAAATATGTGTCAAGAAATGTAAATGACGTAAGATATTATGTCTAGAATATTTCAAGGTAGAATTCACGTTATGAGATATAACATGTGATGAATCCTTGTAAACAGAATAAGATAAAGCTGTAAAACATTAGAGCGATCAGTTCCTATGAAGAAGTTCATCTCTGTAACTCCGGGAATTTCTATTTCAGAGAGCTCCTCTTCTTCCGTATATGTCAATTTACACAGTTAACTTTCCTTCCAATAATTTTTTTAACAATTGAAAAATACACTATTACCTATACCCAGTACTAATTCCGAAAGACTGGCCAAACGCAGTATTACTCGTTCTTCCAGCCAAGCAATCATTGGGAACAAAATGAGCTAATTTTCCAGCAGGTTTCCCAAACGTAATGCATGTTTTAGTAGCTTTTTTCATAAGATTGCCTGAGCTGACGTTCCGCTTGTGAGCAGAGGTTATTGATTGCAGTGATAATGTTTGCCCCAACCAAAGGTGCTGGTGGTCAGATAGCGCCGATGCCCTGATGGTGACAGTGAAAAATTAAGCAGATAACCTATCAACACTGTTACAATCGGGGGATACACATTCGCCACCGATTGCCTTTGGATTAAAAGTTGGATCCAGGCATAATTTCCTGGCCGTAAATGGAAAAGTCGATGGACATTTGCCCTGTTCCTAGTCTGATATGGAAGGTGTGACCACCTTTTGTCCACAGGCCACAAAGGAAATTGATTGCCAAAATTACATTGGGCTGCAAGTCTAGATATTTGCTGATTACAAAGGCCGGGTGATATCTACATGCAGCCGTGGTCATACGGACATGGCTGGACAACGGGAGATTATTAACCTTTCACATGTTGGACAAAAATCACATGATATCAGGGAATTTTTATCATGAATCCTTTATTAATATATCATATCGATAATACATCACAATGCTTTTCTTACCATTTTTCACAGCATATTCTATCTTGCTCTATGCTACAGCATCAGCATTCGTGTGCGTCACAGTAGATTGTGAAGATTTTGGCACCCAAAATAAAATAAACTACTAAAAAAACTGCTAACGTTACAATTAATGAATGGGGGTGTCATCAATTACCGAAAGCAACAGAAGACAAACCAAAAACTAATGAAGAAACGAAAACAGGTGCTTTTGAGTTGTTGTTTTTTCGGGTTGTTTTGTGATTGTTTTCGGTTCTTTTCGTAAGTACTGAGACCGATGAATAACAACTGCGTTTTGTGTATTCAATACACAACACAGGTATCGAATGATTTTTTTTTCAATACTGGAAGAGTCTACACGTACGTTCGAACGAAATGCACATGTCATGTGCACTGGATAAACGCAACTGAGTTGCTGCCTCGTTTCGGTGTGTAATTTCGCTCGAACTTAGACAATGCATGTACCACGATGCACATAGGTAGCAGAAATGAGCTATTTGCAGTAAGATGTCAGTTTACCAGACATTTCTGCCTTCTCTTGCAGACATCTGTAACCCCTCCCCAGACAACTGTAGGGTCTGTAATCCAATTATCAGTGTTGGGTTTGTCAGGGTCTGATGGGGGCCAGTGGGCGGGTCAACAGTTCTTGGCTCCTGTAGGGCTTAGGGTGTGGCTGAGCCGCTTCCGACACACTTAACAAACACAGGTAGGGTGGCCAGGTAGGATCACTCAACAGGGGGTGGCGAGATTTAAGGAGAAGGATTGTGTAGTGAAATGTGCAAAAATTACACAAGAGGAACAAGAAATAGGTCGTACATATGGATAGTTTGATGTCAAAAAGCCTCAAAGGATACGTATGGAAAGTGCACAGCATTGATTGTTTGGAATTAAAGAAATCGGATTCCATGACTCAAAAACAACACAGTGCCTTGAATTTTTCATTCCAGGCGGTGATTGACAGCTGGCAAAATGTCAACATGTTGAAACTAGATCGTCTATCGCCTTACAAGTCTCTGAGTGACACCTTGCCTTGTTTTATCGACATCGCAAATATTACTTGCACATATTTTCGTCAGATCGATCAAACTCAAATATTGTCACATCGTGTTGTTTGCCACCTTTTCTAGTAAAGTTGTTTGCTCAGGAAACAACACCCGAGTGACAAAATCGACTTACGTACTTAGTCGGGACATTGGTGATCGATGATCGATTTGATTTTCTATAGTTCTATTGTTGAACAGGTCAAGTTTTCCGATTTATAGTCTCCAAGCAGATGTTGAGGGAGATTGGACCTCGTTCTACGAGAGAGGAGACCTCTGAGACCAAACTGCGACCTAATTTTTGACAGAACATTCAACGAATTTCATAGATAAAAATGAATTTTTTACGCATGTTGTGTTTTGTTTCTTTTCAGTTATACTGTTGCATTTTGCATGGTATTTGAATTCTGAAGTCAAGGGCAACACAAATTCATTGTAGGTCACAGCGAGGTCACAGCACGATCACCGTCTAGTAGAATGATGGCCTTCTTACTGTGCTGTATTTGCTTCTGCTTGTTACAACATCGTTGAGTAAGATATTGGCATACAAAATATAGATTCATATGATAGTCAACGAGTCGAAATATATAGAAAGGCGACATTTTCACGAAAATACCAGAGTTACCAACCTAGGATTGATGTGCTCAAAAATTCGTACTTTCTCAGAACGATCGTAGAGTGGAATTTGTTATCACCAAGTACAGTAGGGGCATCTTCTCTGGGTAGTTTTAAAGAACGCTTGCAGATAGATGTGCAAAAGTTAGGGGTAACGAGTCGTTCGGTGTAATATAACCAGCTGCTGCCGCGCCGCGTGCCTGCGAAGCTGGTGTGTTACGCCGAACGGCGGTTATACCGGCTATATAGATACAGATACAGATACAGAAAATACAAAATGTTTTTCCTGTAGCCTTTTGTGAAGTTACTCGAACGCAATACTATACCAGCATGCACCCTTTAGTATTGTGTGCCAGTAAAAAAATTCTACATGGTTTTTGGACCAGTTGTCCTGATCATTAACATAATCATACTATAACATTAGGCTCGCCCTATAATATTGTGTGAGAGTTAAAAAATGTTGTTCAGCTAATATGCTAACGCAGTTCTCAACTCTGATTAGTTCACGGCAATTCTAAGCTCTGATTGGCTCCTGACATAAGAAAAATGAAAGAAAAAGAAAAGAGGAACACTCCATCAAAGACAATATATATAACTTTCCCCATCAGGGAAAACATAATAATACGCTACGCTAAAAAATAAAAGTTTTTTTTTTAAACAACGGGGCATGACAACAGATGCTGTGCCGTTGTACCGACCTTCCCTCCCAGATGCCTCCTGCCTATTTGACAGGAGCCGCGACAGACTGTAGACAGTGACGTTATTACATAACTCTTTCCAGTGATCACTTCCCTCCCTGTAATCTAATGATGTGACATTGGAACTGTGGTCCCGTCTCACGTATTATCAGCTTGATGTCATCTCGGCGACATCCCGACATTTGTTCTATTGTTCTTACATTGTAGACATTGATGAACGCTGAATAATTCAAGCTGTGGATATGTTCCAAGCTGTGTATGATTACCAGCAAATTTCATTACATGCCCATATCAGACATTCTATATGTTCTGCTATTATTTATCTTCCCAATACTTGACATGATTAGCATTGAATAGGTTTGCTCTTTCCATTTATCAGGAGATGGATGGGAGGCTTTAATCTTTTTACGGGGCTCCTGTCTCCTCACATAATGAACTTGTAAGCATATCAGCAGCTAAGTTGATTTTCTCATGGCAATGGTGTCATTTACAGCACTTTCTTTTCTGCCATTTCCTGTAGGAAGGCATTAAGTCGGTTGGAGAGGCTGATTTGATTTGGTAGGGCTGTTTTAATGGATGCTCTTTATAAGGTTTGTGACGCTTTCATTAATGGGGTAGCAGGCTAGTAAACAAAATGAATGTTGTATGGTATGGTTTGGTTTGGTTTGAACGGTCATCATGACAGCGTGATTCTAACATATTGGTAAATAGAAACAGTTCTTCTGCTTTTTGATAAAGGAAACTTTGTACAAATGTGTATGTAATAAACATGAATGTAACAATGTTTCTATTGGTTGTATAGATAATAAGTATCAATCCTTAATGCATTGTATTAAGGCCATTGGGATAATACTAAAGAATTACCATTCCCCTGATATTGAGTCAAACGAAATTAAGAAATTCTAGTTCTACATGAAAACCCCAGTCTTCAACTTTCCGAAAGTTAGCGGAAATTACCGATGGGCATACTGTTGGATTCGCCATTTATACCGGACCTGTACGGAGATACAACTGTGTGGGGAACTTGTAATACATCCTTGCTAACCTGATAGTAGACATCTTATGATTGATAATGAACAAAATGTCCAAAGTTTTGGACATTTATTGGACAAACCAACACACTGACATAAAAACACTGCCCAACAGTGCCCATGTTAACCTGTGATGAACAACCCCACAGGTGCTTCCTGGGTAGAAGTAAAACGGGGTAAATCTGTTCTGCACATCGCAGCAACCCTCCGAATCCCTCAGCATTTGTTTGGATCAATGGCAGCAAATGAGCAAAATAAATCTCCCAGCTTGTGTCGGACGACTCTCTGGGTTTAATGATGCCATAAAGATCCAACTGGTCATTAGAAGCTGTTCTCCACCGCCCACTGTGCTTGTTATTACACCACTACAAATTGCCCAGTGAGTTGGAGCAGCACAATTGGCTCCCTTGGCTGCACTTTACTTGGAACAGATCCAGTAACTGATCATATCTTTCAAAGCTGTTTACATTTCTCTGATATATTGAAAAAGACGTATGTATTGACTACACACGAAGAGTAGATGGATCAAAAGGCAAACGTCCATGAAGCTTGTCCTAGAATCATAGTACAGAAGTCAGCAGGTTTATGGTGTGTCAGAGTTTGCCCTACTAATGGCAGATCCTGTGGTGTGTGGAGACCTCTAATGTCCACCAGTCCTTCTGTGTGCAGGGAAGTGTCAGAACCACTATTAACCAGTGGACTTGATGCTCAGCAGGTCACTGACATTTAGGCCATGTTGGTCTGCCCTGCCGCCACCCCGCCGCCATCATGATGATGACACAGAGATGCCCGCCCACAGCAGGACCCTCTGCTGTCAAGTCCAGTCTGTAAGAACAAAGTCAACTGGACAGTTTGCCAGGATAAGTCGGCAGTAACAAGCAGGTCAATTATCCTGACAAGATAGAGGTTCATGTAGAAGCTGTAAAGGTTTCATCTGAACAGAGCTGTAATTGTGCGTGTGCCAATTGGTGGCTTGTCATTACAAGTGTTTAACGATCCTAACGATCTTGAGGTGTATGAGAATAAGTGGATCTGCACCCTGAAGATAATTGGGCCATACATCAGCCACAATTAGCTGGCCTGGCTGGGGCGCCCCCTGTGCTCCTAACGAGCATTTGGTGCATGATAGAAGCAGGAACTCTCTTCATTCCCACCCTGGGACTCCATTGCCCAGCAGTAATGGTGATTTGTTACAAGAAAGTTGCATGTAGCCCAAGCAGGTATGTACTAATTGGACAGTGTTTGGAAACTTGTAACAGCGATTACAGGGCAGAGTACCATATATCATGGGTACATCCTGCGGTAAGTACAGCCTGGGGTGAAATCTAGTCTTGCTGAGGGGCTGGACGTGAGAGTCAAGTCATATAACACTGCAGGGCATGCGCAGTCCTGTAGTCACCGTAAATCTACGGAGACAAGTTATGGTTAGTATTCACAAACTGATACTTAATGTGACAACGCGCTCAATGCAGTGCTGAGAAAAATAACCCATGGTGCACCCTGTGTAGTGCCTGTTCAGAGAACGAATGGATATCTTAGTTATGAACCGTTAACACGTAGCTGAATGGTTGTCAAGTGCTGTAGGATACAGTCAGTGCGATTTCATATTCGGTGCCAGCATTATGCCACCCGTGTCTCTGTCGGCCGAATAACTTATTAAAAGCATATCTTGTTTATAGATTTTTAAATACATTCTATGGATATGATGCTGCAATATGCACATGACTGCTATTTCAGAGTCAGAATAAAGACCAAAGACAAGGTTGACCCTGACCTTGGTGCTGATCTGTGGTCTGTTACTGTGGTAACAAATCTTCACCTGTCTCTGCGCCAGTCCTCTAACATGCCAACCGTCGGGCACGGAGAGTTACAAAGACAACAAATGAAGTACAAAATGTACATAAAATGGGAAACCAGATAATTTCTTTAGCATTGCTTCCTGTGTCTTTTCAGACCTGAGGTATTTTGTTGTAGTTTGATATCGGTGCCCCTTGTTTCTTTTCTTCCTTTGTGTATCCCTGTCTTCAAGTAATTTGTTATTCTTTCTAATACCCGTCACATTATTCTAAGTACTTTCCCAATTACACACTGACTCATGTCCAACTAGGACCAGATCATGTACCCATGGATAAAACACAAATCTTTTAAAAGATCTGAAGTGCGCCGGCGGGCAGGGTTTGTTAAATGAAGGTACTCCTTCCGTGAAATTGTCGCGCGTTTTGTCCTGATCTTGCTTCGGGGGGTTCGTGTGTTGTGAGCTGTCCTTTGCAGTGACTAGAATCACGTATAATCCTACTTAAATCCAATGTGACATCTCTTGTTTACTATGACTAGATTCTTTAACATTATACCTCAGCACAGAGCCGTCATAGGTTAGCCATGTACAGGCAAACGTCTTTTAACGGAATCATTATAACTTATATTGTTCACATTTGTTTATTGAGTATCGGACATGCACAATGCTTATGGGAAGCCCTCTTCTTAAAAACATAAATACAAATGAATACAAATAAATAAAAAAAACAATTACATTGGGTAAGGAAACAATGTACATGGAATCATTAGCACCTGAACCCTATCACAGAAAGCTTTATCATTTTTCCTCTGACGTACTTTCAATTCAAAGACAACCACATTAGTGTGGAAGTCTCCGGGGGAGGGTGCAGACGAGTAGACACAGATAAGGTGGCTTTTATTGGGAAGGAGGGGTTCGAAGGTGTTCCGATAGGTATAAGATAAAATTTCCCTATCAGATAACATGGTGTGGGTGGTCTTCAATAAAACAGGGATTCTTAGACATACATCCTCAGTATAACATGCGAGACAACAACATTATACATTATCATTGATATTCTTAAGTACAGAACGTGAATACAGCTGTACATATATGTATACCAATGTACAATTCGTATCTTATCAAACGGTTGAGGACGACAAATGGTTCCCGTATACATGTAATTATATCTACAAAATCATTCTTTCTCTCTTCTTTGTCCATTGTAATGACGCTGAGTAAATAATCATAAGGATCTCTTCCTTTTGTAGGTGTATATATATCTGGAAGGTACTTCAAAATCTACGATAAAAACTCCACTTTTTAAAGATATGATACTCTAAAACTTCAACCTCCTGTGGCCAAACGCCACAAGTGGTGTCAAGCTACAAACATGAGGCACGTAAATCTTGTGCTAAGAGCCTGCAAAGCCCTTCCACCAACTAATGGAGGCATTTTAACAAGAGAAAAAGACGAGAGATAAAAACTCGCTTTGTCCCCCGTCTGAAGTCTCGCCCCGAGCTACGAGGCCGGACATCTTGTAAACATCAATTAGAAATATGTTATCTTTTTTGTAGCGGTATCTGATCTCCCATTACCACCAATCTAGATTTTACGCGGATTGCAGTCTTCTTTTAGTTCCAGAGTAGGGTATTAGTATTGAAGAATTGTTGGTTAAACAAAGATTAAGGCCTTGATCCGGGCGAGACAATATGACGACCGACGGAGCTCTCTGGGTAGCTCGGCGCCTGGTACCGCAGTTTCACAAAGGGAAACTCTTTCCTATGTTCAAACTTTGGGATGAACGGGTAATCTTTGGTTTGGTTAAGAGAAATGGAAAACTTTGGGGCACCGAATCCTCACGTCTTAGGTTTCTAGACTTACAGTCTTTTCTTCTGAGGATTTGGGAAAGTCGTCGTAGGTGTTTCGTTTTCTATTGCTGTGTTTTTTGCTTGCCCAAGTCAAGTAGTATTTTTACACTGTATGGCTTGATCAAGTGGTGTATTCACGTACCTCAGACCCTCGAATGGGTAAGAAACAGGTCGATTTAATGAGATTCCCTGGACCCCCTTGGTGGCCCGCTTATCTGTAGTGTTACCCTTTGTGGTGTCTGTAGTTCTCACGCACTCAGACATAGACGAGAACAATTACCACGTGGAGAATTGGTGAAAACAAGACAATAATTACCCACATTTCCATGTCTTTGACTGCCCTTTTGTTTAAATAGATACTCTTGTTTCTAAACGCGCCAGACAATAGTCCTTCATTATCCACGGTGCTTACGGCCCACACAACTGGTTATTCGGTTCTTTGTAGCAGGCTGTACGACTGTAGGAAATTACTTCCTTTTCGAAAAAGATTGTTTTGTGTTGACAACGCGTACGAGTAGATATATATATAGATAATTGTTGCCCATATGTGCTATGTAATATATGTTCAAGGACGCAGTGGTTTTGGTTTATGATATAAATTGTATTTTTGTATTATTCTTTGCTTCATTGTACATGTGCACGTTTCCTTTGTCGCTAGGCCCGTAAATGTTTCACTCCATTCTTTTCTGCGCAGTGCATATGCTGGTCGTGTAGCCACGGCTATAACAGGCTTTACCATTCGGTTTGTTAAAAGACCGGTCCCTTTGTTACCTTAACAACATATTTAACAAGTGTGAAAATAACGCGAACGCTTGCTAACATCTGGGTCGGAGGAATTACACGCCTCCCATTTTCCGGGCATCTGTTGGCTGTGCGGTACCACCTGCCTGCCTCTGGGGCAACTTTAATCGCTTGTAACAACGTCAAGGTAAAGAAACCAAGCGTGATTTATGCACCATTAAAAGATGAGGGGGGAGGGAACGGGGTACTTGTTCATCTAATCTTCTCTAACGGTGCTCATTACGAGTTCACACATTAACACCAACGTGTGAATTACTTTTCCTTTCTGTTTGTAACCACGCACTGATTCATATTGATGGAGAACAATCAGGACTGCGTGTGTGCCACACAGTTCATCTTAATTACTTTTTGCGGTTAAGTGCTTCTTGTTGAAACAATGGCGGCTCCGATCAATCACTTCTGGTCCCCAGGCGGCCTGACAACCACTTCTCTCTGTCAAAAGAGCAGTTCCCGGGAAGACCCCTCTCTCCTGAGCCCCGCACTTTATTAAAAGCCCCTTCTAGTGCCGAGCGAGGGGAGGCCTTCCCACAGCCATTTGTGGAGAATTGGTCTCGTGGGGAGTTATTGGCGCCGATTCTGTCTCAGTATCTCAAGAATGGTTTTCGTATATAGCCTTTTGTATAATACAGCGTTGTCTTTCCATACTACATCCTTCAAGATACTGTGACTTTCGCTGTTGCTGATATTACTCAATAAACCTCAACATATTGTACCATTATACATTAAGCAGAACATAGAAGTTAACTTTGATAACATTTTCACAAAGATTTTGGGGTTTGGTAGAGACATGTGCAAACTATCTTCGTCAAGGTGGCTGTATGAGAAAGATTCATGTATTTCTCTTCTTTTGCTACAGGCATAGTTTCTGATAATACATGTATGTAATTTTTAAAACTTTCATAATGGTATGAAACGGCCACACTAAAGACTGCACTGCAAATGATAAGTAAATTATGTGCTCAACCCAGAATTACATTGTACAAATGAGCCGTTTCTCACCATCATGAACCATTCGCTCCAAATTATATGCTTTCTCCCTGGCTTACTTAAATCACTGAGGGAGGGGAACTAGGACTTGCGCTTCAACCGCTCGTTACCCAATCAATTGTTGTTATTGTTATTTGTGTTTATATTTATCTTTCTGTCTGTCTTTCTTGTCAATTATCTGCCATTTTCAATTTGTTTTAATGGCGGCGCCAAAATAAGTTGTTTCAACTTGACTGGGCCACTATCTGTGTTTTGTTTATGTGTGTTTGTTCAATAAAAAAAATGATAAGTATTCGTTGAATAAAAGATGACGAAGCCATGATTCAAGTAGTAACCCATAATCATCACTGATTACTCGTACTAGTAGTAGTGGTACTGTAGCAGCAAAGTAACAACAGCTCAGCCACGCCGCCTGGCGATTCAAGTTAGTACTGTTTGATCATTGAACGCACAGTCCCTTTGTGGGTTCAACAGCAGGGTGCGTTGTCCGGCTTCTATGATGTAACGTCGACGTCAAGTTTGTTCGCCAACGGTAGTAGGTAACGAATTCAGATAATTATTTGTCAATCAGAGATAACGATAACCAATAATGCTAATACAGTAACTTACATTGGTAACTTCGTTGTCACTGAGTCGTTAACGTTATTTTCAAAAGTTTGACTATAAGGGTCTTTGGGAATGATGACTTACGGCACTCTTAGGGCGCATGAAAAGGGAGAAGTGCCATAATGTCACATCATCACCTCTAAATGTGGTTTTGAGAATCGCCCCAGAGAGGAAAGCTGTCAACGCATTAGAACGCACATAACGACTCTATTCTAGTCTGGGGCACTGACCATGTCACAACACCGCTGAACTTTCACCTCTCATCATTACCCATAATATCCCATCCAGGTGTTAAGTGAGCCCTTGTGTCACTCCCCTGATCTTGTCCCCCTCCTCCTTACACAGTTAGGGTCTGTAGGAAGGGTCGGACGTGGGGAATGTTTTATTACCCCGTGATAAACTGGGCCGGCATGTTGATGGGGAGACTGACAGGTGACAGACAGCTGGGCTTGTTGAACAAAGAAAGATGTCCAGACAAACATTGGCCATGACCAGTGGGGACCATGTTAAGTTGTATGTGACAGGTTGGTGGCAGGATGGATGGTTGGGAGGCCAAAGGTGTGTTTATGATTTATACAGGGTGGGATTAGTTACTGCCTGTGGTGTCTTTATGCTGCAATTGGTATGTGAGACTGGAGGCAGGGCACAGCCCTGGGGAGGGATCCCTTCTGATAGCTGGTCATTATGAGCAGCAGGAGAAGGGGGAATTCGCCAGGCTGAAACTTACCAACTAGACAACTGGAGATCACAATGTCACAGCAGCAGCTGGTTTGGACCAGTGGAACTCTTTACAAATCTCTACAGACATCTTGGTAGTTTGTTCAAGGCAAGTTAGATGATAAGAGATTTTATTGATAATATGATGTCTTCATTAGAGACATCAATTCTACATTTTGCACCTTATTTGTTTTTTTCTGGAATTTTATGGAATCTTTGAAAAATAGAAAATCAAGGTATTATCTTCTCAGATCAGAGAACAAACCATCTTTAGAGCATACCCATCCTTCTCATGATTCTAAGATATTCTACTTTTTAGTGAAAACTAATTTTGAATATCCAAGCATCTTTGCTGAGATTTGAAAATGTGTTTTCATCTCAGCAATTGTACTAAAGTTTGTTATAAGCAAGTCTATTTTGCTTGCTACATTCTAGCAACTGTTTCAACACTATGCTGATAAGTGTTTGGCATCACATATGCATACTAGCAACTCAGTTGATGAGGTTATTTAATTCTACATCTGATTTCAAGGAGGTTGTCAATATTGATGTTCATACATCATTTCTAGTATTTCTAGTCTGGCTTCTTTTTTTTTCTTATCTGATACAAAACTGACAACACTTACTCCACCTGAAGTAGTATTCCTTTGACCTACTACCTGTTTCCATGTAATATAGATGTTTGTAAGAGAAGACATTGCTTCTCCATATCTGATACAAAACTGACAACTTTGTCTTCACCCCTGACTCCACCTGTAGTAGTGTTCCCTTGACCTACTACCTGTTTCCATGTAATATAGATGTTTGTAAGAGAAGACATTGCTTCTCCATATCTGATACAAAACTGACAACGTAGTCTTCACCCCTGACTTCACCTGTAGTAGTGTTCCCTTGACCTACTACCTGTTTCCATGTAATATAGATGTTTGTAAGAGAAGACATTGCTTCTCCGTATCTGATACAAAACTGACAACGTTGTCTTCACCCCTGACTCCACCTGTAATAGTGTTCCCTTGACCTACTACTAGTTTCCATGTAATATAGATGTTTGTAAGAGAAGACATTGCTTCTCCGTATCTGATACAAAACTGACAACGTTGCCTTCACCCCTGACTCCACCTGAAGCAGTGCTGCCTGTGCAGGTTTCAGCTGAGATCACTTGTCTTAATTGAATCTCGGCTGAGAAGAGATAAGAAGAAGAAAGGTGTGGGGAAGTCTCCCCTCCAGGTCTCTTAGAGGAAAAAGTACCATGGGGAGGGCAGGGAGCAAAAGCTCATTTGTGAGGAGAAATTGGATTAGTTATTGTGGGTATAGCTGACTGGCTTCTACCCTAAGTAATTACCTGGTACCCTGACTGGCCTAACTTACCCTGCTGACAGATGTGAGAAGTCATAAGGCTTGTAATGTCAAACATTATAGGATTATAAAAAGTCAGATTAAACTTCAGTAGCATTACAAGATTTAATCTGGGAGAGTCCAATCAATGTGATACAGAGTTTGATGAGCACACAGCTATTTCACAGACTATTAAGTCTGGTGCACACAGAATCAGCAACCATGTAATGTTATTCATGTTGGGCCCAGTGTTGAATATATTCATGTAGTATTGACTGGAGAATGGGAAGACTTGCCCCAGTAGCTTTGGTTAATAAAGTGGTCTTGTGGTGTGTAGCAGCATCCTGCATGGAGCCAAGAGGCTCCCTCTAACCAAAGCTATAATTGTCTGGTGGGAACCCAGGTCTCAGCTCTACATGCAAATGAAGCCATCCAACCTTCCAATTATCAGATGTAATATTGTGGCAGTCATGCTTATAATTAGTTATAATTCTAAGATAGGAATTAATCTGTGTGTAGATCAGCATCAATCAGTAGTAATTTGAGTGTTGTACAGCATGAAATCATGTCAGATAATCTCTGTACATGCAGGCTAGTCCTGTGAGAAGAGACTGGGATGTTCCAGCACCACCAGCTGAGCAGGAAGTGGGTGGATCTCCAGCCGGCTGGCAGCCGCCCTACCAGCAACCAGATCTTGTTCGCCAACAGCCACCTATAAACCAGGAGCAACATTCAAGAGCAAGGAATGCCAGGTCTGCTATTAACGTCATACCTCAAATGCAGAAAATACAGTTTATCTATGTAGTAGTCAGAAATTTCATTTGTGAGTCAACACGAACGTCATATTAAGCATTAGTAAAAAATATCATCACAATCCGTCCAGCCATTCTAGATTATGCTAAAGGCAAGTATATGTGGAAGCAAACACCCACCACACATATATACATACACACACAAAACAATATCTCCATTTTTCATGGAGGTAACAAACATTAAGTATGTAATGAATGGATTAGATGGTGTTTAGAAGAGTGTTGTTTTATACTTTTCAACAAACGAAATCAATACATATACATATACATGTATATCATAAATCCAGGTCCGGATCCAGGCAGGCCACCGGGTCCGGCAGGCCACCGGGATCCGGCAGGCCACCGGGTCCGGCAGGTCACCGGGTCCGGCAGGAAATCGGGTCCGGCAGTTCACCGGGTCCGGCAGGCCACCGGGATCCGGCAGTTCACCGGGTCCGGCAGGAAGCCGGGATCCGGCAGGAAGCCGGGATCCAGCAGGCCACCGGGTCCAGCAGGGCACCGGGTCTGGCAGGAAAAGTTGGTTAAAGCATAGATTTATATATTTCACGGAGATATGAGGTCTCTGAACTCTTATTATTTCTAGTTATCGATAGCCAAGGTGGCCACAATTGTAAATACAAAAACATGTATTATCTTTATGTACCCATTGGTAAGAAAACCTGTCCCAATTTTAGGTCACAGCTTGATAACATACAGACTGCTTTGTTTGTTGTAACATATTGAGGTGTCAAGAAGTGAACATAATTTACACAGGTGCTCTCTCATATTGGTAATTATATTGTAACAGTGGAGTCATTGAACCCATGCTAACTGTCAGGACATATCAGCAGTCATGCATGTACTGTGTCTGCTCCCCTGTGGCGTTCCTGCCTGCCCCATTTTTGAAAATCCACAAAGTATAATGTGTTATCAAAATAGGTCAAAACCTTGGATGTTAATTATAATGTTGGAGGTTATGGTTGATCTGCACAGTGTTTGGCCTTTAATTACAGTATGAACAGGACCATTTCCCTCCGCGGTCTCCTGTGTATTAGCATAGGGCAAATAACTACTATTGCTTGCGTTGGTTTACCTTTTTTAAATGCCCACCATCCCGATGATGTCACGGCTGTTAAATATAGGACTGTATCATAATACATATATCTTTGTGTCTGTAGAAATCTAGGTAGAAGAAAGTTCAGACTTTTAGATAAATTGTAGATCATTTTGGGGGAAAATTTTAATCCACTGCTTAATGTTTATATCTAACATTTGCAGCAGGCTGCCAATAGTCTTTTGTTTAATATTTTACAATGAAAATGAAAACAGGTGTGTGCCAAAAAGCCTTCATCCAATCTTGAGATTATAGTATGTATCTCTATCTCTCTTAATCATCCTTAATTATTACCTTTGGAAATTAAGGGACAGTGCAAGCAGAAATCAGTGGTGACAACAATAGATATTGATGGTCCCATTTGTCTGATAATTACTTCAGTGTCTAATTTTGTGGTGTGAAAAGGTGTCCGAGGTTGCAGGTGTGCTTCATAATTACTATGGAACATAAAAAGGCTTGAGTTGTCAGACATGTATTCATCATCTCCACACTAAAACCTTGCCTGCAGCAATCCCTGCACACAGCCCACAGATTTATGGCATGTTTTCCTCACATTAAGTGAAAAGCCCTTTGTGTTAAGTGTGTAAAAGTGCCTGTGTTAAGGTGGATCTAATGTGTCTTATGTCCCTCATGATGACCACTTTATGAGCTATATTAGTATCACATCTACTGTTACATCTTACTTATTGCAGCTGTGTTTGTTATGAATTGAGTGTGACACTTTCCAATAACAACGTTGTGCCCAGCCCTAACCTTGGAGTGGTCAGGCTCCTGATAGAAACATTTGTAAGGTCAGAGGATCAGGGAATCCACAATATCTGCAACTTTATCATCACACAGTTTTATACCACAGCACTGGAGAAAGTGTCTTTAGAAGGTTGAATAATGGTAGAAGTTTGTGGAGTGTGAATCGTTTCCCTGCCCAGGTCCTGACAAATCTGCCCATTCTGATGATCCTGTGGTTGTGCCTGTGTAACCTCCAGTCATGGTACATTTGCTGCACAATGTAGACTGGGATGTTATAATTTCCATTAATCTAAGTATAGGTCATGCCATGATTATGTGTCATTGTGTTGTACACATGCAGGTCCAATTTTGTTTGGTCTTTTAAAGGTCAATATCAGAAAAGCTCTCAGGTCAGGGTCCACGAATGTTTATGTAAGGCTATAGATATGAAGCTGAGTATGTGCAGTAAAGGGGCTTTTCATTGTGTTCTTTATTGTTGGTGTGACTTTCCTTTGTGTGAAGTCCCAGCATGAGCTTTGCTGAGTCCCAACCATCCATACTTGTGATAAGTTTGTAATCAATTTGCACAGATGAGAAAATGCCAGTCTGACTGTTGTAATCCTTTTAACTTTGCCTGTGGTGCCATCTGTTACTTATCCAGGGTGTTGGACCAGCACAATGTAGGAGTGGGGAGATCCTCATCATTATCAGTTAAGTCTGAACAGTTAACTGGGCTCACCAGCAACATCTAGTTGGTTTTGTAGAGTTTGTACGTGCTTTTAAAGCACAATACTGCCGTAAAGTGACAGCAGCACGTTAGGCCCCCCTCCCCACCAGAAGACAGTACACCGAGGCCAGGAAGCTTACAAGTCTGCTCTCCTGACACAGCAAGTCCACCAACAGCAACGGGCTCCTCTACGGAGCCCTTGCGGGATAGTGTAGGTCTACACGAAGAGGGCTACCACTGTACCAAGAAGGAAGTGTGGAAACTAGAGTGTTTCCTCCAGTAACCCCCTGCTAAAGAGACAACAGCACGTGAAGCCCCCCTCCCCACCAGGAGACTGTACACCGAGGCCAGGAAGCCTACAAGTCTGCTCTCCTGACACAGCAAGTCCATCAACAGCAACGGGCTCCTCTACGGAGCCCTTGCGGGTAAGTTTCTGTTCCCTAGAGCTGTGTACTTGTTCGAATTCTCGATTGTTTGTACCTTCCATGCACGTCACCGGAACACAGAGCGCCCCTCTGCCGAAGATTTTGTGAATTGCAGGATGGTGGAGTGACCCCCTAGACTACAGGACAGGGCAACAAACAGTATACAGTCAAGAGAAGAGGGTTACCAGCTACGCAACATACAAGCAGCGGGCCCCAACACTAAAGGGGCCCCCGCCGGTGAGTGTTTTTCCTCACACACCAGCAGTGTACAGAAGTAGTCCCTCCATTTGTGGTCACAGTTTATTACTGGCTTTATCTCCTAGAAGGTGGCTGGCTCTTTTCTCCAATCTGTTACAGAAGCAGGAGTTTTTCCAGTGAACCACAGCTTCGCCACAAGAGAAATAAAGCAGGTTTGGTCTCAATAAGACAACGACTACTTTGTGTGTCAACCAACACTTTATGTACATCCAGTCTGGTAAGTGACTTAACTTCATCATGCCTTACCGAACAAGAAGAGCGCAGAACACTCCCACCCCTAACGACAACAAAAAGCGGAAATTCAGCTCCACTAGCTCTCAGACTGACGAGGAGACTTGTCAAGACGCCTGCACAGTCTGTGGACAGAATAATGATCTGAAATCCATTCTAGAAAAAATCAATACTAAGTTAGAGGATCTGGAGACTTTGAGAAGCCAAGTACAGAAAGATGCCTTGCACATTGTTAACTTGGCAAAAGCATCTCAACATGTAGAGGAGGAAGTTGTTCTGCTAAGAAAAGAAGTGAAAGCTATGTCAGAGAAAATTAAGGCATATGAAGAGAGACAGGTGAAGTTTGAAAAAGAAAAAGTTACTGCACAGCAAAAACAAGTGCAACTGGAAGCGTACTCTAGGAGGGAGAACCTTCTTTTCTACAACATATTGGAAGAAAATAATGAAAAGCCTAAGGAAACTGAAAGGCTGTTAACTCAGGTATTGATACATAGCCTGAAGTTACCTGAAGATATGGTGAAAGGTATCAAATTCCAGAGAGTACACCGTCTCGGCCCAGTAAAGATTGGGGAGAATGTTCGGCCCAGACCTATCATCGCAAAGTTTGTTTGGTACAAAGAAAGAGAGAGAGTGAGGCTAGCTGCCAAAAATCTCAAAGATTCAATGATAGGTCTATCGGAAGATTTCCCCAGACAAATCAGAGAAGTTAGAAGGAAGCTTCTCCCTGTCTTAAGAGCGGCACGTAAGGCTCAACCTCCCAAATATGCTATTATGAATGTCGATCAGCTCTATATAGATGGGGTACTATACAAGGGTCCTGAAGCAAAACGCCCTTATGTGACTTAGCTTGTTGAACTGATTTAGAGATTTTTGTTTTTTCAAATGAGATTGATATTCCTCTGTATGCGACAGTACCCCAGAGCCTTGTTTGTATACACTTGTGTTGTTGTTTACTCACCACGGATCCCTGTAAGATATGTACGCTTATTGATGTCAAACTGTAGTTACACTATCTCATGTTAGTTTTTCTGAGAGAATTAAGAGTTCGGTTATTATATCCAGACAATATTTATGAATTGTCTGCTTGAATATGCTATGTACTCCAGCCACAACAGCAGCTTTTTCCCTTCATTATATATTGCACTGCACGCTTCTGCAATCAGTACCTTTATAACTGGAACTGAAAAATTCAGTTTATGTTTTCATAAACCATTCCTTTGACTAAATCATTGACTCAGATCGGCTCTTACAACGCCAATGGTTTGGCTAACAACAAAAAGCGAAGAGAAGTGTTTGAATGGTTACAAGAAAAATCGCTAGATGTTATATGTATTCAAGAGACTCACTCGACAGTGAAAGATGAAAAGACTTGGGTGAACGACTGGGATGGCACGATTATTTTTAACCACGGTACTAGTAATATGCGTGGAGTCATGATATTATTTAGAAAAAATACAAAGTTTGTTGTGCATAATTGTATTAAAGATAATGACGGCCGACTGTTAATACTAGATGTCTCTCTTCACGATACACGAGTATGCTTAGTTAACTTGTACGCTCCAAATAGTGACGACCCTGCCTTTTTTGAAGACATTGTAAATAAGATCGCAACTTTAGAAGAATGCAGCGAAAATATAATTATCGCAGGCGATTTTAATACAGTCCAAAATACTATGCTTGATAGGGCAGGACGCAATCCAACAGAATATCATCCGCGTGCTCAGCAAAAGATCTTAGACATGGCATTAGAGCTAGATTTAGTTGACGTTTGGCGTTTCAAACATAAAAATACCGTAAAATTTACCTGGCGTAGGCGCCACCAAGCGAGCCGTATTGATTATTTTTTGATATCCTTTTCTCTTCTCACCAATGTTGTCAGTGCAACAATTGCAGGACGATTGAAATCTGACCATAATATCATCTGCATTTCTGTTCAAACAACAACATTCTCTAAAGGTAAAAATTATTGGAAGTTTAATCAAACTTTATTAGAAGATGCTACATTTGTAAAAGAAACCGAGGTATTTATTAGAGAATTTTTTGAGAACAATAATGGGACAAGTGACCCGCTCACAGTGTGGGACACGTTTAAGTGTTGCTTAAGGGGACATACTATCAAATTTGCATCAAATAGATATAAAATGTATTCAAATAAAGAAGCAGATTTAACTAAGCAGATTAGTGAGTTATCTAAGGAATTGGATGAGACAGACACCCCATCGGATTCCTTACTAGAAGAAATAAAAACACTTCAAAGTGAACTTGAAAGTCTACACGAACGAAAAACTGAACAAACGCACTATGTTCGAAAAGCTGACTGGATGGAATTTTCGGAAAGATGTAATAAATTCTTTTTATTGAGTCACAGAAACTATTCAAGGAAAAATGTCACAAATATAACAACTTCTGATGGAGACAATACCCAAGATCCTTTACAAATATTGGCTAATTTAAGGTCTTTTTACTCAACCCTTTATTCATTTAAAGAGTCCCCAAAGCCTCTAGATGAGAAAAATTGCTCTGCCTTTTTTCAAAATACGGATAACGTCAATAAACATTTAAACTCAGAGCAACAAAACTCCTGTGAAGGTCCCATTACTGAAAAAGAATTGTGGATAGCAATTAATAGCTTTAAGAATGGAAAAGCTCCAGGACTAGATGGGCTGCCAATTGAAATATATAAGGTATTCTTCTCTAGCTTAAAGCAACATATGCTCCAATCCTTTAACTATGCATATGAAAAAGGACAGTTGTCTAACACACAAAGAGTAGGACTAATCACTCTTTTACTAAAGCAGAACTCAGAGGGCCAGGACAAGGACCCGTCCAAACTTACAAACTGGAGGCCTCTTTCACTTTTGTGTTGCGATGTGCGGATCATCTCTAAAGTAATTTCGCTTAGATTGAAAAATTGTATTAGTGATTTGATAAGTGAAGATCAAACTGGTTATTTGAAAAACAGATTCATTGGAGAGAATATACGAAGAATTTTAGAATTAATTGAATATTATGACACTAACGAAAAACCAGGACTGATCTTTATTGCCGATTTCGAGAAGGCATTTGATAGCCTAAGATGGGATTATATGTTTAAAGTTTTGAACTATTTTGGCTTTGGGGAATCTCTTATTAAATGGATTTCGGTTTTATACAACAATATTTCTAGTAAAGTAATAAACAATGGACATATTTCTGACGCCTTTCCTCTTCTCCGTGGTGTTCGACAGGGTGTCCCCTCTCCCCCTACTTGTTTATTTTATGTGTAGAATTATTAGCCACAAAAATCAGGACCAACGAACACATAAAAGGACTTAAGATACACACTCTGGAAACCAAGGTCTCACAGTTTGCTGATGATTCTAATTTTCCTCTGCAACCCGAAGCACAATCTCTAGTAGCCCTCGTTGAAGATTTAAAAAATTTTTCAATAATTTCTGGCTTAAAACCGAACTTTGACAAATGTACGATTTTAAGAATAGGCTCTTTAAAAAACACAACTTTTTCTCTCCCTTGTGATCTTCCTATCAAATGGACTAATGGCCCTGTACAACTTCTAGGGATTATGCTGGGTTTAGGCAAAACTGGTTATACCGAAAAATTAGATCAGAATTACTGGACAAAACTAGCTAAGATAGACAAGATCTTGCTCCCCTGGAGAGGACATTCCTTAACACTTTTTGGTAAAATTGCCTTGGTGAACTCTCTAATAGTATCACAATTTACATATCTATTCATGGCATTACCTTCTCCTAGTGCCAAGTTCTTTAAGGAGTATGAGAAAAAGATATTCAATTTCATTTGGAATGGGCGCCCAGAAAAGATTAAACGCAAGGTTATATATAACACCTATGACTGTGGTGGTCTGAAATTAATACACTTACCCACTTTTGATCTCACTCGTAAGGCATCGTGGATACCTAGACTATGGCAAGCAAAAACACCTTGACTGATTTCCCAGATCCTGTATGTAAACTTTACCCTTTCTTGCAATTATCTAAATATCATATAGACTGTATTTTTACTAAGTTTTCTCGGTCTGTTAGTCCTTTCTTCATCAATGCCCTTAAAGCATGGCTTTCCTTCCAATTTAAGCCACCTGAAACACACCAGGACATACAATCACAGCTTTTATGGCTCAACTCAAATATTACTATAGACAGCAAGCCTATTCACTTTAGAAAGCAAGCTACTGGTCAAATATTATTTATAAGTGACCTTTTAGATACAAATGGAAAATTTTTGTCATATAAGGAATTATCGCTGAAATTTGGGAAAACTCTTCAAATGATGGAATATAATCAAATAATCTCCGCTATCCCAAGCACCTGGAAAAGACATCTTAAGGATAAACCACTTACTATAGGACCTAATGCACCCTTCATATCAAACTATTCCTGGTTGGGGGCACGTAAGATAAATAAAGATATATACATGACAACTCTTTTAACAAATAACGTAGTCCAAACCCCAGTTAAAATCCAAACATATTGGGAAGAAATACTTGACATAATAATACCATGGAAACAAGTTTTTAGACTGATATACAAGACTACAATATGTCCGAGACTAAGATTTTTCCAATTTAGGATGTTACATAAATTTCTACCTACCAGAAAAATGTTATATATTTGGAAACTCTCGGACAGCCCTATTTGCATACACTGTGGAAATGAGCAAGAAGATACACTGCATCTATTTTGGGAATGTCCAAGAGTTTCCCAATTTTGGAGAGATGTTAAGAAATGGCACGAACGAGTATCGAGTGAACCATTACACATAGATTTAGCAAGTGTAATTTTGGGTGATCTAACAGTAAATTCCCCTAGGCTGAACAATACACTAATATTAATGGCAAAATTTTTTATTTACAAACAGCAAGAAAAACACCTATCATTAAACCATTTTATCTCATATATTAAGACTTCTTACAAATTGGAATTTATAATAGCTTCCAGAAAGAACAAATTGGCAGTTCACTACAGTAAATGGGGAGAAATACTTCACATCATTTCTTAAACCCCTCTATTTTCTTTTTGTCTTTTGCTACTCTCGTGGTTTTGCATTATTCAATTATTTTCACTAGTATTTGAAGCGAAATGTTGTATTGATGGTTTCTTATATGTCTGTACTTTATTTGAGATTATTCTTGTTTAAAGTTTACCATTAATTTACACTGATGTTACTTTTCTTATGTAAACGATACTACCTTATACTGCTGTATTAGTTTATTTGGTTGGTATTATTTTCTTCCCGCTGTAGTATTGTTATCTATTTTTGGATCCGTGGTTTATGTTTATGTTTTGTCTCAGTTATTGTCTCCATATCTCTATTGTCATTATGTATTCTTCTGTTATTTCTGTTTATTTGAAATGCAATTAAATATTAAAAAAAAAAAAAAAAAAAAGTCTGAACCCACAGGGAATCTGCAGCTTTCAGCCTTTAATAAGATTTAGACAGATATCTCAGATATCCTCCTCAGCTGTGCAGTGGACCATATTTCATCTGCAACTAAGCACAGACAGTGATTTAAACTGTAGAAATAACAACATTGTTATGATGTTTAGCCCAATCGACTTCTTCCATTTTCTATGTCTGTATTTCTCCTATCACAGTAACTGAAAAGTCCTTAACTCTATCACTTTCTAACTACAATGTAACAGAAAAGAGAATCATTAAGTTGATACTGTCCAAACAAATCTCTTCTTATCTGGTATCTTTCAACAGATACACATTGTGTTATTGTAACTGATGATAATGTGTATAAACACCACACTGTGTTTTGCACTTGATGAAAACCATCTGTCCTCTAAGCCTGGGTACCATCCTCAGTAGTAATCACTGGATCAAATTTGAGCCTGCAATTAACGTTACTACATAGGATGGTACCTTGGCTACTGTATGACCTCACTATGAGCTTTTTTTGCCTACAAAGAATTTTCCATCTGTAGATTTCCTTTTTTTTATGGGTAAGAAATCAGTATGATGTTGGTTTTCATGGAGATGATCAGCAGTATAGAGTAGTTCATCATTTGTTTGTAAAGGAGGTTCTGACAAGTAGGTGAGAATTGTCAGTGATGATGAGCCAGCTTTGTTCCCAGTGTGAAGTCAATGAGACATGAAGTCCTACATCTTTATGGTCTCTCCAGGCTCTGTGGTGTTTACATAGAGGAATGGAGATAAGGTCTGGGTTACCAGGATACAGAAATGTGGTGTCACACCCTACACAGGCCTGTTACCATGGTAACCACACAGAAGGTCCAAACATGTGGCGAGTCCTGGGAGGAGAGGGGAGGCAGGGGAGGTTTTGTGACAGGCTCTATGGCCTGATTTATAACCTGCTGACATGACAGATGGCTTTTTGAGTGGCCACTGTGGACAGGCAGCATGTAAAGAAACTTGTCATAAAGCACCAGTTACAATATCACTTGCAATAGTTTTCCAGTTATAAGGAAGATGGCCTTACTATTAAATGAATTTACAGTTTTGTTAGACAAATTAACCCATTTCTGAGATTCATAGCCTTAATTCTTTTTATAGCTCATCTACAGTACATGTATGTAGCATTTATACAGAAGACTTTTCAAATCATAAGACATACCAAAGACGTGTCCTGGCAAGTGCCTTCATTGGTAGAAACTTTCAAACAAAATACTATCAATCTGAAACATTCATGGTGAGTCCGTACCTGAGCCTAGAGAACAGCCGCCACAACTTATCTCAAAACCCTAAATCTCATTATGTAGCTTGTGCAATTACAGTTGTTTCTACAACATGGATATCCTGTCCCCAAGCTATTCAGACCATTCTATCTGATGACCCCTATGTCATCCTTAAAGAATCTGGAACAGTGTCTTGTCTTAATCTGATTTTCCACTTAACTAGATGACACCTGTGGATCATGTTTAATAAGGATGATGGCTTCTGGCAGACTTTGATGTCAGATCAAGTGAAAGAAAGGGATTACATGGGGGATTAGTCCTAATCACCCTTAATCCCCCTCAGTGTAGAACAAAAGTCAGGGTGGGATTATCTTCCATTCAGAGTTGGATATGTACAGGATAACATCTGGTATGATATGATCTCTCAGGCTCCTATGGATTAAAGACTGAATTTAACTTGAAACACTAGAAGGTAAAGAGTTATTGAAAGAAGGGAGATATTTCTTAATGTGATATACATGTGGGTGGGTCACTTACATGTATCATCACCCTTGACCTGCAAAAACATAATTGTACACTTTTTTTTAATGCACAACTTATAACATTAAACAACATGACAAAATGTGATGATGATAGCAAAGATGTTTTAGTGACATGCTATGAAAAGTAAGTGAGTAAGTACAATATAAGTTATGAAAATCACACTCAATACTCGAATTTGAACGAAAACCTTTTGTTTTATAAGATGTTGCAGTTATTTTTTAGAGGCTGCACAGCCTTGAAGCAGTGCAATCATTGGTGTGTAGTTTCTATGTCTACTAATCAATGTTGCGACAAATACACTCCTGGCAAACAAAGAGAACAAATCTCCAGTGAACAAATCTCTACTTCACATCTGTGACATTTCAGTCACCATCTCAAGCTGGGACGATAGCTGTGTTTCCTATGATCAAACCTGTTTTCTATTGTCTCGCCACTCCTGCCCTGCTGGACAACTGGATGTAATGTCTTTGTGACACACATGATCGGTGGACAGAGTCACTCTGATCATAGGTAAATTGTTGTTTTTATTCCTTTTTGTGCTGTCGCCTTTGGCAACCTTCAGGTGCCTTTGATTGAAACTCGCCAATGTTCAGCACCTTCTTGGGTGATCCCAACAACATGTACTTTTACACACGGAACATCCATCCAGGCATTTCAGCACAGGCAACCTGACAACAATTCTTTGGCCTACTGCCTATACTCTGATAAGTGATAAAAAATCTTAAGATTGAAATTGATTTGGCAGCAATAACAGTTGAAGTCATTTAAGGGTTGGAAATTGTTTCAGAATGCCTACTCTGTGGTAGTTAACATTAGTGGTTTATACTGTACAGTCTAACTGTCAGGAGTAGTTGGTTTTGATGTCATTGTTGAGTCTCAGTGTTAGAGTTGTTGGCGTTGGGTGAAGTTTGACTGGTCCAACCTGTGCTGAAGTGTGAGGTTCACCTTGCTGCCTTGTAATTTGTTGGTAAGGCACAGCAATGTAAGTGACAATGTGGTCCAGATGTGGCTGGACATGATTGTTGTGTGCTTGTACAGTCCCCCAGGTTGGAGGTGGGCAGATATGTTTCTGGGATTCAGGACAAATGGCGTGTAATTGATTGGATAAGAGGGTTTCCTGACCCCTGTGTAATGATGTGCTGTGTGGGGCTGATTCTTCCCTTCTTCTGCAGCTGCATATTTTGCAGGGCTTTGTTGGGGGGATCAAAGCGGCTCATATCACATACATGTCCGCACACACTGGTGGACAAAGATGCCGTTTTCTCAGGGACAATTGGTTGTGTGGTCAGGGTGGCCTACAGGGTTGACATTATCATGCTAAAGTTGTCTTTGCTTAGCAGCTCAGACATCAAAGTGTCCAACCGTGAGCAACAGGCTTTCAGATGCTCTTTTTATCTTTTACCATGCATCTATTAAAATGACCAATAGCCAAGCTTTTACATGCACATATTTTTCAACTTGCATTATACATTGCAGGTGGGTTGGCACATGCAAATGTAGGAGTTTACTATTGCTACTTCGGTTACCAGGTATTTGATATACAAAAAAAGATGCTTCAAGTTCATTACTAATCAACCAACAACTCAATGGAGCATCTAACCCTTCCCTCTGTCTCATAATGTCAATAAATAAAGTTTGTCAAATTAATGCGGCTGAATCTTCAGGGGAAAATCAGTCTATCTGCTAATTCTCAACAAGGACAATCAAAATGTTTTTCTCATCCTGCCTACATTTTTGTAAACATAACTGTTACTAATAGTCACACTACACCATCTAGCAGTAATGTTGAAAACTGCAGTTTGCACATTCGCACTACCTTATTGTACATAGTGATATACTGGAATGATTTTCCAAGGAATTGATGGGCTTGAGTTGAGTTGTAGTGACTGTATGATAGGCTTGAAGACTCAATCTAAGTACTACACAACCTTTCCTCTTAGGAAATCTGTCCAACAATGACTTAAGCAGTAAGTCAGCAGAAAAACATCTTTGCATCAAGCTTAAGGTTTGATATTACATTGTCAAAACACCTCTGGACATCATAGTGGTAAATATTTCTGACTGGTCAGCCTTCCAGCGCCCACTGTCTGCCTGCCCCTTGACCTTGAGGTCAGCCAGCACTTCTGTACTTCAGCCTGCGCTCCCTCTGCCTGACCGTCCTCACCACGAGGTGAATCTTTCATGAAGGATTACACACAGTTCCCCCAACCAGAAAGCACCTCACTAATACACTTGCCCACAATGTTATTGCTTGTATCAGTTATGGATTATTGCATTTGTGGACCAGCTTTTGAAGATTTCCTCAGTGGCTGCGGCATTAACGAAGAAATCTGCTGAAGCACTCAGGCCAAAAGACCAAAGGGCAGCAGCAAATTGATGCCTGTTCCACTTTGTACTTCTTTGGTCTGACCACTGCTGACATCATGTAAGTCTCCTGGATAATAAAATGCAGGAGTGGTCGTGCAATGCTGGCATTTCAAGGGCTGACTCTCATTACGCTGCTCTTGATGCAGCAGGCATCGGATGTTGGCTTCCATCTTTGTGCCAAGATTGTGTTCTAATCTACCTGTGGTATGGAGGGGCGGATATCAGTGGACCTAAATCCTTATTTACTGGACCTGTTCTTCTCCTGAGTTCTTGATAGTCATATTCCGTTTTGGTCCAGCCAGAGGACCAGAGGTGACAGATTTTATGTGATTGAGGACAATAGTGTGTTTTACCTGTAAAAAAGTACAGGTATGACATTGCATTCAGCTTCACAAAGTTTTAGCCCAAGAGAAGTTGTCCTGTTTGTCTGTAGAGTTATTGATGTTGCACCTTGTCAGGATTGGCTCCCTTGCAATAATGTTGCACTGTTAACACAGGTTCTGTTAAAAATTGATCACAAATCAGATCAGTGCAGCTTGACCATTATGAATATTTCATTGGTTGGACAGAGACCCTGAGGAAATGTGGGCATTACAGAGTGGCTGATGTAAGCTGGCAAGAAGGTTATTGGAAACTGATGTTAAAGTAGATTTTACAGAGATGTGAGCAAGTCCAGATGTCCCTTGTGGCCAGTAGTGGGCAATATGAGTTATTATAAAGTATTTCTTTCATTGCTAGAATGACCATCATCATGTCCAGCAGAGGTACATTTTATATGATTTAGAAGATGACCAGGAAAGCTTTTTTACACAAATTGCCTGAGCAAAGGAATATCGAAAGCTAAAACTAAAAGGAGCTTTAGACGATACTCTGGTCCGAGGGATCTCAAAATCATTTGACTTGGTCCAGTCTGAGATTGGTCTCAAGTCGGCAGTCTTCCTAATGAATTGGAATTCACCATTAAGGGTTGTGTAGTTTCTAGGGAGCTCGGAATGGCCTTAATGACTCCACAAGAGGGTCACGATAAACCCTTAACCCCCTACACTCCATATAAACATGCCTCCCAGCTTTTAGCAAATTAGAGGAATTATTTGCATAGTTGCCATTAGGCCGGTAGATGTTGGTCTTGGCTGGGAGGAATTATGAATTATTTCTGCGGGTCTCTACAGGGGCCGGCATGTCGTACTCTGTGGATTTAGCGACTATCCGGAGGCCTGCCGCGCCACGGGTGGGAGATGAGACAAGGCGGAGCGCGTAGACACGGAATACTAACACAGAAACTGGTCGGCCGGAGAAACGGCGCCATTTTTGGGTGTATTGGAAGTCAATGTTAGTACAAGATTAGGATTCCGCCATGTTGACCCCGCTGACATCATTCACGTCGACCCCTATCTCGTAATACGCCATTAGGCCGGCCCATGTCACAGCCCCACTGCAAGGCCAAATATTTGGCACTGATACGTATCAAGACTCCATCAAAACTGATGTGGGATAGCAGGAAGGTGGCAATAATGGGGTCCCTCCTGTCACCGAGAAATGCCTCACTCACAGGAATCTCAGGGACCCAGCATCTGACATGCATAACTACTGTGCTGAAGGAATGCTTGGAATGCCAGGCTGTCTGCAGTTAAGCTAGTGTTGAAATCCTGCAGGCTGGTTGTTATTTACAGTAGTCCTGAGGGGATCTTGAGAGGCTTGTACATAGTCTTAACCCTTTTCCGGTTCAGCAAAGCAAGAATACTGTACTACCGAACTAAGTGAAGTTAAGTGAAGTGCATGCTATTGTTGGCTTCTGAAAAGGCTCACAGATTCTAATACTGTGTAACGCTAGTTCACCTTTATTCGCGGGGTAACCTTTATCCGTCGTATTTAACACTTGGGTATTTCGGGAAATCAAGTCCATCAACGTGATATCCCAAAATATCCTGTTTTAGGTACAACGGATATAGGTTACCCCGCAAATAAAGGGGAACTGGTGTTACATCAATAGCCAAGAGATGAATTGATGTATATTCAATGGTCCAAATATCTGTGATAATTCAGTTTCCTTCTTGGATATTGCTATTACAATTTAGTTCATTGCATTTGCCTGCCCAGGCTGGCTAGAATTACATGGGGTCCCAGGTCAATGACCTCCCAGTGGGTAAGAACAGGTCTGTATAATTCCAACCATAGGGTGCTAACTTTCATCTAAATCTTAATTGTTAAAATCTTCCTCAAACAGTAATTCATCATCTTTGTATTTGAGATCCATTCAGCACCATGGACAGTAACTAGTTATGGTGATCTATCCCACAGCTATTCCCTGTCCTTAGAATAGAGCTTTGTTCAGCATCAGCATCAGGGATTAGGTATGGGGTTCTATTCAGTACTAAGGACAGGGGTTTGGCATAGTGATCTGTTCAGCACCAAGGACAGGTCTAGGTATGGTGGTGTGTTCAGCACCAAGGACAGGTCTAGGTATGGTGGTGTGTTCAGCACCAAGGACAGGTCTAGGTATGGTGGTGTGTTCAGCACCAAGGACAGGTCTAGGTATGGTGGTGTGTTCAGCACCAAGGACAGGTCTAGGTATGGTGATATGTTCAGCACCAAGGACAGGTCTAGGTATGGTGAGTGTTCAGCACCAAGGACAGGTCTAGGTATGATAACTCATTCAGTGCCTGTAGCTAGGTATATCTGCCCAATAAAATATTGGAGATCATAATGTTAAATTCTACACAAGTAACTGTTGATTACCAAGGCCTATATCCATTTTGTGCTAACTTACTAAACAAACCTACATGTAGCACAGATTCTAATTAACATGTTTATGCTTTTCCAATGATATCTAAATATGTTTGTGACACATTCTGCTTGATCTGAATTTTTATCTATGGGACACAGTTTAACCCCACCCCAGGCCCAGTGAGTGACCCACCCCCAGAGTTCAGAACCTGATAAATCATAAGATAATTATGCTTGTGCAGCCCACAAAACCTGCACTTTCTGGGTCAGAAGTCAAGCAGTCATTGCTGGCGCTCCCTGATCCCAGGCTGCTGCACCACTTGGTGTGGCTGACATTTGGTCAGGGGGGTCAAGCAGGCATTACAGGACGGAGTAATTGATTTTTATACAACGGCTGGAGGGAGAGGTACTGTTCATGGGTCACCATTGCGAAAGGAAAATATATGTTTTGTCAATAAACAATCATTCTTATGACTACATGGATTAATGTATACAACGTTCCTTGCAGCATACTTTGTAAAGCAATTATCTCCGTCATGGCTCTAAAAATGCTTTCTATTCATCTAGATCTAGATAACATGGACATACTAATGTGAAAATGCCTCTATGGTCCACCATACTTTAAAGGCTAAATGTTATCTTCAAAATTATCACTATTCAAATCTTTTTGACTAGAATAAATGCCAGGAAAAAGCAGATTAACACAAACCTCTTACATGTGCCCTAACCTCTTCAGCGCTTAATGTCCTTTTTTAGGTTCCTTTGGCATATAACATGATTTTGAGCCATTCATTGTGTCTAATTGTAATGCCCGCTGAACTATAAAACCAATTTGGTTCCTAACAGTACTGTAATATAAAACCATAATCAGATCGTTTAGTTGCCCTTTGATTGCGGTCCCGATAGGTATTTGATGGCGAATAATCACCAATACAAAGCCACTCTCTTGTGAAGGTCTTCATAAATGGTTTATTGCTACAAGTGAGATGCATGTTATATAGTGTGTCATAGCAACAATACAGAATCTAGGGAACACAGCCAACAAATGTAATAGACTGGTCTATTGATTCAAATGCTGTACAGCATTGTCTTCATTATTTGTTTTCTTGACAGAAATTTTGTCTACAATTAACTCCAACTTTGATGCGACAAGGTTATTGAACCCAAAACTGGACCCAATATTCTCTTACAACCTCAAGTAACCTTAATTTTTATTATGTGTGAATCTTATGCACATTGTATGGTTTGTACCTGTTTGTCGTGTTGTCCTCTTAGATTGTTAAAAAGACTACAGGAAGAATAGCTACAATATACTTGTATATTAGGCTAAAGGTGGATCTGAATAAAGTCAAAGTCTTTGTGTATTGTTTTTTTGTGCTTTGACTTTTCATGGATATTACTATAACTATTTCAATTACTAAAAAATTCCTAGAGGGAGAAGTAGATAATGATCATGTCAGTTGACTTGGGAACCCTTCATGTTGCCCCAAGATGTAAGTATGTGGTCTGTAGAGGTGAAGATTAATGTTGTTTAGCTGTAGCCTTGGAGGCTGTAACAGGATAAAGGCCCTCCACATTATTACACAGATAAGCATGTTTCTACAGAACTGTGATTACATCTGTTTGGGCCTTTCTGCTGGGAGATAAGGGCTGCTGGGGGAGAATCAAGAAACAATTAGAAGGAAAATTGTTTTCACAACTTCAATCATTCTTGTTCTGTAGAAGTGAAGTAATGAAAATGTATGAGGAGGATGGACGGTCTGGCCAGGAAATCAATGCTTGGCTTCCTGCAAAATCAGCAACGATTTAGACAAACTGAGCTAATTTTCCATCAAGTTTGTGCCGGGGTGATACGTCTTCATAAAGCAGCCGGCGGTTCATAAGTTGGCGGGAGAGATGTGGGTTCGGCGTGCCTCACTATCGATCCTGGTGATGATGTGCTCTCTGACCAAAGGTGTTGGTGGGCAGATAATGTTGATGTCCTGTCCTGACAGTGAGAAATGGCTGCGATAACTTATCAGTAGTGTTACAATCACACCGCTCACCCCCGGCACTGATGGTCTTTAGATTTCAGACTAATGCCAAACGGAATGTGCCGTTACTGGAAATGAGAAAGTCTCCGGCCGCCGCATGCCTGAACACCTGCTGATGGCAGAACTTTGGCCGCCTCTCGGCTTGAGCCAGGGAGGAAATTGATTGGTGAAAATTACACAGGGACTGCGAGTCTAGATAGTTGCTGATTACAAAGGCCGGGTGATATCTACATGCAGCCGTGGTCATACGGACATGGCTGGACAACGGGAGATTATTAACCTTTCACATGTTGGACAAAAAATTGATGTGGGCTCCTCCGATCAGGGGAAGCTGGGGACATGGGCTGGAGAGATAAGCGTAATGGCTGGTCATTTACTGGGTACCGGGATCTACAGAGGAAATGGCAGGAGACGGAGCATATGTCATCAGCTTAAAATGTACATGTAAAATCATGTTGCTAACTGCCTGGAACAGCAGAATACTGTTGCTGCACAAATGTTCAACATTACAACTTCCGAAAGTGGTAACTGCCCTCTGCAAAGAGGGAGGATTTATGTGTCAACTGCCAAGAAATGGCTCAGAGCATTAACCTGATGTTCTTTTCAAAGAAAACTTTTCTGTGCATGATGACTGTTTCCTACATGAAATGTTATGTTTTGTTAACTTTAAAGTTGTGCTGCAGGGTGTACAACATTATATGTAGAAAACGCAACAGCAGTTTTACAGTCTGTTACTGGAGATAGGTACATCTTGAGCTTGTTAACGTTAAAGGGGTATTTTGAAAAGATGTCTATATCTTTCTGGCCCTCTGAGATCCCAGGGATTGTCTGTTGTCACCTGTATGACCCCATGGGTGTGTCTCTTAATGTGTGTGCCCACCTCCCTATCACTACTGAAACACCTCAGCACATCGCTGTTATTAGTTGTGGCTGCAATAAAGCGTTCCAGTCCATGTAAGAGCTAATATGTGTGTGTATGTTGGGCCCAGGGCAGGCTGGTCATCACCCTGTCAGACCTGTGACAGTGATGGAGCAGGCTGCCTTATCTTTACCTGTGGGGCCTTGTGTAGGCATGTTGTTTCCTCTTACTGTGCTAGAATTGGGACATGTGGGGCCTTGTGAAACAGTGTTTTACCTGACACTACAGAGTAGGTGTGTGATACCCAACATGGACAAGACAAAGCTGTCCAACATGGTGTCTCACCTTTCTAAATCAGGTCAGGTGATCTGTTCACCTGTGGTCGCGTGGGGCCGCGTAGCACAGTGGTATTGTATTCGGCCCGTGATCGAGAGGTCGCCGGTTCGAATCCGCCTACCGTGTTGCCGGTCTTGTGCCCTTGGGAAAGGCACTTTACACGACTTTCCTCACTTTACTCAAGTGAAAAATGAGTCGTCCCTCGGATAGGACGTTAAATGGAGGTCCCGTGTATGGGGAGAGCCATACCCCATGCACGTTAAAGAACCCCCACACGTGCGATGGTGCGGTGTGCGTTGGTGCAAATCCTTCTGTCGGGAGTTGGTGATTCACTTCAAATCACCCGGATGGAGGCCTGGCGAACCTCTGTCTCGTATCAGCCACATGGTGAATTACATCATTCACCCGGACGGGAGACCTGGCGCATCCCCGTCTTGTAATTAGCCTACGAAAGGGTATGTCACCCCGTAAGGGGCGGTATAACCCCGTCGTGTGTAGACATGTGCGAACATGTCTACATTTGATCACGTCGACCGATGATGATGATGATGATGATGATCACCTGTGGTTCAGGTGATCTGTCCACCTGTGGTTCAGCCGTTCAGATGATCTGTCCACCTGTGGTTCAGGTGATCTGTCCACATGTGGTTCAGGTGATCTGTCCACCTATGGTTCAGGTGATCTGTCCACCTGTGGTTCAGGTGATCTGTCCACCTGTGGTTCAGGTGATCTGTCCACATGTGGTTCAGGTGATCTGTCCACATGTGGTTCAGGTGATCTGTCCACCTGTGGTTCAGGTGATCTGTCCACCTGTGGTTCAGCCGTTCAGATGATCTGTCCACCTGTGGTTCAGGTGATCTGTCCACCTGTGGTTCAGGTGATCACCCCCTGATATTGATGGAGTGCTGCACCTTCTCCTAACCTGTGAGTGGATCTCTCCCACCTCCACCCTTCCTCCTCAGGGTCCAGCCTGTTGCTTCCTCCTGCTGACCTGCACAATCCCTCTGTGAGCTTTATCTCCTTCCCTTCCAGCTAGGCTTTTTACTATAGTACCTGGGATGACCCCAGTGTTCAGTGTTGCCCCAACAGTTGAACCTTTCTGATAGACACATCGATCCAAAGTTGACAGCAGCAAACTTCCTCATGATTGAATTGTCTTTCAAACATGCCAACACCACAGACTGCAAGTTCATTTGTTTCTCAAATATTAAAACAAAAAAATGCATAGAATCATTTGATAAATTGTTTCTTGACTTTATCTCATAATCAATACAGTGTCCAGGAACAGTAGTACTTGATTAATAAAGACTCTTGCTTGTTGAATGTAAAATACATCACATTATTGCCAAACTCATTATTTTTCATATCACTTTCTAACTGATGGCAACCAGTTTTTCAGCACCAAGGAGAGATGCAATGTGACTGGCTTTGCTGAAGTACGTGGAGATATCATCAAGTGACATAAAGGGAATGGGAAAATAAAGAATTGGGGATATTTTGAATTGAATCCTCTTGTAGGCTGAAATGGAAACACCTGTCCTAACCAAAGGTAAGCATGTCAATGTTTTACACACTTGAAAGTTTGAAGTGGAATGACCGTATGATACCTGAGAGGATGTCTTTAACAGACAGCAGGGAATGGCACTTAGGAGCCTGGAAAGCCATTATCCCTGATCCAAGATAGTATTAGGATTTCTCTTCCCGCTCTAATCAAATCAGATGGTATCAAAATGGCGCTGCTGTCTCAACCATTATCAGCAGGCTGTCAGTCTGTGAAGATGCTTGTTTTTCTTGTCGTTACAACCAGAAAATGAATGTACATGTCTGAATAATTCAAGATATGGAAATGTTGCTGGTTGGTTGTGATGAGAACTAGATTGAATTACATGGTGAAAGCAGTCGTGCCATATCTTGGGCCATTATTTATCTCAGCAGTAGCTGACATGATTAGTATTGGATAGGCTGCTCTTTAGAAGATGAGCTCGCTGATGTAATCTGTTTAAGGACCCTCTGACTTTTCACATAATGAAAGTGTGAGAATGTCAGAGGCTAACTTGGTTTTGAGATAGCAACATGTCATTTCTAGAGCATCTCTGTCTCCAATTTCCCCACTAAAGCTTGTTACACCATGATGAAAAGTGTGACTTGATTCATTTGGGTTCACCCTAACCTACTTACAAGTGGCCTTGTATCCTTCTCTGATAAAACATCTTTATTGCACTTGACATGACAGTTCTGTCTAAAACAATACAGTAACCATCTGATATCATATAAACATTCACTGACAAGCAGTTCATTGTTAATGGCAGGTTAGTGCATTTTATGTCCTGTTTCAAATGCAAAACAAACTCTTGAAGCAATTGAATGCAACACAGACGGTATAAATTGCAAATCTTATACTATATAGTTTAAATGGTCGGAGAAAGGCTGGAGATGGATGTGAGGAGACATCTTGTGGTTCCTGTTCGTACTGCACCTGCAAGCTCGGATGAAGGGCAGCATTTTGTTTTCCGTATAGCTTACCTTCTCAATATATACATTTTTAATCAGACAGATTGTTAATTGTTGCCAACTATCTCCAAGCGTAGTTGTTTAATGTTTTTTAAAGTCTGACAGAGACTCAGTAGCCACTCCAACTGACTTGGTCAATACCACATCATAAGCATAAACGTACAAGTATCAGCATGGTCAACATTGCACAATTGTTGTGTCAGAGAAAATGTACATATACAAATGGAATTACTTCAACATCTTGAGTACTAGTGATTAACTGACCCATGCATTCACCAATACTAGTATACACCACAAATAGCACATACAATGCTCTCATTTTATTTTGCACCTGCAGTGATGGGGGGGGGGGGGGGGGGGGGGGGTAAATATATACTTGTGATTATCTAGCGATATGGATTCCGTTTGAAGTTTGAACCATTTTCCAGCTGAGTAATGTGTAATGACGACGGTGGTACGAAAGCGCCATCTAGCGAAGTCCTTACGAAGAGCAGGTCTGACACCTGTCACTGGAAGGACGCTCGGATGACCCTGCTCTTGATGGGCTGCGTTGGTCTGAAGTTGTCACACAGCATGCCTTCTTCTCCAGCAGGCGGGGGCTGGCCCTTGGCGTGGCACCGGAGCCGGCGGAACTCCTCCATCTGAACGTGTGGAAAACGTATGTATTCACCAAGTGACCATCACCGTGTAAAGTTACGGTGCAAGTAATAGTAGGAACGCTAGTAATTGCAAGCCAGTTCTAAGAAAAGCACTTCCCTGTAAGGGTAAGTACTTCTTTATTTCTAAAAAGCGCTTTGAATTTCTTTGTCCCAGTCGTTGTATTCCCCAATAACTGATTTCTAGTAGAGCATTGTACGAAGCTTACAATGCATGTAACTAGACAGTTAACGTTGTCGACATGTATACGTAGTACTGCCACCGAGACATTCACAGTGAAACATACCATAAAGATCTTTGTTGGTGGTGGGTTCCTTGTACTGTACTGTCCATGATACTGTAACACTTTTCCCTTTAATCGTAAGGTTTCGGTAAAAAAATTTCATAAATCTAAAGGCATGATAGTTCACCTGTACGTGAGATATGGTGAGCGGGTAACGAAATATGATCCACTGGACATTTTCGTAGCATGGCGGGGACGTCAGAGACCCTTCGTAGGTCCAATATTCCCTCAGCGCAGGATCTGAAAACAATGTAGTAAAAACCAGTGCATGACATAATGAAGTCATACTGAAATGCTGCTGATTTTATGAAGACAACGAGTGAATGAACTGCTAACACGTAGACGGTGAGTTCGATGTTCGAGGCTGAGGAAGGTACGCCTCGCAGCGACCTTTTCAGAAACTACAGCTTTTTCTGCAACTATCCTCAAACTTCCAAACCTATAGATTGATAAAAGTGCACTTTTAACATTGGTACCAGGGTCTTACCGGGTAGAAAGGCGGCAGGATTAAAGGCTGTGGTAATAGTTTTGGACTTCCCCTATAAATACAAAATCATACAACACCGTAAGATTGATATGCAAACATGGGATAGAAACTCTAACCACACAATGCTACTAATCTCAGTGAATGTCCGATCGGTTTGAAACAGTCAGTCTGCAACCATGGCCGCTGTTGAGTGATGTACTTATCACCATCGCAACGTTGCCAAAAGTGAATGTCCGAAAATGGCTCTGACTTACAGCTTTATCTTGTCTCTGTCTTATGCCGTAAAAGCCATCTTAAAGTTTACAAGAATGTGCTGTACCATACCTTTTGTCTATTTAACTTACAGCGTGATACTAGTGGAGAAACATTACCTTGTATTGAATGTCTTCTAAATGATCCGTAAAATTCTTAACTCCCGCGTTTTCTCTGCCAATCTGTATGTGAAGTACAGAGCAAAACAAGGATCATGCATATATGCTGACAATGACATGAATGTAAGTCGAGCGTTTGCCCATTCGTTGATAATATATAGTTTACTTGAGTAGTCACTACATAAATGAGCCCCATTATAATGCACGATCCAATTTATATATCACTGGGACTTAGAGTTTACGTATAATCTAGAGTATAGGCGACAACGTGGGTCGTGTTATAGGCATATAAATTGAGAAAATGAATAGAAGGCAGTGTTACCTGAACAATGACGGACATGACAACTATCCCATCGCGCTTGCCCATTGCGTCTGCCAAGTTCGAATATAAACTCGTGTTCCAGTGTAAAAGATGAAGCTGTAGAGGAAAAACAACAGTTATCTGTCACAGAGAACTGGTGGCTTAAGCGGGTATCTCATTGGACTGCGTCAAAATCCGACTAACAGTCCAGGGAGACACCTGAGTGCTTTGGAACATACAAAAGAGAAGTGTAACGAATTTCATCAAAACAGCTTTTTGCAATCTGTGAAAGCATGTTGATGCTCTCACAGATATTTGTACTTATGTGTTACCTCCATTGGAAATGCTTTGAAGTTAACGGTATGCTCGGACCCACGGTCATCCTCTCGTCCCCAGTGAAAGCGAAGGTGGCAAAGCTCGAACTCATGCCCTTCCGGTAGTGGTCCGCCTGAGGTGACTGATACGGAAGAAAAGTTAGACTGTAAGCATCTGTATCAAAACACGTTGTTGAGAACTAATGTACGCAGACAATCGAAAAACTCAAATGCATTATCAGCATGCATCATCCTTAGCAGCCAGCCGACAAACGTACCTAACTTAAGGACCTGCTCCGATCTACTGTCTCGGAAGGCGGCGCTGCTTTCAAATGTCGCTGAAAAAGACGAACTTGACAGTTAACGTGGTACCTACAGAATCTCATTGACAACAAATGTATCGTCTGTGATTATTATTGTTTTTCCTGTTTCTAGAATAGATAAGTTATCAACATAACAGCTTTGTGTTAGTCTGGTATTCTGGACTATCAGTATAAGACAGCATACAAAAGAAGCCCTCCAACAATCACGCCCCTGCCCAACAGGATGCATACCAGGCTACTCTGTGTAGAGGTATGTGTAGGTGTTTTGATACCAGTCTTTGGTTTGGGCACCACTTGAACGGCGTGTCCATCGTTGCTTAGTTCCCATTCCCTGCAGAGGCAGTAGCTAATCAACAGGGGGCGCTCCGCAAGCGTCTCGTCGAAAGTTGCCGTCCGGGAATTGATGTTGACCGGAGATTGCTGATCACCGTTCGCATATGGCCAGCGCAGTCCCCATTCAGATAGACCTGTGGATACATTGTTACAAACTTGAATTAAGTGTACTCCTTGATTCAAATCCAAGAGGAAGGCCAAGTCGACACATGTCTCCTCTATCAGGGACAGTGAATGTACACAAAAAATGCTTCTCTCCACTATGATGAGCCATTGATGAGTAGAGAGACTTTCAAAAATTTCCTCTTGTCCCATTTGTGTAAAAATACTTTATTACAAGATCAAGAAGTTTTATTCTCGCAGCACATAGCAACGCAACTTTCTAACGGTCACCTACAAAATACAAGATAGAAATACCAAAACAGCTTACTAAGCAATAAAGGCTGACATAACATCTAACATGCGACAATAAGGCGAGGCCAGTCGTGGCCATGGGTTTCAGTATCTTTCCTAATAGCAGCAACATGTTTGTGTATCTAACTATTGTTGCATTGCATTCGTGAAAGTCGTCACATCTTAAGATAGATTCAATCTGCATGTGGCGCCGAGTCTTTTCTTATATCAACAACATTCCTCGCACAGGACATTCCCCTAAGCACTACATCGTAACCTAAATTTGACAGTAAATACCCCCTGTATTTAGTATCCCAAAAAGCGACGCTAGAATCTGTGAAATGATAGACGAATAAACAGTATTCAGCTTCCGAAAATCTACTTCTAGAAGCCACGAATCCATGAAGACCGCAGATTACCCGTCTCTCTCATATTGTAAATTGTGGTCAGATAGGAGAATGATGTGATAATTAGTACGTTTGATAAATGCATGATGTAAGGACAAGTAATTCTGAAACAACTACCAAAACGCAGATAGGAATACTAAATGTATATTGCAAATGTGTATAGAACTGACATCCGATATGCTTCGATCACCTACGCATGTTTGGGGCAGAAACGTGCTTATGCAAGCACATAAAGCTGTGAGGATGAAAATTGATTTTCATTTTCGTGCGAGAAGCACTCCAACATATTTCTGCCGGCACTTTAATCAGATCCATCGTGCACGGTTGAGAGGAGGACTCTGGAGAGGTTTTTAAAGTCCTCTATGACCTGCTTGTAGAGAAAACGTCTTACGGAAAACCGGTCTGGAATACTAATGATCTCTTTTTGCAACTCGCGACGAAAGTGTCTTGTCATTTCATGTATCGTTTATCACAAATGCCAAATGACATTCAAATACTAGTAAGTAAGATTGAAAAAACACATGATATATTCAGAATTCCTTTCATGATGTGACAAATATTGTATCTCTGGGTATAGCTTTAACACCTGCACAAGATGATTGCCTGTCAATGATGTGTACAAACTGGATCCGTCACGGTGCTGGCTGGTACTGTAAAAGTGGACATTGTCGCAGTGGTTTATGTTCGAAGTTGTTACGGTGACTACTGCGAACTCAAAACCACTGCGAGCATTTCCCTTCCGTCTCCTGCTCGCCTACCCCTTGTTTCGACCTTACACTTGTAGATAAAAGTGACCACTCCACTTTTCTCTTCCGGAAAATTTAATATCTGCGAAGATTTCCCCTTTTACAGTAATCGCTATATTGGGACACCTGCAATTTCCTCATGGCTCGACCTTTACACTAATCCCCACGTAGTTATTGTGACCTGGACTCCTGCAGACGAGAGGTTACATGTACGAGCGTATTAGTATGTATGGATACTGGTCGGGTGTGCAAACGGTTCACGCTAATCATTTCTTACCCTAACGGCGAAGACAAATTTATAGTATGTTTTACTCTTGTACACGCGAATTGTGTCATGGCTGAGTGTTTCTTTGACCTTGAGTGAAAAATGTCGGCCGTCCTTCAGACAGCTGTGTCGACAATGATGGAGCATGTCTGGGAGAACTCTGTCAACAACGTCAGCTCTTTCTTATCTCCAAGCAGACGATGTTCATATGGCGCACATCGTGCATTGTTGTGGAAACTTCTAGCTATCTCACCTGAAATCGCTGACACATCGGGTACAAAGAAACTGGATTGTCCAACAGCAGTCAACTCCATTTATATGCGCATTATGCATCTGTACACTGCAGAAAGTATGCTCAGGGCCATATGCATATTGTGGCTAGGAAGTAAGGAACCTTCATTTCACGGTGTTTCACACTGGAGTGTACCGTGGTCACATATTGACGTCAGCAATGTTATTATTCAGTCATGCCGGTTTCCGTTGTAAGTCCCTTTTATCCTTCACGAATATTGCGACTGTTTCCATGCTGTGTGGGATATCCGCAGTTACCTTCGCCAGAAGTTTATGTTTTGGGTAGGGTTAGTGTGGAGAGAGTTATGTTTTTCTTTGTGCCAACATGATACATTGAGATGGCAAAAATTGATATTAGGTATGTGAGTGGGATATCAAGATCTCAAGGCGTCCCCTGGCGACATTTTATGGTATCGCAGTACTTTTTTGTATCGTTTTGAATTTGATCTGAAGATGGTTCTTTCAATAGATTGGAGTAGTAGAAAGCTCTATCCTCTCCTCGCTCTGTGGGTAATGAAGATCATGATTCTTCCTGACTGCTCGTTACTTCTCTTCCCGTCAGGCAAGCGTTTGTATGAAACATTCTGAAGCCTTTTCATCTTTTTGATGGATATTGTACGTCAACACAGCGTTGACATGAAAGACTTGACGTGTATCAAAGCTGAGGTTGCAGCAAAGTGAATATTGCCGTCTTAACTCATATTGCCTTTGTTACTGAGAGCCATCCATTAAACCTGTACCTTTCGGTAGCTTCAACATTGTGAAAAGGAATAAAAAGGTATAGTACAATAGACCTATGAATATCTGTTCTTCAGCATTTCGTTGAGGAAATAAGAGGGCTTATGCCTAAGGATTAAGATTAATGCGCTTTGGTGGTATCTAAGCATATGCAGCTGCGTTTGATCCTGCTACAATTGTATCATCGAAGTGATTTAATGTACTGAGTTTCCCCCGAGCAAAAAAACGCCTTCTAAGTTCTATGTAATGTCTGTTTATTTACACCAAGTTCAATGGCCCTAACATAGCCCTAATGCCTCCAAGCGTGGCACGCGACAAAGCGTGAAGAACCGAGCCAACTCTGCCCATCTGTGGGGTTTATGGTTTATACAAAGAGGATGAACGTGTACAGCTTTGTACAGACAAGAAGCAGCCGTCTTAAGTGCGTTAGTCGAGACTTAATCTGTGTGACTATCCTTGAGTCAGGGTCGAGACATCTTGGAGGGTGGGAGGTAATGTTGTATTAGCCGTGCCTGATCAAAGAAATTGCACGCACACATGAACATTAATGAACAATATCCTGCGGGACTGCGCGCTGTGCCGACTGTACTGTCTTCAGAAGAGACGTGATGATAGCATCTGTAGAGTGTTAATTAGGGCAGAGGCAGCGGGTGGGCTCTACAACCTATCCTTTGCCTGATTGCAAATGCAGTATAAAAAGCTCTTAGGCCATGCAGCGCATATGGGGGAAGATGTGAGGCAACCCTCATTTCAATACTGGCCCAACAATTATATATTTTATTTGGCCAGAACGTCAGCACCTACGGGATTTTATTACTTTATTACCCTCGTGATCAAGCCTGGAGCTATAGAAGCAAACATCAATGTGGTAAATTAAGAGCTATGCTTGAAATAAAAAATGCTTTCAATCTGTCAACAAATCAAGCAGCCTTAAAAAAACGTGTCGTGACTCAAAAAGCTGTTTCTAAACCTAGAGGCTGCGGCAGCGAAGCTCACGATAGAGCCAGCCAGGGTGACATGATATGAGCTAATGATATCTGCGGACACAATTTAAAACAAGTGGGTGGTAATGTTGTACATTTGTCTATATTAAGGTGCAATGAACCCTGCATACACAACCTGGAATTGTCGCCCCTGCCCATGCCCGCCGTACTTACTGGCTCCTGTGTATCCCCAGTCTTCACACTGTTTGTCCTGCGGGCTGGCTGTGGCCATCTTTGTGAGAGACAGTCCCGCTGTCCTTGCCGTGTAATTCTGTTTGACAGCTTCCGAAGACGGCAGCCTTGTAAGATCACCGTGTGGGGACCGCAGCTGAACGCTCAGCGCGGTGATGCAACAGTACCGACTGCACCGCGGACCGGGCACAGGACTGGTGAAGCGTCTCACCGCCTGTGCAATTATAATCACCGTGATGGGCTATTATATACCTTACCACCACCGCCCACTAGTCTTCCTTCCAGCCGCAAGAACCCATTCGATATTCACGGTTCGGTGAATTAAAAGGAAACCTCCACGCCGGAAACTTGTGTGAAAACCTTAGCCGAACACGGGAAGCTGCGAGTGGGGGTACTGTAATCTATGACGAGAAAACATGAGGCGGCGTATAAATTTACTTCTCTCGGGATCGCCCACGGATGACGGGTAAGGTGACCCGAGTAAGGTGTTGTCGTTGATAATGAAAATTGTACCTTGTGATAGTTACCAGGAAAAACATACCAGTAGTGTCGGTGCCTGTGTGAAAGAAAATACGAGTTGCTATCAACCCCGACTCTTTTGGGTTATTTCTCCTCCACTTTATTTTTTGGTCTAGATTAAGGTCTTAGAAAGACATAAACGATATATACACATATGTGTAATGTGTCAGCTGACGTGTTTTCAAGCTTGCCTTATGATAGATCTGAAACTCTCTTAAATTTAGGTCACATGGTTGTTTCAAGTTCGCGACTAACCACGAGATCAGATAGCTAAAGGCCCCCTCTCACTTGACGTGCGGCACGCTTGCGGCATTGCTGCGTTCGTTCACTACGTCACTGTTTTGTTGTTTTCTTCGATTTTTTATGATTCAGATATTGCGCATTACGTAAAAGTATAACATAAAAGACGACAAAATATACAACAAGTAAGAAAATTCGTTCTTTATCTCTGAAATTCGTTGAGCATCTTCCGAACGCAGCAATGCCGCAAGCGTGCCGCACGTCAAGTGAGAGGGGGCCTTAAGTCTTACTGGTAACAGCCTTTCGCGTGTTCTTTCTGTACGCATTGTACGAAAACGCATCGATAGGTTTCACAGACACGAGCGATATACTGTAGTACACGACCTTTGGTGGAAGTTCTGAAAGAGCACAGTTGCAATATACCCGTGCCTCTTACATATATTGTAGATCATGATGAGGCTTTCTGCCTAAGTATGTGCTTTGTGCCGAAGGGTAATGTTCAATCTAAAGCGCTGTCAACTTCAAGGCTTGCTACGCTACTGATCCTTATCAGAAATCAAGCATACTTCACACTTGGGACATGCAATATATTATACATTCCATACAGGCTTCCCCACAGGCTGGCTGCCAACTCTCAAGAACACAGAAATCATTTCAATGTCATGTCCCTAACCTTCGACGACGGGTGAAATCTTTGGAAATCCATGGCATTCTTGCCAAAGCGTAGTCAGTCTGCGCAAGAGGTATTTCTCCGCTCTGACCCCAATAAACGTGGAGGCGCAAATCCTATCAGAATGAATAGAGTATATTGCCTTTCTCGCAGTGTGTGTTTGGAGAATTGCGTGGAAGATGGGCCCCACTTCGTGTTCCGTTTGCCAAGAGGGAGGGAACAGTGGATCTGGGGGCGATGATAAGAAAGGTATAAATCAGGGAAAGAGATAGGGGTCAAATCTGATAAAGGCATTTCCAGATTAAAGTTATGTTGAGAAATGCCATAACTACAAAGTAGGCCAATTGCGACTGGAGGAACTAAGTCCATGTCTAGAGGAGTTCAGGTGGTCACTGCACGATCTATACAGCAGGTATAACTGACTTCTGGTTGTATTACATCGAATGACCTGTCACGCATAACCTTTGCACATCTAACTGAAAGTGTCACATAACGCTATCTAGTGAGGGTGTTCCATTGTACTTTCTAGCTACAGGTTCCACATTATGATAATTCTAGGGAAAAGATTCTAAGGAAAACGGGTGTAGCCTGTTGAATACCCTGTGAGACTGTCGTAATAACGGACAGTAGAAATAAATGCTGAAGATGTTTTCCCCACTAGGTCGCTTGTTTAAATTGCAGTAAAATGCCGCGTCATTATTTCATGTTATACCGCTGATGTATGGCATGAACGATGTCGATACGTTGTAAATTAGCACTTGATATTGCTGGGTATAACTAGATTATATGTGTGTGCGACCCTCTGCATTAGTTGTAAAAGCCTTTACTAATATAATGACTTGTCATAAGTTTGGAGTAGTTAATTGCAGAATAATGTGTTGGAGCCGGTTTGATATGAGGTAATCTAACCTAAATGGACCCGGCAATAAGAATAGCTATTTTATCTCCACTTTCCCAAGGGGCAATCATCGCCATTCCCACACATTACTTCCAAGCATTTCTCCCCCGCTTCTAATGGATCTCCGTTAACAGCTCCTGCACGCTAGGGGCGATTATTTCTGAGAAAAAAGGAAACTGAAATGTCGGCTGTGCAGCTTCGTTTTATCGCGAATAATGCTTTGTTTTACTGATAGCGATTGCATGAGTTATTTGTTTGCTTTGTCAACAGTAAACACGTTACCTCCATGAAAAATTGAGGTATAGTTTGGGCAGCGTGTGTGTGTGTGTGTGTGTGTGTGTGTGTGTGTGCGTGTGCGCGCGTGTGTGTGTGTGTGTGTGTGTGTGTGTGTGCGTGTGTGTGTGTGTAGTGGCGTAGGTTTGGCACCGTAGCAGCTTCCTTCTAACTGTGTGGCGTGGGTCTATTGATCGTGTGATAAGAACGACAGTTTCCATAACCTGTCTCCCTTCGGGGCTCACAGCATGCACTATCGATCATATATTCCACAGTAAACCATTTCTGTTGACATGGATATCAAATATGTCGGACGTGCAGCTAGATAGGTCGAGGACGAGGGGACAATTTGTCATCCACACATTGGGTATTTACGTGGAAGAGAGGGAGTGTTGAGAGAAGTATAACGCTGCGAAATGATGTGCGAATGATGTGTGGCAGTGTGTCTAACGAATGTACTTGCGGTTTCCTGGATTAAAAAAAGAGCTAGAGGCAACCTCTCAGAACACTTAATGACAACCGCTCTGATCTGATACTATCTATCAACTTGCTTACGTTGTCGTTTTTGACACAATAAACGCTACCAAATCGATACTTCATCCCGTTCTCTGGGACATGACAAGTCTAAAGGATTGTGTAGGCCATGTGTAATAAGCTCAGAACAGTTTCTGAGCCTCTGATCCTAGAGACGCCCGCACATCACCATTCATGATAAAAGCCGCTTCAACCTACAGATAACGTTAGTTGTGTTGGTGGCAGCAATCAGTCAGTTGGAGTTGCTCCAAGGCTCGGCTGGTAACACAGGTCATTTGATACGGGCTGTGACAAACTGGGTATAGTCGAGTTAGAAAGAGTAAGATAGGTCTAAGAAATGAAATGAAACGCCTATTTTGTGCTATAATCAAAACTCCTTAAAGTTGTAGAACATGCCGGGCTTTCCATGAGTTCTTTCTTCGTAGACTGTTATTGGTGCCATTTCTGCACCTCCTGGAATGACCATGTGTTTATAATACATGTAGTTGCATGTACAACTTACAACTAATATGTTGGCTGATTCAACTTTATCAATAGCCACTAGGTACGTGCTAAAAATCAAGTCTCTACACGATTCGGAAAAATATGTTTCGTGAAGCCGCCTCCGAAATTATTGTGCCATGCCACTGATAAGTGCTAGTGCCCTTTAAAAGTACTAGTAAAAATAGCGCCCTGGTGGATTCCAAACACGTGCGGCCGACCGTGCTGAGTATACGTTAGTAATTCGTGTAAATAGTTCATGATTCTTCTAACGACTTGCCAACACCATTAGCAAGAATACCCCAATTGCTTCCCTACGGTGGTACCAATAGGCCACAAAAAGAAAGGCTTCCTGTATTTTACACGATTGCACGTTATACATATTTAAATAGGTATGATTACAATATGATGTTGAAAACAGCTATTTCTTCTGGACCGTAATAGGGAACACAGCTGCATTAACTTTTCCCGGCCATAGATAAACGCTAGCCTGATTAAATATCACTTATAGCAGCCCGACCAACATCCGACCGACCTGCGGGGAGGGGCCAGTTACAGCCCTGGACAGCAGAGTTTGTGTTACACAGACTAGATAAACGGCAACAACATGCAAATCCATTAAAACTGGGGTAAACAGTAAGTCCAACATTTGTGAGTAGACATAATGACCAAAAAAAACGTTATTCAAATGGCGTAGCCAGCCAATGAATGAACCCCACCACTCCCGGGTTAAGCCTTTCAACGATGCGGTGAAGACCTGGCATCTCTCCATGGTGCTGAAAGGGTTATTTATAACTACCATTAAGCAGACAGTTGATCAGCTCTGCGTGCCACAGTATATCCATCGCCCGGGGATATAAAGAAGTGAAAACATCACTGACTAAGCGCACTGATCTTCATTAGTAGTAGTGATTTTTGTTTAGATATAAATACCACAGAGCAGGTACTGATAGCGATTGATGGCTCGGGCTATTCTGGATCAACAATACAAAACCGCCGGGAGAAGGGATAAAGGCCTCCTTGTTGTTCACTGATGTTTTGTAGGAGCCGAAACACAATTTACGATGCATAACGAGGGATCGATATAGATAACTCCTGGCTAAACGTCTTCTCTCCATCAGCGCTGTCCAATCACCATCACGTACGAGGAATCTCAGCTAGGTTTAATGACGCACGTACGGGTGCTTTAGTGGCTACGAATTGCTGCAAAAAAGAATGGGGGTTACTCTGTAGTCCTTGTTCATGCACACATAACCCATAAACAGGTCCCTGTGAGAACGGTTACGATATGTATCAGTTCAGAACGTATCGCTTCTGCGCAGATTTCCAGCGTTATCACGCCCTAGGCTATTCGTAGCATCTCATCCTTACAGCCTCGAGTGTACTTAAAGTTTAAAGGGCGGTGATTTACCAGATTATCGGGCGCACAGGCGTTCTCAGATGTCTCGATGTAGCTGATGATTAACTCAGGGACTCATTTACATGAATGGATGCGAAAATAAATGCTGCATTTGTGATATGGCGCAATGGTCGTCTTTTCTGTGGCTAAATTCTAACAGGGGCTCTGGTGGAATAACAAGGATTGATAGGTTGTTTGCTTTCCTTTTGCTCATCAGATCCACACAAGACTGAAACATCTCTCATAGTGTGTTCCATGTGTAGTTGAGTTACAATAGACGTATCTGTCTACTTCTGTTTCATACTACCCAGCACCCACTACCCCGTGCCAAGGAAACCCCACTCAATGATTTTAAAGAGAGGCGGTTCCTGGATCACTATTTGATTAAGTCCCCCCCCCCCCCCCCCAGTAGGGGAATACAGGACTACATATTGTTTTTGTCGGGGTGTTTTTTATCATTAGGGTACGGTTATCAGAGCATAGGCTGGATATTAGCCGTTGTTCTAAATATGAGCATTTTTTTACATTTATTTATCTCGCACACAATACTATAGGACGGGTCTAATGGTAAAGCACTGTGTGCGAATAGCTGGACAAAAGGCTACGAGGAAAATTTTATGTATTTCTAGCTCCACTTGCAGTTGGGAGTACAGTGACACTTGTACATGGCGCTGTAATAACACCAGGGGATTATGGTGTTACGGTGTTGTGGGTTGTGATAGAAATCAACGCATTTACTTGCTTACCAAACAAAGTACTAGTAGTTGCAAATGCCTAGGCCTTCTACTGTTGTTTTTCACCTTTGAGCTTCTGTATACGTTCGTTCGATTTTTTACGACATAGATATGTCTATATCTCTTGCACATAAATAATGTACCGTTTACTAGTGCGTTAAGATACCGGTGTCTAGACATATCGGTCATGGCACAGATACATACCGCCGAGAATTTGAACCGTCACTCCTGAAGTGAAGGTACAATCCGCGGCGATCGAGCTATCCACAGCGTCCATGTTGGTAGTTGAAACAGCGCTGTTGAAAATGCGTGGTACAAACAATGTGTGTAGAGAATCATTATCAATGGCTTACCTTCACCATAGTATCCCCAGTCCTCTTCCAGTGGTGGCTCACCCGCCTCTGCCGCCCCGGACATGTTTCTCCACAGCTCTATACCTTCAACGGCTTCTTTGTATACCAAGACGGACGCAACAGGTTCCAGGTCGAATGTCTTCTGATGAAGACCAGAGCAATGCTTACACAGACTTCGATGATGATTTTGTTTTACGTACGGTGTAGAAAATTGGGACCATCTGGCAGCGTCCGTGAATACCTCCTTGTAAAGCTCTAGGCTAGGACAGTGTTGTGAATTAAAATTCACAGGTTGCTCGGAAAGTCCCTATTTTACGATGTCACCAAATGAGACTTGGTTGGATTGCATGCACTTTTCCAGACGTAGTCCTTCATGAAGTATGTGGTCTCCATGTCATAAATGATCGCACTAATCATAATCCGGCACTAGGGAAAATAACACTTGAAAACAAATGTCACGTATCAAATATAAAATACACCCTCTGGGCTATGGTGTGTACAGAAATAGTTTGAAACAATTAAAATCCGGGAGGGCGGGACAAGATCATCAAACCCGGCACTATGCTACAATACAGATCGATAACAGACCGAGAAATCCCATGTTTTGAAGACCCTTTGCTTTTACGGTAACGTTTTGGCAATCTGTCGCGCAATTACCTAAGTGAGGAAGCATCAGGTAATGATTTACCCTGATGACGTCCATTGTGAAGAGCTCTACAAACGGAGAACCAGCGCACTGGTAGCGGCCTGGAGCGAACTCGTAATTGGATCTTCATAAAAAGCAATAGACATGTACTAGTACGCACTCGAATTCCTCATTTTACATTTGCAGGTACCGTCTTTGTTTGTGCCCATATCATATACATACACCGACATATTTCTATTGAACTTACCAGCGTATAACATATTAGTATCCCACTGTCAGGAATATGATGTATCTATGAATTTACTTATATCCAGAAAGTCAGAATCACTTACTCTCAAACCTATGATTATGAATTACATATCTCCATTTTGAAATAGGAAATACTATCTTACTACTTTGCCACTTCTCCTTCTATATAATGAAATTTTGCTCCTTTGTGTTAGTCTAGTGCTTATGTATCAGCTTCAATGCAGAGTAGGCGATGTATGGCCACATGGCTACTTGGTTCAGGCATGATAGATAGTGCACTGTGACTTTTGTCAGATATATTTTATCATTCTTTTGATCCTTGACTAAGGTATTGACTTTGCATTAGGGACCTTTTAGGCATGCAAATATGTCTTCCTGTTCAGACCAGGTCTTGAACAGTTCTACAATATGGTGCTTAGTAACCCTCTATGGGCTCTTACATCAAACTGCTTCGTTTTCAACAATCTAACATACATCACAAAGTCTTGCTTCTAAGTAATCCATACTCCATCATATATCAATGTTCCAGTTGTACTGACATGAACTACATACACAATGAACAAGAAAAAAGAAGTACTTTGACGAATGTTGCTCCATGAATTTAATTGTAGATAAGGATTTGTATGTTATAATGCAGGATTAATTTACAGAGTCGGAGAGCCCATCACTCTCTTTTCAATTACATGTTATTGTAAAAATGCAACACATGGTAAAATATTACTCAAGTACATTGCACTTGGCGTGCCTAAGATTAAATAAAATTTGTATGAATTTCATAAAACTTGTATGAGTTTCATGAAAAATACAGGAAGCATCATTCCGTGCCTGGTGGCACATACAGCAGGTTAGCAATTTTCCTCGCTGTTTCAGTAGCTGAGTATATTTTTACAGGCAGGGGTGGCTAGCCCTTCCCCTCTAAAATGCTCGGTACACCCCCTCGAACACGTGACTCCCACTTTGTGTCCCTTTCTTTAGATGGGTGCAGCCCCAAACAGAATGCCCTTCCCAGGATTTGCCTCCCTCAGGGTCTCCTAGTCACCAAATAATTGGAACCAGGAGCTTAAGTGTGATCAATTGGGATCTCGGGTAAAATTTAATCTGTACGTTTGTTTTTGCACAGTACTTCGTTCAAGTAAAAAGATGCATGAAGGCTTAGGCAGCCATTGAAATTGCTGTCAAACCAACAAAACCATCATGTTGTAGCCTTTTGTACGTAAGGAAAAATTGATAGCTATGAGTCATGTCACTATCTCAAGAAAACAACTATCTCGTTGTTAACATTACTTTCAACCTTCCCAATTTTCAGAGACAATTTTAGTTTTTTTTACCACCTGGTATTGTTACTTTTGCTGTGAAGACACCATATCTGACAAGGTACCCTGCTCCTCTGCGCAAACAGTGTCATCATGCTCCAACTCTACTACTGAAGCTGCAGCTAACTGGCTTAACTTATCCTGGCTGCGTACAGACTTCATTTTGGCTACCCCTCTGTTGATCCCCAGTACAAACGTTGGCCTGATCCCCAAGTCTTCCCCTGGGTGGGCGTTCCTGAGGTGGTGTGAGAAGTCGTACTGACTGTTGGTGTTGTAGGGACACCACTTACAGACATACTGCTTCAGCCCTTCGTGTTTCTTGGTCTTGAGAATGTGCTTACGCAGGTTCTCCACATTGTTGGCACGGTAGGAGCAGTGGGGACAGTTGTATGGCTTCTCTCCTGTAAAATATGACAGAATGATATCCAGAAGATACATAACAAATGGCAGTGATACTATCCATAGAGAAAGCATAATGTGTAATACAAATGGTATGAATATCTTACACAAAAATACCATGCTTTTGTGACATCGGAGCATCAAGTTGGATGTAATGTACATTTGTTTCTGAGATGTAAAGTTTCAATTTTTAACAATGCTCTCACCTGTGTGTGTGCGCTTGTGCCTGACAAGGTGAGGCTGCCAGGTGGTAGCATAGTTGCACTGGTCACACTTGTGGGGTTTCTCAGCACTGTGTTTCCTCCGTTTGTGCCACTTCATCAGTTTTTCTGTGGTGGTTGCAAAGCCGCACTCCTCACACACAATACTCTTATCAGCCTTGTGAACACTTTTGACGTGATCAGTCAGTCCCTGTTTGAAAGTGGAAGCATAGGTACAAACATCGTGGGGGCACTCAAAAGGTTTATGGCCCTCGTGGAGAGTCATGTGCCGTTGCAAATTCCCAGCAAAGCTCTTCCCACAAATGTCACACAGCCTTCTCGGCTCCCCCTCCCCATGCGTCTGTTGGTGTTTCTTCACTGCTGCCATACGGACTGCTGTGTAGTCACACTCAGGACACTTAAAGGGTTTGATGTTCAGGTGGCGCTTGACATGCATGCGGAGATCGGCTACCCACGCTGTAGAATAGGAGCAGTGTTGACACTTGTGTGGCTTCTCACCCAGATGGACTGCCTGAATGTGTCCTTTTAGGCATGGACCTTTAGATACTGTCTTCCCACAGAACACACAGGTGCTGCCCCAGTACAGCATGTGCCTCCTCTCCCGCCTGTGAATATTGAGATCCTCCTCTGAAGAAAACTTGACATCGCAATCACTGCACTCGTGTCCAGTTCTACGCCTTCTAGTACCATGCACTTCCCTGTGGTGGGCAGCACAATCCTCGCTTGTTACAAACGTTTTGTCGCAGTGTCCACAGAGGTGGAGGCTGTGAAATGTTTTAAAGTGTCTCCGTAGGGAGGCCTTGTAGGCAGTTCTAAAAGGACACTCACTGCAACAATACTGCTGTTCTGAGTCATCACTTTGTTCTGAATCAATCTTCTTGTCTAGACGAGTGCTTGACCTTTGGGTATTTCTTTTTCGTCTGAAGTTGTTCTCTGCTGGCGTTCCCTCTGATGGCAACTTTCTCTTCCTTCTCTGCCTACATATCCTTTTTGGTACATTTAGTTTTGTAATATGTTCTTCACTCCCTTGACTTTGAACATCCTTTGAAGACATCTTTGTTCCATTGACTGTGGCGTCAGTTGGTGGGCTATGCAAACTATCTAATTTCTCCTTTGAGTTATTTACAGAGGAAACCTGGTACTTGTGTCTTTTACTCTTAAAATGCCTGTTTAGTGCTTTAGCTGATAAGTATGTCTCGCAAACATTGCACCAGTGCCTTTTCTCTGTACCTCCTTCCTTGTCTTCATCCTCTTGTGGCTTGGTTTCAATATCTGTCTTTAATGCCTCGTCTTTCAACTTTGAACTTTGGTCTGTTGTTGATATTTCCCTATCAACAAAAGGACGGATATCATCAGACTGAGAACTAGGACCTTCCACATTGGCTGCTCTGTAACTGTCTGTCTTCTGACTTTCCTTACATTGACTGCCAGTCTTAGTTTCTGTGGTCATGTGTAGAAACCCTTCTATGTTATACAGTCTGTGACTTTTACTTCTTGTACATAGCAACCTCTGGTCTACTGTAGGAAGGTTGTTTGTGTCCAGAGCAGTGCTGAGCAATTCTTTCTCATCGGATGCTTCATTGGCTTGGTTCTTTTCTTGACTGCTGTCATCTTGAAAATTGCCAGTGGCTGAAATTGCTGTTTGATTGGGATGTCCATTTTCTGTTGTTGATTCTTTGTTTTGCATTGAACTTGTACTTGCATCATTAGAAGTACTCATGACCAACAGTATTGCTGGACAGTCTTGTCTTTTGTGAAGAATGTACTGGTCAAGCCCTTCCACCACGGTGTCACAGGCCAGACAGTGATGCTTGTCCATTGCATCCAGCAAAGGCAGGTTCTATTTATGATGCATAAAAAAATCTGTCTGTAAGTGTAACATGTAAAACAGTCCCTTAAGACAGGTAATTCAGAGGGTGACGTGAATCTCTTCACAAAACACATGTTACTGTAATTCTTTAAATTTTTGTGGTTTTTGATATGTTTTCGCAGTGACCCCTTCACTGCAAAGTTAAAACCATTACTATACAATATGTGACTATATAGTAAGTGTAATGCTATCACAAACTTAAAACCACTGCAAACACTCACATTGCAATCTACCGGGGGTATTGCTATTGCTACAAGATTCACAAAATTCAAGGTAATAATTGAGCTGGAATTAAATGTGACTTTTTCTTCTTTTAAATGACATTCATTATCAATCCCAGGAAAAACATTGGCAGGCAGTTTCACTTTGCACATGTACAACTAATAAGGATGTCATAACCTCCTTAAGTGTAATAAGGACCATAGTAGAGTCTGAGACCTTATGTGCTGTCCTTTTGAGTAAAATCAAGGTCTCATATAACGTCCTTGGATTAGTTGGAAGAATCAATGAGGTTACAAAAACTTCCTTTGAACTTGAAGAATGAGAAGGGGGCAAAGATACAAAGGGTGACTAATCATTGACTATGTGGAATCATTAGTTTACAGCGGTTAGTTTTATAACTCCAAAACAACTTACACAAGATCTGGACATTTCTGCGTCTTCTATAGGGCCTCTGACTATCAATTCAGCCTTGCAAGCAAGGAACAAAATGTTTTGTAGCTATCCCAGCTGAAATCCTGTATACAAACAGTAGTGTATTGTTTTCCGAAGATTCGAATAACTGAATGAGCTTCAAAAGCAACCTAGATCATAGCAAATGAGTAAAAGTTTTCTTCGTTTAGTTTAATCATTTTTTTATAATAAAAAATTATGAAATTATGTGTTGGAATGCTCAAATGGCTTACTTTTGTAAACATCATTTATGTCGTCAAATGATGCGCTATGTTTCCTTCCTTCGCCAGGTCAACTGGAGTGACGCGACCCGTTCAGGGTTCAGGGTAAGTTTTGGAAGTTTCCTTCGCTATGATAAACGATAAAGCTAAAATACTATTCATGCCGAGACCACGTAAACATATAGACATATGTGTTCATGTCGAAGGCTACATTTATCTAGAATCGCGTTGTAATTGGCAATCTTTTAACGATTATTTTATGTTATGGGGAGGGGGGCTGCTTTAGGCGTGGACCGTAATTTTTGTCCAAACAATGGTTTTGCAGACTTCCTTGCTGGGATTAGCTTTCATTGATTACAAAGATGACGTTAAATGTATTTTCTGTGTGTTGGAACCCATTCTCTGCTTTGTGGTTACTGGTATCGGCAGTCTGGTATTGTGGTCAAATGCAATGTTTTTAATCATTTATTTTAAGCAAGGAGGTTGAAAGAGGCTTTCAACCTCCTTGTTTTAAGGCCCTTCACACGAGAGCAAGAAAATTTATATTTGCAAATACTTCATTCCGGTTGGTTCTGCTTGATTCCTGTTAATTCTGTTTCAGTGTGAAGGCCCTATAAACAAGCGTATAATTGCTAGCAAGCATCAATCTTTGCAGAGAAACTGTAAGTTTGGGGCAAATTATCGCCTGATGAAACATGCCAGGGTGCCATCCTATTGTAGTCATACTCACCCCTGCACAGTGTATACTGAGGGAGTGCATATGTGAGCCACCGTAAGACAAAAATTGCAGTGTGGGAAGTTGGGAACCCCAGCCGTCCAGACAGTATACTAAATTGTGACTGGTAATTTTTATATTTTTTATCAACTACTTCAGTAACATACATCAGTCACTGAGGTTTGGTGGCCATAGCATGGAAAAAATAGGATGGAAACCAGGTTTAACCGTTATGATGACATGGCCATAAATATTCTGTCAACTATGATCATACCTGTATATGGATGGTTCAACCAGTACTCTACTAGTACTCTGCTCTACTAATTAAGTCTAGGCATAACACACCAGCTTTGCAGCAACAACTGGTTACTATCACACTGAACATCTTTTCACACCTGAATCATTCATGTCTGTTATATATCATTCATATCATTATCAATTGATACCCATGAAATTATATGACATCTAATGAAACCATGACTAAACACCATCCTTTTGTCTGTAGGTACAGTAACAATGGAAGAGGAGGACGATGATACCCATCAGTGCCGGGCTTGCAAAATGGTCATCCAAGGACTGGACAACTACGTCCAGCACAGAAAGTTCTCTTGTGTTCGTCTGGCGGGCAAAAAGTCACAGATAGATGAAGGTAAAACTTGCAGCATTCCTGTGGCCAGTGACAGTGCCTCAAAATGTCCTGACTATTTTAGGGTCGCCAGTTCAGAAGAAGCTGACAAGGTAGACGTATTATCGGAGGCATTCACAGCTACATGCACCGACAAAACTGGTCCTGGCACACAGAATGAAAATCACCCTGGATCAAGCTCCTTCCAGAGTCCAATATCTGAAAGAGATGATGATGAGAATGTAAATAATCAGTCCCTTGAGGACGGAGAAGAATCAGACAGACTTCCGATGATCATGACTGTGGAATGTGTGGATGTGGAGGATCAACCTGAAGAACCAAGGAAGATTCCATTCCTTCTACAACAACGCACATCACGGATGGACTTTTCCTGTAAGACGTGTGCAGTGGAGTTTAGCAACACCTTCAAACTCAAGCAACATTTTGCTAGCAAAGCACATCGTTGGAAAGTTGGCTATGCTGAAGGGGACGCTGAGGAAACCAAGGAGAAGGGGTCAGGAGGAGGTGAAAGTTCCAGGAGTCCTTCCATGGCTATGACAGTGGACTGTGTCAATGATGATTTCAGCTCTGACGACGGTTGTGGATTTGGTCCAGAAGACATAGAGGATGGAGACAGACTTCATGATGAAGACACTCCTGACGCCACAGATTCTGCTTCAAAGATGGATACTGACGTACAGGATACCTACTGTGACGTATGTAAATATGATTACGGTTATCCATCCAGGTTAAAGGCACACCTTAAGGCTGAAAAGCACCTCAGAGTAGTGGCAGCTCTTGGCGGTACAGCCCAAAGTGAGAGCTATTGTGAAGTATGCCAAAAGGATTTTTGGTCCAAATCGAAATTGGAAAAACATCTTTCTAGTAAAAGACATATCCGAGCGGCCGGTAAAGCCACAACCAGTACCAGGGAGAAGTCTAACAAGGATACAACAGTCAAAGTGGGGGAAGATTCCAAGAGAGGCAATGAAGGACAGGATACCTACTGTGACATATGTAAATATGAGTACAGTTATCCATCTAGATTAGAAGCACACCTTAAAACTGAGAAACACCTGAGAGCAGCAGCAGCCCTTGGTGAAACAGTCAATGATGAAGACTCTCCCGATGCCACCACAGACATTCCCAATGAGACAGCTGGCATGAAGTCAGAGACGGAAAGCAGCATGCAAAATGTTGAGGAATCTGCAACCAGAAATCAAGGGGAAGCCGTGAAAGAAGAGAGTAACAGGGAAGAAGCCAGTAAGGAGACCAATGTTGATGTCACCACGGAAAGGAACATGCAAAATGATCGCAGGGTTCGGAGTGAGAAGAAACGAAAGAAAAGGAAGAAGAAATTGACTCAGATTGATAATTCTGATTGTTCTTCAGCTGTAGATTCTGATGAGCACCCTGAAGCATCAGATGACAATGTTTACAGGAAGAAGGCAAGAAATAATGGAACTGCCCCCAATCATGCAAAGCTTAAACGAAAAAGGAAGAAGTACAGAGAACGTGTGAAAGTTGGCAAGAAACTTGCATGCAAGTATTGTAACACGGACTTTTCCACTGCATCTCACCTGTACAAACATGCAGTAAGGTATCTTGAAAAAAAAGAAGATCACAACCCTCTTTATCTGTGTTACCCTTGTAGGCATGTGGCCTACAGCAGCGAGGAATATGAAGAGCACTGTAAAACGCAGGACCATGCTGTTTATCAGGAGTTGTACAATCACATTGAAGAGAAGCATGAAAGTTATTTAAAATACAGTTGCAACATATGTGAATACCAGACACCCAACAAGCACGAGATAGAGCGTCATGTACCAAAACACCTTGTTGAGAATGGCAAGGTGTTTTCCTGTGATCGGTGCGAGAAGTCGTTCCATTCATACAGAGGAAGACAGCGTCACATAGAAGCAGTACATGAACACAAAATGGAGAAAACCATTGTCTGTGAGGTCTGTGGAAAAAGGTTCTATAACTGGGTCAGCTGTGGCACTCACATGAGCTTGCACAAGGGACTGAAACCTTACAAATGCACCCACGAGGGCTGCACCTACAGGGGGAAGGCACCCTCAGATCTCAAGTATCATATGATGAGGCATGCGGGGGAGAAGCCATACCTTTGTGACAGGTGCTCATTTGCCAGTGTCAACAGACAGGGTTTGAACAGGCACATCCGCCACAAGCACACAAGACCCGCCGAAAGATTACTGAAATGTGATCAGTGTAAATACACCACTCTGCAAACCACCAATTTGAGGAGGCACATGATTACTCATACAGGTTTGTCATCCTAGTTACAAAGTTTACTTTTAAAATGTACAAAAAGATTTGAATAAATAATCATGTGTGATTAAAACTTTTCTATGTTCTCTACTCTCTTTTCCTAAAATAAAAAGTGCATGTGTCTGGTATCTTCTTGTCATTGAGGTATCTTGTCATCACAATATCCTCTAGGGTAGGGATGTCTACCTTGTTGAATTCCACTCTAGCAACATACCAATGAGACATTCTGCATCAGTAACACGCAATCTGGAATAGTGTTGGAAAAGGGCTTGCCATGCTGTACATAGCTAACTTAAATGTGTCTTAAATGTGTTTTTTCAGGTGAAAAGCCCCACAAGTGTCCTCACTGTTCTTATAGGTGCAATGATGTAGACAACCTTCGTAAACACATCCTGAAGTCCAAGAAACACGAAGGGGTAAAACTGTACAACTGCAGCTCCTGTGGTGACTTTGGCACAAATAAACTTCGAGACTACTTCAACCACATGAAGACCACCCATGGAATGGACATAGTAAGGGACTACGAAGGTTCCTTCATGACAGGAGTGACTGTGGAGAACATGAAGCCGCGATTTGTTCGCATCTCCAGCAGCAAACCACAAGAGTCGGCAGGCAGCACAGACAAGCAAGGAGAAGAGGTGTCGTCTGCAGTAGCAGTCATTGTCCCCAACGACAACATTCCGGATGGTGGGGAGAGTGGAGAGGCCACACAGCCATTACAGGCTGTCAGCATCTTAGAAGATTTAGTGGAGGAGATGTCAGCAAGTCTTCAGTCAACAGAAGAGGAGCAGCAAGACACAGAAAATATGGAAAATGTAGATTAACATAAGGCCCTTTGTGTTTCTGTGTTTTATTTAGCTACATCATTTGATATTGATTGGTAATCAATAAGGATATCCCACTGAGCTTAGCTGTAAATTACATGTACATGAATTTTTATCAAATTATACTGTAAAGTTGAAACCACCATTTAATTGTTTTGTTCAGCAATTTTTGTTTCAAAGAGTTGAATTAATGGAACAAAATGAAGCTGTGACTTTCCAAACTGATTTGTTATGTTTTAATGGTAGATCTTGCAAACATATATGTGTTGTATTGACATATAACGTTAGTACATTGTAACAAAACACTAATTTGAAAAAAAATTTCTTGCCATTGAATGATTGAAATTGTACATTGTGGAAATCATAGTCTCTGCAGGTGACATGGAAATAATGATGACCCAGTAATGATGTATGTGACATAGGCTGCAGAAGGCAAGGCCATATCTTCCAGTAGAACTTGGATCCCTGCCCTGGCTTTGTGATGTTGATGATTTTGATATTTTAGTCATATCTTATCTTATTGCAGATGTTTGGAAAGTAATTATGACAAGAGTTTTTGTTGACTTGATATTATAACATAGCAAATTGTAGTGCAGCAGCATCCATGTCTGGTGGAGGTTCCACTGTAGCTGGGGTTGAGTTTGCCTTCAGATGCGTTGTTTTGCTCTGAAAATGTGAAACAAGAGAATGCAATAGGTTATGAGCAGTAGAAACAACAATATGTTAACTTTGATCAACAATGTAGAAACTTTGTGTTTGAACTGTGACAAGAAAGTGTATAATCACACAAGTCATATATTTGAACCTTTAGTTAATCGTGAGAAGCTCAAATCGGCCTGCTTTTCACTCAGGTCATTAGGGAGGTAAGGATCAGATAGAAATAAAATGAGACAAAATAATATTATAATATAGAGTGTAAGTTTTTGAATAAGACAGAATTTTGTAGCATTCTGTTACCTTTTGTGTCTCTGTGTCCTTTTGTACATTAACTAGTTCCTCTTGTAAGTTTGTTGTTGTTCTGTTCACTCTTCTCACTTCCTGACGTACCTGAGAATTCAACTGGGTAAAAATCACAATAAGCATGTTAAAACTGCAGTTGAGCTATTTTTGAAATAGCAACGTGAAAACAACAAATTGTAAAAAAAAAATTGTTAAAAATATTTATTGAAGTTGTTCTGACCTTTTTCACATTGATGGATTTTGCTTTCCTCTTTGCTTTCATGGCTTGATGCTTGGATACGGAGAAAACGTTCTTCTGTTGGCTTCCTGCATTTCCACCCTTACTCGCCGGGCGGCTCTTTTGTCTACTCTTCCCCATCCTAGCTAGCTCCGTGCTCGGGAAATACCTGCGGGACAATAGAAACAGATTTTATCAACTTATCTGATCGTCCTAAAATCATCAGTATATACTGTTGGTCGCAACCATATCCATTTGAGCTGGTACCTATCAGAAAACTTAACGTAGAAAATTTCAAAAGTCCAGCAGGGCCCCGGCGGGGTCCGCAACAAAGGATATAACGTTACAATAATATTGAATGCAAAGGCTTTAACTTCGAAGGTATTGAATCTTTTAAACTAACACGAAACTTCGCCGAAAGTTGATGTGCAATGTATGTTCTAAAGTGAAAGTATAGCGTTTCAAAACAAATCCGCCGCTGCTCAAGACCGTGATCACTCGACTTCGAGACGAAAGTCTCCTTCAACACACGGCAAACATCAGCGTCACGTGACAGTGCACTTGTGTCGGGTTTATTGAGCGTGTCGGCGGTGTGGAACACACAGGCCGTGTCTGTACACCGACTCGTCTGTCACGCCTACTCCAGGTCGGCCGTATTCTACAGCAGTATGGCGAACTGGGAGCACCGTGCTTTCCTGGTAGTGTTCATGATACATCTGATGCTGAATTTCGAAGGTGAGAAAACGTATTTTTGTCCCTCCCCTAACTTTGAACATTTACCAAGTTTATTTTACATCAGGGCACAGTTGAACAGTGCGTTAGGCCATCGGTCCACAGGGTCTCGACTTTCCCGCTCCAAGCGATCAGGTCAGCCGAGAAGGTAAATAGGGCTACAGCCTCATTAATGCTCAACTATAATGTCTTGGCTCAACATACAAATCGCGAGAGCATGGATCAGAAACAAGAAGTTTTACGTTTCTATTCGAGGTACTGATCCTAATGCACAGCGTGTTACGTGGAAAGTATCTTGGTAGAATTAAACCGTCGTATTAGTGATCTGAAGGCGTGAGCCAAGTAAATTTAGTTTCGGTAGAACAACGTATTTCATTACCGGTACAAGTATTTCAATACCTCGATGAGACTTTCAAAAATACGACCATGGACGTTATGTTCCAGATACGTAAGAGCACGGGCAAAAAAACGGTGGCTGGACGTTTATATTGGCGTTTTTTCAGTGCATCGGCCTTCGGTAAACTGTAAGCGGAAACTGTTCCAGCCCGGGACTTGTGTGTGTGGTCATCAGTACACATCCTGAAAACGATACAAGTACAACATGTACTTGTTGAAGTTGCTAGAAACGATTTGCATTAGAATAGTTTGTAGCCTTTTTCAAGTGTCTCACTTCCCTTATTAGCACCTACATGTGTATTCCGTGTGTTATGACAAAAGTTTAATGGCCTGCAAGTCAAATACACACTTCGTAAACAGGATGGATACACAGTTTTATAGAACGGAAGAATCCAGTTTCTGACAGGCCATTATTCCAACAACGGCAGACACAGGGATGGGTCGATTATCAGAACTCTTCTGAATCAGGAGATATCATTAGGTTTAACCTAACAACCTAGTCAACCTAACGGTATTTCTCCCAAGAATGGGCCTGCATAAAAGAGATCTGAACTGTTTTCTGAACATACAATTGTATATTTTTTTTTACACAGTACCATGTCTTAGTTACACGGAGATCACTTTTCTTATGAAATGATTTCTTGTTTCTGCAAGTGCATTAAAGTAGTAGTACTGCAGTGTAGTATCTACATGAGCCTTGCATTACCAAACTATGTGTTATCTAGTACGGTTGTATGAGTGTACTACTATGATTTACTCCTGTTAGCCAAGTTTGTGTAAATGTTTCTACTTAGAGCTGATATGATTGGTTGCTTCTATCAGCAGATGTGGTAACATTAATCATGCTTTATAGTCTGGGTTGTGTTTGAACTTGTACCAGAAAGCATGCTAAACAGCCAAGCAGATAAAACAGATTCGAGTCCAACCAAGTCATTACAGGTTTTAGAATTTATTATCAACCATGACACTGAAAGGATAAAGGAGAAGTTCAAGATGGTTTTGTTTCTACAAGGAGCTTAAACAGGGATTCTTTTCAACTTCCTTGGTTTCTTCTGATGTTTTTTGTGGTCACCGATTTGGGTTTCAATTTTATGTAAAAATTCTTAGTTTTCAAACTGAAAAAATGAACATACTGGTCGTTTATTATTATAAATTCAGACAGAAGGGGAACACATCCATTGTAGTTAACACATAGTTGAACCAATGAGGTTAAAGAAAGACCCCCTTGGCTGAACTCACCTGTTTAGTATTAGAACCATGCAACCACATAGCTGAGTTCAACCTTGCTATGTTCCACTTGAAGGTGAGTTATATCATACCATAACAACCAGGCTACTGAACAAGAGACTTATTCATCCAAGGTATACTTCATAACCCTTGGGGTAGAAACATGATATTCACTGTAAAAAAGCTCCTTGGGATGAAACCGCTCCAAAGTTTACCCACCTTGTGCAGTGTTAAATGCTTTACTTGTCAGCTTCCTCAGATTTTGTTTACCCAACGTTAGCACAAAAGATATCAGCTTCAAACGGGAAGGAAAGTGGTATACTATCAACACAGCCTTTTCATTTGGCACAAGCTGTCATTGTCATGTTCAACCAGTGAACTAGGGGGTAATCAATGCAAGGAAACAACAGTATTTTGCAGTGTAAGCTAAGCTTGTTGTTCTTTTTCCAGAAGGTCCTGAAAGTCCCTGGCCTTCAAACTAAGCAAGTGGGTTGGGCTAAAAATTATGTGATCACCCAAATCATTCATTCACTGTGAATTCATTTACTCTTGCAGTGTTTTTCTCTTGCGATAGGAGGAATAAGAGACATATTCAAGGTGTTGTGAAATTTCACAATTAAAACCATTGAAAAAGTGTGGATTATTTGGGGGAAGAAAGATCAAGTCTCCTCCAATTTACAAGTGAGTGGTAAGATGAGGAAAGTTTTCCTAACAGAGCTGAGTGAATATTTTCATTTACCCATGTGATAGAAAAACAGTTTACATGTTAGTGTTGGCTAACATTCTTTGTTTTATCAAGCTGTTCTTTTGCAGACTTGATGTGTACTTTACTGGATGTATCCTTTTATGCTGTACACAGCAAGTCTAATGGGTTGGTGTAAATAAAAGTAGACTTGAGACTTGGGGCTGGAATCTTTATTTTCTGTTAGAGAAGTACCTTAGATCAAAGACGTTATATCATAAGACTCTTCTATATAACGTCCTTGCTTAGATCATTCCAAGCTGTCATATTTGATCATACATTTATTAACTCAGTCATATACATCGGCAGCTGCATAATGTTTCTGCCACACAGGCATCACAATCTTCTTCAGACCAAGGAGCTTTGATAAAAGCTCCTTGTTTTTTTTTAACCTCCTTGTTCAGACTTATTCTTCAAGCAGAGATTTATAGGGTCTGGGGACTAGTGGTGGCTAGATTTTTTCATCTACCTCCCTTGTGGAACCCAGTGGTTGCGAGTTGGGCTGCAAGGCTACCAGTCATCTGTGCCAGTCGAATATAAGTTTTGAACAGTCTGCTTTGATGTGATAAGAAGAGCAAACTGGGGCTAGGGAAGGATGGATTCTCCTAACCCAGAACTGACTGTGGTTGGGGAGTCCTCCTCCTCCTAAGTGCTTAGGCCAGGGACTGGCCCCTTGCTCCTCTCCGTGAGGAGCAAATTCGTCAGAAGGTCCTGAAAGTCCCTGGTATGATAGAGTTTGTAGCTTTAGCTGGAACATTTATCTACCACAGGCAGTGATTTCTGTGTGGTATATTGGGTGCAGGTGGGTCTGAATAAATACCTGTGTTTGTTGGGGGAATGGTGTACAATGTAAGAGCCACAGGAAACAGCTTTGTTTGGAGCAAACATCGTACTAACGACCTCTCTCTGATCTGTGAAATATAAACCTCTTCAGCATGATGATTGCTAGGGGTGTAATTTAATCATACTATCCTCTCCCTAGAGTATAGCTTACAACTAATTAATACAATAGCTTAGTTGCAAGCTTAAGGAGGATTTGTATTCTTGTTGAAGAAGACAAACAACGGTGGACACTGGACACACAAAGACTGACTACAGAGTTTTGCTACCAGAGGAGTTGGCTGGCTGCACGGCCTCCAGAGGAAGAACATGAACCTTTATATATAGCGTGGACTGACTCCCCTGGCCGATTTCCCGATTTCTTCGGAATTCTACAATCCCCGCACCCCCGTGGGAGGGCCTGGTCCTGTAAGGATCTAAGAGTGTGAGAAGCCAACAAATTTCTGGGAGAGTGAGCTACAATTTACCTGATCGTGGGCGGTAGTTCTCTGTACGTTTACCAAACCTGCAGTTTACAGGCAGATTATGACAACTAGTTCCATGAGCAAGCACACCTGCAGCTGGGTAATTGGGGTATGGATAATAGTGTTTGTAATTAAGATGTATGATAAACAGGTCCCAAAAGATCAAAGAATTGGGTGCTTTCGGATATCGTACATAACACATCATGTTTGCTTACAAAGAGGGAATCCATTGACAAAAGTCTTGTCGATATTACACTGACGGTGAAGTTATTTGTGATATCATCAATGCTGTAATGTTATCACAATTGGTAGTTTTCAGTTCACACTACACTAGTTCCTTCACTATTTCTTCTATTAAGATTATTTCAGAGACATTACAGTACACACATAGTATGTCCAATGGGCCTTTAGACACATAATCCAATTCATAATCCTTACATCTTACATGTACCTACAATGTGAGTAAAATGGTAACCACATATGCTGATCAGTAATAGTCTTTCTTCTAATCTAATCTTAAAACCCTACTCTGCAGAGTTTTCCCAGCCCAGGTGAACATGACATAGGCAATCTGGCAGTCAGGAAAACATGAAAGGCACAGAGAAAAGTCTTCTTGCTTATCATCTCAGGTACTCTGCTCCTTGTAAAAACAACTGACAGCCCTTAATGTCTTAGATGGACTTAAGGTGTCTCAAGAAACTGTGGTGTTACTAGGGAAACTGCATGATAAGATACCAGTTGAGCAGATGTAGGGAAGATGAAATGAGACATGGTTGACCTCATGTGACCTTTCTTCCTTCCTAACAAGCTGCTGACAGATAGCAGTACCTTTGGGAGTTTGACTGTGGTTAATAGGACTGCCTTCTGCTTGTGTGCATCTAGTTTCCAAGCAGATGTTAGGTTCTAGCTTGTATTTAAAGTCTTTTCAATTTTAGGCTTTTTTGTCGGGCTACCTATTTTATCAGCTTTCTGTTTTTTGGCTGGCAGACAAGAAGTAGTAGTAGTAGTAGTAGTATCCAGTACTTGATTATACTGTTGCCTGGGTCCCTGACACGGGTAGGCAGCAGTAGGCTAGTCTTCACGCCATACTTCCATGTGGTTCTGGACAGCAGATTCACCCTAGTTAGACCACACATTTTGATGTCTCCTAACACAATCCATCCAGGATTCCCTGGACAAAAATGTGTCATAAACAATCCAGAACCTAACGTCTGTTTGGAGAGTGTGCATCTATGGGGTGCTGTGCTCTACTTGACTGATCATGCCCTGGGGTTAATCTTGTTATCCTTGTTGACAACATTTATTTATGTATGACTGGGCAGGACAGCCATTGAGCAAATTTATCTTCTGACCAATCTGCACCCCTTCACCTTTTTATGTCTAGCAAGTGCTGAAGGGAAGGGATGTAAAGTTTCAGGCAAGGAAATTAAAATATCTATGAGAAGGCCAGTCCACTGGAGCCTTGTATGTTGTAGCCATGGCTAGCAATAACTCTTCTGAGTTGTGGTTGTAGACCTTATATTGAAAAAGGACCTGAAAAGAATAAAAAGATGCAGAAACTGGAAATTCTTCTGCAGTACCAAGGAAAGCTGCCAGGGGGTCAATACGTACTCATTTTTTCCATGGGCCAAGATTTAACCATATATCTATCTCTATTAGGTACTGGGTAAGGCCCCTTGCGGGACATTATGCCCAGGGTGTGAGGAGCCTTTGCATTGCCAGTTGTGGTCTTTTCAGCAAAATTTTGCATTTAAAACAAAAACATTAAAAAAAAGGGAACATGTCAAACTACATTACAATCCATCCATACGGTGGCTTCTTAAGTTATGCTGCATGCTGGATTAACTACAAATACACAAACAAATGCTACCCAAAATATTAACTTCTTGATGTAGGTAATAAAAATTTTTTTTGCCAAATTTGTCTGGCATTATCTCATTTGGTCTCATTGGTACATTTCATTGTGTTTTACAGGGCTTGCTCAACCTGTCCCAGCACGGTCAGAACAACTGCTACATGACAAACTCATGAAGATTATGGAGGAACATGGATACAGTGGTGCCAGCCTAGGTGTTCTACACGATGGAAAACTTGTCTACAATAAGGTATTTGGATAAACATGATTTCAGCATTATGCCATATGCATTGAGTAGTTGCATATCATTGCATCTAAGCAGTATACAGTATATCTTGCAAATGAAACTGAGACAATCTTTTTATTGATGCCATTACGTTTTGCACACCTTGCAACTTAAACCATTATTAGACAATTTTCTATTGATCCATAAAGTTGCACATTTTTGTTTAATTCTGTGTGGTGGTTAACTACTTCAGGTCCATGGAGAGACCAGTGCAGGAGACACCATCAGCCCTGTCGTGCCCTTTCCCATCTCCTCCCTGTGTGAGCTGCTGACTGCAGTTGCAGTGATGAGGCTGGTGGAGGAGGGCAGAGTCAGGCTGCAGGATGGGATGTTTGGACCAGAGGGGATCCTCGGGTTTCCTGCAGCTCAGGACATGCAGCTGTATGACCCCAGGATCCTGGACATAACTGTGCTGCACCTGCTGCACCATACTGCAGGTACAGTCACGTCATGTCCTCATCATATTGCTATATTTGCTATACTGCCGCCTGGTACTGCCGCCCTTAGATTTTGGGCCATCTACTAGTAGGGGCTTCCCTTGGTACTAAGTGGAACTTCATGTTTTGATATACATGTATTGCATTCTATGGTCATGATTTTTGGGTGTTAGATAGCTCTTGTGCTCAGAAAAAAGTGACAAAAGTTTGGGCCTTCTAGCAGCTAGTTTCAGAATAGCAAGGGCAGGATTAAAAGACTTTGACAGCATTAGTATAGTACACAAGTTTCAGGAACAACAAAATCAACCACCTCATACTTGGCAGAAGAGAATTCAATGTACAGTCTAATGTATAATGTAATGTTCTCTTTTATTCCAACAAACAGGCTGGGGAAGCAGTAAGAGGTCAACAGAATTCCGCCTTGCTCCATCGCTCCATCTGTCCTCCCATCCGAACGACTCCAGGTCCACAGCAGATGTTGGTGTCCTGGCTGACCAGTTGGTGCAGGTTGTCCAGCCCAGCTCCCTTGACCTCACGTCTGATCCAGGGACCAGTTTCCACTTGTCTGACAAGGATGAGCTGCTCCTTCGGAAGGTTATTGAGACCATCTCAGGGCAGAGCTACCCAGACTTTGTTTCTGAACAAGTGCTTGAGCCACTTGGTATGTGGAGTACACAACTGAGACCAGTTAAGACCACAATGTCTCAGAAGAAACTCCTGTTTGAAGAGGGTGAGATACTTGTAGACAGACATACTGAAGAACTTATTCCTACAACTGAGACCTGGTATTCAACCATACCAGACCTGTTACGCCTTGTACAAGCATTTGGACAAAAAACACCTTCAAGACTCCTCAAGAAAGAGACAGTGAGGAAGATGCTAGAGAAGCCTGAGCTGCCCATGCCACAGCATGTTGAGATGTGGCATGGTGCTGGGATGCAGGTGAACAACAATGGCACCTGGTGGAAGGGAGGGGGTACTGAAGGGGTGCATGTCATGGCATTCTGTGATGGACAGGGTAGACTGAAAAGAAATCAACAAACTGCTCTGTATGGGAATACTAATAATGGTCTTGTCATGCAAGAAGTATGCTGGGTAATATGTCTCCATGGCATCAACCCAATCAGTCCACCAATTAGAAGACAGCTAGCAAACATGATACACACATATGCTGCTGAATTGCCAGAGATAGACTTGTTTCTTCAGGGCTACACTGACATGGTCACTGAGCTGAAATCAGGCAAGGTGGTAGCACTGAAACATGGAATACCAGACAACCACATGAAGGCATACTTAAATGGTGTACACAGCTTAGGCTATGAGGTACAGTGGGTCAGTGCATACAGTGTTCAGAACAAGGCACATTTTGCTGTAATTCTCAGAAAGAGTGAGAATGGGACTTCTCAAGTGGTAGGGTTGTATCCATCTAAGAAAAAACTCTTGAAGGCTGTAAGAGAGTTAGAGACTGAGGGATATAGCGTAAATTTCCTGACTAGCTATACCGGGGAAACATGTCGTAAAGTCTGCTATGTTGTCACATTTGTCCACAAGCCTGCCCCAGACCTTCAGCAGACTAAAGTCAGATGGGAGAGAACCTCAGACAAGTATGAAGGTGACAAGAGAGATAAGATGTCAGCAGGGCATGCCATCAGTATGCAGAGTGTAGTATCAGTGCATGACCAACTCTGCTTGTCTTACACACTTGAGAAACAGAAGGATGTCTCAAAAACTGCTGTGTACACAGGGCTAACCCTCTCAGAGCTTCAAACAGCTATACATACCAATGGCTTGTCTGAGAAGACATTGGCTCATCTGGATCCTTATAAAACAAGTGATGGCACAAGGTTCTCTGCTGTGTTTAACACAAATAGGTATGGAAAATGGACTTTTCATGGAAAGTTAACCAAAGAGTTGTTGGAAAAAGAGATAGGAAGGAGTACCAGGCTTGGCTATGAACCTACAAACTTTGTTGGGTATGAAGAAGATGGTGAGATATACTATGCTGTTATGTGGATACTGTCCTAGTTGTATGTGTTGACAATGGGTATATACATTATGTATTAAACTCCCAAAACAGTTCAGAGATATGTACATGTCGTTATAGGGATATTTGACAGCGATGTAAATACTTCTAGCCAAACTATAGAGTCATTGTGCTCATTTCTAATGGTTGGTGTTGAATGCAGCAAACAAGTGATTGCTTGGAAGTTGAAAAGCATACCGTACTGTAGGTTTTTTTCTTTTTATATTGAATAAAGTATGATGTATTCTGTTATCAACAATCTCTTTGTTTATTTTGATAGCTAAGTTGGAGCAAGGGAAGCTGAAACACAGCATCAGTCATTAACTGATGTACAAAAGTACTAGTAGTAATGTCTTTGTATTATGCTATATGTGTAAGGATGACACTGCAGAAACTTTTCATGATATGAAAACTTTTTACATTACACAACTATGCACAGACTCTGTTGCCATGGTTGTGATATCATTTTTTTACCAATCAATAATGAGTGTTCTCTCATTGATGGGTTGCATTACAATAATGGAAGCCTAGTCGTATAATAAACAAGGAGGCCATAAAAGTTTCAGATGAGTAAGGTTACGGTCCTTGTCCTGGAGATCCGCAGGTTCCCATGGCCCACGGTAATATCAATGTTATCCGTTGACAAGTGACCTCTATCGACCATTGTTTGAATTGCATGTAAGTGTTATATTATATATCTTGAACGTCACCTACACTGCATACTTCTATTCTCCGGGTGATCTCATACCTTCAAGGTGTTAGAAACTTAACCAATGCATAGCGACACATACCGTTTTTACCATAATTGCTCATATCTAAGAACAAAACCAATGCAACGTGTGTGCACATTTTGATGATGATCTGCATAAAAAGAAAGTGTTCAACTGAGGTACGCGACGTTGCCCTCCACAACATATGGCATCTAAGATCAAAACACAAATACATGTACATGTCATAAAGAAGCCAAAAATGTGCTTTTTTACCTGCGATCACACAGAATGTGGGATTTTCTTGAACGTGAAGCAAACACGTGCCCGAGCACATGCGATCACTTCCGGATTTGGTGTGGAAGAGAACACTATTCCTGAAGGGGTGCTAGTCATTGTAAATAGTCTTAAATAAAGCAAATACGGTATTTTTGTATACATAGAAAATATTGAATCACTTTTTATATAGGCTTGATATTCTTTATCTATTTCTGCATCAAACGCATTCAAACAACTTACTAAATTTTGAGAGCATTTCCACCCCTCGTAGCCTAGTGTAATAGCCTGGTGTGAAAGGTCATGTTACCCAACATTTCGTTTTTGGAAGTCAGTGTAGCTGCTGGGCTCGGGTTTGGTCTAATTTTCGTGCACCTTTGGCGGAGAAGTCGACAAGATTTGCAGGAAGACGGCCCCAGTCAACCAAGGACAATGGGTTCTCGTGTGCTGATAGGTTTGTCCGTTAGTTACCCGTATATTTCTGTTGATCCTGTCAGATGTCATTGACCTGGTCTATCTACGTATACCATAATTTGCAACAATGACACAGTGTTGCATATAGGATATTGCTATGACATGACATGACACGAAACTTTGACGAAAGTATTACAACTCGTTTCTTTGTTATTTGGAATCCCTACCAATTAGTTAGTCCTCTGTTTTAGTCCTAGAATCGATTCCCTTTTCTTAGAGTAGCTGTATAACTTTCAGATGACATTTATTCAAGATATTTTTTTCAGGTGGAGGCAGTGGGTTCATAGGGACAGCCCTGAGAAAGTTGTTAGAGCATCGAGGTTACCAGGTGACACTCATCTCTCGCACACCTGGCAAGAACAAGATCACCTGGGTAGGTCTTTACAGAGGTTCTGCATGCCTTTTTTCCTCTGAGGTACCCCACATGCTGATCCTCCTCACAAACTTTCTTCTAATAATTTCTTATCTCATCTTAGATTATACGAGCGATCGCTGTTGTTGTTTATATCCGGGGTATTGGACGGTTGTTGCCTACCAGGACGTCAGTAGATTGGATCAAAAATTGATATATAAATAAATAAAATAAATAAATAAACGGCTCAAATTACTGGTTAATATGTAAATCAATCGTTTGCCAAACACCTGCTTTTTGCCTACCACTGTGTCACCGTGACATCATCGCAATCACTCGTATGGTCTCAATCCCACTAATAAAATCATCTGCCACTTAACTACCAATCACTACAAATATTCTGTTTATGAGGAATGTGTTACTCTCCAAGCAGAGGTAAGGCTCCTGCTATTTTTTAAACGTTTTTTAGTCGTTGTATCAGGCTTTCTATTTTGTCATTTTTCTTGAAGTAGGCCAGCCATTGTTAGGTTTTGACAATACAAGATACAATACACAATAGAAAGCCTGATAAAAACGACTAAAAAATGTAAATAAGAAAAGCCGGAGCCTAACCTCTGCTGTGAGGGGTTTCAGAACTTGGAATCATTTCAAAATATGCAATTTATAACTGTTAATGTGTTGCTTTTTTATATTTGGTATAGGATGAGGTGAAGAAAACGGGCCTGCCTGAGTGCTATGCAGTTGTGGGAATGCAGGGTACAAACATCCTAAATATATTCAGGAGGTAAGAGCTATTCGAAAAGAAAATTAAAGACATTGTTGTGGCTTGAAGGAATAAGCTTTCATCACAGTGCTGTTGTACCACTCATCATCGCTGTATATTTTGATAACTTTTCCACAAAGGAAATACAGTATCATAAAGGTCATTTCACTGGCACTTAGCAATTCTTCTTCCATCAAATAAATGTACCGGTACTTTTTACAAGATGGACAGATGGCTTTAAGAAGGAAGTGTGGGACAGCAGAGTGGAGACAACCAAGACTCTGGCCCAGGCCATCAGTGAGGCCAGCAATCCTCCCAAGGTCTGGGTGTCCTTCTCTGGAGTAGGTAAGTGTACAACAGTCCTACAGTTTGTCTGCAGACTATCAGTAATACACAGCCATGTTATCCCAAGCCTGAATCTGAGTTTGAAATTTCAAAGTAGAAACATTCAGCTTTAGATGTTTTGAATCTGGAACAGATATTAGTAGCAAAATGGCAACCAGTTCAAAATTGTGATGTATTATAGTCAAACATCTTACATGTTTTCATCGTTTGTTTTAAAGTAATAAAAACCATCTGAATTCAGGTACCTGAAATTACAAGGTTTTTAAACAATGAACAACATTTTGTTCCAAAAAAGCATGCAATGCCCTGCGTATGAAGGATTTTAGGAGTTAGCCTCAAGCATCAACTCACTGCACATGAACTCAATACACAATAGCTGCTTTATCTATGCACTATTCTCCCTATGTCAATAACCCTTCAAACCTTTTTCCACCCTGTCCAGGATACTACAAGCCCAGTTATGTGTATGACTATGATGAGGACAGTCCTGGAGGAGACTTTGACTACATCTCTCAGCTGGCCACAGCCTGGGAGGAGGCAGCAAAACTACCAGCTGAGAACACGAACACCAGAGAGGTCATCATCAGATCAGGTGTGGAAAAGTCTAACTTGTAACTTGTAAAACCAAATTCTCTTAAATAATTTACAAGTTTGGTTTTCTGTGATTGTTTTACAGGCGATGACAGTTTTTTCAAACTATCATTATCACTGTCCATGTAGAAGTCTTCCTTCATGCCATGGTTCATGATTTATTATGTTTTCCTGTTTTTTTTTAATTATGTTGCCAGTTCACATATACAACATGTATTTGTGGGGTAGCCTTTATCGTATTGAGTGATATCAAGTCAATGGACAGTGGTTTCAACATACTAAAAATACCGGTACATATTGTACCACAGTTTGAAGCCATCATCCGCCCACTTGCTATCCCTAATTTTCTGTTATACAATGGATAAAGGTTATCCTACGAATAAAGGTGAACTAGCATTACATATTTTCCTTTCCTGTTTACTGATACATTTCTTGCTGTAAACCTCCACAGGTGTTGTCCTTGGCCGGGATGGTGGTGCCATCAAACAGATGTATTTCTCCTTCTGGTTCGGCTCCGGAGGAGTGATAGGTGACGGAATGCACTTCTTCCCGTGGATCCATATCAATGATCTCACCAGGCTTGTCATGCATGCCCTTGAGAATGAAAAGGTCACAGGAGTCCTGAATGGTGTGGCACCTGAGACCGTCACAAACTGGGACTTCACAAAAGAATTTAACACAGTCCTACTGAGACCAGGCTTCTTCCCACTGCCAAGGCCCATCGTAAACTTTGCTCTAGGAGAGGAGAGAGCAAAGATGCTGACGGAGGGCCAGGCAGTCGTCCCAAAGCGCACATTAGAGTCTGGGTTCACTTTCAACTTCCCCAAAATAAAGATGGCATTCGATAACATGTTCTCCTACAGAAAGTGGTTCTTTTCATATTGAAGGTTTGGTATGTTATCTTTACAAGTAGGAAGAGGACATGCTAATGCCATAGTTTTATGAATCTAAAAAATAAGTAACATGTTGGAAGCACACAGATGTTTATTGGCTGGTTGTGGAATGACTGAAATGTTACCTGTATTCACTTGATGTATAGAAATAATTATAGAAAATAAACATTACTTTATTTGAATTCTTGTATCCTGTGCTTCTTGCTTCCCAACATTCACATGTACTAGTATTACTTTCCTCATAGCTCCCAAGAGTCTCCTGTCGTTTGAAGTGGATGTAACGTTAGCCAGGGTACAATTTGGATAGTAGTTTGCTCCGACGTTTATTGTACACTATATAAAGTCGCTTCTCTGCTATTCTGTCTGGTAACTACAACATCTCTATCACCTATAATAATGTAAATGCAGAAATTCATGCGGTGGTTTTATGTTTGCAGTTTTTGTGTTGCCAATTCACCACGAACTTAAAAAACCACCGACAACAATTTTTCCATGGCAGTAAGAGACTACAGTGCATGGTGCTACCGTGAACGAACAGTCCTTTTTCCAGCTACTGCGAAATTAAATCCCGCAAACTTAAATGCATCTATACATGATTCTCGTCCAAATTTTGGATGAGGGCACCGATTGGTCCCTACACATGAGCGCATTAAAGGAATGGGTAGAGCAGTTGTTAGAACAGGTGTTCCAACACCTGAAATGTATGTACGAACAAGCACTCTAGAACCCATTTATAACTGATGTCATCGCCAGAAGATTTGAATATACAGTTCCCCAGACGGGTAGCAGAGGCGAACATAGGAGCACCAGAACTACTACCCAGGTGGTTCACAGGCCAGTTAATGTAACGTTTAAGTTCTCTTTAATACAGGAGCCTATGTGTGCACAATTTAATACAAGTAGTAACCAATACAACTTGGTGATGAACAGGGTGTCTAACATTAGAATGCAACAGATTAGCAAAGGCGTTTTCATGTGAACTTCATATTATTTCAGAAGGATTCACATTCTGTGCACATTATGCCGAAGTTTAATGATAATTCACAGAAAATTTGACTTGGTAATTCACTCAGTCAATTTTATTCAGAAACAGAGAGTGGTAGAACATTTTTAATAGGACTTCAAACAATTGGTAGTTTGGGCGCATATGTCAATGGAAGAAAGTCCAAACAAAATAGTAGGATCTAATGTGGAGAGACACTAGCTAGCTCCATCACTCATGTCGCCCATGCTGCTCGCTCAACGCATAGAGTACCCTGGACACGAGATTAAGCGATGACGTCAGGATTGCCACGAGTCGGGCGAGATTTGCGGGAGTGTCAGATATAAACCTCCGCCACAAACAATATAGTGCGCGGTACAAACGGCTCTTCTCGCTTAAAAGATATCAATGGGTGATATCTATTCAGACAATTAGATTCCAAACGGACACTACATACTTCTTGTGTAATATCTTCTCTCTTCAAGGTTAAGAATTTCCGTGAGGTCGTCGGTAGGAGGTGTGCGCCTGTGTGGACAGGTGGGCAGTGATCAGGCCAGGTGGCCGCCATCTTGGATTTCATGGAGAGTTCCCCCAGTGGACGTAGCGCGATTTTCTTCTGATTTTGGACATTTCTAACCACAGGTGAGTACTCCCACTGCGATCGATGGATACATTACACTATAGAGTAGACACAGAATATTCTTGTGCCACAATAACGGGGCCGTTGATTACGTGATTGCAAATTTCCTGTCAGCGGAACTTGCTCACTGCCTCGTCAGTCTGGTTGAGCTCTGACATGTAGGCCAACTGGAAACATGCGGCCAGCGAATGATTTTACTTGCTAAATGACGACGCAGTCACCTAGTCTCTGTAGATTAGGATCTTCTGATCATATTACGTCAGTTATAAACCCCGTGTGGTTTATGACTCCCTTGAAAATGGCACTCGAGTGGTAAACATCCTTGTCGCCGGAACACCGGTAAATGGTTTCCTACCTGTGCCATTTTTTCACACCTATAAACGACACCTGCATTCCGCACTTCCTCATCTTAAGTCCACAGGAAGCAAGGCGCACAAATTATATTTCTCAAGTTCGTGGAATTTTACAGTTATCGGTGCTGCGTTATCGGTTTGGCTTTGAACGCTATCTCGGTCTGTTACATCACATGATCAGTGATATTTATTTGGCCTAAACTCGCAGAGGCTCACCAAAGGTGGTCTTCTGACATTTCATTATGGCTCGGGTCATTGCCCCACCCCTCCCCCTTTCCCAAAATCCTGGTTTGTACATTCTCTACTGTGAGGTGGGTCACACAAACAAGACTTAAGTTTTCAGGATAACAAGAAACCAGTATCAATGTCTCTAATCTCTCTCTATTAAGTTTAGTTATAAATTCGGTGATGTCTTTGATTATGTTGATTTGCACTTTGATGATGCGCATGGAAGATCAGAGTCCACAGGTGTACAAATATGCATAACCATTGATGTCTCTAAAGCTTGGTTCTAAGTCGTTTCATATGTATTGTCACAGAAATAGCTGCAATCCCGCAATCTGATTGGTAGCTGCTAGTAGAACATGACATGTTACAAATTATAAAGCTGCAGAGAACATCAGATGGAATGGAAATCTTGGCATGTATTATTTGTTTACTCAAAGTACAGAGCTGCCTACATATAGAAACACATTTGGGTTACAAATGCATCAGATGTAAGATATTGCTGGGAAGTCATCTAAAGTAAAAATTGACAGTAAGAGATCTAAAATGAAAAACATATCTGTGAATGGCAGAGGTCAATGTCAAAGCAGAGATAGTCACAATGCATGACATTTTATTACAAGTTTGACTTTGTGGGTTAGCTTGTAGCATGTGTTGGTTTTTGTTTGGGGTTTAATAGCCTCTTTAGTAGGCTTAACCCTTTTCTTGTGACAGTTACTTTAGTTTCTATTTGTTGAAATTGAATGTTGTTTAGGTGTGAATATAACTTATTATTATAAGGTCTGTATTGTAATGGTACAGCGCAAATACAGACAAGAGAAGTCTCAAACGTTAACTACATGGAGATGATTGAGAATGAGATGCTTTAGCAATTAGGTTGATGAAATATTTATAATATAACTTATATTATAAGGACAGAATACAGGTATACAAGGGCAGATCTGAATGCAGGTCAGTTAATTCCCAAGATACATATACCTTGATGTTAACCAGAACCCAAATGGGAAATTGAACTACCAATTTATTTTCTACATGGGCAACTGCCAGCTTTCTTTACAAAATGAAATGATTGAATCATTTGAGTGCAGATTACTGCCCCCTCAGTGAAAACATTTGATCAGTGCTATATTAGTGCAAGACATGGTATGGATAAGAAAAAATGACCAGGATTAAGAAAGGATTGTACTGTGACCTTGACATGACCTTCCACAATGATGCATATTTTTCCTTTAATGCAATGTATTGACTTCAACTTTATCTAAGAGATAAAATGGACTGACGAAATCTTGTGGAAAACTTCTGACCAATTCCAAAATCTATACATTTGATGGAGTAATTGTTACTTTGCATATTTTGTTATGGTAATGCCTGGATGTCTAATATTCATTGACACAACCAAAGTCCTATATGCTACTCCCTCAAATTCTTATAGATGTACTTGACCAAGCATGTTTATAAGTATGTATAAGTAAATTGTAGTAATGGGGTAATGTACATGTATTGCTGAAACAAGCCAGAGAGAAATTTGTATGACTTAAAAGATGCAAGGTTAAAAATTAAAAATCCCTTATTGTTCACCTTTAATCAACTTTCAAATGGAGTTTATATGAAATTCCCTAGCCTGTACAAAGATTAGTTCTGGTTGTAACAAAAAGAAATCACTGTCTCTCGACTCTCTGAAAACATAGAATGGCATGTCGAATCATTAGACTTAGTGTGGTCATGTGACATGTTAATAGTTCTCTCTAGTATGTACCCTTGACATTCTCAAGGTAAACCTTAAATGCCAAAATTGTCAGTGACATATAGTAAACAGTCACTTGTCCCCAGTTTGTCATTGAAAAACATCAGTTAAAATGTCAATATAGATTAGTTACCTTGCAAGTTTATAGTGACAATGTGTGTGACATGGACTTTAATAATGTCTGTATTTGTTCTTTGGTATACATTTTATCCTGGACCTTAGGCTAACAGATGAGGCACTGTGCTTTTATGTGTGCAATAGTTTCCAGAGACATGTAAAACATTTTACAATATTGAATTGTTCTTGTAGATATGAAAGCCATGTTGCTGCTGTGATTCAAATGGCCATAAGAGCTGCAGTAAGAAGGCAAGAATGCAATGAAGAAGGCCATTATGGAAACACTTACATGGATACATACCTATAGACCTCTTCTAGGCCATTGGAAAAAGCATTCAAGACATTGATGTATTTGCTTATGTGCAAATTTGCCCAAGTTACGTGTTGTGCCTATTGCCATAACCTCCTTTATGGGACCTCAGATCTTTCATTCCATGATGCTTCCTGCTATACATTAAAATGTCTTGTATTTTCCCTTGGCTCTATAAAAGTAATGTTCAACAGCCAATTACCACAGTAGGGAGGCAGTAGAGCAGAAAGCGAAGAAGAGAATTGCGCAGCTGTGACTCCAAGTAGAATATTGTGGGAGAAATTAGTTGAAAATGAGGCCCATCGGGGCCTGGTCTGTTGTAAGATCCATCCAAAGACTAATTGTAGCATTAGAGGTTTCTATCTGGAATGTAATGACCTGAACCTGAGGCTGCAGGTAGAGTAGTAATGAGGCTAGCAGTGCCACATTATTTTGGCTAGATTGGGCACAAACTAGTTTTTCTTGTGCCTACAATTAGAAGGCACTGTAACTTTGATGGGGCATCCAAATAGGGAAAGGGTGACAGCATTTTAACAAGAATGTTATTAGGCTTTTATATATCTTTATGATACACTAGAAGTTTCAGTGAATCTTTATGGTATACTTCAGTTCTATTATAGTATGTTCAATGAATCTCTATTAGTACTAGCAGTAGATCATTGAGGTAGATTAGTGTTTTCTATCTTCAGCCCTAGCCTGCTGATGTATCAGTAGTACTTAAAGCTTTGGGGCAAAATTTCCCCTTGGCTCAACGTCAAAGCAACAATTTGCTTTCAGACATTACATAAAAAAATCATTGAAGCACATTGTACAGGTCAAATTTATGGTAGGGCTTTGTAGCATTGGTCAATGTATATTGATTGTATCCCTGGAGGAAAGTTGTGATGTCCCTGATGATGATGTGTCATTATTTTTTGCTTAGTCATAGATATTTGTCTATGATGTAACATTACATGACTGTTGATAAAAGGTGATAAAAGGTAGAGATTGACATAAAACCATCAGTATATTGGATTTTATTTATGTTGGCATTAAGGTATAATCCATATGTTGATTTATGTATTGAAGCTGTGTTAATTTTTGATCATATTCCTGACTGTTTTACAGAAATCGGGTAACCTGCCCCCATGAGTCAGCTACTGGGTAAGGGCTGCAAATCTTGCCACAGACGGCTTCCTGGCTGTTTGGAACATTTAAAGTGCCTAACAGTATTTGAAGTGGCTTGCATGTTAGTAGAAAGAATGTTAGGTGAATTTATATTAAAGGAGTATTGAAATATGGAAATAAAAATCTGTGCAAAAAGACAACTCCCATGTTAGTAATGTCACGTCCTGTTCACAATTACTAACTTAATGTATTACAGTAAGATTTTCCAGTTTGATGATAGAACACCAGATTCGATGATGCCACTGGAATTGTAGACCTGAGCTGAAGGTCACATGATTTTATTTCTCGGCTTAGATTAGAATTCTCTGAGAACATATTACATTTTGCAAGTCACTTCAAATCTTATGATGCGTTCCTTTAACTATGTAACAGTAACACATTTCTTTGTCAATAATACTTCAGTTTTACCTCTATGTTAGGTGGAGGTGTTTCTTCTTCTTCTTTCCTGTGCCACTTTTCTCTTCTTTCGCTGTTTAGGTTGCTCTCAACTAATACAAGTTGTTTTGTTGGCTGGCAGCAAATGGAGTAAAGCTAAACCTGTGCCTGTCTTTTATTACAAGGGTTCAAGCCATAATCTGTTGTATTCATGTACATTTGATTATTGTGGGTGATTGTAATGCCTATCCAATGGTTATTGATGCCAATAAACCAATCCTGAAAAAGCCATGTTTCATGCATATTACAACATTTGTGATCTGTGAACTCTTCATGTAATTGCTGCACATATCAACGCCTTTTCCTGTAACCCTTTCTGTTGTAAGATTCTGCTTGTACATAATATCTACCTCGGTATTATACATGTACTTCAATAGTTTTAATCATTAGCATTCAATCACCTGTGTGTCTACAGAAAAGTTGACAATGCCGGCGCCGGCTAAGCTGCGCGACCTGATCCGGCAGATCCGATCGGTCCGCACCCAGGCTGAGGAGAGGGCTGTGATTGAGAAGGAGTGTGCGAGCATCCGTGGCATGTTCCGAGACGAGGACAACACCTATCGCTGCCGTAATGTGGCCAAGCTACTGTACATCCACATGCTGGGCTATCCTGCACATTTTGGACAGGTATGTTTTTTATGTGATGGATTCAAAATATATGTAGCATTCATTTGAGATTATGTTAAACATACTAACCCATGTTAAAGCTAATTGTATAATGTGAGATTTAACATATTTTTGAACATCACGTCTTACTTTGTGGTGCCATGGAGCCTTTTAAGGCATGTAAAAATGAAAGCAGGTCGTCTTATCTATAAAGATATTGACAATTTACAGATGTATACATTTATGAAGATTAGACATCCTCAGGTTAACGATCACTAGTGACGCTGAAGAAGAGAGATGGATGTCACTCAAAACGTCTGAAAGTAAATAAGCTTGTCGCACATGTCAAAATTTAATTCCTATGGTAGACTTAACTTTCAATGTTACTCTTTTCAGCTGGAATGCCTGAAGCTGATCGCGTCCCCCAGATTCACAGACAAGCGGATTGGCTACCTTGGTGCAGCTCTCCTGCTGGATGAGAGACAGGATGTTCACCTGTTGGTCACCAACAGTCTCAAGAAGTGAGTTTTCTTATGGATTATTTTAGCAATTTTGCTGTGTAGTGGGTCCCAAGGTTTTGTGGTAGACTTGGGAGCCCTTGCAGGTTAGGTAGGTCATCACTGGTATCAGGGAATGCTAACCCTGCAGAGAAGGATCATCTTTAAAGACTGAAATTAAAAATAGAGTGAGAGAATACCTTAATGATATGCATCGCAAAACTAGAACTTGGAACCCAAGTTACAGAACATGCACAAAATCAGTGCACAAAGGAATTGTAGATGCCATTCTCGATTACTAACAATACATTTTGTGATCTGTTTCCTAGTGACTTGAACCACAACACCCAGTTTGTGGTAGGGCTGGCGCTCGGCACCCTGGGAAATATCTGCTCTGTTGAGATGAGCAGGGACTTGGCAGGAGAAGTGGAGAAACTTCTCAAGTCGTCCAATGCTTACATCAAGAAGAAGGTAAGATTTCTGTTTCACCGTATCTTACTTCTGGCGCATCTAACTGAAAAAATTACATCAAAAGGTAGCATACAGATAAGAAGTAGCTGAAAGATACTACAAGGTATTGAGTGTTTTACAGACTCATTGTTTAGCAGTGTACCCAACTTACAATAACTGGCTTGTTAATGTACATTACAACTGAATTTGTAAAGGGAAGGCAGGGCTCAAAATACTGGGTGCATGTGCACCCAAAATTGGATCTGTGCACCCAATTATTTTCTGTGGGTGCACAGGGTGGACCCAAATATTTTCTTAGGTTTATGTATGTAAAGATATCAAAGTATACTAGTATATATCGTATTCTTGACATCTAAGTGTTAGAAAGATAATAAAAATGTCTGTCATGGTACTTGTTTAAGAATTTGATAGCTTGTAAATAAGTTTTATTATTAGGTTATTACTTAAAGTTAAGTGGTGCACCCAAAATTTTTTTGGTGCACCCAATTTTTAAAGCTGGGTGCACCAGTGCACCCAATCCCCAAAATGCATTTCGAGCCCTGGAAGGTTTTACTTCCAGGATTGAAAAAATATATGGCTAAGAGATATAGATTAGGATGAGATAGTTTGGAAATATATATGTTAATGCTACGATGACAAATGTTGTTCTCAGGCTGCTCTCTGTGCAGTTCGCATCATAAGGAAGGTGCCAGAGTTAATGGAGATGTTCTTACCAGCCACAAAGAACCTGCTGAATGAGAAAAACCATGGTGAGAGGTCTTTAAGTCATCATGCCATTAGAGAATCAGTGGTAACATTGGTGTTGACAGATGAAAAAAAGAAGCCATTTCTGCATTTGTGTGCAAGAGGCAAACAAGTACATACAAATTGGTAAAGCCCAAGTTCAATGAAAGTAGAAAGAATTAACGATGATCCAATTTATTTGATTGTCCATAGATATCAGGGCCAGAATAAAAGTTGTGTATATGGTATGGTTTATAAGAAAGCTTCATCAGGTGCTACAATGTTTTGCTGTCCTTTTAGGTGTCCTGCTGACAGCGGTGTGTCTGATCACAGAGATGTGTGACAAGAGCCCAGATGCTCTGGCTCACTTTAGGAAGGTAAGACATAATTGGCATCATCCTTCTGTACGTCACATGGTACCCAGTCCTCTCTGTCTTTGCCTTTAAACAGGGCATTCCAACAATATATCAATTAAACTTTCTTGTCATAAACTCAAAAACTACCTTGAGTGAATTGAAGTTTTGGTGGCTTGAATTATGATGGATATTGTCATTGCAAAAGTATCTGCAGTAGCAAGAAAGATAAGCTTAGCGTGGCATTAAGGCTTGTTTGTGAGAACATTGGATGTATTTGTGAAAAAGGTACCTTCTAAATTTGTTCACAACTTGAAGAAAAAAAATTATAGTTTCACTTTTGATTTTCCTTCTTAAGTCTTTGGTCCCTAAAGCATTCATATCTTGAAGCTTTCTCTTGTGTCTGTATGTGTATTCAACATTGTCTTGTAGTTAATAGTGTAGCCATGTAGCCATCTTTAGATTAGATGTTAATGGTGTTGTTTCTCTGTGAATGCAACAGGTACTGGTGTGTGTTTGTCTTTTGTACTAGATATGCCAAAATTAGAATGTAATTCTTGCATGCACTTGAAATTGCTGATTAGTAAAATCTGGCTTCTATTATCACTGAATGTGTTGATCCTTGGTTGTGGAATATCTCTGCATGTTCTGAGATGTTCAATGTAAAAAAAAAAATGTTAAGTTTGCATGATGGAAGCCTAGCATAGTTGCCTGCTTGGAGCTCGTAACTTCCATATTGTTTGGCTTTTGTACTATATTCCACCATCATGCTTTTGTGTTGTATACCCAGTCAACATGATCACCTTTAGATTGTTTCATGACTAATGTGCCTAATTTTTCTTTGCATGTAAAATTCAAGCAGAATAAGGTATGTTCCTCCATCATGACTTCTTGCGCTCTTGTGTGGATGTCTCTTAGCACTATTGGTAGCTGTGGTGGGTGGTCCTGTGTCTGTCATCTTCTGTAAAACTCGATTAGATAAAAGCAGTAAATGCAATGCATGCAACATACGCTGCCAATTCATGGAACACTCATTGCATGCAGATATGCTGCACAATCAACACATTGATATTGATGAAAGATAAACACTTTCATGTGCATGCTGTTTAGCTGTCATTATATGAAACAGTATATCTTCTTTTGGTTTCTTTATCTTTGTTTATAATCATTTGACCTTGTGTTGTGAATTTATCGTTTTGTAAAACTCAACTTCTAGATGTCTTACCCTTCTTTGCTCTGCTATCTTAGTTTTTTAGATTCAATGTTGTACTTTTTGTTAGTACTAGACAAAACATTGTCTCCATATTTGAATGTTGTTTGATGATTGCCTTATCTCTTGTGTGACTTTCTTACCTTAATTCCATCATGTTTGTAGTAGTAGCCTGATTTGCATTTCACCTACAAACAAATTATTTTGCAACATGGTAACCAATATGGAGGTCTGCTCCTCTTGTAGATGGTCCCACAACTTGTGCGAATCCTGAAGAACCTTATCATGGCAGGGTACTCTCCAGAACATGATGTGTCCGGAGTCAGCGATCCATTCTTACAAGTAAGGAGATTTGTTGAACCTTACAGCTTGTGTTGTTACTGACATGGCTGTTGCAGTGTGTAGTACCTTGCGCGCTTGTGTTTCTTTATTTGCTATGTACGTCAGTTACCCATGACATTTCTAATATCTTTCTTTCTTCCTAGGTGAGGATATTGCGGTTGCTGAGGCTTCTGGGGAAAAATGACAGTGATGCAAGTGAAGCCATGAATGATATTTTGGCACAGGTAAGAAAGATTGCATTTTTCTTTTTCCCCTGTTTGTCTTATTAGACAAATTAGAGGAGGACTTTCTTGGAATTGAAATATTATGCTCTTATTTGTTTTGTCAGGAAGAAGTACCAAGACATGTTACATTTTTTCCAGGTTGCCACCAACACAGAGACCACAAAGAATGTTGGGAATTCAATCCTGTATGAAACAGTACTCACTATCATGGACATCAAATCAGAGAGTGGACTTAGGGTAAGGAAATTGAAGCCAGTACATTTTTACTCACATTACCTGTTCCATCTAATTTTCCTCTCCTGTTCACGTCATTATTGTGATCTTTACCAAGTCCTTAGCCTTATTATTATCTTGTTTTAAATGTTCTATTGCCTTATTTTCAGGTTCTAGCTGTAAATATTTTGGGAAGATTCCTGTTGAACAATGACAAGAACATAAGGTAAGCATTCAATCTGTTCATTTTGTTGTTTGCTATCAAATTCTTTGCTTACACCTTTGTTTTTAAAACTTGTTTCATACATTCATACAAACAAACTAGTAACCATTCCATTGTTTGTTCCCCATCAGATATGTAGCCTTGAACTCCTTGTTGAAGACAGTGCAGACAGATTTGAATGCTGTCCAGAGGCACAGAAGCACAATAGTGGATTGTCTGAAGGACCCTGACATCTCCATTAGAAAGTAAGTGGCAGGAAAATGTCATATTCACCTTGGTGCATTATTGCAGCCAGTAGGTGGCCAAACTGAGTTTGAGGCTGTTATACGTGCTCGACACAGGACCCCCATTTTACTTTCCTTCCAAAAGATGAATGCAATCCCTTACAATATGTCTGAGCTGAGCCGATCCTGGGATAGAACGGATCCATAGAATTGGATACAGATGGCCAGGCAGTGGCTGTTGCTTAACAGCTTCGCCACAGAAACATGCATGTCTTGAAGTCAGAGAAAAGAAGTCCTAACCTGCTTTGTAAACTCTTCTTCTCCCAAGACTTGTGTTTTCTAGTGTGTTCCACTAATTGTATGTTCATTGTTAATCATTTTTGCACTTTAATTAGACGAGCAATGGAGTTGAGCACTGGTGAAAAGCAATAATGTCATGTCTTTAAGTCAGAAAAAAGTCCTATCCTGCTTTGTAAACTGTTCTTACCTGACTAGAGTGTTTTCTTGAGTTTTCCACTAATTGCATATCATTGTGCATCTAATTAGACGAGCAATGGAGTTGAGCTTTGCACTGGTGAACAGCAACAATGTACGAGGGATGATGAAAGAGCTTATCTTCTTCTTGGAGAAGGCTGACCCCATCTTTAAAGTAGACTGCACTTCCAACATCTGCATAGCTGCCGACAAGTAAGTGGAGAATGTCAAATTACCTAGATATAGTTTTACCTAGATATGAGTCAGTACATTTATTTGATTAATTTATCATTGTCATATTTGATTTGATTATATACGTTATGTGTTTATGCAGTATGTATTTGACCCCGACTCTCAATTCGTTTCAGATATGCTCCCAACAAAAGGTGGCACATAGACACTATGTTAAAAGTTCTGTCAACGGTAAGTACATAATTGCAATCATATTAACTATTTCTGTATCTGTATCTTTATAGCCGGTATAACTGCTGTTCGGTGTAACACACCAGCTTGGATGCTATATTGCATATTTCAACATGAAAGTATGTTTCTTATAGATATATACTATAGCATTTTCAATGATCACTTAGTAGCAAGACATATATATAGAGAAAACAAATGTTGTGACAGGTATCTACATGTAATGTTTCTGTCTTGCCCCAGGCTGGTAGCTATGTGAGAGATGATGTGATTGCACACATGATCTCCCTAGTGTCGGAGGCCTCATCACTACAGGCCTACACAGTACAGCACCTCTTCAGGGCTATTCAGGAGGACATCACACAGGTGGGTCATTCATTTGACTCAATACTGTCAATATCTTACTATCTTGCTAGTTGCAGTTTTGCAAGTCTTGAGTTTATGTTCTTGAGTTTTTTATACTCTGTTAACAAATAACTCCCTACTTACCCCTGAAGCATACAATCTCTCACCACTACACATAACCTTTTCTCTACAGAAGCATTTTGTGCATAGAAGCCTTGTTGTTCAATCCTACCAGTAGAGAGTACAGGCCTAAGTAAATAGAAGAAACCATGTTACATGTATCTCCCTGTACAGCAACCCCTGGTCCAGGTGGCCTCCTGGTGTGTTGGGGAGTATGGAGATCTCCTCATGTCAGGTCAGGTGGAGGAGGAAGAGCCTCTTCAGGTGAGCTCCTAGCTTCAGGAATGTGTCTTTAAGATCCACCATCATCTTAAAGTAGGGTGGGGTGAAGCTTTGAACAACAGTTATTGTGAGAAGGCCTTTTCCTTATAAGTAGTGAAGGTTTCACTAGCAGTGATGAAGTAATTGTGGGGAAAAAAATTGTGGAAGGAGGAGCAAATATGGTTGTCACTGGAATAATGCTTACCATTGTAATTTTGTGTGAAACTGTTTTTTTTCTCATGCAAATGTGCCACTGTTCCTTACAAACGTGTTTAGTAATGGAAGTAATTGCATATGTAAGTGTATAGATAGTGCAGTTAGGTAATATGGTGACATGTACATAAGAAGTGACCAAGATTTCTCTCTATGCAGGTGACAGAAGATGAGGTTTTAGACACACTGGAGAAAATTATGAACAGTTCTGGTTCTTCAGCTGTGACAAAATCCTTCACACTGACTGCAGTGATGAAGCTCAGCACACGCTTTACACAGACAATACCGTAAGTTATATGCATCTTCTTGTATGAAATTGTTTGTTACCAATGAGTTTTTTTACAGTAATATATACAACAACAAGATTGTTGATTGTGTTGTAGATCTGATGGTATGCCTCTTGTGTTGTAGTATTGTATAGTATTGTAAAGAATTTGGTCAGAACAATATTTGGTCAGCACAGTCTCTTGCAGTAAAAAAACATCAGTCTGCTTTACACCTACACGGCTATATCAGCTAACCTTCATGGATTGAAACAATATAATGTCATGATGAAAACACATTTAGAAGTCTTCATAAGGATGAGAGTCTAGGTTACAAAGGAATTTGAGAGGCTTTTGTTTAACTAGAAAGCTGGCTATCACAGCTCACAGTTACAGACCTTGTAGTTCAAGCTAACCCGTATATTCTCTTCGCTGTCCAGCCGAATCCAAGCCTTAATGGATCAGTTTGGCAGCAGTGTGGACATGGAGTTACAGCAACGATCTGTAGAATTTGCCAAACTCTTCAAGTCTTATGATCATATGAGGTAAGCTCCAGAAGCTGTGAAGTTTGTTGCAACTCTGATATTCCCTTTGCCCTTCCTTCTTTTGTAATTTTATTCTTTTATCTTCTTTGTACATGTATATGAATAAACAAAGGTTCAAACAAACAAATACAGACGTTATATGTTTGATGGCTTTACTATGATTAAAGCATTGTATGTCTGAAATGGTGCAGTACACTAACAAGGCAGTTGGTGGCTCTTCTTGATCATGTTCTCATTTCTGGCCTGCTGCTCTTCCCTTAGGTCTGGTCTACTTGAGAGAATGCCACCACTAGATGCCAAGGTAGGAAGTAAAGGAGACGGAGAAGCAAACACAAATGGAGAGACCACAGCAGTTTCACCTCCTGCTAGCCCTGCTGTTAAACAGGAAGAGGTCAGTATTCTAACCAGCTAATGTTCAATCGAGTCAGATTTATAATCTTGTGAAGGTCTGAAGTAGCTTTATGGGCTTGTTCTTGTGGACATGAGTTAACAACTTTTTTTGTAACAGCACAGGGCTCTCCCCAGGATTTTTTTTGGGAGTGGTGCTCATTTTTTTCCCTTATGGCGCGGAGCGGAGACTGTGAGGGGGGGAGTGGCCCGGAGAGGGGGGGATCCCCCCCCAGGAGAAGCTGTTGCATTTTACCCTTCTCAAATACATTTTGAAGCCTTCTCCTGCAACTTGAGCTGAGAATGTGACAAACTAAAGACACAAAAAAATCAAGCCCAATGAAGTACAAAAAAGAGCATTTAATAACTCTATTTACTGCAAATTTTTACAGATCAATGTCACTCATAATGATTGTCAACAGAACAATTTCTACTGTTTAAAACAACTCAAAAACATGTCAAACTACAGCAGCCAATACACAACTTGAACTGGAATAAAAAAATACAATTACAGAAAAATACATGTGTATTTACAGTATTTACATATCAATGTCATGTTGACATTTACAGAAAAGTTCAAAACTATTTGGTTGTTTACAGTTATTTATAACAATAGAAATGATTAAGACATGTTACTACATCAAGGAGTATTCAAGTAATTCAAAGCATCATCGTTATAACTTAACAGGTGCAGGTGTAACTGTTATAACAATAGAAAATTCAAATGATGTTCAAGACATGTTACTACATTAAGGAATATTGTCTATTTTTAATTTACAAGTACATCATGTTTGAGAAAACTTGTTAAAAAAGCAACGATAAGTTCGACAATATATCAAGAATTATTCAATGCAAATATTAAATTGTTAACGTTACAATTATTATCCGTTTGAAAATGATTTACTAAACACGGTACCTTTGGAAATTCGCCTTCGTTTCAGCGGCCCTTTTGGTCAGATCGTCCTTGTTAGCGGTGATCCGTGTTGTCGGTGTTTACGGTCTTCTCGGCCCGCGAAACACGACCTGCGCCACCCGACATAGCCGCTCTCTGCGGCTCGGGGGTGGGCTGGACCGGCTCCGTCGAGCGTTTTGCCGGCGGCTCCTCCTCGGCTACGCGGACTGTGGTTGCCGCCAAAGTCGTCACAAAGAACGCTGCGATCGTTCTTTGGTCGTCAGCAGGCTTCGGGAGTCGCTTGCGTTTCGGCATGGTTGGATCGTCGATGTAAACAAACTCGGCAAAAGTTGTGTTTATGTCCCCAAAACCGCGGGGAGGGCCTTTTAAAGCCGTCAGCAGCGGCCCGAGATCCTACCAATAAGATTGCTCTGTTTAGCGCGCCACGTTTGAATCAACCAAAATCAACCAATAAGACGTAAGTGAAATGCTCGCGAGATTTGGATCGCGAGACTTTGCGTGTTTTCGCATCCAACATGGCGTGGGTCATGGCGTCGCTAGGGAAAATAGCGACGCTGTGTTCAAACTTGTGCGAATACCTATTTTTTCGCCTATTTGTCCGCGAAAAGAGACCCTAAATTTGAAAATTTTGGGAGCGGCGCGGGGATTTTTGGGAGTGGCGCCGCGCCGTTCTCTCATTCTGTAGTTAGACCGCTGCAGCATGTAGCATGTATTGTCCACTGGATAGCTGCCCTGCCTCTGGAAATAGAACCCGTGAGTTCAGTTCCGGCTGTGCTCCCGACATGCACACAACTGCAAAGGGTGCAGTCCCAAGGCTGGGACGTTAAAACGTTCTCCACTGTCCATTGTGCTTGTCGAAAAGAGCTAGGGGAACTTCCCTGGTACAATGAACCTGTACATAGCGTCTTTCTTCTCTGTCTTGACCAGTGCAAGACTAGCTCTCCAGTGAGCTAAAGCTGGATTGAGACCACTTTTTTTCCTTAACAGTACAACAAATCCTAAGGTTGCTGTTTGTCCATCCTACAGGGTAATGCATTGCTGGACTTGTTAGGAGGAGGGCCGAGTCCTGCCCCAGTCATCCCACAAGTGGAGAAGCCTGCAGCACCACCTGCAGCCAGTAACGACCTGCTGGGAGATCTACTGGGCTTGGACCTGTCCTCACCTGCTGCAGGTTAGTCTGCCTTCCTTGTTGAGCTGTCTTCTTCTTCTTCATTGTCATGTCAGGGCTCGAAATACCACCGGCATATGCAGGTTAGTGCAGGTAGATTGGAGCTGTGCAGGTATTTCTGGTATCTACCTGCACCTACATGCACTGGCCCATGTACTGGGTTTTGTACATAATGTCTTCTGACGTAGGTGTAGATGGATTGTTATTGCATTGACTGTTGCCACCTATGAAGTATAAAAGAAATAATGGCAATTTTTTATTCCCGAAAAATTTTAGTATGATGATAAATTCAGAGTGGTGCAGGTAAAATTTGTCTGGAGCGGGTATGCAGAAAAAGTATTTCGAGCCCTGCATGTACTTAACCTCACTGGTTGAGGGCTCTAAGCACAGCACATACATGAAAGTACTTACACAGGCTGTAAGGTTTGATTTCAATCAAACAGGGATGGATCCCTACTCTTTAGATAAGTGTGGGATCTTACTCTCGTTGCTCGAGGTATGGCTCTTGGGACCTCCATCGTGTCCGAGGGATGTCCCTAAAGCAGGATGCACGTTTTCACCTGAGGAAAGTGAAGAAATTTGTGTAAAGGGCACAACCTAGAGGCATGTCAGAACAAACTCAGGACCTCTTGGTTTGGAGCTAAACACCTTCACCATTTCGCCACACAATACCAAACAACTGAGCATAACTTGTTCAGACCATTTACTGATATAGCCACTTTTGTACATAGCCCATTGATGTATGAAAATGGGTGATTGGTCCATTATTTTCTGAATAGACTGTGCTTCGCCAAACATTTCCAAATTCCATTGCAAGTCTTGAATATGGTGTCGATCTCTGCCCTACCAGGTCCAGCTCCCATGGTACCTGGTATGAGTGCTCCCCAGCCCCAGGTGGACATGTTGGGAGGCCTGATGGATGGTGTCACTCCACAACCAGCCGTGCAAATGTCTGCCAACAATCTAGGTAACTATTAGTATTACAACAACAGCTACTCTCTTATCGGCTCATCTGTTTATTTTGGTGGACACATCTATAACATGAATAAATGATAAATGATTCAAGACCAAAGCACTGAAGAAGCCACACAGTGAAACGTTTTTGCGTGTTGGCTCGAATAAAGCTTCAAACGGAGAATATGCGGCTCCAGCGTCTTTTCTGAAGATGTGGCGTCAGAGTGTGCAGTAGGCTTGAGGTTGTCCTTTCCCACATACTCTAATGAATAAATGACAAAGTTTTCCATTCACAACTACAAATCTATAACATGTTACATGTCTTCTTCTTTTCATCCTGCTCTGCAGTGTGCAACTAGTCTGGTGCTGATCTTACACAGTTTTCCACAGGTTGAGCATATGAAAGAAGCTAATGGGATATTGACCAGTCTGTGTATTGTGTTTCCAGGTATCCCGTCACTAACAGCATATGAAAAGAATGGGCTCAAGATCGAGTTCAGCTTCCAGAAGGACAACAGCAATGCTAACGTAGTTATCATCACGCTGACTGCCACCAACAGCACGGATACACCCATGGATGAGTTTGTGTTCCAGGCTGCCGTTCCAAAGGTATGTGTCATCATCTTTGCTCTGTTAAGAGATCATGTTTTTAGAAATTTTTCCAAGTATGTCAAATAACAAGTTAAGATTGAATTACAAAACAAATTTTGATGATTATTTTGTAGGCAGTCCTTGGTGTGAGGAAGCTGTTATTTCTTACTGGCATACACAATTTTTTTTCTAGTCTATTGCAAGACAGTCTATCTCCCTTTGTAGCTTCCTCTCAAATTGTGATTTTTAGATTTGTATATTCAGCTGCAGAAATATGATGAAGAATAAAAATGGGATGAGGAAACTGTTTTGCTTATTTTGTCCTGTATTGCTTCCCATAGACATTCCAGCTTCAGCTCCAGTCCCCATCTGGTAGTGTGGTCCCCGCATCCAACATGGGAGTGGTCACACAGGTCATCAAGATCCTCAACCCACAGAAAGTGAGTCAGCTTTTTTTGTATGTATTCCCTATCAACAAGGCCTCAATGTGATCTTCTTGGGATCATGGAAAAGCAGGACTATCACCAAAGATTACGAACAGCTCATCAAAAAGCTGTCACAACAACATATTCTGAAGTCTACTATATTTTTTTGTATCTTTGACATTTGTCAGACCATTTCAATGAAATAAAAACTGTAATCCTGTGTTGACCATAGACAAATCCTTGGCAAGAAAAGTCGGTCCTTGCAACATTTCAGTAACTATTTCTTGTTGTCGTTTTTACATGTTTGTAACGTTTTATTTTCTAGGCACCAATCAGGATGAGAATAAAGTTGACGTACAACTACAAGGGAAACAATGTCAACGACATGGGAGAAGTGAACAGCTTTCCAGCGGCTCTGTGGCAATGACCCTAGCCTTACTGTAGTGTATTAGTACTGTGCTGGTATGGGTGGTAGACATACTGACACAGTACATGTGTATTGTTAGTTTGTTAACATGCTTATAGACTCTGCACTCAATCAGAGTTTTGCCATGCATTGTCTGGACTTTCAAGCGCGGCAGACTCCAGGGAAAAGGCCTTCAGTGATTATCTTCTCTTAGAAATTGTATAAAATTTGTACAGAGGAAAATTGTTGGTGCCGAGGAGCATTCAGATGATATGGTGTAGAGGTTAATGAAAATCCCTTAGCATTTGGATGATGTATTGATGATTAGTGTGGGAGGACACTGTGCAATGGAGCATATTAACAGGCTAACAGGAGTCTGTCACCATAGTCCATAGATAAGTCATTAGTATGCAAAGTCCAATAGGCCTTTAAAGATCAACTCGAATTGTGAATAATATGTGATCCATATATTAACCTTCTTGCAAAAAAATATGTGCTTGGTTCCATCCTTATCTTAGAAGTTACTTTTCTCAATCATATGTTTTTGCCCCATCCTTCAGTTCTGTAAACATGGCATAGGATTGCTTACAGGTCATCATCTGTAAACTCAACAGCTATAACATTTGCTGGATGTCTTTCCAATCAAAAAAATAACTCACAATTTCAGGATAGTGACAAATTAGGAAAATCTTAACACATCCTTTCCTTTGGCTACAGTAGTGGGATGATGCCAAATTGGAATAATTATGGTCTTGGAAGCAGTGACAATTGTTTCATGATATTTTAAGAAAAGCAAAAAGATGATAAGTTTGATGTACAGCATTTATAACAGCACAAGAATTTCACTGGTGATTGAAAGAAAAACTTGACCAGTGTATGTGGTCAATCAAAAATTTTGATAGCAACTGCTCAGTTTCTGTAAATATCTGTTGAACATTTGATGCAAAGAAACCGAAAATGCTTAGTTTGTGTAATGTGTATCCCTTGCTACATGTACTTGTATTGTTAGTTTCTATACATCTAATCAAGATGAGCAAAATCATTTAAAGGGAGAGCCATGTGTATTATATCATCTAGCTCCTGTGTTCCAGTCCTTTGTTACCTAGTGCTACATGTAGCATACACTTTGCTCTATCATACACACGTGCTGAAATATTCTAATCAAAAGCCACCAGGTAATATGATAGAGGGAAGGAACTACTGTAAAAAAAAAGAATATAAAATTACTGAACAAAATTCTTGAGCTTCACAAAAACCTTTCCACCCCATTTATCCTTTCTGTTCCTTCCCTTACACAGACTTTGTGCCATTCTTACTTTTCTTACCTCCCCACCCTTAGAAAGGAATTAGTGTTGTGTTGCCAACCCTTGCAAGACAGGGAACACCGGACGCTAAACTGCATAGTGAGTGAGTGAGGAGAGGTCAAAGTCTTCTTTGCAACATTTTGATTTTGCTGAACAATGGAAAGTGATGCTATTATGGGTGGGCAAATTGAACCAAAAATGTTGTAAGGAAATTAACTGCAGTAAGCTTTACATAAATGTAACAAAGCAGGTGGAAGTGTCGAGCATTATTGTATCAGAGTTATATTTTATACAATAACAGGACATGCTGCCTGCCTCATTCTGCAGTTTTCATATAGGAATTGATATTTCCATGTTGATGTCACAATAGTGCAAGTACTGAGCACTGAGGTCTTCGGATGCTTTTCCTTCATTAAAGACACATTCACGTAAGGAAACCTGCTGTCAAAGCTAAACTACTTTGTCTGAAATGGCCAGGAGAGTTACAGAATGATTACCCGGTAATTTCACAAAATTAAACCACTGAAGAGCAAAATTATATATAGGAATATTTCTAACATCTGATACTTCGTGTCAATGACAGCAGAAAGTAGGGTTTAAAGGGTTTGATTTATATTTCTGCAGCAAAGTGCTCCCTTGTTGTCTGCCTGGCATTTCAGTTGTGTACTGTCCTGTGTATGGTGAGGAGTTAGCAATGTCCGAGTCCTGATGTACATGTAGCTGTGCTGGGGACACGCCCGTCATGGTGGGGAGGACCTATTTTCTGTATGTACCAATGAATTCAGATAATAGAAACAAATTTGTAGCCATTTCAAATAAGCTACAATTAAAATGAATATCATGAAGATAATACTTGGTTCTTTTCTTGTGTCTGTTGTGTGAGTAAATGATTATTCGCAATTTGCTTAAAGGAGAATGTATGGGACAAGTATAACTGAATAATATTATTTTATTGGTCTTTAATGTAGTTAATATATACTCTCATATACAAGTTGCGTGCAAATTCATATTATTACAAAGCTAGATATTTTATTGTACAATCTCCGAGATGAAGCTTATCTCAATCTTGGACCATAAAGGTTGAATTCCATAACAAAGAGGGCAGACATAAGTATACAATATATATATATATATATATATATATATACATACATTGCCTTGAATTATATATGAGTTACATTGTTTTAGATAATGCCCACATGATTTGTGATATCATTAGTACTAAACTCAAATGTGCCCTCCAATCTAGGAGTTACTTATCAAGGGAAGGCAACTCCGTAAAAATGATGATCTTTTCTGTTGAAACACTTGTAGGAGCACAGCAGGGCCCGAACAGGGATAGTTCCCACAAAGTTCTTTGTCTTCAAGTCCTGTAGGAAAACAATCAATAATACATATGTACGTTGCATTGAAGGACAAAAAGAGAAGACAAATCACAAACCGGTATCAGAAATTGGGGATTAATGAAAAGTGATGACTACAGTAAAAACTGTAATTCCTGATTTTTAACAGTACTTTTTAGTTCACGGTTTTCACGGTGACGCCTGCAACCTTAACTGTATTATATTATTTATAACAAATAATTCACTAAATTTTTTTATAAGCTCCTGCCGTCACCGTGAACATTTAGTTCTGAGAACAAGTTCAACTTTCTCAGACCATGAAAGTTTGGTACCAAGAAGACAAAATGAATTACAGTACCTTTCTGACATCGATGAAGTGCACACACTCCAGCCACGTGTTTAGAAAGGCCTCGTCACACATGGCACACCGGCTGGCCTGAGCCAGCATCTCACGGATGGCTGGGTAGTGGCGGATAGCCTTCCTCATGTAGGAGAATCTGTAAGGTATCAGCACTTGTTGGAGTATGTTTTTGTTGTCCATGCACTTTTCATCATTCAATCACTACCGGTATTTGTTTTCAATTAAAAAACAACCAATGATACATGTATGACAAGGTAAGGTGTGACAGGTTGTTCCGTGTAATATAACCAGCTGCTACAGCACTGCATGCATGGGAGAGCTGGTGCGTTACACAGAGGGCTGTTATACCAGCTATATAGATGCAGATGCAGATACAATATTAACAACATACCTATCCTTCAGCTCGTTCATGACAAAACGTGCAGCTATCTCCTGCAGAACAAACAAAAATGGTGGTGATTTCCACAGATCATCAACATGAATTCTTTCCATCTTGTCTTTTCAACAAAGAAATTTACAAATAAGGACACCAGGGAATGAAACCTCAAGGAACGAAAACGTTGATCAAGTGGCAGGTCAACAAAAAGGTACCTTGAGTGCTAAGACCTCTTCCTCCTGGACAGAATGGACTGGTGCAAAGCTCAGCAGTGGGTTTTCTTCACAGTACATCTCTCGTAGGGGAAGTTTCCCTAACTAATAAGATAACAACAAAGGATAAGTTTTCCATCCCCTGAACTCTGAATGGAACACACCCTACTAACAAAAGACAAGGCTAAAAGCTGATTATCAAACTTGAAAGTGAAATAAGACATACCTCAGTTGGAAATATCCTCAGTTCATTTCCAGCCACATCAAGGTAGGTCAGCTTCAGCAATTTGCCAAGGCCCTGCATTAACCCAACATTGCACAATCATCAGCTACAAACTTACAATGCCTCTTTCATATATCTTCAAACCATTATCTAAAGAAGAAGTCCAGGTACAGGTCTGTTTAGGGCGCGGTCACATGTCGTGCGATCGTCACACGATTCGCTTACTTAGGGCATTTTCGCGGATAAAAACGTACTTCCCCCGCAAAGTTCAACTGTCTTTGTACTCAAAATGCTGTTTTGGATCCATATCGGTTGTTGGTTCTGACACAGGAAATCCTATGGCGTCACCAAAATCGTATGACGATCACACCGCCTATGTGACCGCGCCCTAAGGGAGACAGCTCTAGCCATACCTCTGGCAGCTCCTTTATTCTGTTCCTCTGCAGATGTAGTTTGGTGAGTCTGGACAGGTAGCCTATCTCCAGAGGCAGGCCCTGCAGGTTGTTGTAGGCCACATGCAGCTCTGTCAGCTCCACACAGGCGCACAGGGTGGACGGCAGGTGCATCAGGTGGTTATGGTCCAGACTCAGGTACTGTAGACTACAAAGTCTGCAGGGTATAGTAAGAGAAAATAATGTAGACACATCCTCTAATAGTAAAGTGGAATCAAACGATTTGCATGCTTAATATATGAAAGGTTCTTTGCTTACCTCCCAATCTCCTCTGGCAGTGTAACCAAGTCATTGTTGTTCAAATTAAGCAGTGTCAGATTTTGCAAACCAACTGAAACAATGAAATGCAACAAAAAATTATGCAACAAAAACTGAATTGTGAACTGATGGTGAAAGAAAAGCAACAAATTACAACAATTCAACTTAATTGTTGTGATAATTGATATGGTACCTTACGGGCAATATGGACATCTACATTCATAAACTTGGATGAATGAGAATGATCAAGACACGGACTTACTGAGTACTCTTGGGTTCAGCGTTCTGAGTTTGTTCTGAAAGACGTGCAGTTTCTGTAGAGAGAGGAGATACGCCAAAGCCTCAGGCAGGTCTTCAAGCTCGTTGTTTCCCAGATTCAAGATCGCCAACTGTTGGGGAAAGCAGAGTGATGCAACCAGTATGAATCCAGTTTCATTATCAGTATTTACAGTGCTGTTGCAATGTTTCACAGATTGCTGAAACGCCTACCTTTTTATAATATTTACTTCGTGGATTTGATTGGTAAAAAGTGAACTGCTGCGATTGACGAACTTACCTGCACCAGAGATCCGAATTCAGGGGGCAGATCCCGTATTCTATTGTTTTTCAGCTCGACGTTTGTTAAGCTCACTATTTTCCCTATAATTGGAGGCACACTGTCCAGTTTCTTGTTGCTAAAGTTTAGTTTCTTCGCCTTCCCCTTCAGAGCTCGAAGTAAAAGTGTGTCAGCCATCTTGGCGTGTACGTCACGACGCTAGGCGTTGTCCATGGCAACGGCTGCACTGTCACGCCACCTGGCAGAAATTTATGTCACTGCACCCCATTTCTGAAGCGTCCCATCCAAGATGGCTGCCTACATCTGAAGTTCCACGCCACCTTTTCATTTTGTGGACGAATGCACCGCTTTCTGGCGCAGATCTTTCCAGCAAACGTATTGAAACGGTAAGGAACTGTTGTAATATCTTCCTAGCATTGTGATCGTATTCAAATATAGCGGCGATCGTTTCAGATCGAGCCGATTATAGTGTCCAAACTGGAGTCATACTCCTACGAAACTAACGGTTAACGTTACTCTATATTGAACTCTCAATGAGTTTCCTTGCTCTACTCTACTCTGTCTCAGAGGGCGGATCGTACAAATGTAGCTCCTGGTTTTGCCCGCGCTAAGTAACCGATAGTTACCTACTAACGTTAGTCTTTGTTTGAAGGTTTGATCACAAACTTAAGTTAGTTTTGTTGATGGGAAGTTATGTGATCTTTAATATTTGGTCGTTATGAAGGTCTGAAACAGGAGCTTTATAGCTCCTTGATAATCAAGTCACTTTAAAACTTTTTCCAGTCCTTGATTTGTCATCAGAGGTTACTTGTCTTATGGTATCTGCCAGATGAGTACTGTAGTAATCATATTCATAGTGACACAGTCTCATGAAAAAATGTTTTTATTGATATTAAACATAAAAAAATAAATTGTCCTTACAGGATCATCATAGCAGAGAAACATGCCAAAACACAAACCAGAGAGGAAGCCTAAACCTCAGGCTGAGGATGATTCCAGTGGTGCAGGTACCACCAATGCAGCATACATCTCTGACATAGCTGGGCAGGCCAGGTGAGTTTGCCTTTGATTCAGTACTCAGCTTGATGCAATCCAACTCTGCAGGTTACTGACTAGCCTGGAATGCAGACCCATTGTGCTATGTACATTGTACAGGATAACACCTTTCACTTAGGAAGTCCATACCCCTACAAAGGTACCATGTCCAATATCAGTAGATATCTATTCCGAATGTCTCTGACTGGATCTAACTTCGGGAGAAGGGCCCAATGTAGAATTTCTTTGGGGGTTTGTTGGTCTTGAAGCCAAGGAGCTGGCCTGTACTTGTAGACATTGGAGACATCCAGGTTACATGTAACAAATGAGAAAAAAAAGTATTGTAAGGCTATAAGAAGACTCCTGACTTGTCAGAAACTGTCTCAAGACACTCAAATGACACCAGGTACATTATGAAAAGGGGACATTCTTTGGATGCTCTTATTTTTCAGATCTGATCCAGGTACAGAGGACAGTCTACTGGCAGCGATGGGTAAGGGAGTTCTGGTGAATTTATTCAAGCAATAAGTTTGTGAAATAGTAGTTGAGTTTAAGTTCCACACAAAAGTACAGAGTGGACCTGTACTTATATTTTTCTTTTGTTATAACTTTACAGAGACTGTTAGTAAAGTTATAACAAAAACATGCTCTCAGAGCATCACTGGTATAGTAAAGGGAGCTTGATAAGCTGTGAAGTACTAATTTGATAATGGAAATAAACATCTTTGAACAAAAGTCACTATGTTTTGATATTCAATGGCACAACTCCATTTAAGATGAAAACCTCAAACTTCTGAATAACACAACCTCAAACTTTTTTCCTCAGGATCCAATAACTCAGTCCAGGTGTACCAGGCAACAACACTGGCACTGAGGCACAGACTGGAAGGTAAGAGAAGTCATACAGGGAGATGGTGCATCTGAAAGCTGGGAAATAAATTTCTTCAAAAATGATTTTTGTACTAGTATATGCAATACTGTGTTGGATTAGATTACATGTATATTTTCGGTTTATAACATAACATGTTAATGTAATTATAACATTATATTTCATCTGTCAACAAATTATAACACACAATATCATGATCATGATACCAACATGTTCTCTCTTGTATTGCAGGTCACACTGATATAGTGTCAGGGGTCAAGTTTGCACACACCAATCCCAGCATGCTGTATTCTTCATCATTAGATGGCACCATCAGGTGTTGTGACTTAAGAGTCAGCAATAAAAAGCCTGCCCTGATACTAAAAGGTTTGTATTGAAATTGTCATTGTCTGATTTGATCTGAAAAAAAAAGCCAGCATTGTATTTTAATGGAAAGAAGAAGCCACAGGTATGCTTTGTTTAATCTTATGATGTCTTCTGTACCTCACTGAACAGGGTATGAAGGGGACCAATTTACCAGTTTGGACGTTAACTGTGATGACACAGTGGTCTGTGGAGGCTGTCAGAAGAGGATGCCTGACACAAACGTGACTCTCTGGTCAGTACATACATGTTCATGCAGTAGAGCTAGAAGACTCTCAAGCTGATACATTCAAAAGCTTTAGTAGGGAATTTCTTAAAATTTTGTCTGTTGTGTTCAGAGCAGATTTAAAGAAAGATAAGAACTTGTGCCTAGATGTCTTTACAGTTCTTTCAAACGGAAGACATGTACTTATTGATAGATCTTGAATGAATCATTTTTGTGCTGTGAAAAATTTGTAACATTGACTTTACCACCCTCTTGTTATGCGGATATCTGCAGGGACAGCAGGACAGGACAGATTGTGCACACCTACCCAGACTCCCACAGTGATGACATCACACAGGTGAGGGAACTAAAATCAGACATCAATGAATAGTTTTATTAAGCTTATACAAGATGTACCAGATTCTATTCTATAAGGAGTTTTAGTCAGTAACCTCAAACTGGTAGCAGGATTGTAGTTTTAGGAGAAGGACAAAAATTTTGAGCAAATAAACCCTTTAAAGCTTTACATGCTTTTGCTACAAGTGTTATGATGTCTTTTTTATCATGCTTTTTTTTCTTTGATGTCACTGCTGCACAGGTGAAGTTCCATCCCAGCATACCTCACAGGTTGGCCTCAGGGTCAACTGATGGGCTGATTAGCATATTTGATGTCAGGCAGAGTGATGAGGATGATGCAGTAGAGAATGTATTCAACACAGAGTCTTCTGTGGTGAGCGCTGACTTCTTATACAACTCCTGGTCATATATATGCTGCATGTGTGTGTGTGTTTGTGTGTATTCATGTGCGTGCTGTATGTGTATACCCGGTAAGTTTTTTCAAATGTAGTAATACTAGTATGGGCCTTGGCTTTCTACTCAAGATGGCAAGGGAGTCATGCAGTTAGGGTTGTTGCCAAAGGTCCTATAGGTTAAAATCCCTAGTAGAGGACAATGCTATGCCATTTGGAAAGGCACTTTACACCCATTTCCTCACTTGACTCAGGAGAAAATGAGTACCTACATGTACATGTAGCTGCATTGCTGGGCATCCTTTTGGATGGGTCCTGTGGTGATCCACATCTTCAAGTATGCTTAAGATGCCACCACACTTATTGGAAACAGAAGGGGTTCATTCTAAACATAACAACTTTTATATGATATCTTAGCTAATCTTTAAAGAACATGTAGTAACTGTTTTGTGCACTTACAGTGATGTGCTGATATTGATTCTGTTTTATTTTACCCCTCTAGAGTAGGATAGGATGGTACGGCCCTAACTCAGACAAGTTGTACTGTGTGACGCATGTGGAGACTCTGCAGCTGTGGGACACAGAGGAGGTACAGTAGCACTACATGGGCATAATGAGACAAACGTACAGAGACCTTTATGGTATGTTAATGCTCTTACAAACTAAGTATAGGCCAAGCTGATAAAGTACAAGTAGTGATGTAAGAATGTGGTATCTTACTAACAAGTACATCTACCAATTCTAATGTATGCTAAACATATAGTATGTAACATTACAGAGATGTCTTTAATACTCTGCTGCCCAACCACATAACCAATAGAATGGATACTTCATTAGTGTGTCATAGGTTGATATGGGTGTACATTTTTTTCAATCTGCAGGCAGACCAGATTGGCAATTTTGAGGACATCAAAGACTACTCTCCCAAAGAGGTACATGTTGAGATATATTGGATAGTACATTTATATTGTAGAGTGGTGAAGCTTCACAGGTGAAGCTTTATCAAACTAGCTGACTGCTGCCTACCCACTACTATCAGGGATCCCAGCAGCAGTATAATCAAACCATGGTCGATATGATGGTGATATGATGATGATTGGGTAAACTAGGGAGTACATTTTTTGGTAAAATTGAAAACATAATTACATCTTAGTAGGTACACACATGTATACTTGTTCCTCTTTTACACTCATCTTGATGTGCTGCTTTTTTGGCTATAGTAGATCTAATAGATGTAATTTTGTATGTTTACTGGCTGACTGATAAAATATTAGCTGGTATTTTGAAGTCCATGTTAAATGCTCTGCCTTCCCCAGTTGGACCATCATGCACCTGTGGCCACCGTCAAACACATGAAGGACAAGGAGGTTTCCATGGAGATGGATGATGTCACCAGGAAAAGTGGCACTTTGGTAGGTCCAGCAGTTTAACCAAGTATCATTTGAAGAACAGCAACCCACATTTCATGTATTACTATTAGTGGATTTTATCTTCAGTTGGTAGATTAACCCTTAAATCTTGAAACATAGAGTCTTTTGTTGTTTACAGTATTTTCTATTCCCATTTCATTCTGAGGGCCTACATAGCCTTTTTTTTGTAGGCAAGGTTTTTGTTAGATATCCTGTAATCCTTTGGAAAATTTATAATTTCATCTCTATGGTTCATAACAAGATAGACAAATATTACATGAATTTATTGTTATGCCAACATCCTTGGTTATATGTTGGCTCTCACTCACTCATTCATCCTCGCTGACTCTGAAGAGCATTGCGCCATGGCAGTTAAGCCTCCAATTTGGTCTGCTTGCTGTAGCTTGCCAGGCTATGTTGGCAGTCCTCCTTAATTTACCATATTCTCTAACATACTGGATATTCTCCATGTTCTCCAGGGGGCAGTAGACTACCTGGTGGACTGTTTCTGGGATGCCCAACAAAAGAAACTCTTATTAGCAGGTGGCTTACACAGGTGAGGCTTTATCAAACTCCTATTGAAAATGTCTGAATTGTTGTGTACATGTACATGTACTTTTTCTTGCTGCTAAGTAATGAGATTCAGCCAAATTTTTGCGTCAATAGAACTGTTGATACACTTTTTTTGTGTGCACAAATGTATTGAGGAAGTAGTTCATGGTCATGAGTGTTTGCCGTTAACAGCGGTAGACTTAATGTATACAAAGTGAAGAGGAAAAAGAAGACTCTGAAGCCACTGTACAGCCTGGGAGATGGACACCTGTCAACTATAAGGTGTCTTCACTGGCAAGACAAGGTATACTTTATGTTTCTTTTACATAATAATAATAACTTTATTGCACAACAATTGTACAAGGTACAAAGTATGACATCTACAGTTCTATAGCTTTCACTTTACTTTATTCATTTTACCAGGAATACATCTCAGCTTAACTTCAGGCTTTTGCATCCTACACAGTTGTGTCTTTTATTTCCTAGTGTCTTTTTAGTGCTTTTTCTAGCCTTCTTTGCAGATTTCTAGCAGTACTGGCTTTTATTTCTTGGGGGATCGCTGGTTTGCAGTTTTCAAAATTGGATAAGATTCTCTAATGCTTTAAGAGGGAGTTTCTGCACTTCCCCCATAAAATAAAAGATGGCTCTGCTAGAAGACAGCAAAGGGAGACCAGTCTTTTCACAGTGAATGAATTGTTCCCCAGACGGAGTCTCTAGTGACAGGAGCGGAGGATGGTTTGCTGTGCCTGTGGAAACCTGGAGTTGACTTAGAGAAGGAAACAAAGGACCTGTCCCTAACTAGCCAGGCTGTATCCAGAAAGGTAGGTTAATACTGAATACTCTCAACCAAACCTGTGCTTGATATGGTTGGAAAGAATTATGAATCAGGTAGTTCTTTACTAAATGTATAGGGGGAGCTGTTGTACCCGTAAACAGCAGCTATGGCCAGCTCTTCAATTTGCTTCACCATTGGACAAAGTGGTCAAAAGCTGGAGTCCAGATCAAATTTGGAAAAAGGTTAATGACATGCTAGGTAACACTCCTCCAGGTCTATTGCCCTTTCTCAGAATGTGAAATGATGAATAGAAACAATTCCTTTTTCCAAGGACTATTCCAGAGAGAATTGTCACTCTGTATCTGTTTTAGTCAACAACAGACTCTTATTAACTTCTGGTGGATTTCCTTGAATGACATCAATCAATCAATCAATTCTAAAACCTTTAAGGCCACACCAATTTAATTCGTTGGTTCTCGGAATCGCCGCTTCTAATTTTCCCAATTTCAAAAAAAAAAAAAAAATCCATTCAGTAATTCGTGCTGCAAAACTTTGGTTCTGTTAGAGAAACAGAACGTCTGGAAAGTACCAGTGCATTTACTTTTTCTCACCCCCAAGTCCTTTGTTACCAATTGATTCATACCTTTTCTTGTTGCAAAGTATATTTAGGAACAAATAAATCATCGTAAATGAGATACACATGGGCATAACATAACGTAGCAGAACCAGAAGTTCGGCTGAGCATGTGCTCTCTCTCACACACACTTTCACATGCAACTTTCCAATTGAAACACAGAAATCGGCACCCAAACAAACAACTCAATAAATCACCAATACTTTTTCACTCTTGTACCTCCATAGCCAACATGTTTTGATATGCCTGAAATGCTCAAAGTCTTCCAAATGGAGATGAAAATGAAGTCGGAAAATGTGGGCGGCCATCTTTCTTCTTTCTTCTTTCTTGAAGTCAAAAAAGCGCCCCCACGCTGTTTGCACTCAAACTGCAGCTTTGGCTGGATAGTACCATTTCAGTGCTGATTTCAGTGATTGCATGTAACATTAGGTTTTTCTAAGGAAGTTTAATCAAACTGCATCTTCATTTTTTGTCAACAAATAATTGTACATGTAACAAAAAGAGAGATTAAACCTATAGTTTTATGCAACATGTAGTTCAGTACTTTGGCTTGTTCATGTATTTTGGGGGAGTGGAAGTATTTGTAATTTTTTTTCCAATTTGCACCAGTTGATCATGAAATGTATTTAGAGCCTTGGATAGACAGATTCTTATCAACTCAGAGAGCAAATAAGTCTTCCAGCGATGGTATTTTATTTCTAGAGAGTATAGGCAAACTTAAATAATGTTTGTTGTTGTCGTTGCATATTGGTCTCTTTGAGATGTTTTGTGAACATTTCTGTTTACTGTAGCAACTGTACATAATTTAATGTATATTGTACAAATTTATGCCAACATGCAATTTTGCATGTAATTTTAACTGATTAACTGTTTCTAGCACACGTATACCATGAGTTCAGGTCTGGACTGACCAGCCTGGACCTGAACCCAGACTTGTTGTAATTTTTTTTTTTTTTTTTTTTCGCCCTGTCGCTTCAATTTTTTTAGGAAAAAATCCGAGAACCAACAAATTAAATTGGTATGGCCTAAGCTTAACTAGTGGTACTGTCTTTTTGGTATGCCAATATATATTTTTGTAATCAGCATAATTCATGTGAGCAGAATTAGAAGAAATGAATTTTGTTCAAATCATGCACATTTGAAAGTACATGTAAAAGCAAATTTTGTTGTATTAGATAATACCACACAGGATGGACCAGAATGGCCTGTAGTACTGCTGTATTCTGTTAGAGGTCTCTATAACTTCTTTACCCATCCAATACCATTCCATAGAGAATTTCAAAATAGAAACATAGATTGACCATATGGACAGTACATGTACTATAAGCCCAATAGCTCAGGACAGGTAACCTAACAGGTGCAGTTAAAAATTGCTCTGTGTGCCAAAATATTCCTCCAAATTCTGCCCCTGTAGTTCCCAGGAGTTCATATGCTTGGATGGTTCTCAGGAGGATCACCTTTCTGGTGTATGTTGTTGTCATAGTAGTGAGATATAGTTTTGGGCAATGCTGTCTCTTATCATGCCACATTCTGGTGCACATGTTCCATGTGTTGTGAGTAAGGGTGAACTGTAAGATCATAACATCCCCCAATGTTGTTTCTTGTGGCGGATATTCCATCTACAAATTTAAAACAATTTTTTTGAACAGGAAGATCCCTTATTTCTTTCAAGTTTTTTTAGATCCATATGTCCTTGAAAATTAAATCAAGTTATTTTCAGGAGGTAAATCTATATGCAGGCTTTACCCTTGTACAAAAATGACTATGCTTCTTTCTTTCATCAGTATTTTAGAAGGAAGTGAACACTTCATGTTCAGAGTGGAATGGCCCTCATTAAAATCACTAGTGTTTGCAAACTTTGCAATGCTGAACAAATTATGTGGTTTGTGATTATGATCTGTCATGGTCAATCACAGATCTGAAACCTGAAGTTAACCAGAGCTTGAGTCAGTTTGGGTTATAACAAGAAGCAACCTAACTCACAAAATAAGATTTCGCAAATGCGAGTGACTTTGAATTTTGTTCAAATCTTTTGAACTTTGTGACTTTATAAGCTGAAGAAAAATGTCTTTTCTTATCCTGGCAGATGCAAAGCACATTTCAAAACAGACCTTTTTTAACCCTCCAGAGAAGAGTGACCTGGAGTATCACCTTTTCCTCTTATCACAACTATTTCTCTGGGACAAGAGAAGCAGCCAATTTCCAGACAGGAGAACAAATTGAAAACAAAGTACAGCAGGGTCAGTTCAGCAAGGCTGTGGTTTCCTGAGCTGGCAGGGGGAACCCTTATCTAAACTGTGGCAATGTTCCCAACATCAGCGGCACCCACAGTTTGCTGTAAAACTTGATGGTGTCTTGTAATGGGAGTGGAGGATGTGTAATAAAGAAGGCTGCGTGAAGATAAGGGAGTGATCAGTCAGGACAGGTGCAGACAGGAGCAAAGTTTCTTACATGTGGGGATTGCCCATGTACTAACAAAACGCAGTTATAAACACATTTTAAGGTGTTACAGAGCAAATGTAAGTAGTTGCATGTTGCATCTCATTGTTTATTATGTATTACCTCTTCCTTTGATGATGTCTGTCACTCCTATCACACACATGTGTTTACTTTCTGCAGGAAGTAAAAAGTAGGCCAATGCCTGTCAGACTGTCAATGACCTAAGATCAGACACATTGCATCAATCATTCACTCACTGACTGTAGACTTAAAACTTGCACATGCTGCACAGTTTATCAGATTTTTTGGGAGATGCTCCCAGCTGAAGGAAAGTGGAAGACTCCCTTCAGAAATGATGCTGATAGGTTCTAATGCATAATAAACTCAGAGGGCTGTATGGTATTTGATGGCCTATGGATGGACACTGTACCAATTGAAAAGGATGGGGGTGTCAATTACAGTGATGTCTCCAGGACAGTGTGTCCTGTTATTTGCTTGTTGGGAGGAAAATAGATTTTTTACCCCATCCATCCCAAAAATGACATTAATCAAACTGTTGAAAATGTATTTCCATTGCATAAGCTTAAAATGACATATATAACCAGGAAAGTCAACAACATGGGCTCTTAAACAGTTAGAGGAATGGAAAAGAATTTTAAGCGGGAGACAGCCCTGGTCTTAGAGACTCAACAGGGAATCTTCAGACATTGAAATCAATACAGTACTGGAAAGTATAAATATGATAGATAGAGAAATAGAGCTGATGGGGGCTTCAGAAAATGAATAGGTGTTGACTTTCTTTCTTTTCCACAACCCCCTTAAATCAACATTGTCAACTCCATCAGGGAGAGGAATGGCAAGAGTGTATGTTATACCTATACCTATACCTGCAGCAGCAGAACAATTGTTCCTGGTACCAACATTGCAGAGTATATACATTGCACTGCCATCTGATACATTTATCATAGCATCATATACCTATCTAATATCTATGTAAAGATGTCTTCCCTGACTCAGCATTGATAGTTGCATCCCCATATGTAAGTACTCAGTAAGAACTGGGCCAGACTGTTCTGCCATCTCCCAGGTTATGATTTGAAAGTCAGATGCCAGACATTTTCCTGATAGGCACAATTGTTTTTGTTATGTCTCCCTCCATGTCCCAATTTATCCTGGATATTTTCCATCTTGAAATGATTTTCTTGGGAGTCTTACTTAAGACAACACGCATTCGTGAGCAGTTTAAGTGCAGGAAATTCTTCTCACTAGTGCCAGAATCAATAAATGAAGTTTTATAGTTTATCAAACATCTGGCAATTAGAAATTTTCTTGGATAAGCTCCTGGGATACAGCTTACATTATATAAGCTAAGGTCAAAGCATGTTAATTTTATGTATGACATCCTCTGATTGATGAATTCAATGCAAGAGCATTTAACCCTCAAACCACCGTAGCTTTTTTGTGACGTAGATTACCGTATGGGGTCAAAACTGACCCCAAAACGTTTTTTACAGATACAGTTTTTTTGTGTGACTCTTTTTGTGATTTGTATGTATGTATAGTTTCATTAATCTATGTGGGACAGTCTGACATGATTAGGTGAGAATACTTCTAGCTCATTATAATAATTTATGCAAAAGATCATGAGGACCACATTTTGCACCAACGCTATTCAGACGGGGAATGAGGTTTTTGATGCCTGTACCAACTTCAATGTCGTACAGCGCCTGAATGGCTTATGCTAGGGCCACCAAACTTGGTAACATTTTAGAAAATGTTGATATCAAACATTTTCAGTGAACAAAGTATGTTCATAATTTTTCATGTTGCCATGGCAACGGAATTCTGACTGACATATTTATTACGAAATTTTCTAATTTTGTATTAAACATTTAAGTTTTAAGGTTTTCTTGGCAAATAACAGTTGTTTATCACATCTTATAAAATCAAACATAAATTTCACGACTCAATATTCATAATTTATGCTAATTTGATTACGTCATCAGTCAAAATCCAAGATGGCGGCCGATATTACCTAGATGACTTCATAATATCGTCATATAACATGATAATTGCACAAAAGTTGTTACAATACTTTTGGCTTACATGTAGGTCATTCTCTAAAAATTTGGTGATCCTACGATAAGTAGTTTAGGTGTGGGTCGCAAATGTTTGTTAAAAAAAATGCTGGGGTCAGTTTTGACCCCACTGGACCATGCATAAACTTTCGATGATAACTTAATCAAAAATGAACCAATCTCGATAAAAACGTATAAGAAGTTATAGGACACATATACAAACAAACTCCTGGAAGGAAATTCGTTTTCAACCAGAAATGCCATGATGGCACACATTGATATACGCCTGGGGTCAGTTTTGACCCCATACGGTGGTTTAAGAAAGAACAAAATGCCCTGAATTTCTTTTCACCTGTCAGGTCTTTGAATTCCATGCGTTCACTTGCGGAGTTACAGTGTTTTTATGATGAATTTATGTACAGTACTTTCTTCCTGACCTAGTTAAATACATGTAGGTACAAGTTTGGAGATCAGCCTACTTTCCTGTTTCAAAGTCTCCAACAAACTTGACCCATGCAGTTTCAGAAAACCTGCTAGGGGGCCCAAGCCTACATTACTTACTCTCTGCCCCAATAAATGAATCTACCACTCACTAACTATGACTACTTGCCAAATTCAGAACATGAGAATCTGATGTCAAAACTGGAAGTTCCGAGAAGCTGCTAGGAGGCCCATTATTGGACTTGACATTAACATTTTCCCTTACCCACTTGCCAAATACTGTAAGGATCCAACCGCAACTTTTTGAGTCATGCTGTCTGCAAACACACAGCACAAAAAACATGCTTTACCTTCCTAATGAAGGTAAGCAGCAGCAAGGTAAAATCCACCTGAAGAAGGGTGTGTATCAAGAAGTGTAATGGGGAAAGAGTAGCCTGAAAAAGTTGAATTTGAAAAGAACAAATTTTAGGCTATGTTCAGGTTGAACTTTCAAATAAAAGTGGTATATTGCAACAGCATGTCAAGAATGCTCCCAAAGAGGTTATAGGTTTGATATAGCAGCCTATAAAAAAAAAGTATAAATTCCTTGATATGACTGAGTTTACTGTTTTCTCACCAGTCAAGAATTTGTGTTTGAAAAAAACACCTGTGACTTTTCCTTTGAACCTCAGACTGTGACCAGCAGGAGACCCTGGAAGCCACCTGCCTATAATGTAGTGAATTTAAGGCACAGCAGGTTGTCTCATAGTGTGGACCAAGATTCAAACTCCCCAGCTGTACTTATATTGGCAGTATTAAACCTGGAGAATGATAGGCAGTATTGTGTTGCAACACTTCATCACACAATACTACTTTAAGATTAGACACATTCATGGAGATCACAGCATCGTTGCATTTTCATTGACCATAGGTAGTCAAAAGTGAAACTTAATGTAAAAGATGAAGTAAATAGAATGGTTGTAAAACAGAGGCGTCATGTACATGTCTGAGAGACTATGCTATCTGTAGGTTCTTCACCTGGGCAGACACTTTAAATCAGCTTTAAATCTATTTCCGTTCTACTCATTGTTTGGAAGCCGATGTTGATAATTTTCCATGACAAATCTGTCATTGTAAGCTTGAAGATACAGTATGATCTTACCAATGTCACGTGAAGAAGATCAGATTTTTTTATGGATGGGGTGAAATTCTTGTCTGTCCCAACAAGCAAAAGGACGGGTCCTGGAGACAGTCTTAGGCAATCCCTAAAACTCTAGAACCATAACGGAGCGTGATTTGTCCCCCACAGGTACCTCACCAGGGTGGCCAGTTTTACTGCACATCAAGTTTGCTTTGAAGTAGTATGATACGATCAGTAAAGGTCTTTCCAGATCCCATAAAACCCTCTGTCAGTCAGGGTGGGCTATTTATTCTCAGCCTCACAGAGTAAAGTTTAGGTGTGCGCAGCTATTAAGTTTTTGGCTCAGTAAAGTCACAGGTAGAACAAGGTAAATCAGATCATGCTTCCAATGCTTCCATAGGCAGACAATGGTATGTAAACAGTCGCACTATTTCACATTATTTACTCAAAATTGTTGTCTCAAAAGAATATTTTTCATAAGATAAGCATAGTAAGACCTTAATCAACTTACTGCCTTCAAGGTTAATAGACCAGTAGCCCTGTCTGCCTCTGTCAAAATTTTGAAATGCTAAATAAAAACATGAAAAGACATCCAAATACATATGATAGACATGCAGTCACTCTGTCATTGGTTGAACCATTCATTGCCATGCTGTCATTGGTTGAATAGCTGGCTTCCATTTTGGCCCCAAACTAAAATATGATGGGTACCGTATCTTGATCTGTCCTTGTCAAGTTCACTTTTGACACTTACATGAAGAACAAGGAAACCAGGTAGCGGACTCAGGGAATGTTAGAACCAGATCTGTGAGAATTTGAAACATTTCTTTTTCCTTTCTCAGAAATTGATGAAACCAGACTTAGCACTAGCATTGAGACCTTTACCCAGAAGTGAACTTGAACATTTTGAAACACAATTGAATTGGCTGTAGTGTACCTGTAACTGGCAGTGTAACTGGCATGATGTTTTATAAAAATATGCTAACCATGATCCCGCAAATGTTACTTTTGTTGAACTTTGTGCTGACACCACGTAACCTTTCACATTTTGCAGTCATACCGTGCTGGCTCTGATTCAGTTTGCGACCCCAGAATCCAGCTTTGTTTTTGTGCTATTTGTGTTGGAGAACTGCCTGCATTCAAATGTCATCTATGATAGGATCATTGTGCGCAACCTTTCACGCAGACACAGTGCTAATGTAAGACGTAACATTAGTGAGAATGTCACTTGGTCTCCAGGACTCTGACATATTATTCCCAAGTGATTTTTACTTTATAAATCATTCTATGTGAGAATTATGTGAATGGACAAATGATGAATTCTAACGTGTTTCTTTTAGTTTTAATACTGTAATATAATGTCTAATTCCATCATTTCCTTTTTCTTATGTTGGTCTTAAGTTGTGATTTTCTCAACATCCTAGTAAAAAAAGTTATAGCCAATGTTGAATGTCGAAATGTTGACATTTTCTACCCTGGACAAATATCGTTTGACAGGCAACAAAAGGTGAATGAGGAAACATTGCTTATGAAAAATTACCATATCAATCTGAGAGTGATAAGTGAGTTGTAAAGTTCTTTGAGTCTTCACACAATTATGCTCCTGCTATACTCAAATGACCAAACTTTGCTTTGGAACATAGCCGCTGATTGGTGGTGCAGAGCTGTTTCTGCAAACTATTTTGGGGAGGCCATTAATTAGGGAACACCTTGAGCCACCTGAAAAAATCGGATCAGGGCAAAGTTGTTTTGAGAAGCCACAAAATTGAAACATTAACATGTTTCAGGATAGTCCACAGAGAAATCCTGTGAGGGACAAATTGGGGCAAGAAAACATTGGGTGAGTTTATCTAACTGGGAAGTTGTTGTACATGTGCTAGCCAAATGAGTCAGTCAAAACACACCTTGTACATCCACATGCTGTGCTGATGTGCCTTTGGACAGGCTTAGGGCCCAGAGGAGCATGTGGTTTTTCGCTTCAGGAGACATACTATTGTACATTTGCACTTGGTGAGGTATCCTCTGAACATCCCCCAAAAAGTTTAATTATGAAATCTAAGTTGTCAGATATGTTGAACCACGTCAACCACGTAAAGTGAAAAATTATGTGTTACCAAACAATGAATCCTTTATTTTTGTCCTTTCACACCCTCTTTTTTTGACTCTGAAAGACTCCATTTTCTTTTTTTTTTTGGCAATTCACAGCACACATTTTCTAATTTTGCAGATTCTTTATACGATTCGCAAACTTTTTTGGTGGGGAAACGGATGAAAATTGATGCATACATGGATGTTATCCATGCACTTAAAGTCCATATGGCCTAAGATTAAAGATGAAACATATAACTTAACACCTCTGCAGGTTTACAAACTCCTCCACTGGGTACCGCTCTATGCCTCATTACCCTCTATTTGTTTTGTCCCTCTGCCCCTTTATTTTTGACAGAACAGACTAAAACCAATTGCTTTATTTGGCGGCAGGAACAAGCAATATCTCATATCTCAGGATATCCTGAAAACAAACACCATGCACAACTGGTAATCATTAATCAGAGGTAAGAAGGATGTTTTTCCATAACAACTGGATTAAGATACATCACAGAGGATTATCACGTTGTAAAACTTTGAAATAAGAGCTCCAACACACCAGACATTTGTTGAATCAGACATTCTTAGAAAGTTTAGTCATACGCTCCATATGCAAAGTTGAACTATTAAGAGGGAGCAAAACAGAAGTCTGCCTGCAGACAATATTGCAACGGAAGTTAAAACCAAAAGTCTTTAAGCTAAAATAGATAATGGGGCATCAAGTGTGTCAAAAAAGAAATGTTTTGAAAGAAAAAGAAAACTATATAGTCTCCAATCTTTAAGTTTTAGATGCATCTAACCAACTGTCCAGATGGTTATGGAGTTGATTGCGGTGAGATAATCAATACAAATGGTTTGCCCAGGAGGTTGTTACTCTAAGTTACCATACTTAACCATGCAGAATACTCCATAACTGCATTGTTACTGTGATATGGAGGGATTCTGTATTATATTGAATCTTGTTAGGATAAGAGCTATGAACTCCATATGACAGGGGAATACCAGGGTGGTATTGGAGATGGCGGCAGCGCGTTTTGAACTGGTGATCTGTGGATGACCAATATGCCTATGTGATTAGATTCCATTTAGATAATTTGTCATATAAAGTATCAAACAGAAACATCTGTGTGTTGGAGTTTGTTCTTTTTCTTATCACCTCGTCTTGATTTGTTCATTAGCTCACTCTTGTAAATATTAGACAAGCTGTCCTTATGTTGTTGCTTTGTGTAAAAAAATTAATTTGGGGTCTTGCTTTTTAATTGTCACTATTCTTTTCTAGCACAAAATATGTGACAACATATTGCCATATTAAACAGTGTCATGGATCTGGAACTAACACATTGATGTAAATCCTAGTGTTATCAATGGCCCTGAAATATTTTTTCATTACCATTAGACTTTTATAATCCCATAAGCTACTTATTTAATGCATTGACATGTAAAAGTTTGTAACTATGACTATACAGCAAAGAGGGCTTACAGTTGGTTTTAGAAAAATACTAGCTCCATATAACTTAGCTTAAAGTTCAAGTCTTATTTCTTATACTTATCATTCTTGAATGGTCCATCCAAAATCTAAAGCTGCTTTAAATTTGTCATTACAGACGAGTCTAGATATTGTTTGTGATCAGAAACTAACTTTAAGATACGACCTTCAAATTGGTCTCTTACATTTATTGTCAGACTTTGATTTTGACTTTGTTCAGATCCAAATTTAGCTTGACAACATACAATGTACTTGTTATAATGTAACAGAGGTTACATTATTCACACATACTGTAAATTGTGACATTTTGCGTTGATCTAATTTAAGTATGCAACGTCAGGTAGTGCCCTTAGAAGCTTTTACTGCAAGTTTAGTCATTACACTGCAAATGTGAGATGTATTGGTTCTACATGAATATCATTGTTTCAAATGAGTAAACAAATGTGAAACTAGGCAGTCCTTTACTCTCCTAGTCCTACCATGAAATTAAGTCTCCTAGTCCTACAATAGAATTAAGTCCCACAGACCATAAAAGGACTTGCAACACACTTACAGCATTCTTATGATATTACTTATCAAAGTGTGAATAAACACAAGGGAATGTAAGAGTACAAAATGCTGATAAATGCTGTTGTAGCGTGATCAACACCGAGCAGTCCTCACACGTTGTCTGGCGGCACATGTTCCCAACATCCTTCTCACATGCCATAGTTTCAAACACAAGCTTAGTTTTGTCCAAACACCTAAATTTATCTGTTAATGTGCGGCAAAGATTTTGGGCTAAATATAGCAGCTGTATCCATCCCAGGTCTGGGTGAGATGATGTCATACCCATGAAAAAAAGAGCAGATATCGTTCTCTAGTTTATGACAAGCTCCCAAGCGTTGCTATTTGTTTCGGGGCAATTTAACTGAAGTATGATAACCAATTACGTCAATGCGAGCTCATAATTTTTATATCTCAAAGGAGGATATGCGTGATAGCTCTAAGACCATGTGTCAAGATGAAGACCCTCAAGTCTCAAACCATGACCTTCAACATTCCAAATCTTTTATCTAGGACTACTATCAGACAAACAGATGTCAACATGCCAATAAATCCATTACTTGCCGCAGTGCTTAATTGCTTGGCTTTGTACTTGGTGATCTAAGGGGAGTAAATTTGTGTCACATGATCCCACCTGGATGCAACCTTTAGAAATTGGAACCTCAATGGAAGCACTTTCTGTACCACAGAATTAAAAGTAGAGCTCGAGAGCATAACACTTATACTATTACTATTAGACAATGTTCGTAATGCCTCTCACACAGCAGGAAAATTGTTCGGCCAATGTGTGGTTACTAGGGTGTGCGGTCCAACTAGGGTGAGCTCGCTGGACAGAGCCGCATGGAAGCGTGGTGGGAAGACTAGCCGACTACTGCTTACCCCTATATCAGGGATTCCAGCAACAATATAATCAAATACTGAATACTACTATTACAATGAGTCTACGAGCTCCAAAAGACATTTTTGGCATTAATACACCCAGTGTTCTCTTCTCTTCATCGTCATGTGATTTTTAGAGATTGGCTTATGTTCACAGGTCTCTGAGCCCTGTCGACACTTGTCGTCTCTGTCAATTTCTACATTTGGCGATCTTCTGGCAATCAAGGAATACAACCAAGCCTCGTCAACTGTATGACATCTGCTTTTGGACATTTTCTTTTTTTAATCTTGTCACAGTGGATTTATGATGCTAAGTACTCTCAATGTCCTATTTCTATATGAGTGTAAACTAGCTGGTGCTGACACCAAGAGTGTAAGCTGAGGCAATGTCTAAACAAGATAGATTAACGTACTTTCCAAGATATTGCCAGGATAAGCAAGGAGGTTTAAAAAGTCCTTGGCATAAGCCAGTGGATTGATATACTCTCACCTCAACAAGGATGTTCTTTTCTCTTGATGTCAAAATGATAAGATCAGTTTCAAGTGGTCCTTCCTGTGTTATTATTGGAAAACACTTTAACAAGGGAGCATTGTTTGATATATGCTCAAAAATATGTCAAAGATTTGTGGAAATCGGCTTTTGATCTCAAGCATAGGTAACGTTACCAGAAAGTCGGACTAGTACTATCTCTTGACCATAAGATATGTTTCTTTTGGCATTTGTGTGTGAAAAGTAGACATTGGAGGAAGACAATAGCCTGTGAGGACGACAGGTTTTGTCCACTCCGTTCATTCTGTGTCAGTGACCATGAAGGACTTCCCCATCAGAGTGTGCACCCCTGATTGTGCACGGCTGTCGGGCATGAAAAGGCACTTGTCACTTTCGTGTGATAAATCGCCATTGAGGGGAATATTCCATATTTTTGTTTGGCCAACCGGCCATGAAAAGTCTATAGACACATGACTGGATTATTTTTGTGCAATTCATCAATTTGACAGCCCATTTGTTCTTGGTTGTTGTTTCTATTGGGAGAGTGATGCTGCCAAATTTTTGTTTTTGATTTTACAACATTCTGTAAAGATTTGAACACTCAAGAAGCTGTTTTTTTTAATCATAAGGTTCAGATTACTATTTGAAAAATTGGTTTAGACATCATATTGAACAAGAGAGAACACAATATAAGGAACAAGAGCATACATTGTAAATGTTGGACATTTTGATTTTGAGTAGCAAGAAAACCCAAGTAAGGTCAGACACCAGAATCTCTTTGGGATCTTTTGTAGCCTGTCCCCAAAGATGATTCAGACATCAGCAGAGGACTAATGCACCACGACAACTTAGCTGTTTAGTTTATACATAACTCAACAAGCTAAATAGTGATTGTAAAAGTGTCATATCTTGTAAGCCTTAAAGCATCACTTCCGTGACACCTGTTTTTGTTACCTGACATTTAGACATACCTTGACCTTTTTGGAGGATTACATTTTCAATCCGAGTTAATCATTTATTCTTTAATTAGAACTTAGTGAATGCCTTTTGCTCAAGCCCTAGGGGCTTTTGTCTCTTTGTTTGTAATAATGTCAGACAAAACAGCTTATATGACTTGTTTGGTTGCCACAAGGAGGTAAAAAAAAGTTCCCACACCCATAGCCATGTTGCTATAATAATTGATGTATTCAACACGTTTCGTCACTCCTTCAGATGTGTCAAAACCTACTAAAGATATCTTATATGGAAGATTTCTGTACTGTTAAAGCACACTAGACTTGTTCTATGTGCAAGTTTATTCATGTCACAGGTAAAAGTGAAGTACAGTTAATTTAAAAGTAAATAGCTCACATTACCAGCTGGTGATGAATTAGTGAAAAATTCATGATCTACTCACTTTTATAGAACCTTCTAGATCATTACAAAATATGCAACAACATCTTGCTCATCGTATGCCTGCAATATTTGATGTGAATATAAGCATATGTATGTTTTATGCAGCACCAACTTTTTTCATCACCATTTATCCTAAGTTGCTTGCCCAGGTGACCACCACTCTCCTGTCTGGGTATCACGATACCACATACCAATCTGTCCTTTCTAATCCAGAATAACCCATTTTCTAGACACAGAAGTCATAAATCTTTCATGCCATTCTCTTTACACAGGTGAGGTGCAATATTCAAGCACAAACATGCGGATAAGCATGTAGAACAGGTTGTTTGAAAAAAAGGAACCACTCAGTCCATTGTTAGAAGAGAAAGGCAGGTGTAATTCACTGTTACAGCTTTCAAAAGTCATTTATCTCACTTATTCCTTAAAACACTCTCCTTAAAAGCCAGTAGGAGATCACTCAAGGTCGCTTATGGAGAAAACTTGAACACCTGTCCATAACACCTGTGTCAGCACACCTTATGCTCCAAACATTCACAAACAACCTCTTCACCTTACTTCAGGATTAAAGGTTGATGGCTCCAGATATGGTTGTCTGACCTAATTTGTTTAAGAGTTCTACCCTGTGCGATTTCTGGACGTAATAATTTAAAACGATAAAGACTATACCGGTAACATTTTTATGTTTTAGTAACACGAGCTCATTAGCCCCTTTAACTTCTAAGAAAAGGCAGCTTAGAAGAGCGAATGTAAAGGTTACTTCAACTTCAAGGAGGTCTTTTTTTAACGTCCTTGGTTACTTCATACCTCACTAAAACGTTTTCTTTAATTCAAGGCATACAGCTCCAGGACACTCTCAGCACTGAACACCCTTTTATTCTTTAAAGTATCACTCTAATCTTTCCAATTGTAAAACATTTACATGACTATTTCTCCCATTCTTTTGAGAAACAAGTAGATATAGCTTTTCTCCAGTTAATTTTCACTCAATACTCCCAAATCATCTCTTCCACACTGTTATTTTTGTACATAGGTGTGCAAAGTGACAGAGATGGATTGTTAGTGAAAAATATGGAGTCAACAATTACCAAAAGAGACCTTGATGTTGACTTGTTTCCCAGGGGGAACAAAGAAAATATTGTACAGCATGAAATGAGATTACCTAAAACAATATTTCTGTATGATATTTGAAATTCCACCCAGGCGGTTGCTGGGTAATCTGGATGCCTGTTAGCCGTTCCTACCCACACAGCCAGATGCTTTTGCGTTGGTTTGGATGTTTGCACCTGCCCACGTCTTAGCGGCCACGGCAACCAACCAGCTCCGCATGCGTGCATCCTGGGCGCAGTGGGGCTGTGAATGGCATTCCGGACTGCCCAAGTAAACGCAGGCAGGGATGGAGTTAAAGTCCATTTCCCCCCCTCCCACATGTATACTAGCAATTACTAATTATATCTCTGAGAAACTGTACTGATAACACTGTACGTGATGCCCAGCATGTATCCATCCATTGTATCAGCCAATAGAGTTATGAATACATACAGGTTGTTAGAACTCATGATTTGGACAGGTGTAGGGACTGAGCGGATAAGGTGTTTGTTTTCTCCATACAGTAAAAATGGCCACACCCTTTATGAAAACAATTTCCAAGCAGGAGAGACAGAATTTTGATTGTTGCTTAGGTCGCTGGTCAGGCTGTTTTGATAAGTGTGCAAAGACGTCATTACAGTCTATATACTTGTGTCCCAAACTTAAGGTGCGGCCTTCCTGTAACGGAATATATTTGGATTTTATCAACATTTATAGATTGGAGAGGATGTGTTGTGAAGACAAAACGATGTAGTGCTGAGTGCTCAATGCAGGACGTGGTAAATAATAGCTTTACTCATGAAAAATTAAGCTAAAAGAGGACTTTGCACACAACTGCTTGCTTTCAAAAATTGTGTTACAGCAAACAGGAGTTTTGGGTTTACCCTGGAGATTTAATGTGAACAGTCATGCGGAAAGAGCAAATAGGGAGATTCTCATACTTGTGTTTCATTTGTCCAGGGATTAGGAATTCATTCCCACCAAGGCATACCCTTATCATGGTGACACTATGATAATAGATGCAGAGGTAATGGGTGGAGATTGACTCCCCTCACAATACATGGTAGTCATTGCTACTCCAGGTATTGTTTAGAAATAAGTGGGTCACAACTTGTGGGTTAGTACAGAGAGATGTGTCAAGAGTGTGCTCCTGGATTACCTGCAATGTTAGTATACCAAACACTGAGCACTGAGCCAGAAGGGGGTTTTAAGGCCAGCAGTTGTCTTATGTCCACAATTACAGGGCACAGTGTGAACTATGACACTCCTTTTTGGTCAGCTATTCAGTATGAATGCTTAATAAGTGTTGATAGCTTAGAATTTGATCAAGTAGATCCTTTTTTCCTGGCAAAAGACGAAGTCCTATTAAGTTTGTAAAAGAATCATTCTGCCATTGGGGCTGCGCTTTTGATGACTTTTCGTTCTCACAAAATCTAAGAGTGCAGGACATTTCTGGCTTCTAGGAATACATTAGCAGTTAAAGTTTGCAAACCAGATATGCTCACTTTGTCCTTTTCATACTATGTGAGGTGTATATTCTGACAGCTCTCTCTCTATATACATGTATATATATACATAACGTTATATATATAGTTCTTGTTCAGTTCACTTGGGTGGTGAACACTTTGTGCCTGATTGTTTGACCAAGCTGGCACGGGTGGAACTAAGTATAGACAGGAAAAAGGGGACACCCTCCCTAAGTGGATCAGATTAGAGACACCAACCTGTCCTGCCTTCTCTTGTGTAAGTGTAAGTGGCTTATATGCAGTGCTTGGGACACCAGGCCATGTCAGGTGTGGTACCTGGGATACCTGGGCAAGTCAGGTGTAGTACCTGGGACACCTGGCCAAGTCAGGTGTATTACCTGACCTGGCCAAGTCAGGTGTGTTACCTGGGACAGTCAATTGTATTACCTAGGACACCTGGCCAAGTCAGGTGTAGAACCTGGGACACCTGGCCAAGTCAGATGTGCACCTGGTCTGGCAAAGTCAGGTGTGTTACATGGGACACCTGTGGTCTAGTCACAACTGGCCAAGTCAGATGCATTACCTGGGGCACCTGAAAAAAGTATTAGAGATACCATTGAAACATCTTCTTGACATCACCTCTCTTGTTCTTTTCTAGAGCAAATCCAAAATCTTCACAACTGGTCTGGACACCTGTTAATATTCTTCAAACATAGCTCTCCAGCTAAGCAGTGTGATGGCCTAATCTTTGTTCAATGTACGTGACATTTGTATTTCCATTGCCTTGATTACATTCCCATCAATTGTAATGTAAACAGAGACGGAAAGAACCCTTAGTGAGTGCTGTATTAGGTAAGAGTTGCAGAAACTGTGTAGGAGGACTGTATTGACTCTGAATGGGTGTAACTGACGTGTGATTGTGGTTGTGAATAGGAGGTGATGTCACTGTGACCCTTGTATAGTTGTTGTTTTCCTGTTTTGTATGTCTCTCAGGAAACCAACAGGTGGGTGTAGAGTTTGCACTTGTGTTAGAATAAAAGTATTCCACACAAATGTCTTATTCCTGTATAGTCAATCATCTCTAACTAGAGTGTTCTGTGACTTGAACAAAAGTACATTTGTGTATCACCAAAAGTTTTTAAAAGATTCTCCCTTAGTCTGTTCAAAGAATCTTTTTTTTTTGGCAAATGTGTGCTTGGGTCTTGAGAGACAATGTTTATTCCTGAATAAATGCCAAGCAAGAAGTAAACTTGGCTGGTTGAAATCTATCAGGAAACGGCAGGGCTGATACAGTTGTTGCCATTTTGCCGAGCTGAGTACGTCTTTATCCTTTAGGAAGGATTTTTTTGCAAATGTGAGCTTGGGTCTTGAGAGACAAAGTTTATTCCTGTTTAATTGCCAAGTTTTTTAAAGAAGTGAATTCAGCTGCCACAAACATGACTTTAAATTGGTTGACTTAAGGAAAGGCAAGACTGTCACAATCGCAAGCATTATCATTTAGTAAGGATGAACTGTGCCTGTATTATAGGAAATATTTTTTATCATTTCTTAATTGCCTGCTAGCCTCCACTCATGGCTTAAGATAACATTAACTGTAAGTCTTATTTTCACGGATCAGTTGCTTGGAATAGCTGAAGGTGACAAAACAATCAATCACGTTCTAGTGATTGATTGTGGAGTACTGGGTCACTGGTGTACTCATCTATTCACATCTATTCAACTGTTACCTTGCCCAACATTCAGTTGGGTATGTTTGGATTCTACTGGAAAAGTAGAAAACTGCACATTAATATTACCAAATATTGTATGAATGATTTTATTAGAAAAGAGACTTTGATACAAGAAGACTCTCAATAGGTACAATCAGTAATGTGTTTTAGACTAATATGAGAACAGTTGTGGTGGAAATGGTTTGAACTGAAAAGGAGTCTATAAAGACAAAATGACAAAGTAAGGTTCTACTGGAATCAAACCATGGTAACAAGAAGATAAATCAAAATGATGATAAGGGAAGTATAGGATTGGCCTCAAGATAAACTTAGTTTTGGACAATTTGAATGGAATGGCCCTAATCTTAAGACCGATCAATGATTTACACCCAATTGTCACTGATAACCCAGATCCATCCTATTCTTACTCCACCAGGGGGTGGTGTCTGCTATCCTACAGACAATGGGATGGACAAGTACCCAGGATAAATGGCTTTGTTTATGTGAAGATAAGAACAAAGTACAGGAGATAAAAGAAACCAGGTGACCAAAGTACAGTATGTTCATAACATCATGCTGATCTATACATTACAGGACTGTAGCAACAAGTTAAATTCTTACTGAGCTGTGTAACAATTTTCTTCTTATTCATTGCAGCTATCTTCCTTTTGACACGTTTATCAAGTCTTTGCCTTGTAGTTGTAACACTATGTATAATTCTAATGGTCTACAGAGCAATTCATGTAAAATCCCTGCCGATACATTTTTCATGAAATTGCTGGCATAATGATATAATACCCAGTAGATGCACTTTGATTAGCCAATGCTATATCTTGTTCTGGTAACTGAAGTTGGAAAGAATACTGACGAGAATCATCTTACACAGTGTTTTATCTTTCCTGTTTTCTTACTGTCTTAAGTATGTGCCATAAAGCAAAGAAGAGATCCCTATCAATTGTTACAGGCTATAAATTCATGACAATAGCCTGTAGGAATTAATGCAAACAGATTGACACTTGGGCCCAATCTACACACAGTTTTTACCGATATCTGTGGAGATGACGGGAGGGATCTAGAACGTAGGGGGCTGGACACCCATGGCGCTTGCAGTCATAAACGTATAGCGCGATTTTCCAAATGGCGTTATATGCTAATGAGCCTTACCGAAGTTGGGAAGCATCTACACGCGGAAGAAGCTGTCGGGGACCCCTGTTAAGCTATCGGTAAGGTATCATACGAATGGTCCGGACCTTTCGGGAGAAATTTTCCCGATATCGTAATGGCGATATAGTTGTTCCATCTAGACGATGAAAAAAAGCTGTCGGCGAGAGGTTGTAGGCTCGCCGATATCGGGAAAAACTGTGTGTAGATCGTGCCTAAATAAATCACTCTACTTTATGGCTTAGGAAAGGAAAGGGGTCAACACTGGGTCACAAAGGAATAAAATTGTTTGTGGTCTTAAGTGTTATCATGTAGAAATCTCTGATAAGACAACTTTATGATAAGTATATTGTGATAGATTGTGCCTTTATGCAATAGTTGCAGACTAAGCAACATACAGTACTGACATGGGTGTGTGGAATGGAGGCCAATCCTTTATAAACAGGTGATATCGAGTGATCTCTTATCAAACTTTCAAAGCGCTTTTGAAAATGAGCAGCCTGTAAAACCACCATTTCTTGCATCTGCTGTAAAAACTTGCACCTGTGAATAGTTTTGAAATGTCAGTCAATTGCTGCACAGTGCCCCATAAAAGCCATGATAGAGCCTCCGTTCAAACTCGTGTACAGGCTGGTACGCTGTGCTGTGCTGTGCTGCTTGGTGGTCCTTGTAGCTAGTTAGTAATACCAAATCGTTGAAAGTGTCTAAGCTGAAGCTGGCTACATGAAGTTACACTTCGGTTATCTTGAAAGCAGTTGGAACATTTTCCATGTAGGTCAACAACAAGGCAGGGGTTCAGCCAGAGGACACAGAAGATGACAGGTGGAAATTAAAACACATTTTTACATCTCTTTGAACTTGGCCACAAACAAACTTTAACCACAATGATTGTCCATCTTGGCTTCCTCCCCAATGCCACCACCTGGCATTGCCTAAATTGTTCCTTTCCTTACAACAAGCAGGACTTTGCACAACAAAGTAAGGGCCTCAAGAAAAGTGAAACAAGAACTCTTAAAACCATTGGATGTTGTCTGTTTCTTCATCTTGATATGCCATACACACAGGTGTGCCTTTCTTCAGACTCGGAGCAATTCCAAATCATTGCTTGTCATCATCCGGAACTCACTTTTATTTGGTCTTCATTAATGATCGGACATTCCAGAAGTTTCTTATCAGCTGCAGAGGCCACACTGGACGCTCCATCCACTTGACTTCCTCTGATAAAATGCGTTGACAGCTACATTATGTCAAAGTTGTCCTCTCCACTAATGACTGTTTATTTTTTCAACTATGCGTGGAATTCTCTGCTGGTGGTACATATAAATTCATAGTACTAAAAAGCATTAGATGTCTTGCGCAAATCTTTAATGCATTATCTTTTTGCTTATGCTTGCTGTCTCCATTTTGATAGATTGTGTATTTTCTGAACATTTCTATCTAATTGCCTTCGTTGGTGTTCTCTACTCATGACCTAAACTGTCATAAAGGATATTAACCACTCCCCAGGGAGTGATGGAAAGGAAGGAAGGAGACTTCCTGGCTGCCAGTGACCCTTTGAGCCACAGACAAGGCCATCATCACACAGTCCACCTAGAACTTGTCATAGATGTTTGCATAACCTTCACCTGACCCTGGGATTAGGTATGATGCATAAAATGAGTGAGAGATGGCTCTTACATTACAGTAACGTAGATTGTGTTTTAGAGTTTTTAAACCTGAAATGCTCATGTTTCTAGATCAACAGCAGTGTTATAACCACAACACTTTCTTCTCTATGTAGGTTTGAATGTGAAAATGAAATGCTTCAAAACTAGTCTCTACCAAACTCCTCCCTGGCCGATTAGTAATACGGGACTTTGGCCAAGTTAGGAAGATCTTAGGAATTAAAGCCTAGTAGGAGTTAATTGGCCTAGGAGTGAACTGGCTGGCTGGACTGACTGAAATCCACTTATTTGACCCTATTTAGCCAACTTCTTCTTTTTTTTATCCAGGTGACATGGCTGCTTGGAGACTACTTCAAAACTGCAGTTACTAAAAAAATGCTTGAAAATTGTATTCTGCTATTTAATACTGCAAAGTATTATGATCTCCTCTTTAGTGGGCAGCAATTGCTACTTTCTTTAAATATGTCTCTAACAGTAGACTGAAACGTATTCTGATGAAGGTATAATTGATCAGACTACACTTTTTGGCAATGGCTTAGACTAGTCAGTGGCTGGGAAAACTAAAGGTGAAAGGGAGGTCACATGCAGAACTCACATTGCAATTAAAAATCCTCACCAGGTGCAGGTGCTAGTTGTCATGGAGGATCTGACTTAGATTTGAACTCCACTGACAACTCCTTCACTTGACATTTATATCACGCCCCCGAGGGGTCTGAATATGAACTCTTCCCCCATAACTTTTCCCATAAGACGCTAAAATCTTGTCACCTGTCATGACAAGTAAAAACAGCTGCCTTTAAGATGCAGGTGGGGAAGTTGAACTTATGACACCTTGTTTGTGCTTTGTCAGTGGAATCTTGCCTCCACTCCTCGTGTCATTTGAGACCATTTGCACAAAACATGTTGCAGAAACCTATTGAGAATTGTTGGTTGATTTGACATTTTAATCAGGTATGTTAACTCACATTCAACACAATATAGTAAAGCAGGAATTGCCATTTTATGAAGATACCATACTTGGGTATGGTTACCTTTTGTATTTGGTCAGTTAATACAGCATTATAATACAGGAGAGTCTAGAAACAGTAAGTTGCATTCCGTCAGCCTCCTCTGTACAATGACTTTCTCCTGGAGCCTTGTGGGAGCTGCAGGGCCAGTGGCCCTGTCATCTCTTTGGTTTGAGAAGTGTCAGCTAGCTACATGTTGAACTTGGCTTTTGGTGCTGTGTACTGCTGGGCTGTGAAAGGGAGTCTAGAAATCTAGCCTTGATAAACTCCAAAGGGTGACAGCTCATCAAAACAATTCCATTCACTTTTTTTGGAAAACTCTATTGTTACTATTTTGCCTAAGCTGGTAGAATTTTACCTTAAGAATTCAGACTTTGAATGAAACATATTTCATAATCAGGCATAACCCCTTCAGCATCCTCCATGCACTCAAGGTCTTGAGGAAAGGAAGAGAAAACTCCTGTCAGATGTCAGTACCCTACCATTTATTCAGTTGACGATTTGATTATTTTGGAGAGAAGATTATGTCCTTGAGGCTTATGCCGTGATCGGGGAGAGAAAAGAAAAGCTTTATTTCTGGTTGATGAGAGACAGAGGTTCCATTGAGGGAGATTTCCAAATAATCAGAGGGCCTGATGAGGAGGATAGGGACTAGTCTGGGATGGTTAGGTGCTGATACTTAACAACCATCCCACATTTCTCCTTTGTGATTTAAACTGTTAACACTGACAGGTAGTGTGCCCACACTATGTTATTCCCTCCTGAGCAAGAGAGCAATCTAACTAAAATAATAAGCATAGCATGTCCCGAGCACAGATACCAGAATAGGAAGTTCTGCTGCAGTACCAAACCAAACCACCTGGTGACCGAAGATTTAACCATTTCCAATTTTTGTCATGTCCTGCCACGAAATATAGAACCAATCCATCCAGCTGTTCTGGAGTTATCTTGGTGGCCAACAGACACACAAATACTGCCCAAAATACATGTATAACCTTTTTGGTAAAGGTAACCTTATAGTACTTCAGCACCACAAATTACAAGGTGGGTCAGGGATAATGCAGGAACTTCTCCTTGGCTAGTGAAAGCTATCCAGTCAAAGGCTGTTGCAAAGTCAACTACAACTGAGCCACTAAATCTAATACTCCTTTGGCAGGGCCATCCAGCTCAAGAGTCCTAGAATTTACCACCACTGGTTTCACTGACATGAAGTAAATTGTGGTTGGAAGTAAGTGCTGCAATAAATCTGACAGTACTACGGCCCTTTTAAAAAATGGTATGTGAAAAGTGCTACATACAGAATTTAGCACTTTTCTGTCAACCATTAAGTTGGCGGGATAATCCTTTCTAGGCAGCTTGGATTAGATGTGGTCAGTAATTTTTAGAGTGCTACATTTAAAAGTGGTCTTGGCGGTGTCACAGCACAGCATCCTAAATGCTACAAATTTTCTGTCATCTAAGAGGGTCTGCATCAGGACTGTCTCCAGCTTTAAATTTTTTCCATCAAGATCATTTCTAAGGAGCGCATGTAGTTAATTTTTGTTACAAAAATACATTTTCATCAATTTCATGTCACAAAGTTCAGATTGTTTGGACAGTTCCTGCAAATTTATGCCCCTGGCCGGAAGGAGGGACAGGTCTTGGAGACATCCTTTGTCTTCCGTAAGTTGTAGTGAGTTATCTTGATTTCACCATAAATCGTAGCCAACCCTTCCTGTCTGTGAATGATTCATGAATCCTAATTGGTGACTTTTGTTCAATGTAGCATGTTATTTGTTATGGTCCTGACTTGATTGCTAAGAATTATTGTCAAATTATCCCATATTGCCAGAATGCTCAAGAGCAAAATGGGGCATCCCATTGTGTCATTGTTTGCAGATAACTACATTGGAGCAATCCAATAATATTGTTCTCAAAATCTTTGCCACAGCACTGCTGATCCTCCTAAATTTAGCACTAACTGCTGCCAGGATCCCCCCCCCCCCCCCCATGCAGACCCTCATCTAAGCCATTTCAAAGCTGATGTTTAGACTTAGGAAATTACTTGTTGTATAACTTTTCGTGCATACAGTTTATACCACCAAGATGGTAACCACTATTCAATAGGCCTAAGTCTGCATCTGCATAGGATACCCCCAAATGACCCCGCGAGGGGCAAAAGTAGGGGGGGGAGCTGAGGCTCCCGGGTTAGGGCGGGCAGGCCGCCTGCCTGGCAAGTCGAAACAACATCTGGGAAAGCAGAAAACATGGTGTATGTTATCAAAAGGATATGTCAGAAATTTTAGACCCTGACCCTTTCTGACTTTCCCAGACAGTTCTCTTAAGTTCCACACAATCTCCCAGGAACATATGGTATGTTCTTGGCACTTTCCCAAGGACATCTATAACCTTACCCTTCAGAGACTAAGGTTACACATTAGTTATTACTTTTGCCAAGAAGGTTAAGTTTAATATCAGGGCTGTGTGTCTGCTTGTGAACAGTATACATAGAGAAGCTGTGGATTGATGGAATGTTATAGTAGGTGTTGGCAAGATGAAGAAATTATTAGATTATGGGCCCCTGGTGGCTTTTGATGGAACTGCAGCAGGAATTCTGGTTTTGATATTTTGTGTTCCAGAGATGCTATGGTGATAAAGTTTCACTTTGCACCAGGCCCGCTTTGCATGCTAGAAGCCCTTTTTCAACAGACAGGAGCCAATATTTCATTACAATTTTTTCAGAAGGAGAATAGTTCAAGTGAACACGTCGGTAGAACGTTGCATTGAAATCCCACTTGCTGCACAGTATATGTTAGAGACATGGTTTAATGTAAAACGTACACGGAGTTTTACCCTTATATATACGCACACACTTTCTTAAATGCGGACCTTTAGTAAACCGGGAGATTAGCATGTCTATACTTTTCGCGCAGGCGCAGTACGTTCCGGTGACGTGCTGTTCAAGTGAGGGTTGACAGATGGTCATGTGACTGTTGATAATCAACATAATTAGATTCTAATTATGCTAATTTGCATAATTAATGAACGTCTTATGAATCTTGGAAGTTAAGTGAAGGTGCACATGATTAATAACAATAAAGTTTGGGTTTTATCATCTAATGATAAGCTAAATGTCGTCTATGAAGATTTTGCATCTGCTGAAATTGATCGTGCAAAGAAAGTGCAATAACTATCATTGCAGCTCAACAACTTTTACAACCTTTACCAGCTGGCTTTCCAGTATCATGTCCAAAGGAGTAGGCTATGCTTTAATGCCTAAGATATACATTGTAGTATGCTACCTCTTTTACTGGTAGGTACAGAAATTTCCCTCGCCCATTTCAGCTGACATGTTGCAACACTTAGTGTCTCAGACCTCACTTAGTTGAGTAATTCCTAATTGGACCAATGTTTGCAAAGAAGTATGTGAAAGCATTGAAGCTTATCTCCTAACAGCTTAAGTTATAGTATTCTTAATCAGTGATGTCTGTAGACAGGTTAAGAGGCCAAGCATGTGCTCTAGTCATAATTCCAATTAAACCATATTCAGGATGGTGTGACAAGTATAATTGGACACAGGCATAAATGCCGCCCTGGATATTCAAGTAATTTGAATGTAGATAAACTTGTTACATAACTGTCTAGGATATATGATTATCCCAATTTGCAGACAACCATTGACAAGTTTATATCATCGTCACTTCTATAGCTGTTTGAATGCAAATGTTACATCCAAATTATGATCCAATTCATATTGGGATATTGTTAAACTTTATTGCCTGATGGTTTTACATGCAGTTGTTCCCTAACCTTGAATTGAAGGCTGTTAGTTCAGAGTTAAGTGTCATTATCAGAAAATTGATAAGAATGGCGACCACTTAAGAGTGCATATATGTATTTAAAACCAATAAAGGACTTTCCTCAATTTGAATTCATCGTTCAGGTAATTGCAGTACTGTATGATTCTGATGAATTAAGTCAATAATGTGTCCCCCCTCTGCCAGTGGAGGTCTGCAGTTCCGCCTGGTCCAGAAGACTTATGTCAAGATCCTGTCAAGTGTTCCGCCACACGAGACAGTAAATAATCTCCAAATACCAGGCAGATATTATGGAATCTGTGGGGTCAGCGAGGGGCCTTCATAAAGTGCAAAGTTCAGTTTTGCAGGGTGCCAGCTCTCCCCTTCCGGCGCCATGGAAATTAATACAGACGGAAAACAACCCTGTGCAGTTCATTAAGAGTTCATCCTGTTTTGATTATGTAGCGAAGAGATGATAAAGCTGGTCACTATCTACTTATCAAATATGTATAAAATGTGTCATAAAGGAGTCTGGGCCCCTGCAGGGGTGGGCTGGCTGGCTGGGAAAAATTTTTGAGTCAACATCTGTTTCCCTTCTGCCAACGGCATAGACGTGAGCTTTCAAAAATCTCACCATATCTTTGGTAATGTCTGAATCAAGGTTTGCACATAGATCAATCATGAGAAATGGGACTCGTTCATTTGTTAGATCTTAATGACAGACAGTCTTTTTTTCTTTAATTTAACAATCGTTACAATGCTTGCATCACTGCATATGGCTATAGTCGTATAGAAGAAACGCCTAGAGGATAGAGTTGGTATGAGTAATTAACAGAAAACCAATTTGCTCTAAACATGTCACTCTTTATCTTAATCCATGTTTACATTATTTTTGTACACATTTCAGAGAGTCCTTCTACTAATGCAGACTATGCTGTAATTGGTCCGGATGAAGGACTTGAGAAATTGAAGACTAATATATCATGACTCTGTACACTTTAATTGCCATACCTGGCCAAAGGAGACCTTGATTTATGAAACAGGTATCTGTATAATTTCTTGCAGATGTTTTTATGTCAGAGAGTCTCATAGTATGGCCTGCAGGTTTGTGGGCTTGCACAGTTTACTGCACCAGACATCCTGCATTATCAGACACAGACTTGACAAATGACTTGTTGATGGACAGCTCCAATACTTTTCACCAGGGTTACCCAGCAGCTTCATTGGCCGCTTCTCTCCAAAACCCTTTGATGTTCTAGTTTGGCCAGGGATACTCCTGTCCCCTTTTGAAATTTGAGTGTTATGGGGGAACATAGACATCTCCATGATTTAGGTAAAAATTGTGTTTGAGGTTTTTCTTTAATTTTCTTTGAATGGTGAGGTCAATATATAGGGCTGTGACTTCAACTCCATGGAACAATTTGTTCAATTCTCCTTCACCTGCAGAGAGCCTCAGTTCTTTTCAGTCAAAAGTTTCATAGAGGGATAATCATCATTTTCTATTAGAAAATGATGATTATCCCCTATCCTATCCATTTTCTATTAGAAAATGATGATTATCCCTCTATGAAACTTTTTCAAGGAATTAGATCATTTTTGTAACCAAAGGTTATATGGGCTCATATTGATGAGGGTCTGCATGCCTTAGAGTAGCAAGCTATTTTCACCATTAATATTACATTGTAGTTGGCTTAAGCATTGTTCGAAGTGTAGTTGGTTGCTTTAATGGTTTATAGCACGCTATTCGTTATTCATTGTTAAGTGTTGTTGGCAAATTCTTTGTATCTTGTAGTCAAATACAAGATTGCCCAAAGTCCACAACGGAGTCCTTTTGTGTCGCTGTTTGCAGCAGATTTTTGCCCCCTATGAATACAATGGGACAATCCAATGAACTCCTTCCCAAAAACTATCGAAAGAACAAGTTCATTAAGATTTGTCATACCTAAAGAGTCTATTTAAAGCAGGAAATACTGTTTTAACAGTAAGTTTAGGAAGGCTGGCAAAGTGTTTCCAGGATCCCCCCATGCAGACCCAAGTTCTGCTGTACCCAATAAAGACCTAGTGGCAGGTGGATGTTCCAAATCATCATGGCTCTTAGGTCCAACCACACCAGAACTGTAAGGACCTCCTATATACACAGCCATATTGAGGTTTGGATACCTTCCTGAGAGGCCACATCAAAAGGGCAACAGGGATGTTTATCTTCAGGTCTGCAAGTCAATGACATATCCTCTCTTTTTACTATACATTTTCAAACTTGTAGACTTACTTGTAGAATATTATAATGCATTTAGCCCATGCTGGACATGATTATGCGATAAATTGCAAACTTCAAAACTATATACTTTAAGGGTCAACAAGTAAAATCTTACAGGCCAAAAAGAACTTTTTGAAACTGCCCTGGCCTCTCCAATTATCTAGATGGAATGGCTATTAACAGGATTTCTATGGCAATTTTCTTTTTGTCTACTGACTCACGTTCTCGGGATGAATTGTAGCATAGATGATGTAGTCTTCTTAGGTGTTTATGTTATAGCCACTGTAAGATCAATCATTGCTGTAACTTTGATTGGGCGTGACCTTGGGCATTTTGTCAGCAGTATCTCAAGTTAATATACCACATGAAATCTCCATGACTCTCCATACCTGTAATGTATGTTTTTAGCAATTTTTACAGGTTCATGCTAATTCCCTTACTGGACCTAGGATAATCCTTGATGAAAGAGGAATACAAGATAGAGAGCGAACAGCAAGGAAGATTGAGATCTGAATGAGGTTCTGTAATATATTTGCCTGGTGGATACTGTGTACGTGTGGGGACTGGGAGCTGCTTTGTGCTTGTACACTTGATATAGAGTGACATTAATGTCCATCTTGGCACTAATTGTAGCAAATGAGTGAGCTGTTAATTGTACTGTACACCACAAATGAGACAGGAAAATAGATTACGTCAAAAGATAAAATTAAGAAGGCAGTTTATGTAGATTCATTTGTGGAGCTGTTTCACAAACAACAGTACAAAGCAGGCGGAAGATACCAATCTGCAGCTAATCTACTTGTCTATTCACATGTCCTGTTAATCATTGCTAGTCTGTGTGTACTTTGGAGTCAACGGAAGCTGCCAAACTTTCAAATTTTAATCATGACGCAGGTTATGAGTTTGCTTGGCAAGCGGACTCTTTATTGGCGACCAAAGATCGCTACCTTTTCTCCATCCATCACTCCCTCACCATAGCTCCTGTTTGCGGTTACTCAGACAACTGAGGAAGTTTAACACAGGTACAAGATAAAACCGTTGATATTCGAGAAAAGGGGGCTCGGTGTCCATGGCGACCAGATGTGTTGGGAATACTGAGAGCCATGGCGTGTTACACAACTTATCACAATCCGCTTTATATTGATTGGTTTGGCCATAGCTCCGTGTTTAGAGAGGTGGGAGGGTTGTTGGATTAGTGGCACACAAAGGTGGAGGATGCTAGCAACACACAACCTGTGCTTTAGGAGACAAAGGCAAGCTGGTGGAGTAGTTTGTGCATAAATGAGGGGTACTAATGAGGTCAGGTCGGCAGCTCTATCAAGACTTCATTAGGGGATCTTGGGAGCTTTGTTGGCCCATTGTTGAGGTGACAAATCGTCCTGACCTGGAAATACCCCTGTTGTACAGGAGGTGTTGTCTCCACACCTCTATCAGGGAACATTTCTCATCCCCCACTGACACAGTGATTACCCACACATCACTCTTAGTCCTGATGGACACTACGAGATGCCAGGGATAGAGGGGTACAAAAATGATGTGCCAGGGCATGTGATGTGGACTTGCCTATACTTATGGCAGTTTGAAGTAGTTTGTAAATATAGTTATTTTCACGGATATTGGAATGTCAATTTATTTCCTGTTTGATAAAAAAATTGCAGTTTAGCTGTTTTAATATGTCATAAGCCATTAGAAAGCATTTTTAGATATACCAAGGTGTATAGCATCCTTGAATACCCTGTGTAAAGCCAAGTTTCTGGACAACGAATTATAACCACTTTAACAGTATGTTAGGCATTAATGGGTTCTTGAACTTGATTGCAGGGCAAGCATGATGCAAAGTATTATAACTTCTCCGTCAGTAGACACTTTGGCAATGTTATAGTGGGGGTAGATATTTATTTGATCTTTAAAAGGTTTTCATGACAGCAGTGCACATATATTTATATCATAATTGTCTGTTTGCTATTGTGTTAATGTTCTAGAAATGCCACATTAACTGTGAATTGATGATGAAATTTGCAAAACTCTATGTGCAAACAGAAAATGTCAAGGTTCCCAAGTCTGACTCAGTGATCTATTGACTTTTCATTGAAAGATTAAAACAGATTGCATCCGGCATAGACAAGCCTATTAATGGAAAGTAAATAGAGAACACAATGGGTCCCACTCTTGTGTTGGTATTAAAGTAATAAAGGTATAATAAAAATGCTAAATCATTACCTTAATTATATCTACAGTTCAGGAATAGCAATCAGACATTCAAAATATTTCAATACATTTTGCTTGGTCAGCCATGTGTCCTGATTACAATTAATTTCTTACATGTATTTTGTTAGGAATCCTTCTTTGGTGAATCTTTTCTTTTGAAAATCTATGTTTGCAAATGTTCAGAAACAACCTCTGAATTGCAAGGAGGTTAAAGAATTAACCTCCTTGGAATTGATACAAAGTAGATACTTCACACATTGGTTTGAAGTAATTAACACAGCCTTGAGAGTTCATTAGTGTACAAGGGAAAAATTAATTTCTTGTTGCCACCCCATGTATGAAAGCAAAAAGGAATTGATAATGGGGTGTAAATTGGATAGGCCTTTGAAGGGAAATTAGTACGAAATGGATTGGACAGAGGAAGGAAAACATGTATGCTAATCATGCCAACTGAAGTATGCAAATGAGATGGCAAGGTCTAGGATGCACATATCAAAAGCGGCCTTGTGTGTAATTCAGTAATCAGTTGTCTGAGTTAGGTACAACTAGTGATAGAGACTAGTTAGAATCAGGTTGGCTACAGGCCTCTACACCAAAAACTGAAGGAATTACAATTTTCACACTTGTATCATTACAATTCACACGATCGCTATTTACCAAGCACCCATTGGCACCAGTGTTTGACACCATATGCTGATGGCAAGGGTTTTTCATAGATCTAACAAAATGTCACCCAATCTTCAATGCATGTGTCTTTATTGTTAAAGATCCCAATGATGAATTTTAGGAGCATTATTGAGGATGGGGAATTATGCTCAAGTATGATATCTCCAAAGAACTGAAATAAGCCATTCATTTCAATTTGATCAATGAGATCACATTACATTTTTATTCCCACTATTGCCTCAGACAAACATCCCATTTTCTTATCACTTGTATCTAACCCTTAAATCACCTTGCAGTGATGAAAATATTTCAAATGCTTGGCTCTTTCCCATTGGTGCTCTCTATCCCACCTAAGGCCGGCATAAACCCCAACCTCACAAATCCCACTGCTTAGATGACATCATAGTTGGATCCAAGCCAACATTGTCCCAAGAACGTTGTACTTCAGCACAGACATGCACTTTGTCCTGAACAAATTTACAACTCTATTTTTGAAAAAAAAAAAAAAAAAGATTAGTGTTCTTTAAAGCCGCTTACTCAACAGTGCTGTTGAACAGAGGGAATCTCTTGAACAATGATAATGATTAATGTATCATCTGAGAATTATGGCATTTCATTTTCTTGATACTTTTTTTAGATAATTCTGGAGATGTTTGTATCACAGCAACAAAGAACATTTATTGATTCCCATCGAGATACCAACTTGGCATCAATCTCTTCGGAAATGCCCTCAATCCCCTTCTGCGTCATCAGGGTTAACCAGATTTAAGAAAAGATAATGTCATTTAAGTTCCTTTTCCTTTCCTTAGGTGAGGGTATACAAGGAAAATTCACTAATAGCTCCCAGTCTTAAGGTTATGCATTAGCGTAGCCATAGATATGCCCAATATTGACGTAATTATATTTCCCCACAATACTTAGCACAGGGCCCAGCCAGTCTCTGCCTTGCCTAAACAAATCCAGAGTCCTTTGTTATAACAAAATTAGATCCTCTGGGGGTAGAATGGAACTCTCTATGTCTAATAGGATTTGATACAAGAATCCATTGGTGTACACAAATACATGTGGACTGTTCCAATCTGTGTCAGAGGGGTTGATGCTGACATTGTGTGTAGTGTGACCAATATCACATACATGTCACTTCTATTGGATTCTTCCTATTGTTTGCCAATGCACAGAGTCGTAACAGAGAATGTTGAAACTGATATCTCTTTTATGTAAATCTGTACTGTATTACTATTACTACAGTCTCTAAGAAGTGTCTGCGTAGATGCAATAAATGTTGTTAGAAATATGTAAAAACATTTTTCTTGAAAAGAACATAGGATTAACTTTTGCTTTATCAAAAATATTCAAAGAACTACAAAGAAAAATGTACACCTTGAAGACTATGTTTATTTATTGCATTCTAGTGAAAATGTATACCTGTGCCAGAAGAACTCTACTCTACTCTACTCTACTCTATGTATATTGAACAATGACTAACATAGTGTCTTGTCTCAAACATCTTGTAACAGGCTTCTTCATCTGTGCGGACCAGACTCAGACTTCACACGAAGAAGCCCTACTAGTGAAGACAGAAGACAAGAAGCCTGCCTGTGCTGTCTATACTGTATACTGCACCATCTGACATCGCCAGGAAGGAATTTCATCAAATAGCAAAGAAAAACCTTCTGGACTTACAGGATTACTTAATTCAGAATCTCTATGCATCCAGGTGATCATGAAAGTATGTTAAATTTGTTTTAAAACAAATTGTTCTTTGAGAGACAAAGCTGATTGAAATATTCCTCTTAGGAAATGAAAGTTGCCTATACTGCCACCATTGAAATAAATAGCAATTGTAAACATACCTGAAGTAGCTTCCACTTCTTGCTTCTCGTTCTTTTGTATATGTTGTAAAATGCCGTAAGTATCTGGGTCCACATGTAGCTTCCAATATGGAACCAGACATGTCACGAAGTTACTTTGACTTTGTGCTTGGAGTAGTAACACAGATAATGGGTCTCCAGTCTCATGTATAAAGCTTTTGTTAGAATGTCACGTCACCATAATGATGATAATAGTTCGGTGAGATTTGCTAAGGTACTATTATTGTCTGTCCTTACATGACATTGATCAGCAAAGGTAACAATGCACTCCTTTTTGGCTGTTCTAACATGGCATACTCAAAGAAAACCAGCATGCAAAATATTTTGTCATGGGAGGCTATTTCAAGATGTAAATGTTTATGTAAAGCATATCTATTGGTGGAGGTTGGGGTTCCCTTGATATTTTGACTAGATAGTCTCATCCATGTAAGTTTATCCTTTGTTTTGTCTCTCTCTTCACCTATATAATCCCACATCCTGTGTCCCTTTATGTGTATATATCCTGTGGTCAGCCAATGTCAGCATATCTATGATACCATGATCTGCTCCTTTTAAGTGCCTCCGGTTTTTTAGTAAGGTGAAATCCTTCAGGGCCATCCCAGGGTTCATCAGTAAAAGGCTATGTCACCTGTTCCTGAACCAGGCTTCAGAATATGCAAATAAGACAGTAACAAAGGCAAGCAAGGCTGTTCCATTTAAACAGTTGATGGAGGACCAAGATTTTTTTTCCTTTTATTCACGCAACATTGAATGTTTGATTCCCTCCTTTTTAACTCCCCTACAGTATATGTTATTGGAATACAGGTAACCACTGGTCAGAAAATTTGCCATCAATTTGCAATCAGCTATTATTGGCAAGTACAACAGTAGCATTATTGGTACCCCGGACAAAATAGTCAAAATCATACAAATCAACACATCTCCTCCAAAACTGACATTTGATTTGGGAATTTGGGAATTTTCCATTGTTGTAAGATTTCCCAGGTGTTTTATTACTCTTTTTAGGACATCCCCTGGTTGTCTGTTGGTATAGTCCATGACACAAAGGCTAGATTGAATGAGGTGGGCTAAGGAAGTGGCGCAGGTTTACCCTTGAGCATACTGATTTCCTTATGAGTCATAAGTACATATATCAGTAAACCACAAGGAGAACAGTTATGTAGGGTGAGAATTACTGTCATATATATGATAGTATATTTCTAGATATATCATGCATATCTAGAAAAATGACCAGGAAACAACTAAGATTTTCATAGTACTTTCAACGATTAAAAAAAATATGCATCCAAAAGGTTTTTAAATCTTATACAGATAACGACCTAGAGGGCGGTTGTGACGGACCAACCATTAACATGCATCAAATGGGACCGTCCAAATGCTGTGTTTGCGGTAACGCACCGCTTCACTTCGACCTGTCAATCTGGAAGTTTGAAGAGAGCCTAAACAGCTGCCACTACTTTTCTTTCACTGTGGACAGGAAGAAGCAGTTTTCAGCCACATGAGGACAGCTTTGGAAGATAAACAAGTCCCATAATGAACGTTTTCACTCCTAATGAAGTGGTTTGTGAGTTTGTCTACTTTCTTCTGTATCTTCCTATGGCGCTGATTAGAGGTTTGCTTTAATCATGGGCTTCGGGCCTTTGAAGGTAGAGTGGGCGGTCCTATGGGCTGTAGGGATAAAAGAGACCCATTGTTTTTTAGCAATCGTCAGTAAAGAACAGCCTGTATACACAATGGGGAACGTATTACAAAATTCTATTTAGCAAACAAAGGATACACGGCAGACAGCTAAATTGCAAAACTCAGACATCTTACAACCTCGAGCAAACTTCTTCGATCTCTGTGTTATCCTTTGGTTGACATGTGAATATCCAAACAGGAAAGACGTGGTATAAAAAGGAAGACACTGCAGGGACTCTTCAACTTTCAAGTACAATATGCGAATGATATTTGAACGACGAGAACATCGATCAAATAATAGTAGATTGTCTTTTTTTCTTCTTATTTTCCATTCATAGTTTTTTTTTTCATTTCATGTAAAAAGATGTTTGGAAAGTGTGTCTTCGTTCGTCATCTGATTTACATGAAGTTGTCTTGCTCTCAAGAGTATCTGACGTATTAAACATTGCCTCTGATGAGTCCAATATGGTGTGTGGACAGTATCCACTCAAATAGCTGTCGGCCTTTTTGACTACTACTACTAGCAGTACCTCACGGGTACCGGAACAAAAAATACCAGAAGCTCTATCGACTTGGACATGGTCTCTTGTGGGTCGTTCTGTCGTTTTGAACTGTCGTTTATCGTGAGAACTTGTAACTGATACTGCTGATACAGAAGCCACGGGAGAGGGAATGGGAGACGTATGACAAGTAATGTTGGGGTAGGGATTGTCCGTATAGTGTCCATAGGGAGAGCCGATCAACAAGATTTGGTTTCATCATTGTCTGGCAACTAGGACCAATAAAACAAGTCTCATATGCCGGCATTAGAGAGCGTGGACTGAGTGTGAAAATATATGTGTACAAATACTGGTACTACTGTTGTACTGGTATGCGTTGTTATTCAGCAAAAGTTTCTGTGTGAATGTCCCGCTACGTTCATACTTACTTACTTACTTATCCTCTTCGTCCCTGGTGAGACATAAGGCCATGTAGTTCATGTAGTTGATATTTTAAAGGAGAGTCTTCAAGATACTAGTGCACTGTATATAGCCTCGACGACTGTTATGTTGGAGGGATTCTCTTGCTCGCTGTATTATTTTTATCATACATTGTGGATAGGGCTAATTAATTACATGTATATAAAACATAAAGCAAGAGAAGCCCTCTAACAGTAGTAGCGCTTATTCACTGCATTGTAGACCTAATAATCTCCAAGCAGATCTTGCTGTGGCAAATGGGAAGGAGTTTAGCCGGCAGAGGAGTTATTGGCCTTCGCTGTGGCCAATAACTCCTCTGCCGGCTAAACTCCTTCCCATTTGCCACAGCAAGATCTGCTTGGAGATTATACCTAATCCCTTAGCTTGACCTACACCTGACGAAGGAAAAGGAGCTATGGGAAATCTACAACGAGACACCCCTAAAATTTCAAACGACGTGGTTCGTCCCTAAGCCGCAATTTGCGTGCGAAGAAAGCTGCTGCTGAGCGGGCCCAGAGACAAATTGTACTTTGGGGCGGAAAATTATATCTGTTAATTGAGCTGTGGATTAGGTGGTTGGTACAGTCACGTTATGAGAAGCGGTCACGAAAAGGACTGCAGAAACAGTGGGCGAGATTATCTGGGTTGAGTCCATTCGTTTCTGCTTCTCTCTTCCTGAGTCCAAACTGACCTTTCGGATTCAGGACCATTCAGTGGTAACGTCAGAACGACCGCCAACTTCACCCCTGCTTGTTAATTCTTGCCTCCGACACGGCTTCCCTTTATGAAAAGGGGAGATGAATTGCATTATTTAGACTCAACCTGAGACATCCCTTCGCGTCTTTTTCATATGAATTTTCCATCGCTCCGGTGGCATCAAAGGTTTAATGAATTATGATCAAAGACCTTGTGAAATCTGATATTGTAATGTTCATGAACTTTGTTTTTCTATACGAAAGAAAGGTGATGTTTTGAGATCTTTTGAGTTAGCTGCGGACCCGTCTTCAGGCCCGGCCAGGTCGCAGTGCAAGTGTTGCCCACACGGTAGCGTTCCCGTGACCACATCCATCAACTTGGCTTTAGCCCATGGCTACTTCCCCTCAGCCAATGAGGAGCCCCCATTTTCTGTTGATATATCCACATAGTATGGTGCTACGAAAAAAAGTGTGCTGCTATTTCATGCAAATGAGGGAAAAACTGTGGTGATATGAAGAAAACAGGGATGATATCTGCCTGAAAACTAGGAGTGATACACCCATGAGACCCGTTCTGACCAATCCTCGCTTACCTTTGAGCCCATCTTCTGGGACTAGAATTGTGTCATGTGATAACTGACCAATCCCACTTTTCACTTCTAATTGCCCAGAGGAATATCACCAGACTTTCTGTCTCTCTGGGTACCTTGGCCGGGAAGGTCTTGACAAGATTAATGACCGTGTGTTGTTACAGCCTGAGACTGTCTGTCACAGCTTTTCAAGCAATAACAAGAAAGATTGTGGACTTTTAGGACAAAATAAAGTAACATTTTGTAAAGCTGATGAACTAGAAAAGCTTCGGGGAAGTATTGCCATGGGCTAAGTTAGTTACCCCATGGCCTTGGGCTCGTTTTCTGTGTATATCACCAGGCCCCCCACCTCGGGGATTTCTAGTCTCCCCTCGGGCTTCGCCCTCTGGGAGACTAGAAACCCCTTGGTGGGCGGGCCTGGTGATATACACAGAAACCTCGCCCCGCCCATGGGGTAACTATTACTTATTTTTGCAGCCAGGGATTTGACCATCAAAGTTCGGCAAACGAGCGTGTCTGCGTGAGGTCTGTCCGCAATCCGGGAAGGTCTCCAGCCACGCGCATATGGTCCATATCTTATTCCATCTGTTCGGCGCCAGTGGTTTAGATATGATGAAAGTCTGCCCTACAAAACAATAAATGGGGCGCTTTTCATGTAGTGTCAGGCGCTGTGCACTGTCATCATAATTCTCCAGCCGGCGCACACTTTCCGTGACAACTTTTCGCCGCAGTGGTCTGGCCCATCTGGTTTAGATAAAATTTCTCAGCCCCCACATGATTGAAACTTCACATGACGCTGCCCCGCATCTGTTGTTGTTATATTTCGTGGTGCTCAAATGCCGTATTTTACGTCCCCGGTCCCCCGCTCAGCGATTTCACCAAGAAAGAAAGGGACGTGACATTTCCCGGTCTTGCATGAACTTTCCTATTGTAAATTGCGAACAACAGAGTGAGGCAAAACATGTTGACATTACACGTAATTCCTGGTTAGTCATATGTCAGTCGACCGACTGAAAATAGTCATGTTTCGATCTGAATAGATGTTTACGTGTTTACAGCGCTAGGGAACATTTACACAGTGCCAAGGCATGCCTATTGCTCACTCCGGACCGCGTGGCTCAGTTTTCATTGGCTCTAAGTTGAAGTGCCGTGACGTAACGGCTACGTCATCACGTCCCAAAATGTAGCACCCGCGCTGACCTGACCGCACCTGAAGGTCCTTATAATTGTATTCCTCCGCTATCTGCCCTTCTCTTGTAGTGTAATGTCAAGTGTGAGAAACGTAAGACTTAAGTATTGGCTTATTATGTACCTTGAGCTTATTTCCAAATATTTATGGAGTTTTTAAGGTGTTTCAGGAAGTAAAAGGCATTTGTCCCACGGGGTACTACTTTGTGTAGAGGCAGGCTACTGTCCCGCGTCCATAATTTGGAGTGGAGCGGCCATAATTCTAGTGCTGACACCCCGGACAGGAACATGGCTAACTGATGTGAGGAGTAGTCCACAGTTCTGGGCTTAATCGACGCGAGATATGCGTTTATACGGGCCAAGTCGACAGACAGAGGGGGTGACGAACTCGGGAGGATTGCTGGATGGCTTGCAATGGGCTGTAGTTCGGGGAAACTAGTGCCAGAGCCCCCGAAAGGCGGTGTGCACGCTGAGTACGTGAAAACAGTCTTCCCGAACGATAACTACATCACGAAGTTCAACGAGGTACCAAACAAGGGGGAGTACAGCTCTCCCTACTCCCAGGAAGGGGAGGGGGGACAAGGAGGCCGGCGGAAAAAACCGGCCAAGTACAGGACAAGGATAGATCCCCGTGTCCTAGCCAAGTACGACATCAAGGCGTTGATAGGACGGGGAAGTTTCTCCAGGGTAGTACGGGTCGAGCACCGGATCAGTCGACAGCCATTCGCGATCAAAATGATCGAGAGACGGCCCGGGGCCGCCACCATTGCCGAGACCGAACTTCACGTACTCAGGAGAGTTAGACATACCAACATTATCCAACTCATGGAGGTTTTTGAAAGTGACGATAAAATCTACATGGTCATGGAGTTAGCCACGGGTGGGGAACTCTTCGACAGGATTGTGGCCAAGGGAAGTTTCACGGAACGGGACGCTACACGGGTGCTACAAATGGTGTTGGACGGAGTGAAGTACCTCCATAACTTAGGAATCACACACCGGGACTTGAAGCCAGAAAACTTGCTGTACTACCACCCAGGGAATGATTCAAAGATCATGATAACAGACTTCGGGTTGGCTTTCGCTAGGAGAGCGGGAGACGATCTGATGATGAGGACTACGTGCGGGACACCAGAGTATATCGCTCCCGAGATCTTGTGTAGAAGACCATACAGCTGTGCTGTAGATATGTGGGCAATAGGAGTTATCACCTACATTCTCCTGAGTGGAACAATGCCTTTTGACGACGAAAACAGGACTAGATTATACAGAGCGATCATCAAAGCCAAGTACAGCTATACGGGAGAGGTAAGTGTACACCTTCAATGCACCATAACTGTGGAAAGTGAAAACCGTTTTGTTTATGCACGGACCGATCCGAAGAATTGTGCTGGGATATCCAAGAATGTGTGGAAATATGTGCTCTAGATCTCCACCTTTCGGGCCCGAGAATTCCTACCTCCCACTGGGGATACTTACAGGGGTATGTTTGTAGGGAAAAAGCTGTAGAATTTTCCCGGTAAGTGTAGTGAAAAGTCGTTGGAAGTTGTGTTGTTGGGGAGGGGGGACGAAGTTGTGGGGTCCTTGCCATGGTGCACGGTGTTTACTCTGGAGTCCGGTTCGTTATCACGTGAGAAATGGGGGCTTTGTTCCACGTGAGGAGAGGCCACAGCTGCATTGTCTTGTGGGCTTCACTTCATCAACAACAACTGGAGATTCACACACTCCACCACCTCCCATACACACTTCATCTTTTGATGTCACAGGAATCTTGATCACTTACACATGCAGGGGACCTCATGATCACTTCCTTTCCCCATTTGCAGGTAGCTGTTACTGACCCCATATGTACCCTGCCAAAGTTCATTTTCCCCAGTTGTAGGGCCATTTACAACTGTTGCTGACACATTGCGAATGATTTGGTTTTTTTCTGCCGACTGTTCGAGAGCCATGCTCGCAACAGTTTTTTGTGTGTCTGGTGTTTGATGGTGTCAAGAGAATTGTTGGGACATGTCGGTCTGTAAATGAAGTACTATTCATGTGCAGTGAAGTACTGTAAATGAACAAATACTGTTTGCTTCCCATGGCAACACTAGTGTAACAGCTGCGGATTGGCAAATTGTCATCTTTAATTTGGTTTCCCCCCTTTACCACTATGACTATATCAAACAATTATATTAATCATTGTTGAAATATCAGAAACAGGTGTATATATGAGAATGTTTTTTTTCCATATTGTATGCGAGAAACAGTTCAGAGGAAGTCAACTTATCTTGTGTGTTTTTTCTCCTTCTAACCACTGTAACTCATCCCAAACAAGTGTAACTGTCTAGATTACCTTACTGTGTTTGTTAGTAGAGTAGAGTAGATCAGGTATGGGCCAGGTAGGAGCTCCAGGTTGGGTTGAACATTCAGTTGATCAACATAGTTGGCCTTCTTAAGAAAGTGTTATCTGGCCCTATTCTGTTGATAGACCCAGAGTTCAAGCGAACAGTTTGTGTCAAGACAAAACTATTCAGACAATAATTTGGCTAGTTGCTGGGCAGATATGATTTCCTGCCAGAACCTCTCTCAGCCAGTCCTCTCATGTTTCCTCAAACATATCTCTGCTGTCTGGGGTTTGTATGGAGAATTTCAAGGGCAGAAAGGGCAGAGTTTTCAGCCCCTGTCAGACCTAATGGGCAAAGCATGTTTCAGTTAGACTTAAGATAAATGAGAGTTTGTTTGCACATAATCATTTCTAGCCATAGTTATGCACATGATAAACAGACCTGACACTTTTGCCCTTATATGGTTAAGCTTATGGAATGCAGATCTGGAGTTTGCATATCACCAAGACAGGAAGTGGAGACAAGGCTCATATTTCAAAAGCTTTTAAGTCTGAAATAGCATTGGTAGATGTAATTTTTCTTTCCTGTTCAATGTACTGCGATGTGTCACCTGGATCAGTGGAGTTAGTCTAAACTTATGTGGCGGTGACCAAGTCTAGGGGTAACTCCAAACTTTTCAAATTGACAGGTATATCCAACCTGTCTGTAGTAGACACACTTTGTTAGTGCTTTGCTGTCATTTCTATTAGAGCTAGAAACCAAATGGAAGAAAGCCGTAGTTTTGCCTGATGTAACCTATTAGAGATGATACAGTAGAGTACAAAACATTCAGTTCAAACAGGTCTTACTTATCAAGTTCTTTTTTGCATAGCTAACAAAAATGTATGGTGTTTCAGCTTGGAGGGAAACTGTGTGTAGCTACTAGAATGCTGCTATGGTGCATAGAGGGGGTAGTCCTGAACAGTAGCACCTTCCAACTGCTGAAAGTAGTTCCGCTCAGTCAAAGATCCCTGGCATTTGTCCATGCCAGGATTTTACCTTCCTACAAGGGTTCTGATTGATCAAGACATCAGGGGGGAAGGGGCAATGGGAAAAAGGTGTAAGAAAAAATGGAGACTGTGCATGTAAGGGTCTGTACTCTGTATTGAAGGGTACTAGTATATTACCACGAGGATACCAGCAAACTTTTGTCACACTTGTCTGCATTTCCTGGTACATCTGGATATGGGTTTGTGGCAAGGTTTTTTGGACTTTTTGTAAGGAAGGTTGGGGCCTGGAAGCACATGTTTCAAAGTGTGTGGTCTTCCCAATTTGGCTGCTGGACTTCAACCTGCTCTGTGTATAGTCAGCTCCAGGGAAAGTGTTCCTGCCCTTTTAACATTTTTTAATAAACAGACTAGTCTTATGAAGGTTCACAATGGGTCACTGGAAAGATGTTATCAATTTATCAACAAGTCCCTTCAGTTACCAATTAGGCAGAGAGCCAAAAGATTTTTTGGGCGCCAGAGACTGTGTCAAACAAGATGTCTGGCTTGGAAGTGAGGGATTTTCAAAGTTACTCTGGCAGCCCAAGTGATGAGTTATGGTAGCGAGAAAACCCCTTACCACAAGACTCCCCCTTCTGTCTGCACTTTTCTTCCAAATGGAGGTCTTGTTTAGATGGTCCATGCCACCACATGGTATGTCCATTTCAACTGTTGATGTTCATATATTAATTTGTGTCTCCTGGGAGAAGGTTTTGTCTGTTGTGCAGGTGGGACTTCAGAAACCCTACACCTCCCCCAACCTGCCTTCAACCATTTCTAACCTTTCAACTATTGATGCTAGCAAAATGTTGAACCTTGTCAACAAGAGAGTATGAAAGGTGTTATTCCTTATTTCTTCATAACTTTGTTGTATGCTTTCCAACTGTCTTTTCCCCCTCACATACAAAGTACAAAAGATATCGTAAACTTTTCAGGTATCTTTAGTAGATCATGTTGGAGAAAAGACACCAATCCCTGTGCAACAACTCAGGGTTGCTCTCTGCCATCTGGATGTCTTGAAAGAACAGCCCAGGACCCATGCTGGGAAAGAGGTTATGGCAGAGGCAGAGAAATGCTTCAAGATGGTGTGGGTCACCCTGGGTGACAGGGGCCATTTTATAATTACACAGGATCAAATTTTGGCAGGGAGAAAAGAACCTATGCAGTGATCCCTCCTGGGTCACAGTCCTCCTCTCTGTTCTGCTGACGTGATGAAAAGAGAGTAGCTCACAAACAAGCTCAAAGTTCACATCTACTCCAAGACTTTTAATCCCCACATAAAGAGCGGGACAGCAAGAGACATGAACTTTGTATGGAAATATTTGCAGGTGGGGAGAGGAGTTTAGTTTCAGAGGCAACTTTTTTTTACAGGCCTTTGTAAAGCATACTGGGGTGTTACACAAGAATAGGCTAGTGTTTCTTCATGGAGCTGCAAAGGTCATAATTGCAGGAAAGGTCATGCCACTAGGGTCATTTTTTAAAGGGTAAAAGGCATCATGGACAAAAGCAGTATGTCTCCTTATTATTGGAAGACAGATATTATATAAATACATGATATGATGAGTCGCGATTGTTATCCTTGCTCAATTCTTTGCAGGATAGTGACGTTGCACTTCAGTATGACAGTACCTTACAGCAGTCGGCTCAGCATTTTTTTGCGAGGAGGCCTCTGTGGTAGTTCATTAGTACTGGGGTTAGACTAGCCCACTTGGCAAAGAAAGTATGTTGGCTAGCACGCTCCAGGGCTGATGTGTGACAGTAGCCAGGCGTGTATGCAGGGAGTATTTTGGGAAGGCACTTGACATTGACCTTGTTCTTGGAAGCCAGTGGAATATGTGGTTGTACCTTGCTTTACAGGTGAGGTAAAGAGTCATCCAGGTCTGTTTAGGTTTCAAAATGTTAAGAAAAAGAAAAACTGATACATGTATTTACTGTCTAACATGAACTGAATGTTGTCTCTGGAGACATTTACAGATATTCAAACTTTATCGCTGTAGATCTCCCACTTTAGTTCTGGGGATTTCATCACTGTCTTGGTAATTGCAGGGTTCCTAGGAGAACAAAAAATGAAATCTATTTTTAGTACATCCGTCATTCTCAATAAGTATCTAGAAATTGCCATGACAACAGGCTTCCTGTCCAGCTCATGGTAGTTTGTCTGCATTTTAAAGCAGTGTTTTGCATCCTTGGAGACCAATAATTTCTCAACCACATGATGATAATATCAGGAAAAACAAGTTGAAGTATCTCTAAGGTGCATACTTTAGCCTCACTGAAAATCTGCATACAGTTGTCTGATAGACTCCAATTCCTATCAGGTTTGAAAACTGGAAAGCATCCTTTTAAAAAAATCTCCTGTGTAAGACCAACTACATTATACATGTGGTATTGTACTTAGCGTGTTCCATCCAAAAGGACTATTAGTAATAAGAATTTTGAAACAAATAACCAAAAATTCGGTTTATCATAAGGTGAACCCATGAAATTATCAATACATGGCAAAAGAGAAACTCGAAAGAAAAGTCATTCTTTCTTATGCAGGCAGGTCTCATTTATCATTAAAAACTTTCTATCGGAAATGTGTGTGATGTAAACATACCTCTGGCAGCTTTTGGCACAGATGTGGACATTTGACCCGCTGTTTTTTTGTCCAATAATCGTTCCTTTGTGGTTGGAAGTTATGAATTTTGGATGATGAGTGAGCTGACAACATTCGGCCATGAGGTCGTGTGGAACATTGTTCTCCCTGCGTCATTATGCCTGGCCTGCCCCCAAGCTGAAAATGTCAGGTTGCCAAAATTAGAGTTACTTTCAATGAACTCCATTGTTACCCATTTTACTGTTGTGTACGCAGAATGCTGTGGAGCAGTCTTGAGAAAATAGAGGTCGTCCGAGCTCTGATGTTCTGTCTAAGTCGGCTTTGTGTTTGCGGTCTATGAAACAGGCGGTTGCTTTTATTCCAGCCATTTAGGCAACGTTCAGAATAACTTGTTGTCAAGCAAATTTCTGGACGTGTTAGCCTTACTTACTCTGCTACTGACTGTGTGATGCAGGGAAGTTTACAAGAAACTTTGCTTACAGTTGCAGTTGATCACCTGAAGCTTTCCATAAACATGAAAATCATTTAAAAGCTTCCTTGACAAGAAAAGATTACGTCTGAGAACAGTTTCTGAACAGAAAAGACCCCAGGTGTACAATACTCCTTGGACTTGCAGTGGCTTTATTTTACATTGAAAAGAAGTTTTGAACATCTTCATTGAATATGGCTGGTGGGTTAATGCTCCATGATTGTTTGGTGTTAACACTGGATATATGAGAACAGAAGCACAACTGTACTTTTCATGTGTTTTGAAGGATTACTGTTACAGGTAGGTTTGATATGTAAGGCAAGAAGATCCATGAAACGTCCCGGCTTTGTTCTTCGTTGTTGTGTGGTTTTACTCACAAAGAAGCCAAGATGAGAACACAAACGGATGTTTTCAGTGGCACACCCATCAGATATGAGTTTGACACATCTAGTGCTCAGGCTTATTGTTTTTACTACCAGAGAAATCTTATCTTATTGTCTTTGTGCACATTCGGTACAAAGCATTGTGTAAAGGTTGCTGTTTACCAGGGTGTAACAGTATAATACTGCCTTGTATTTTCCCACTCAAGAAACAATGGAGGAACAGGTAACTAGATCTCACCTCACAGGGGTGGCTGAAAAAACAACCCCCTACTCCTGTTATTTTCCCACGTTGATCAAACTTGATGTTGGCAAAAATTGCAGGAAACTCACTTATGTAGAGTTGATCAAGCTGGAAATTGCATGAGAAAACTTTGCTATTGTAAAACAGGCTTCCTGTTGTGAAGATTTGTGGTATCATAACTAAAAATTTTTGAATAGGTGTGTGTTGAGAAAATGCAGATAAGCATCACCATGACATGTTGTATTTTCATAAGGTATTCAATATCTAATACCTCCATTATGGCACAGATTGTCTAAATATTGATCTTGGCCTTGGGAATGGGGAGGTCGGCAACTCTCTTTACTTTTGGAGATTACTGACATGTATGTTGATCTATATGGTTATGGTATATGCGTGGGACAATGCAGTACAGGTGTTCTCAGATTGACAGTTATGAAGGGTCACAACACTGCAGTTTAGCACAGTTGTAAAGTTGTTGTGTGCACCTGTTTTCAGGTGTCCCTCAATGTGGCTGGAGGTGGTTCAACTCAGGTTCAATCACCTTTTCCTGTTCCCCGCAAACAGACATCAGGGCAAAACTGTGTCAGGAGCCCACACAAGGTGGGCCAACAAGACGTGCCTATGCTCACGCCTCAGGATGGCTTCTTACTAAGTACTACTTCTTACAATCAACAGTTGTCTACAAAACCTTGGACAAACTATCATTGTTATCGATTCAGGTTGATTTAGCTGCAGCAATCGTTTGGTTTACCTGGAGCAATCGTTCGAATCCTTCACTAGCTACGCATCCCTAGCAATTTGATTTACAATTATAAGATATTGAAATATATAATCATCAGGATATTTGAAACAAAAGGTTGTAAAATATTCTAGTAAGAACAAAGCTTATGCTATGTATTTCAGACTTTTTTACTGTACTACTTTGAAAGCTGTCAACATATCGTCCTTGGCATTGTTGCACACCAGTAAACCTGAATGGGTTGGTGAAGTCACAGGCCACAATACAGGAAGAATGTGCCGTATACACCTTTGTTGCTAACTATTCTCTTGGATGTAGCATGACAAAAGGTTGACCATGACTCCTTTTGTAATTCAAATGATGTTTTCAACAGGTAGATTATAACGAGTGGAACTTGAATCACATTTAAAAACAACCACATGTCACCATGCCTTAATAATAATTTTGCAAGAAAGATTTTGTTACACTGTAAAGGACAAAAGTGCCCTCATCAGTTTTTAAAAAGTGTGCAAGTAGAATGATAAGTAACCATGTTGGTAGTGGTTACCTACATGAATCTCTGTGTTTCCCTTGTTTACGTAACTGAAGAATAGAATAACTGCCATTTTTTGGGGGGAGGGCTTTAGTAGTAGATTTCTGGTAGACTATTACTAGATTTTCATGCTTGAAAAGTTATGACCACAAGTTTGGTATTCTTTTTGAACTGTTGTGACAAGAAAAAAAGACACAAACTTGATGATTTTTTCTGTGAGGTAGGATAAGTTTGGCAGTCCCAGGAATGTGATGTTTGACAAAATGTCAGGAAACCTCAGGAAAAGTAGAGCATGACATGACGTGGTTGGCCATTTTAATACTGTAGGCTCTCCGGCGGAAGTTTGTGGCCACTTCTTCACAGGTAGACACTCAAGACAATATCTGCTCGGTACTAGTAGCTTTCTTGGATTTATGGATAGATTTTTGGTGTAAGATTTTGTCTTGAGTACAAGGTATACATCAAAGTTTCAACATTTTGACATGGTCTAGTGATCACGTGCACAATCCCTTATAACTTTGTTTGGCACGTTTACAATCAGATAAAATCTTATCACCATTTAAAGATTTTCATAAAAAAGGTTCAGACCTTTCAGATCTTGCTAAAAACAAAGTCTGACATATCTGAAATTAAAGAAAAAAATAGCCATGAAGGTATGCCATGATAGGCATTGATGTACGTAGATTTTGTATTGGATACTAGTATGTTTTGGTACTTTGAGACTTTTTTTTTTCCCAGACATTGTCACTCCCCTGTTTTTGCTGATTCATGTAGTAAGCTCTTTGGTGTCAGGCCATAACAAAGGAAAGCTGGAGATGAAGGTCTAGTCATCCATGCAAAGAAAATTGGTTAAATGTCAAAGTGTTCGTCCTATAGGCCCCTCCACACTTGTCTGATATAGTGCTTGTTTTGCTCCTTACAATAGCTAAAGATGTTTCATTGTATATTTAGTTAGTGCCTTAGGGGATACAAGACAGGTTCTAAGGAGAATTGTTATCATTAGAGCTGTTGTTGCTGACCATGAGGTCCATTCAAAGAAAGAGAAAGGGGGTTCCTCCTGCGTCAGTCTGGCTGGAACTCTGCCTGAGGGAGTTGCGTCAAGGGGCATGTTTACTGGCAAGCCAGTGCATAAGCCAGAACCACATTACGTGTCGTTTCCTTTGTCATGAAAATTGTCATTACACAAAAGGCTTCAGGGTAAAATGTCAGCCATTGGAGCGACAGTAGTTTGTCAGCAGTCCAGTTGGGGACACAGGGAACTGCCTCCCCTGAGAAGACCTAACCCTTGTAGGTGAGTCCTGTGGATGTTGGCTGGTAGCCAGAGTGGACAAACAGTTCATGGACAAAGTTACATTTCCTGGGACTGTAACATTGGCATTTATAGGAGTCATGTTCTAACCTGCATTCCACTCTATTTAGTTAACTGAGACTCCCGTACTCAGGCTCATCATGTACTGGAAAACACTGAATATTTGGGGACACAGTTGTCGAACGGAAGTTCCTTGCATGGAAAGTATAGAAGTACAGGTGACTTAAAACCTAATGTTGTATCATTACACTGTTTCTTATCCTCAGTATGGAGAGAAATGAAGTAGAAAAGTTGAGCATCTCCAGCATGTACAAAATATAAATGCATTTGGTAGCCACATATGCTTAGATTGTCAATAAAGTTGAATATTGATCTAACAACTGATGGGGGAAAATATCAACTGAATATGATGATTTAGAAATATTGAGATTACATTTGATATGCTTAAAGTTAAAGTGATGACTGGCTGTTCAGGTACAGATTGGAAACCCTGGTTGGAAAAGACTTGAAAACTGAAAAAAAACTGAAGAAGGTCTTGGTGTTGGACAAAGATAGATCTCTGCACTTTGATGGAGGCAAGCAGATGCCAAGTTAGGACTATAGGAGTGACCCAGGACTGGCCTCTGGAATCACCTACAAATTACCCTCTGCAGCTAAAATTTCAAACCAATTTATTTCCATCCCGTCCTTATGCAAGAGGTGATACAAACCTTATGGGAAGGGCTATGAAAGTGCATCTTGGCCGCCACACAGAGGAGGGGTGTGCCTGTGTAGTTGCGTGCCAAGCAGGTGAAACTATCCGTAAGCCATGTTTAATCAAGAGTGAACAGGTCTCAGTACTGAAACACTATAGGCCCAGGCTCCCGCAATTGTGTATAGAGTCCCAAATATTTGGCGGATTATTCGGGGCCTTTCTGATAACTAGTAGAAACAAAGGATTCTGTTGTTTTGGGACTCAAATTTCGTGGTAAAATCATGAAGTGGCCGGCATGGTCACGCAAGGTTGTAATGTGAAGTATGTGAGAGAATATAGAAGTGGGAAAAGTGACATACAACGTTGGCTGTTTGGTTTGTGGATAGAAGTTCTCACCAAGATTAAAGGTGAAGCAAGGCTGAAAATAATCTCAGCTCCAGGCTCTACCACCACCAGAGGTGTCAGACTCACTGGCATCTCCTGACAGGTATGTTGTTTTGGTTCGTCTGTAAATCTTGTAGGTGATACGACTTTTTTCACTGGTCGCCTCATCGCACAAAAGTTTAGGGTTGGCAAATTGCATTACGTAAGAGATGGAATACTTTCAGTCTATACAAAACTGAAGACAGGGTCAGCTCTCTTTTATATTGGTCTGAAGATATAAAGACACATCAAATTGCACATCAAATTAGGGAAAACATTGGCAAGTTGGAGACAGTTATTATTGCTCTGTAAGGTCAGTCAAGTATATGCAGAAAGAAAAGTAGTGTATTGTACATTGTACTTTATAACCGGATAAAGATAGATTGAATCAAATACATGCTTTTGGTATGTAATGTTAGAATTATACTGTATTACTATTATTGGAAACATTCCTTGTCAGGTCCCAGGTTAGTGGGTTCATTTGTCCCAGTGTGGAGTTGGACAAAGGTTACCAGGAAGTCTATAGAAGGATAGTTGACTCAACAGTCATTTATGTGGGTCAGCAGGTGTGTCCCAGATAGGGCTCCTGTTTCTCACCTGACAGTGGTTCAGCAGAATTACCTGCTACCATTCTAAACACTCAGTGGTTTGCCTTTCTGAGGCTGATACCTGTTAATTTGATCAAAAGAGGCGCTAACGGAGATCACAAAACAGACTTTAATTGGTACAATTGGCACAAAGGAGAGCTTTGTTTGGTGTAAGGGACCTTCGACCTCCATTTGGAGGAGAAAATCGAACTTTCTCATCCCTCAAGCTGCTTTTATTCCAGTGTTTGATAAATTCACGTCCAATGGGAAAAGTGAGATAAGGGGCAGGGTCCAACAATGCCAGAAATGAAGACAGATTACGGAGTACTGATTGGCTACTAACAAGTACGGCATTGTGTATGGGATTTAATGAATTCTGCCTGGTTGAACTTTCCTCAACCACAAAGGGGAAATATTTCCCTCCTGTAGCTAACCTTTGACCTGATCTAACAGGGGTTCCCCAGGTCAGGATAACTCTATGGACTAGTCTCTAAAGTCTGGATGGAACATTTTAGGTAAAGTTAGGATTAAGATTCCCAATTGCCTGGATTTGATCTAACAATAGTGTAATAGCATTCGTTGCAATGCAGCTTACATGTATTTCAGTCTGCTGCAGTGACTATTTTCCATCAAGTGGAAGCAGTAGACCCATAGACAAAGCTGGTGACCCATGGTACACCAGAGTTTGTAGAACTGTGTTGAAGTTGCCAAATTAGAGAGTTACGGCAGCCCCCAACCGTCCGTAGCTGGAGGGGATCTGTGCGGATAAACTCCCCTTTGTGTGAAAATGTCGGATCTCATTCCGACAGGAAGACCACGCTTTTCAGCGTATGGAAATATGGTTTTGGAAGGGGTAATTGGCCAATTTGGGAAATCCAGAAACCGGCTAATGAGTGCCTCCTTGAGGGTCCACTCCACATGGTACAGATAAAGGTTTGGTCTGGCCCCAGTAATCAGGATTATCTTCAGGGGACAAATGATGCATTTTGTTCCTGTCTGGCCGTGAATGGGTGGGAATCCCATGGAGACTGGTTGGGAATTGTGATAGATGAAATGTGTTCAGAATCTGTAACAAAATGGCCCTTGCTGTTAACAGATTTCATCAGGAATGGCTGTAGACTAAACTTTTTAAAAAGTCCACATTCTAGAATGAAAAGAAACTGGAAAGAGTAGATTTAAAGCTATCATGATAATGTCAAGGTTGTATCATCCTTGACACTTGGAAGTTCAAGGAAGTTCTTAAACTTGTTGTGTCGTCTTCTTAATGGAATTGTCTTGTTGGCAGTGTCCTCTGCACAGGCATGCCCAACCTTGATTTCTTCTCTTTGCAGGGATAACCTAACTTTAGCTTTGGCACATGTTCAAGGTCTGAACTTGGCAGTTGAAGGATGTCTCAACTTCAGCACGTGTTCCCCTAACCTCAACCTAAAATGTCACTAACCTCACCCTAAAATGTCACAAAGATTCTCCACAGCATTAGGGATAGAGTCGATTCCATATTACCGAGAGGGTGTTTCTTGCCTTTTGTTCTAACAATTTGGAAATCTTTGTAACAATCTAACTGTGATAAGTAACTGTTTAGAACTATTTACAACATCTATATGACGTTCTAAATGTTTCTATAGTATTCAAACATGTTAGAAACATTTCTAACATCAAATACATTATTTCTGTTAGTTTCTAAACTGTTCCAACATAGATGCATCATTTGTGATCACATGTTCGAACATGGAAACAATGTGATGAAACTGGGTCAGTGGGCTGGGAAGAGGGCAATTCACACATCCCTGCCAAGTGCAGGAAATTATGTCTATCTGCCACCTTCTCACAAAAGACTTACCAGTGTATACTAAAGAAAGTCTAAAAATACAAGAGCCAAACAAAGGACCAAGCTTAGCAGCTTTGTTTATGGGGTCAATAAAAGTTTTTATGGAGGGAAAAAATGACACAAAATGTTGGAACATGTTGGAACAATAACAAAAACACATAGATGTTTGAAAATTGTTCTAAATAAAGAAATAATGATATCATTACTTTCCCAAATGTTCCAACAAATATAAAAAGGTTCAAACATGTTTAAACTTTCATTTTGAAATGTTTGAACAATTTTTAACTTTAGTGACTGAAATGTTCTTTTACTCAAAATAGTTCAAACTTATTATGTTACCTTCACAGAAGGTACATACTGTTTTTGCTCTGTTTCTTCTTCTTTTCCGCACAAATAAAAAACATGAATATCTCCGAAACTAGACCTTGGAATATCTCGTAATTCAGCAAGCTGGTAGGTCTGCACATAAGACACTGCACCTTGGTCATTTGGTCCCCTAAAGATACCAAAAAATGATTTTATGGGGCAAAAAAGGGTGAAAAAACTAGCAATTTTAACACAAAATCGAACTTTCGAGCCCCAATAGAACTTTGGAACTACGTTCCAAGGACCCGAGGTCAACGACCGGTAGCTATGGAACCCGCCCGGGAGATATGGAACATGGTGTTCGAACGAGGTCAACGACCGCTGCTAAGCAACACGGAAGTGTCCGCCCGTCAAATGATGACTTCATCTTGCTTTAGACGGCCTGGATTGAGCCAGAAGCCGTCCTCTGAATGATTTGTGGAATTCATTTTGCCAAGAAGTAATAAGAGATCAAGAAATTCACAGAGCTTTGACTTTATTTTGCCGAATATCGGCACCCTTTGCAATCAAATTCAAGGAAGGTAGAATGAAATTGAGCGCAGGCAGAATGAAATTTAATGCCCCCAAAGTATCAAAATGTGTCTCGGTCTACGTCAGTTCTAAGTATTTGTTTCAATACTTTCCTTGATTTTGTTTAAGCTATAGGTTTTGCAACCTGCACAAGCCAGTTTTAACATGAGCCATCCAAACATTGTTCAGATTGAGTCGGGCGGCGGCGGTGGCGGCGGCGGCGGCTCATTCGCCCCCCTTAAGCTCTTGCATTTTAGGCTAATCAGAAGGCTTATTCTATCAGTTTTTAGGGCCATATCTACGATAATCGTAGCAGTCACTTAACTTCTTTTCAGCAGTTTAACTTAGCAGTATTTCGGGTCAAAGAGTCAAAGACAACTAAATACTCATAAACAACAAACTTTACTCAGCTCAACAGTACTTATAACTATCGTCCGGTTTGCCATCCGAAGCTGAAGCGCTTCTTTATAGCGCTAGTACCTTCGCTGCGCTGCCGTGACGTGCGATTGTTGTTGACGGTCTTATATCCCTACGTCGCCGCCTCGCTGTCAGACGATATTCCAACGGACATGTTTCAAGGAAAATATCCGGCGAAACCGCTGTTCCGCGTCAGATTCTATTCTATAAAACACGTAACGTTACGTGGGAATAAATGTTACAGTCTAATAAATATTTTGTAGAAGCACCGCTGTGGGGAAGTCCAAGGAATGCAATAATCACGTAGCATATGAAGTTCGCTGTCAACTGGCACGCGGCTGTTTGAAACTCTAACCAACAGCGGCGGCCTTTGATGAAGTGGGCGAAAAAGTGCACTGCCTTGGTAACAAGGAAGCCGACGGTGTGGGCGGGGCCACATGGCGAGGCTTCTCCCCCGAAAGCCCCGGCCCCGAAAGGAAATGCCCGGGTTTTACATACAAACTTACGATGGTTTGAATTTTACATTGCCGAATCAAAGAGCTTCAAATTTAGAACAGGAAATTTGGAAACGCGGACGGTCTTGCTCTAGAAATATGTCAGAAAGAATTGATTCTGTTTTCCGCGCTGAAAAAGAAATGACGCAACCAGTTGTAAGAGCCTTTGTGTTGATCAACAAATAAGGACATTCGCGGGAAATCTGGCTGTTCCGGGGAGGAATCCCACCCCGCTGGTCACATGCGGCAAGGCCTACTCGCTACCCTGTTTACATTTTTGCACGAACGCAAGGCCGGCACACGCAAAATTTAGAACAGGAAATTTGGGGACGCGACCGCTCTTGCTCTAGAAATGTGTCAGAAAGAATTGATTCTATTTTCCGCGGTGAAAAAGAAATGACGCAACTAGTTGTAAGCGCCTTTGTGTTGATCAACCCCGCTCCCCAAATAAGGACTTTCGCGGGAAATCTTATACATTTTGGTTGTTCCGGGGAGGGATCCCACCCCGCTGGTCACTCGTGGCGGCAAGTCCTCTGTTTACAATCATTTCGCGCGAACGCAAGGGCGATCCTGGGTGGGAGGGGCTGCGAGACAACGGCACGGCGGGTGCTCTGAAACACCTCCTTTCGAGCTGATAACTTCTTGAAACAGCGGAGGCGCGTGCTTGGCGCGTGCTTTTGTGCTTTTACTACGATATTTTGTTATTTTTTCCCCATGTTTTGCCGCTACGCTGGATGAAAAAGCAGCGTAGCGGGCTTTTTACAGCGTCATTTTTCCAGCCGACAGCGTATCTGCCCGCTATGCTGAAAAGGCCTGGCGAGAATTCTATGTTGTGTTTGAGTTACGTAGAATCGAGAACACACACGGTGTGTAGTGCGCCAGCACTCGTCTTTTGATTCCACTGGTGTTTTCACGATTCTGTAAAAGCCGAGGTTGAGTTGCGTGCTCCGCGCGATAATATTGGTGAACAAACGCACTCAGAGAGAATAACTACTAACGTTAGCACTAGTGCAATTTTCTCAGACAGGCCAATAACTGTGGTAACGCTACGTGTATGTGGTAACGTGGGGATTTCTTTAGATGTTTCCTGACATTATAAGTAACTGACATATAATCATAAAAATGTAGCGAGACCTGTTCGTTTTTATCCACAGTACTGAATAGGAACGTTTACTCAAGTTCATGCATAGAGCTGTCGTCCAAATGAAACACGGAATGGTGTCACGGCTCTAGTTAACCGATTTTTGAGTAAAAAAAAAAAATTGGGCAAAAAGAAACACATGACTACGTTAGACGCAAGGTCACTGCGTGTCGCCGGCGGTTACATAAAAAAAACTCAAAGTTTTACGCCTGAGACATAAAGGTATGTGAAACAAAAACGATGGACTTGATGAGTTTATTTCGCTATTAAACTGACCTTGAACAAACATGATTAACTGCAGCGTGGAACGCCCGCCCCATCTTAGGTCACGGTCATTCCTTTCACCTTGTTGTTCATCATGTAAGTTACCACAGCGCTGCGTTGGTCCCCAGCAAGCAAGTGGAGCACGGAAACGAAGTCAGCTGGGTACATTACAATTAAGCTACGTGCAGCTTTATACACGGTGGGAGTGGCCGGCACAGCACAAAACCCCAGGCACAAAGTCAACGCGAAAGTTTAGTGTAGCAGAAACCTAACCCCTTAAAGTTTGCATGATTGACAGGCGGACGGGTATTGATAATGAGGGCATAAACAAACTACGTACATCAAACGTAAATCAAAATTGTTTGCTAAAAATTAAAAGAAATTTATGAAATGTGAATTGCGGACTCTGAAAAAAATGCCGTTCAAATATGAATGAATTTACACAGATTGACAGGAATCATATAGCGGAGGAAGCATATAGCGGAGAAGAGCTGCGTACTGTGAAGATTACATGGAGTGTGCAGGGGTAGCCATATCAATTTCAGCTCTGAGAGTATCCGTCAACTGCGTGACGTGAACGAATATAATAGATTTGTGGCAATTTTAGCGATTACGCTAACCAGCTGTTTCTATGAATTTGTGCGATTTACAGTAGTTGGTAACCACTAGACGGCGATCGCGCCGCGCTCTTACTGCGACATAAATAGGATTGTGTAGCCTTCGATTTCACACTGGGTATATTATAGAAAACGTAAAAGTGTGACAGAGCATGCTGAGGAGAACCCTTCGCGCTGCGTAGTACAAGCGGCAAACTCTGTGAGACGTTTTTGTGAATGTACCTTCCGATTTTTGTGCTACGCTAGACAGTGTGCCGTAACTTGGTAGGCTTGTTTTAATTTTGCTCTCTTCAAAGTTAGTCGAATTCAAGAAGACAGAAACGAGAATTCAGTTCTATAATATTTTGGCTTCCTTTTGACAATAAAATTGTGACTGTGTGTGCTTCTTGTCTCACGTGAGGCTGAAAAAAATTCCTAGGCCCTGACCCTCCCGCAGACGGCCGTCTTCCCCACGCTAAATGTCGTCGAGTAAACCCTGTTGACGACCGTCAGAAATGGAGAACCTTTGTGGACAGACAGACTGCCCTGTGGCTTGTAGCTATGGGACTGAGATGAGATGATGATGAGAAACCCTGTGTGGAACAATATTAGACGTTGTGTTCATTATTCAAGATGCATAACGTTACAGATAAAAAATTATCAACATTTATTTGTACCTTCTTGTCTTATCCTGTGTCAACATCTGCAACTATTTCAGTTTACCCTTCCTGGTAGAAATGCTAGGCTAGACCATGTGAAGGTAACATTCTGTATTTGCTTGCAAATGTTACCTGTCTAGTTACAAATATTATTTCAAAACCATCTCGGTGACTTGGAATTAACTCTACTTCTCCAAGTCCCAAATTGAGTTTTACTTTTTCAATAGTGCGAGATTGATGGAGACTTGCAACTACTGTAGTTATAATCCTTCATCCTACTGTCGGTATAATCCTTTATCATACTCGATGTATCATCAACATCCATGGAAGACAGTTAACAGGTGTCCCAAGTAGCCCGCTTAGAAAAGGGCATGGAAACTCAAGTCAAGAGTGTCTGCTCCAACATTGCTGAATAGAGAGGGTAAAATACTGGCCTTCGTGGTGGAGTACCATGTTTCCAACCATTGCACATGTTGAGGTGTTGGCAACAAAGGCATCTATGAATCTAATCCAGGTGCTCAAGGGCCTAGGGACTTGTCTATGTGGGTGGCTGGCCAAGGCTCCAAACTCATGTCTTTGATAGAAGACCTTGGTACCTTTGCTAAATCATTGCCCTTGCAAACATAATACAGAGAGATGTCTGTAAGACAATTTCATATTTTGAAGTCTACAGGTAGAGAAGTCAGTGTCTTGGAATGGATCTTGTCTGTCAGTCAGCAGAAGACACCTAGCAATCGATTAACTGTCATTTAAACAGTTCATGCTTTGTTTTATATGGGGTTTGCCAAGCATGTTGCGGAGATTTTTCCATGTCAAATGCTGTTTCCAATGTTTAAAGAATAAAAGTCCAACCAGATGCCATGGTCACAGGTATCAAAGTTCACTCTCTGACGGTCAGGTCATTGTTTATGCTGACTTGTTCCCAAGTCCAGTATTACCACGTGCTGAAGGTCATCGTATACTTGACAGTCCACATGTTAGTCAAACTGGAAAGCTTCAAAACTACTCCATCTGTCCAAGTTCACTGTCATTAATGATAAGCGGGATCGAATGTCGCCCAGGTCTCCACCTCATCAAAAGTGGGTCAAGCAGGGCCAGTAATTCCTTCAGTTGTGTCATGTTGGGACTGGTGAAAACCGAGGGTTTCTTAGGAAACGTCACATCCCTGCCAACAGCAATATGACATGGCTGTTTCAAAGGTTATGTTTAATCTGTGGCAGACTGGGGGCACACAACTTGAATTTCAGGTTTTTATAGACCCCTGAAATAGCAGAAGATAAGGGAGGCCCCACCTGATACCTCCAGATGGGATATCTGAGAGGAAACCATGCTTATCCTGTAAACCATGAAGCAGGATTGTGGCTTAGCAATTAGCAAAGGATGTCAGACGTTCCAGATATTTTGTGAATGTGGTATGGTCTCATCCAGACATGACCAGAGCACACTCTCAAAGCTGGGAAGGATATCTGTCTCACTAAAGGCTCTGTTGTGGGAGGGATCTGGGAAGACAGGATTTATTTACACCACAGGCTGGGCAGGGGACACAGGAGACTTGACCTGGGGGCATGTTGGCCAGACTTGTCACTTTGATGTTCCTGAGGTCCAGCTTTGTACCAGCTACTGTTTGTGTGTGGAGGAATGACCCAATTCCGGAGACAACAGAGAATCAGAAGCTCAGCCACCCCACAAACCTGCACTTGGAACAGTCCATATTTGGTGCAGACAAAAACCTTCCTTGGCTTTGGTTTTGTTGCTTAAACACAGTTTCATCAAGTTTCACAAACAAACCATGAGCAAGGGCAGCCTTCTTGTGGTGTGTCTTGGGAAGTGTCTACTTTCAAGGGATAGTTCTGTGGTAGAAAGGCAGAAATTTGCTGTCCCCTATGATGTGTTTCAGTAAGGGACCCATAACTCTGATCTTTGCTACAGTTTTAATGTACAAGGATGTTAATTTTTAGATAGTACTTTTTTAGATAGTACTTAAGATAGAAATGACTGGTCCATCTAACCTGATGTTGTTATTCTGTGTGTTCTGCAGCACTGGAAGGATGTCTCTGCACTGTCCAAGGACTTCATCGACCACTTGCTGATCATCGATCCCCAGGAGCGGATGACATCAGCCCAGGCCCTGAAGCACCCCTGGATCACCACCAACGCTGCGTCCTCCAGCATGAAGAACCTCCACAGGACAATTTCACAGAACTTGTTGCAGAGGGCGTCCTCGCGGGCCAACAGCACCAAATCTGCACGCTCCACGCGATCCACCAAGTCCAACAAGTCCAACCGCTCGCTCAGGTCGGACCACAGGAGGGTCCAGGCGTACGAACTGGAGAAGCTGAATCTGGAGGGTTGAGGGCGATACCGCGGACTCTCTCACACACGGTCATTCCGTACCACGTACTGTCGCCAGTGTTGCCACTAAGGAATGTAGATAATTTCTACCTTCACCGTCAAGTGCCAAGTATCAACCATGTATATAACGTGTTAAATCTAGTCCGTGATGAAGAAATTCCAACTCAAAGTCATTGGAGGTCACAAGTTGATCTTTTCGTACTCAGTGAACAGAAGTGTTGCCAAGGGTATTTCCTCTTGTTATATTCTTAATTGGCCAAGTCATCAAAAGTTTCATCAAGTATTACATCCATGTTGTTGTTACTAATAACAAGCACAAAGGTCTATGTGAGATTGAACCAGGTATTTTTTTTCATGACTGGTATTGAAATTCCGTATTGTGAAAAACATTCCAAGTGACCTTGTTTCCTCTACTTGTTCCCCTAAGTGCTGACCTTGTTTCCTCTACTTGTTCCCCTAAGTGCCTTTATACATAATCGCTGTCTTGGAACAAGTTGTTGAGATGCCCATGCAGATTTTGTGAAGATTTTGATTGCATTATCTTGAAAATAGATTGAAGATACTACTGAAAATGAGAGAAGATGTATTTTGTAACAACAGCTTTGTAATCAGTGCCTGGAATTTCATCCTAAATCAAGTAATTTGTTAAAGTGAGAAATATGATTTTGATAACTCTCAGTTCCTTTGATAACTTGGCAAAAGAAATATTTCAGTTACATGATCTTCCAAACCATGCCATAGAAAGTTGAAAATGGAAGATATGTTTTGTGTATGTATGTATGTGCTAATCCTGTCTGTATATAATGTATATAAATATATATGAATATCTATATTTGTGGATTTTCAGGCCACATAAGCCTTGAATCATGAGTTTTACAAAATTTTGTGATGATTATTTTTGAGATGACAAATGTTAGAAATCTACTTGTGATTTGATCTTCCAAACTTGAATACTAACTGTGCAGCATAGCAGATCCATTGAGGAGTTTTTCTACAACAAAAATGGTTTCAGAATGCTAAGAGCAACTTTGAGCGCGATCCCTAAAACTTCTCAGGTATTCAAGATATGTTACAGGTCAAAATATGAATAATGAAAAAAGCTTAAAATTGGCAAATAATCAGTGAGATGGATGTGGCATATTATTTTGGGTATCTGCAAAGGGAAATTGGGAGAAAATTCAATTATTGTTCACAAAACAAAGCACAAGTCAGATGTGTAAGAAAAGTACACTTCAATGAAGGGTGGGCTTGAACTGTCAGCTTTGAACATTGTCTCATGGAGCAAACTGTAAATTATTTTACACATCAGAATTACATCTGCATTTTGTACCAATGATCATTGGAAGAGGTCTTTTGGGAAAAGCTCCTTTTTGGTCTCAAAACAGTTTAAGGACTTCCACAACATCTCACAAGAGTCAAAATTGATGCCTGTATTGATTGTAGTTGTATGTTGTTTTTTTCTCAATCAATGAAAGGTTGTGTCAGGGACCCATCTCAACAGTTGTTTTCTCCATATAGGGTGACAAGATGTCCCTCTAGTCATGTTGTACATTGTACCATACTGTCAATGGCTGAGAAAATGATGTGATGTTAGATATTGCCTAGTGTGAAATACTTCCGTGGAAAACACAGCATTCCTATGTGAAACGTAAGGATTAGGTAACATTATCGTAAACTAATTTAATTATTTTGTTCATATTTGTATTAAGATATTTGTCCTAAGTAACAGAAGTTTATCTGGAGCAGATTTGTGTTGTGATGCCGTGGACTGTACGACATGTTTTTGAGGTGCCTCCCCTTTTTGTGGACTGCTTTTGAATTTAAGTAAAACCTTGTCCACAAGTGTTACTCTGACACCTCCAGTAACACTGAAGTCTTGCCAGTGCCTTCTTGGAACTTTGTGCAATGCAACATGTACCCAACACCCATGTTACCCACAATTCCACACTGTGTACGGCCCACGAGCTGACAACACAAGCTGTTCCAGTTTAGGTAGAAGAAAGTTTTCATTTAAAGATGTTGTTTCTATATATAGCTGAGTTTAAAAAGACTTCATTCTAATGCTTTGTTAGTATTCACAATAAAAATAAGTTAAGATCTGTCTGTCTTGCAGCTGTTTCCTCTTACTGAGTTGTTTTCTGTACAGACATGCCCTGGGTTTTGTTATGTCACCCTTGCATTCAGGAAGTCTATGAGGAGACTGGGATCTTACAGAAAAGCACCTGTTGAAATTCATAAAATCAGAACCATGCCAATTGTGGTTTGTTTTTGGGACAGGTTCTAAAACTTCAAAAAATTTGCACTGTTAAAAAATTAACAGCTATACTGAAATTTGATTTCAGGAAATTTATTCCCCCAAAAAAAACAGTACCCGATAAATCCTGCATGTCTTTGAATAGCGACGTCTGGCGGACGAGGTGTATAGATTTTGTCCTTTCGGCTTCACATCGGTGAAATGATGACATCTAGCGGGAGGAAGTGACAATGCAGACGCCAGTGTGAAACGTATATGGCTAAGGATTGAGCAGTGACAATCAAACACAAGATGATACACACGGATACTGTACATTCACAATTATATTAAAAATCCAGCAAAAAAGTAGCAAGCATTCCGACCACCACTTTCATAGCACAATTTACAAATGAAACATTTCAGTCGGCCTCTCTCAACTCAGTTCACTTCATCGCAGTACTTTGAATTCATGCACGAACTGGTACTACATACTACAGCATGCTGAACTTTGCGGGGTGTATACACATGTAGGTAAAGTAAGAATTAAGCAGTGCATAGACATTGAAATTTGCAATAATGAACTAAGTCAGCTTACGGATGTGCCCTACGTGAAAGAGACTTCCAATGTCCTCGGATATAGGAGTTTTTAGCCATGACCGATGCTGTAGGGCTGATGTAGATAATAATTGGATGATTGTGATAATATTGACCGACGGAGACCATATTATGTTCGTCAGTCCAAAGAAGGATGACTCTTTTTGAAAAGAAACTATACATAATTGTGTAGACAGGTAGTGTCTTTTTCTGTGCCTTTCGTACTGATAAAACATTGCAATTCAGTAAGACAAGTGTAGCACAGTAAATGAAGATCATATACTATCATAATATTTGGTCGCATATTCAAAACGAACAATCTGCTCTTTGAATTGGAAAGCTGTACATACATGTAAGCAACACGTCAATATATGATGCATAAACATTTTGTTATCTCCACAAAATGCTTCTCTTCCAAGAAGAATCTCCACAACGATCACAAACCACGAAAACACGGTAAAAGAAGATCGTTCAACAATTAGTTATATCTCAAGCGGACAAACCACTCTTTAAATTGGGGAGCTGTGTGAATGCAACATTTTAAGATATAATGCATAAACATGCTTCATTCATCTTCAAAACAATCTAAGTACAAGAGGAGCAAAGTAAACAGAGATCATGTAACACTTTGTGACGTGTTATGGTGCATTGTGAGCGTATCTCGTCTCTTCAATGTTTGAATCTTCAGTCGACATGTACATGTATGGATGACATGATGGATACGAATGTCAGTTTACATGCAATGTGTCGTGGTTGTATTGATGCCACTTTGCCGCTTGCTTCCAATTATCGTTTGCCAAAGTAATATCAGTCTGATGTCACAGATTCCAGCTTTGTTTCTTCCTCCAACTCGTTGTTTATATACCGCGCTGTAGTCATGATCAGTCTGTGCAAACACAAACTCCCGATCTGCTTGATAGGACCGCTTCCAGTGGGTGCCGTCAGTGGGACGGCCGCTAGGAGCGCGATCTTACATTCTGCCACGTTCTTGAAATGGCCTTGGAAACAGTACCTTTCATCTCTTCCATGTGGTAGATCACACGGGTCAAACGGTTGCAATGGTTCCAAGAGTCTGTAGTCTGTAGATTTGAGTTCTTTTCTAACATTCCACCATTACTGTTATACCCAAGTTTACCATATTCTTTTTGTTGCAAACATATCAAGAGGCAGAGCTCCATATCAACTTTAACGCGAATTTCACCAGCTGTATTGCTGTAGATATCTCTTCACATAATTCTTAGCGTATTGTACAGTTTGAACGTATCTTTCAAGCTATAACGTTAGAAGGCATGGTATCATGCAAATCCATCTTAATGAAACAAATGTTTTCCTTTAAGTTTAAGTTCCTCATGTGAATCATAACAGTAGCAATATGTACGATATTCTGTAGATTTGGGTTTCACTCTTCTTGATTCTAAGCGTAGATCTACGTTCCACCGTAGATCAGTTACACAATATAAGTCTGATTTGCAGCCTTTTTTGTAAAGAGTGTGTTGTTTGTACTAGAGAGGGATACCATATAATATCGATATGATTTGTGGGGTTTACAGCTAGCGATTATAACGCTATTAGCATATTTGTTACACGGTGCAAATACTAATAGCAAAATTGTGTTGCCGTTCAAAGCTAAACTTTCCACGAATTTCAGTTAGCGGCATTTGCATTACGACTTCGATTCTGTCTTCAATATCGCGTGAGTCAGAATAGTTGATTACTTTGAAACCTTGACTAAATCTTGTGTGTACATGTCTGTCAAACAAATGTAACGTTATACAGTAGAGGATGATATTCTAAATTGTAACAGTATAACCCCAAAATCAGGATATGTGTAACATCGACTCTCGTAATTCCAATTGCCATAATACCACCACATTAACAAAATATCTAGAGGCTTTCTCAAGATTGTCTTGAACACCTGAATATCTGAAGTGTAATGCTACGAGCGTATATACCGCAGGATTACTGATGCTGCATTGGTACATCTCTTTAAATCACTTTAAATTCATGTATTTTTCTCATGTGGTGGTATAGTGGCATATTGCCATACATGTGATAATCATTGCATTGTAAATATCTTGCTGACGGGAAGAAGTGACATTAGTTTGGACAATCTAAATTTACTAGCATCCTCCCGAATTGCAGGGGCGTTTTGACCTCCTAAGGCTATGAGGGCCGCTGTGATTTGTAATTTCATATCGCTGCTGACGCCGTAAAGTAAGAGCCATGAGTAATTACCACAAAACACGACGGTTTCGTCAAAAAGAATAACGTTATCCAATTGAAGAGAAAAAAGCCCGATTGCCCCCATTTTTCAGTAGCTCATTTGTAAACATTACCAAATATAGCCATCTACATACCAGTCTTTGGTCGCCTTTCATGTTTAGATTGCCAGACCAGGCCTCTGACATATCGTTTTCAAAAAAGAATGTTGCTATTTTTTCTGAACCAAATGAGGTATTCAGGACGATCTGGCGTGCCATAGGCCTGTGTACCTAGCACTTTTTCAGGTACAGATTTATGAGAGTACGTTTAGTCTAAAGTTACCCACAAAAGGGCACCATGATACGCCAGATTGGTTTGTTATAAAACTACTTTGACTTTGACTTTATTTATTTTGCACAATCTTATCGTAACTAACCTAAACTTTCCCTTCATCTTGTGGATTTCAAAGTAAAGCAACTGGTTGACACAAGCCCGTTTTTTTAATTCATGTCGTTTTGAATATTCAAGAAATATGACTTTTTAAGGCCTATGAATATCCATTGATGTCTTTCCTTCACCAAGACATGTTATTTAGGAGACCCTAAAACCATCTTTAGTAATTTGTTAGATGCTGCAAGCATGTCACATTTCATTGTACTCGCATGCTTGATAGTACAGCATCAATTTTAATGGTTGTACGATTTTGAAATAATAAGCTTTAATTTCTGGCCGAATGCATTGAATTAGCTTGTAATAAGTTTAAATCGTTCAGATATCAAGCTTACCTAAACATTTCAGAACACCCCGCTAAATTCTTGATTTTAAAGTAAAGCAAAGACAACCCCCCTTTTCTACAGTATTTCGCCGTGTATATTCAAAACCTAGGAATATTTAAGAAAGCCCTAACCCATCTTCATCAGTTATATGTTATGAGTGTGTCATATTTCATTGTAATCGCATGCTTCATTGTGAAAATTGTTTGTGCGTTGAATAATGATGGATTCGAACATCATAAGTTTTCATAAAAAAAACCAAGTTGTGTGGTCTTGAAATGATAAGCTTTCATTTTGGTCGCATGCTTGTCATAAGATTCAATTTTTCAAATAAAGCAAATACTTGGCCACTTTACACAAGGCCATCAATTATATGTTATAAGTATGCCATTTTTCATTGTACTAGAATGTTGGATTGTGCAAACTTTTTCTACAATAAGTGCCGGGAACAGTATAAATTTTTCAACAAAATCACTAAGTTGTGCGACTTGGAAATGACAAGCTTTCACTTTTTGCCATATGCATTAAATCATTTTCTTGTCAACTGTCCAGATTTGGAACAAACCTATACATTTCAGAACATTCCCCAATTCTCTTGATTTCTCCATAAAGATATATTATCTATAAAGCCCTTAAACCATTTTGTTAGTGACATGCGGCTTTTCATTGGACTCGTATTTTCATGATTTTTTTTCCGAATGACACTTTGAAGCATAAGATTTTTCCTCACAAATCCCCAGTTTGTGTGATTTTGAAGGAATGTGCATTTGAGAATGGCTTTTGGCTGTGTGCATATATTGATACTAATGCGTACTTTTCACACAAATCAGATTGCACACGTACATGAGGTTTGGAGTGGATTTTGTTCAAATCCCGCAAAAGTCCGAAAAGAGAGTTATAAAGAACTTATAGAGGAATAAGATATGAGGACCGCTGTGATTTGTAAATTCAAATCCCTGCTGAAGCAGCAGTGAGAGCTGTTCTTTAATCACCGGTTTCATTGGCGTCAAAAGAGAACAGAAAAGCCAATCGCCCCCATTTTTTCAGTAGATCATTTGTAAACATTACCAAATAAAAATGCACATATCTGCATACCAGTTTTTGCTCACCTTTCATCTTTAGATTGATACACCAGGCTGCTGGCGTATCGTTTTAAAAAGGAAGTTGTTTCTTTATTCTGAAGAATAGGGATTCGGAACGATCTGTCGCACCATAGGCCTGTAATACTGTGTACCTATTTTTTTCAGGTGCAGGTTTGTGAGATTAATTATTTTGTATTTAAAGATCAACCAGCACAAAAAAGACACCATGGTACAACATGTATATTAGTCTTATTCGTATGGCCTTCATTTTTGGCTGTATATAAATATTGGATTGGCTTGTTATTAATTTGAAGTATTTGGGCATAAAACTTTGGGCATATATAACGCCCCTTTTTATCTCAAAGTAAAGAAAACTGTGTTTTACACAAGTCACCTTTCTTTGCTGAATTCTGTGAATATTTAAGACCTTTACATTTTCATTAATTTCTTTCCTCCACCAAGATATGTCATTTAAGAAACTCATAATACATTTATTGATTAAATGCTGAACGCATGTAATATTTCATACTCGCATGTTTGATTTTGTGTAAACTTTGAGTTGCTCCAAACAGTATCAATTTTATCAAAATCCCCAAGCTGTGTGATTTTAGAATGACAAGCTTTCATTTTTGATCGTATGCATTGAAGTAACTTGTCATCGTTTTGATTAAGATATCAGACTAACCTAAACATTTCAGAACATTTCCCCATTTCTTAATTTCATAGTAAAGCAAACATTGCTTTACACAAGTACCCTTTCTTTACTGCATGTCGTCATTGATACTCAACCTGTGAATTTTTATTGTGTTTCCTCTGCCAAAACTTAAAGTATCTCAGTGACAAGTTTCATACCACTCATATGATTTTTTTCTGCATTAAATTTTGAAGGAGTTGTTTGGAATAGCACAAAAAAATTTTCATCGCAAAATAGCCAATTTGTGTGATTTGAGAGTTGCTGCTGTTTGTGTGCTTATATTGATAAAAACAAACAGAGAATGTCCCCTGTAACGTTACATCACAGGCTGAGATGGCTAGGCCTGATCATGAGATGTTGTGAAAGAGATGTGCGCCATTAAAACAACCGACAACACGAGCAACAAACAAGTACGCCACAATTTTGTGATCTACGGATGTGCAAAACATTAGATATATACCTCCGTTTTCTTTGATTGGTGCTTCCTCAAGCCTACTATTGGACTACACTTTTTGGGTTACCATTTATGACAAGATCAAATATATCAGAAAGAGGAGTAAATATTTCAATACAGCATCTAACTTTGTTACCCAAAATATAACGCACGAAGTAAACCACTGCTACAGCAGATACTTACTACATGCAATTGGATAAATACCACATGTATTCAGTTCACCATTGTTACAATCCACAACTTAAAGTAAAAACTGTCTCTACCATTGCTACCGGCAATACACCACGTGACGAAACACTGCTATTATCGCTAATACTTAAGTATCAAAAAATTACTTCCGGTGCAATTACAGTTTTAAAGGCCAAGTTTTTAGTTCGCGCCCCTCCTTGGTTGTCTGGTAGGCATGGGCTAAGTAAGCACCAGACGTAGGAATACAGGGGCTGCGACTATTCGGCCACAGAGACCGTTTCGTCTGGAACAGTCCTCCTTCGTTCATCCCTAACCGCGGCACGCGAACAGCCCTGCTCGCTTTCTCAGTCGTCCTGAACGGACTCCTCAAGCCCGGGTGCTTCGGTCTCTTTCCGGGCAGCCTCATGAGTACCATCCGCGACCGCCTCAGGTAGCGAAGAGGATGCGGAGCAAGTCGCTTCGCTGCGACTGGAGTTTGGCAGAGGGGAAGAGCTTCCCTAATCAGTGACAGAGGGCTGGCTGGCACCCGGGTTAGGGAGAATGGAAGGGTACTGGTAGCGCAGTTTTGGTCGGAAATGTTGGATTTTCCCACGCAAGTATTTTCGTAACTACTACGCTGCTGATAGGCAGGGGATAAGGTGGCGCCCGAGTTGGAGAGAGTCGAAGGGTGCTGATAGCAGTTTTGGTCGGACATGTTAGAAGTCCGTGCTAGCATTTTCGTAAGTACTACGCTGCTGGTAGGCAGAGGACTGGGTGGCACCAGGGTTAGGGAGAATATAAGGGTGCTGGTAGCAGTTTTGGTCGGACGTATTAGAATTTTCCGTGCTAGCATTTTCGTAAGTACTACGCTGCTGGTAGGCTGAGGACTGGGTGGCGCCCGAGTTGGAAGGGTACCGGTGCTGGTAGCAGTTTTGGTCGGACATGTTAGGATTTCCGGCGCTGGTGTTTTCGTAACTACCACGCTGTTCGTAAGCTGTGTTTAGCGCTCCCTGTCCGTAAGGGGCTATCTCCGAAGAACAAGAAGAATCCGGTGTGTCGCGCAAACTGTCATGATCTTCAAAACGACCCTCAGCGTAAGGACTGATGACTGACTCATCTAAACTGTCATGATCTTCAAAACGACCCTCAGCGTAAGGACTGATGACAAATTCGTTCGAGGTGTCATGATTGCCAAGGGGCCAGTTAGAGCATGCAGTGACCGCAAGGGCAAAGTGGGGTTGTTGAGCATCATTGTGTCCAACGGTGGGGCAGAGCTTAACCCCCAAACACCTGAAGCACCTCCAAACTACCTTCATAACCAATAACAACCCAGCAAAAGCTGCAACGGAAATGTACCACACGACATTGTTGTGTCTATCGACACTCATGCTGGTGCTCATCAGTGAGGGCGTTGTTGTTTGGCGATGTTGTGTCGTGTTTATCAGCGGGAGCACTGTTGTAATGGGACGTTGTGTCGTGTAAAAATGCGACATGTGTGTGTCGTGTGTTGCTTCCAAGTTAGTTGTGTAGGACCCGCTGTCAGAGGAAGCAGTGCAAAGTATTTTCGCCAATGCCAAAGGCCCCGCACCCTCTAGCCGAAGAGTGAAGCTGGACTTCCCCATGTACTTAGAACATGCCTTCCATTGCCGGGGTTCCCTGATATTAAGATCTATCATTCTACATTTTGTCCACCCCACAGCCCTTATGTAGGTCCCCACTTGCATAGTTAGGTTGCCCATTCCCAGACTGGCGTGTGTTGTTGTGTTTGTGTTGTACGTTATGTTCATCGAATATTCTGATCCATTGGCAAAGGTCCATGACACTAGGGGCAGACCCTCCCAGTACACATTACCAACAACTTTGTATTCTTGGGACTCGTGACTTTGCTCTACGTTTACAATCTCCACAAACGGTGCCGGACAGGTTAGGGAGCTGACATTAACCTGTACAGGAGGACTTTCCATCAGGGACGAGGCGGGACACCCTTTCTGTATGGTCATCTTAGAATACAGGGGATGAGGACCCGCGTATTTCCAGCGCCTCCACAAATGTTCGTACAACCCAATGTTCGCACACGTACATCGCAGGGGATTGTCCGACAATCGAACATCCCACCTCGATTTCCCCCTCCCCAGATAAGCAGCGGCTATGGCATTTCCCTCCAGGTTCACTCTGGATAATTTTACTGGTTTGAACCAAAGCCCTGACAGAAAGGTCAGCTTGTTGCCAGCCAAGTTTAGAACAAGCAGTTGCTTATTTGAGTGAAACGCGCCATCTGCAATCCAAGAGATTTCATTGTATTCCAAATACAAGCTTTGCATGCTTGCAAGCTCAGCAAACATGCTAACACTGACTGACTGAAGCTTGTTCTCAACGATATAGATACTCTGTACAGACTGTGTTCCTTGCAGTACCCCAAACGCTATGTACCAGATAGAATTTACACTTACGTCCAGCCATTCCAGCTGTAGTCCACGCAGCATGCCGGGTGCCATCGTCAGGATTTGGTTGTCAACGATATTAAGTGACCGCAGCAGAGGCAATCCGTCGAAGGCACCAGCCTGCCATGTAAAAGTCGCGCTTTAGACCATTTGTGAGAACGAAATAGCAGTAAATTATCCTCCCGGGAATGGAAAATGACTTTTAATAACTATTTCAAGCTTCATGTATACTGTAAATACAACATTATAAAATTCTTCCTACACCGTCCCCGAATCAAACAAATTATTTTGCACAATATGTTTGTGCTTACCTCCAGACAGGTTATGTTGTTGCCCAACAGCAGCAGCACCTCGAGGCGCTTCATTCCCTCAAACGTGCCGCTTCTCAGAGTCTGAAGGTTGCTCTGCCAGATGACCAGGGTCTTCACCTGTGGAAGCTTAGAAAGCGCGCCTACCTCTACGGTTGTTATGTTACAATTTACGAGATATAGTCTACAGTCTTTACCGCATGGTATCTTTGAGATAGCGGTGGTGTCACCTGAAGTCAATGTGCCAACGTTGGTACTGGCCATGACAAGTGTAGTGGTGTGCTGTTGAGAGGGACTCAACGTGACATTCTGGACTTCATCTGTGACAGAGCTACCTGACACACTTTCGCTACCTGCACAGTCGTAACAGGACATGAAGGCCGGGTATAGGTTCATGCTGTTGTACTTAAAAGGCCCCTGGTAACTATCATAAGAATATGGGTCTCTGTTCCACCTGGACTCATAGCCAGCAATGTCATACCTATACTTTGTTCCGCCATTACGACTGTCCCCAACACTGCATCTCACCAGAGATACCTTCTGACAGTGCTGCCAGTCCCCTGCCTCTACACACGGCACTACCAGACGCACAACCAACAGTAGATAGAACTTCGCCACCCACTTTACAGCCATAATGGAAACACCAGAGTCTCAAATGAATCGCTGATAAAGACGACAGAGCTCTTCCCTATGAAATTCACAATAGTGCACCACTAGAAGGGCTGATCTAATATCGCCCCAACTCTAAAGACCAGCAAATATCCTCAAATCCGCACACACTACACTACAGTACCTGTACCACAGTGATGTCCGCTCGGACCAGACTTATGTGTCAACTCTGCAGGCAGGCCTGAGAATGTGGTGATTTGTACAGGGGAATGTGTTTATCCAGGTTGAGTAGAATTAACTTATCATATTCAGTATTTTGTCGTCAAACCTTTGAAGCCCCTTCTGTTTCTGCATTTCTTCCGACAGAACAAAATTTAATACTGTCCCTGGCCTAAATTACCAACTGAAACCATGTTTCTCTCTGTGAAGTTTTTGTTTGCACCTACAGTTTTTGATTAACGTTATTAATGTATTAGACTTACAAAATATGTTTTGTTGATAAGCTTTTACAGTTTGTACAATGTTAACCCAACATTTTTATATCCCCTTTTCTTAGCCTCCTTTGCAGACTTTCGGAGCGGGAGTGTTTATTTTTTGTGTGTTTATTTTCATTCTTAGCCCATATGTTGAAGATTGCGAGTCAGCAATCCTGCAAAAAATAAATGCTGCTCCGAAAGTTTGCAAAGGAGGCTACTCTCTTTTACACTAGCCCTTTTTCCACTGAAGTAACCCCCCCCCCCCCCCCAAAAAAAAAGACATTTCAAAAACAGGCATTGGTGGGAATCTTTATTTTTGTGGTATTTTCTGTCACATAGCTAACTCTTATTCAACCCTGTCACATATAAAACTGCATTATAAACCTGCTACATACATGTCTAGTATATGCTATGTACACATGTATACTTTTTCATGATAGCATTTGGGATCTAGGAATCATGTGGAAGTTATTCATTTTTGTTGTTGCAGGAAAGTAATTCTAGAGTCAATTCCAAGTCACCGAGATGGTTTTGAAATAATATTTGTAATAAGGTTGAACTATTTTGAGTAAAAGAACATTTCTGTCACTCAAGTTCGAAATTGTTCCAACATTTCAAAATGAAAGTTTAAACATGTTTGAACCTTTTTATATTTGTTGGAACATTTGGGAAAGTAATGATATAATTATCTCTTTATTTAGAACAATTTTCAAACATCTATGTGTTTTTGTTACTGTTCCAACATGTTCCAACATTTTGTGTCATTTTTTCCCTCCATAAAAACTTTTATTGACCCCATAAACAAAGCTGCTAAGCTTGGTCCTTTGTTTGGCTCTTGTATTTTTAGATGTTCTTTAGTATACAATGGTGAGTCTTTTGTGAGAAGGTGGCAGACAGACATAATTTCCTGCACTTGGCAGGGATGTGTGAATTGCCCTCTTCCCAGCCCACTGACCCAGTTTCATCATATTGTTTCCATGTTCGAACATGTGATCACAAATGATGCATCTATGTTGGAACAGTTTAGAAACTAACAGAAATAATGTATTTGATGTTAGAAATGTTTCTAACATGTTTGAATACTATAGAAATATTTAGAACGTCACATAGATGTTATGAATAGTTCTAAACAGTTACTTATCACAGTTAGATTGTTACAAAGATTTCCAAAATGTTGGAACAAAAGGCAAGAAACACCCTCTCGGTAATATGGAATCGACTCTACTACAGACAAATATAAAATACACTGGGTTTGGTCAATTATCATCATCATGACTCTCTTTACAAAGTCACATTTCTCTTTATAAAGTTACATACAAAATGTAGGTCATCATCCAGTACAGTTTAGTAATAAGTAATAGAATTGTACAAAAGTTTCAGCAGTATCTAACAGGACAGGCAGTGACATTTTTGTCCAATCTGCTGTTAAAGAGTTCCTATAGGAGGGTGGATGTCAGACGTCATCCAACGCTGGGACATTCCTGTTGGGCTGGGCCAGACGACAGAACACACACAGGGACAGCTCACGAGCATCCTCCAGCTGGGCGATGGAGAAGGCCTTCCCACACTGTTCACACTACAGGGGACAGAGGACAACTGTTACAACCTGGGGAACAGCTCATGCAACAGCTGAAGTCATGTGGTAGATCTATGCAGTCAGGTACTGCTTGAGACACTCCTTGTCCAGATATTTGTCTGGCAAAAATGTTTCATCATGAGCAAAACTATCATCAACAGCATGTTGGATACATTCATAAAAGAATACAAGTGTCTCTAGGGACAGAAATGGATTTGGGTGATGGTGTGGGATTAGTTTTGAACAATAGGGAAATGTTTTACATTATTGTGAGGTTTCAGGAATTAAAAGAACCCAACACACTTATCAAGAAGAGTATCGGTGACTCAGTGTGCTTGGTTGAAAACACGAGCCATAGCAGAGCCACATTGCACTCCTAGTCCTAGCTCATGAAAAAGTGTCATGCTTGTCCCCTGTCTGAGGTCACTGACTTTATTACTAAGAGTAGCCTTCCATGTGTTTTTACTCACATTAACCATCTTGAGTCCAATGGCCCTCCTCTGTTCCAGAACAAATGGAATGTGGTCTGTATCTTCAATGTTCCACAATCTCATGGTCTTATCCTGGGGAAATATACAAACTATCATTACACCTCAAACTTTCAATTACATTCAAGTTTTCAATTACATTCCTTCATGGCCAGTTTACAGATCCGACTGTCAGTGTCACACCAATTGTTATGCAAAACCAAGGCTCTGAAATTGTTGGTTACAGAAAATGAGTATCAACCACAAGGCTCATAGGACAAATGACAATGCTAAATCATTAGATAATTAAGAAATGATAATGTTTGAAAGATTGTCCAGTCTGACCTTTGAACAGGAGATGACCCATTTCTGGTCCTCACTAAAGCTGCAGTCTGTCACCCAATCAGAGTGGCCCTAAAAACATAAAAGAGATGATATGTTATGAGAATGCAAGCTTAGATATGATATAGAAAATGAGAAATGATTGGGACATCATCACACAATATTCTTCTTGCCATCAGTCAAGTTACAGATGCCATCATGCTGAATATTAAGGAAACTGGAGTCCAAAAACATAAGGAATCCTTTCTTGGACTCTTATTGTATTAAATTACAAAAATGTGCAGGCAAGCAGAAGAAGAAATTTTCATTGATTTCATGATTTTTTATGCGAAAATGAAGTTCAACATAATTGAGCACAGTAATCATTATCATCACAGTAACCACAATGAGGATCACAGTAACCTTACTGGTAATGTACTGCCAGGCTGATTTGAATAAAGGATGTGTAGATGGTACCTTGAGTGAGAGTTTGTGCATGCAGGTCTCCATGTCCCACAGGGTTACTGTCTGGTCATAGGACCCTGATACAAGCAATGTTCCTATGGGGGGGGGGGGGGGGTCAACACATTGTCAAATGGCAAATATCTACTAGAACATTACATTGTAGGTTCAAGATTGTGAAATCTATTGACCTAGATTCTGTCACTAATTATCTGAATACCAAAACAAAGCCTTTATCTTAATTTGTGACAAAGGTAGGTAGCCAATAAATTCAAGTTACTTATATATGATTAAGGCTTCTATGCAAAATAATTGATAGTTAAGTTAGTTCTACATGTAGTTCCGAATGCCCCAAATAACCACATATTACAGCTAAATAATAATTATATATTCTAACCCACAGATGATCCAGAAGGAACCCAGATACACACCATCTCTGGTGAAGTTACAACAGCTGACAGACCCCTCGTGTCCTTTTGACAGGGTAACTGGTCCTTGAGATCTGTAGAACAAAACATAGCATTATCCACAGCTTTTAACAAACAAACAAACGAACAAACAAATGAACGAACAAACAAACAAACAAACAAACAAGCAAACAAACATCCACAATACATTTGGTACACTTCACAACAATTACATTTATCATATCAGACTCTTTGTGGTTCCGGTTCGGAGTTTTTTTTAGGTTTTGGGGCCGATTTGACTGTCTCTGAGAAAAGCACTAACGCTTCTCAAAACATCGTTTTTCGGATAATTCAATGTTTCCGATGGAAAAGGGTGTGTTGTCGCTGACCGACAGACTCATTTGACATTTTCTGTAGAAATGTTATTTTTGGTAAAAACCATCAAAAATATATGCTTTTCATCCAAAAATTGCTAATTTGGGGCCATTTTTTACAGGCCGCTACACGGAAAAAATGAATTTTCCTGGGATAATGACTGATATGGCAATGAAGGTCAAGACTTCTTCTGTATACTGAGTAAAAAGGAAAAAAAGTTATCCGATACGTTTTCCGCAAGCTCCGATGGCGCTAAAACACCCAAAACGCACATAGAACGCATGATCTGGGTAATCAGGCGACGAAACGCTTTACCGCTATCGCGCGCACTAATACCAGGAAGTGTTCGCCGCACCATCAAATCTCCGACACCATAAAACGCTACGAACAACAAGCATTTGGAGAAGTATAAAAGATTATAGACTTCTAAAGCGATAGCCGAAAAATCTAGAGCCAAAACTATGGAGACAACCTCTGATTTACGTCTTATTCTTAGGGACTATTTAGATATCTGGACACTTGAAATTCCGAACCGGAACCTTAAGAGGAATATATTTTTCTAATTATATATTTTTATTACTTAAAAAGTTCATATCTACCATATATCCAAATTTGGTTTGTCTGCGATGGTTACTTTTCCCACAGGAGCGGTTTAAAGTCAAGTCAAAAACACTGTGTTTTGAGGCTGTCAGGCCTAGATGCATATTGGAATTACGTCATAATGGAGAAACATTAAAAAACTTGCTTTTTTCTGACATCGCTTTTCTGAAAACGGATAAAATGGGGTGCAAAGTCTGCCCATGAACTTGTCCGGGAAGGTATGTGCACTCTCCGTCGTTTCGGTGCTGCACATCGGCAGAAAACCGTCTTAAAAAGTTGGCATCCGTGACGTCACGGAGTGACGTCAGCGGTTGCTCAAGGAAAACAGCAGGGGAGCGCGTTTTAAGTTCGTCGCTTGTAAATATAATGAAGAATGTGCCAGATTTTGACATGGAGCGGCAGACCAGATCTCACACTTTCAGAATCAAACGCGTCCGACACCAAACTCTTAGCTACTTCGCCGTGGACGGCCCCTTAAGAAGCACAATGCTCCTCAAATGTGTGCAAGAATGCATTCTTATACAGTGCAAAGCACAAACTGGATCTTATTGTCGGCGCTAGAAGCGGGCAGTTTGAATAAGCGCGGCAGAGATGTGTAGTACTTTTAGTAGGCTACTACTACATACCACCGAAAGAAAAAAAGATCGCTGCGTTAAGGAGCTATGAACCGAAAGTCAGTAAACCCAGTTTCGCCTTAAGTTAGGGCTTAAAGCACCAAGATTTCAGCTTTAATACCCATTTAAGTCATACTAATGAACGGCATCGCGAACATATGCCATAGGTGAACGACAAAGGTCGGCCCCAATCAAATGACATAGAGAATGATGTGATTTTTCAAAAATCTGCCCGCCAGAAACGATTAAAGTTGCCCGTAATAGTAGTTCTAAGGGGGGGGGGGGGGGGGGGGGTGAAAAGCGGGGAGGGGGGCGCCAATAGCCTGTACATGAATATGCTGACTTTTTAACTAGAAAAATGCAAAACGGTGGTTTTTTTTACATAATATCACGACATCTGATGACAACATTAAAATGCGTCGAAATTACGTCATCTATGACGTCATATAAGGTACAAACGGCGCCCTATTAAGGTTCCGGTTCGGAGTTTTTTTTAGGTTTTGGGGCCGATTTGACTGTCTCTGAGAAAAGCACTAACGCTTCTCAAAACATCGTTTTTCGGATAATTCAATGTTTCCGATGGAAAAGGGTGTGTTGTCGCTGACCGACAGACTCATTTGACATTTTCTGTAGAAATGTTATTTTTGGTAAAAACCATCAAAAATATATGCTTTTCATCCAAAAATTGCTAATTTGGGGCCATTTTTTACAGGCCGCTACACGGAAAAAATGAATTTTCCTGGGATAATGACTGATATGGCAATGAAGGTCAAGACTTCTTCTGTATACTGAGTAAAAAGGAAAAAAAGTTATCCGATACGTTTTCCGCAAGCTCCGATGGCGCTAAAACACCCAAAACGCACATAGAACGCATGATCTGGGTAATCAGGCGACGAAACGCTTTACCGCTATCGCGCGCACTAATACCAGGAAGTGTTCGCCGCACCATCAAATCTCCGACACCATAAAACGCTACGAACAACAAGCATTTGGAGAAGTATAAAAGATTATAGACTTCTAAAGCGATAGCCGAAAAATCTAGAGCCAAAACTATGGAGACAACCTCTGATTTACGTCTTATTCTTAGGGACTATTTAGATATCTGGACACTTGAAATTCCGAACCGGAACCTTGTATATTCTCGTGCTCATGTTTTATAACATATCTTATCCCATGATGCTTTGCTGTACCTGAACATGCCTGTGGAGATGTCCCACACCTGCAGGGTTTTATCCCAGGATGCCGTGCAGAGCCATCGCTCATTCCTGTCCATACAGCAGGACGAGATGACATTGATGTGACCTCTGAAACAACACAGATCAAAGTAATAAACACCAAATCACTAGATGGAGTAGACATTGAAAAACTGGTTATCGAATTTGTTAAGAACGGTATCAATGCAACTTTTTAATCTCATTCTCCATCACATTGAAAAAAATGCAACTGCTGCTATCAGGATTGGATGCCTGCACTGTCCTATTCAGCTGCAAAATGGTGCGCATGTCAAGCAGGTACTGTAAATGCAGAAACTTTCCCGGTGGTTTAATGTTCGCGGTTTTCACGGTGGCCGCTTCACTGAAAACTTAAAACCATCACGAACATTTTCCCATGGCATTAAGAGACTAAAGTGCATGGTGCTCCCGCAAATTTAAAACCACTGTGAAAAGTCTTTTTCACGCTACTGCGAAATTAAATCCCCGCGAACTTAAATGCATTTACAGTACAAGACATTCAGCACTAAGGACAGCACTCACAGATGGCAAGCAGATACTGTATCAGACATTCAGCACCAAGGACAGCACTCAAAACTAAGCTATGCAGTACAGTCATTACTTCCTGTTTCCAACTGTGTTCAGCTTTGTATATCATGCACGTTTTCACACACAAGTCCCTTACTCTAACTTGACAGTGGTCCTTTTTGACTCCAGGTCCCACAGCTTGGTGGACTTGTCCATGGAAGTGGTGCAGATCCTCTCGTCATTAGGAGTGAATGAACAGGATGTGATGGTGCTCTTGTGCTGGTCTGAGATGTCAAACAAGTACAGTCATATTATCACAGTACTACATACTACATGTAACATCATTTTCCAGCACAGATGAAGTTTCATACCAAGTCAAGTAATGAATACTGTCAATACCACTGAATTTGGACAGTAATGGACTGAAATGCAGGAACTTACCAATTTGTAGGACTAAATCTAATACTTAAGCGCATGACTTTGACCATGGAAATGCAGACAACATGTAGCTAGAGGAAAGAAGTAGTGACATGCACCATACCTTTTAAATGGTGCAGTAGTGTTCCCTCTCCAGTGTGCCACACACTGACAGAATGGTCCAGGTCAGAACCAGACACCACCATTTTGCCGTTGTTTGAGAAGCGACAGCACGTCAAAATGCCGTCATGTCTGCCCTGCCACTATGGGGGTGGAATTTGTATGAATATGTTACTTTTATTATGTTTCAGTGGGTGAAGGTATCATCTTCCCAAACTGAGTTGTACAAAATGCCCTAAAAAATAGATCAGTCCACCAATGTGAGTTACAATATTTCATCTGTATTTATACTGATTTGTCTAAATACGTATTGTGAACACTTATCATAATACAGTTGAAGCCGCTTAATTGCACACCCAATTTGCCAGCAAATCCCGTGCAACTATCCGGCGTGTGCGATAATGCGAAGTTACGCAGTTGGACCACACCACCACGGGATTTTCGGATTCCATGCAATTGACCGAATTGTGCGTTTATCCGACGTGCAATTAACTGGCTTCCACTATACAAGTGTAGCATCTTTGCAGAAAACAAACCTACCAACATGCTTCCTGTCTCTGTGTCCCACAGTCTCAAAGTCTTGTCCCATGAACATGTTAGAAACCTGTAAATAGCATAGCAGATATGAGCTCATCTTCCTGTGGTAAAATAGATGCAGAAACCAAATTGAATGTAAAAACTCAGAAGAAGATGTGTGATTTTGGAAAGCTTTTCTAAATATTGCCCCAAACTTGAATACCTTGTATTGTCTGGACTAACATCCCCTGATGTGATATACATGTCATGACAGTTGTAAGTCTTCAGAACTGCACCAGTGTCAATATTCTAGGAAAGGAAAAAGAATGAAAAAGTCAGATCAACACATTGTAACGCTAACACTTTTAGGTAATACTAATAGAGTTGAAAGCTGAAAATACCCACATAAGGATTTTTTTACTGTTTAACTCCAAGCATCTGACAAGTTGATATTCCATGTGCTTGTGTAGAGGACATCTTCAAAACTGGTGTTAAAAAGTTTCTTGTACTCTGACTTACCCATATTCTGGCAGTCTTGTCATTTGATACCGTAAAGATTTTCTGGTCCTGACAGCACAGCTTACACCTGTTCACACAGTCGGTGTGTCCCCTCATCACCTTCACTTTCACCTGTGGAGGACAGAAACAGGTCAAACACAGTATTACCTGTATGTCATGTCCTCTCGTCTCTTTAAATTTCACCTGTAGAGCACATAAACACCTGTACAGGAAGCAAACCCCTGTATTTTCATCTGTGACCTACAGAACAGATGAGACAGCTGCCAGCATCTGTGTATGTCTCCTGTATTTGCGAAAGGTTATCAAAGAGAAGTATGACACTGCACAACTGACATCTGAAGACTGTTACTCAGTAGAAAATCAACTTCGCTCTCTTTCAAGTTGGACATTAAGCAATACAACTTTGTTCAATACATGCCAGAACAGAGAATCAATATCATAATGTCCACTTGATAGAAAGTAACATTTTGCCCATAACTCGAAGTGAATACCCTGCCACCCTACCCCATCTTGACTATCCTCATATTCCTCCCCCCACCAGGGGACGGGGCTGTCCCCCAGGGCAGAGTCAGAGTCGTAAGCCACTGCCATGGTCCCCACTGTCGCTCACGCACTGAAGGGACCAACCATTTCTCACTCATACTGATCATGAAGGGGGAATCACTAGTGGTATCACACAGATGACAATTGTAATACGTACGTTTTCTTTCAGCACATGTAACATGCAATGAGCAAAAATCATTTAAACGCTAGACCACAAATGTTAACGAGTCAGAGGGAGACACATACAATGTCACGTAGTCTAACTCTAACCCAAACGTTTGGGCTGAAATGCAACAATGAAAGTTCCCTAGCAGAACACAGCTGGATACACTTGTTTGTGAACTGGTGTGAAAAAACATGAGAGGCTGTGCCAAAACAGGTAACCCTACACTGGACTTGAGGGAAATAGGCTTGTTTCCTTTTATTGTATGAAACTCAATATCCAGTAAATTCTCAAAACACTATTGAGTGAACTGTACTTCAATTTTAGCTACATTTAGCTGATTATCCACTCAGCTGCATACAGTTTTGTTTTGGCTTGTATGTCCGTCTGTGTGTGTTTGTGTGACCTACATGATAGGGATGGAGGCTGTTGATTGCCTTAATCAATGTCATGTTCATGAAATCAAATATACCCTCAAACTATCTGGCCTCCTTAAATACTGTGGTAATTGTCACTGACATCTTGTCATTAGCGAAAAAAGGTGTAGTCAGTGGGCCGATCTCGGTCTTGACATTTTGTTATTCTTATTAGTTATTCCTGCTTAGGTGTAAATAAGTCTGATTTTTGCAACATTTTATGGGATCATCCTCAGGGTTAGGGTTGACAGGATTATGAGGTGTTAGTAACAAAATTAACGAAGGAACATCCTGTCAATAGTGCCAAAAGAATTCTTAATGATGGGCACATCCTGTCAATAGAGCCCAAAGTATTTTTCCTGACAGGACCATTTTGTCAATAGTGCTAAAATCAGATAAATATTAACATCCTGTCAAAAGTGCTAAAATTATTCTATTGACAGGAACATCTTGCCAAAAGCAGACTTAAAGTCTTCAGATTAAATTGATTGATGTATGAAACTATGATCATGCATGGAAGGGTGCCTAATGTTTCACCATGGCATCCTAGATGTAAGTTAGTAACAGTTAAACTTGTATGAGTTACTTAGACGTCTGTCTGTCGTCTTGATAATAGATAAGACATTTTCTAATATCACAAGGGACTAGCTGAGGCACTTGACTCTTGAGACATTTGAGATCCAGTCCTTTTTGTTTTTCACCTGAGCTAGTTCTTCATGTTCCCAAACACCTGACGGCGGAGGCAAACTCTTCTGATCCAGGTCAAGACCCTCCTCGATGATCTCGATCGCCAGCGGGTCCACTTCAGTCATCGTTAGAGCCCCTTGACCGATGATAATTGGCAGAAAAACCTTGTGTTGTGAAAACTGAAACTTCCGCGTCGTTTCTGGTGTTGCCAAGTTCCAGATTTGTATCGCAAAACGGCTTTTCGTGACGTCAGTATGTCGTAAATATGAGCAATTAGAAAATGTATGAATTTTTTAGAAAAAATGACAAGCAAAACTAACCTGATAACTTTTTAGATTAACCAGTCAGACTGCTTATAACTTTCATGCAAAGCTTTCCGGCACGAAGACAAACACAACGCGACAGAAATGTCCTTATTTGAAGTTTACGACATGCCGTACTTTAGGTCGTCCTTATTTTGCTCATTTCCAAGATGGAGGACGACGAAGCCGCTGAAGGTAAAATTTTGACAAAGATTGGCGTTTTTATACGGAACTAGTGTATTTCAGCAGTTGATTTTTGATCAGATCACAAGAGCCGTTGTTAGAGAATATTTTGTGAAGGTGCAGTTTACTGTGATACGTAACGGTGGCTTGGTCACACCTTGTTTTTAAAACCTCACGTATTTTCTTGATGACGAAGTCACGAGTCACAAAACGTTATATCAAAGGTGAACCGAAACCTTCGCATAACGTAGAAGTATGATTCACAGATTCACACAAGCAACACAAGTACAGTAATTCAGAGAATTTCTTTAACAGATCTGTTTTCCTAGTGTCATATCGACAAACTGACGTCATTGAAATTATTGTGATAACATACTTAGACATGAAAAGTGTCCTTTGATCTGGTACTTGTCCCTTGTATGACCCTTTAATTTATGGCTGAGACAAAATTCCTGACATAGTGGTCCTGGAATGGTTATGATTATGGTAGTTTTGTTTTTGTCAAAGTTTATGATTCCCTGTATATAAACCATAAAGCCAGCATTGGACGCAATATGCTATGACATCAGAATTTTCCTGAATCTGATCGATGAAGTAGACTCGAGAACAAGATATTGTAACAATGATATGGACGAGATTCAAGTTGGCTCGTCAAAGCTTTACATGCAACTGCAATTTGTCTGCAAAGATATTATATGATGTAACTAGAGTTTGGGGACCTCATACCTCCATTAGACTTTTTAGAGCATATGAATATTTTACGCAGGGGAATGCAACATTTACATAATTCATGCATGGTGATGTTTTCCTTTAACTATTACTTACACAAGTATGAAATTTACCACTAAGGAGTACTGATGTTGTTTCAGATATTTGCCGGGTGTGTCGGTCGGAGGGCAGTCAGGACAAACCCCTGTACCACCCCTGTGTGTGTACAGGCAGTATCAAATACATCCATCAGGAATGGTCAGTACATGCAGCTCATACTGGTACTAACTGTACAGTTCCACAGCTCATGATGGTACTATCTGTACAGTTCCACAGGTCATATTGGTACTATCTGAGGTCTACAGATTATGGTCAAATTCTATTAATTGATTTAGGCTGTATACCTAAGCTATGGACATGTAAGATATTTCAGGTACAGGTATGGATCTGAACATTAAGTGTACTTTTACCTGTACCTAAACGTTTGGACAGTCAGACTAGGCTAAAGTAAAGATAGGTAAATCCAGTGTCAGAGATGAAAATTTTGACAACCTTGCTCTTGAGAAGTAACAAAACCTGTAAGTACCTTTTTAGAATAGAATATGTGTGTAAATCCTCATAAAAAGATGACAATTTACCATTGATGATTGAGTAATAAAGACAGAGTGCTACATTGTATGTGTGTATAACTTAAAGACATTTGACCAAACATATTTGCTGTTTAGGCACACAGCGCTGAATTGATTATACACATCTACTGTACAATTGTGACACATACTACAAAGTCTACTGTCACTTCTGCTTTTTTTTCCCATGCCAAGTTGTTTTGTAGGGACCTACACTAGAGCTGAGGTGTCCAATTGTTTATCTTAAATTAAGTTGACTCAGTTGAATGAAGCTTTACTCTGACATGTGATCATCCCTTGTTTTTTTATTACAGTCTCATCCAGTGGTTGAAGCATAGTAAGAAGGAATATTGTGAACTATGCAAGCACAGATTTGCATTCACCCCAAGTAAGTATTCTTAATATCAATGGTTAATGTTGACACTTGAAACCAATTTCTGTGTCCCATTCAACGATTGGAATAAAAAAATTAGCCCACACCATCTGTTAGATGAACTGCTAATCGTGTAAATTCTGAGATATTGTTGGTATGGCATATTTTTCTGTTCAAATTCAGTCATAGATGAGATACTGCAAATACATTTAAGTTCATGCTGCTTTAATTTCACTGATGCGTTGATAGCTGGTGGGTTAAGCCGAAGGGCGGTTATACCGGCTATATAGATACAGATACAGACATTAGGGTCACTGGGAAGACTGCGAACATAGAATCACAAGAAAAATTTCAAGAATTACAGTATTGCCAGTGAGCTAACTAGCCATTGTTTTTTCTTTCTTGTCACTTCTAGTTTACTCACCAGACATGCCTGCAACACTGCCCATCAAGGACATAGTGAGCGGGTTGTTCACAAGTATAGGCACTGCTGTACGGTACTGGTTCCACTACACACTGGTGGCATTCGCCTGGTTAGGAGTAGTACCTCTTACAGCATGTAAGTATATGTACACTATTTATATGGCCAACAATGTAGAACTGGATTAGTCTAAGCAGGGCTCGAAATACTGGGTGCATGTGCACCCTGGTGCACCCAAAATTGGAACTGTGCACCCAATTATTTTCTGTGGGTGCACAGGGTGCACCCAAATATTTTCTTATGTTTATGTTTATTCTTGACATCTAATTGTTAGAAAGATAATAAACATTTCTGTCATGGTACTTATTTAAGAATTTGATATCTTGTAACTAAGTTTAATTATTAGGTTATTACTTAAATTTAAGTGGTGCACCCAAAAATTTTTTGGTGCACCCAATTTTTTAAGCTGGGTGCACCAGTGCACCTAATCCCAAAAATGAATTTCGAGCCCTGCTATGTCAAGACTCAAATATCTATAATATATATATATATATGTTGAGTTATCCCTTTTGATAAAAGCCAGATTCAATGCCGTGACAGTGGTAGATATACTAGTATATTAGGTAATCACTGCAAATTTTCTCACCCGTGTAGGTCGAATCTACAGATGTCTGTTCACGGGATCTGTCAGCTCTCTTCTAACCTTACCACTGGACATGCTATCAACGTAAGTACTCACTCATTTCTTAAACACAAGATCTAGGGAAGAAAATAACAGTGTCCTGCCAGATACAGTGGAGAGAACTGTTCTGACTTTTATGACTTTTTGAGCTCAGTACATCAATTGTTGTTTGTACCACACTGATGGTCTAATCATTTTTGTGTTGTGATTTTTTCTTCAGGGAGAACTTGATGTCGGACTGTCTGCAGGGGTGTTTCGTGGTGACATGTTCCCTGTGTGCGTTCATCAGTCTGGTCTGGCTACGGGAACAGATTGTCCACGGGGGTGGGCCTCAGTGGCTGGAACAACAGAACAACCAAGACGAGCCTGCACCAGTAAGCATTTTTGTTGTCGACTTGGTCATGTAGCTGCCAATGCATAGATATGCTATTGGTTGTACATACATGTAAGTATGTATTGTTTAAAAGAGATGGGTGGACAATGTCAAGGAAGATAGTCGCAAATTGAGCCTGCAAAAGGCCAACCCCCTTGATAGAGGCAGCTGGAGATCAGCAATCAGACCTGAATGACATCCCGCAACGTCCGACCCTTGTAAGAAGGAGAACAAGGGATGCTAAACAGGATAGTGAGTGACTGAATGAGTGAAAGAGGTGAATGATCATGACTTGATGGAGACACGTGTGCACTAGCTTTCACTTCAAACTTGTCAACTTGACAGACTTCATTGTAGTCCTATGTTTGTCCTGTTATTTTTCCCAAGGCTGCTCCAGCAAACAATGCCCCACCTCCAGCTGCAGCCCCACCCCCGCCCGAGGATGAGGATGGTATGGGCATGGACAACGGTGATGCAGGTGACATCTTTGATGACACAGATGAAGAAGGTGACAACAATGGAGGTGATGGGGAGGGAGACGACCCCAACAATGGTGCCCAAGGTCAATACAATAATCATTTTCATACCTTCAGATAGATAAGTTATGCCTTGGACCACTAGGGTCAAATTTTACTTCAGCAGCCAATTTAATTATGTTTAACTGTTAGCCTATTTGTCATAATTTATCATCATTATTATAGCCGCTTTGCAGTGCTAGCACTGAGGCGGGCAGTCATTGTCTTCCATTGTGGTTTGTCAATTGCTGTCCGCTGAGCCCCCTCCCAACACAGCCCATCTCACTTAGATCCTGCTCAACTGTCCTTTTTGAAGTCATGGCTTGGCCCCACTTCTTCCTTCCTGTTGGGCACCGATTTAGATCCAACCTGGGTGTTCTCAACCTAAGCATGATTATCATGTGTTTTGTATACTGTTCTGCCTATAGATGATGTGAACTGGAATGCCATTGAGTGGGACCGTGCTGCTGAGGAACTGACGTGGGAAAGGGTAGGTCTTTTGTTAACTGACTGTTAACTATCAGAGCAAGTATAACATCTACTGGTAGTGTTAGTATTGCTTATGCCTTGAGTCCAGGTTGCCTCTATGATGCATTATAGTTTTGAGCAATTTCCAGAAATGATGAAGACATTAAATGTTTAATCAGCTTGATAACTGAGTGAAAACTTCTTTTTTCAGATGCTAGGCTTGGATGGCTCTCTTGTATTTTTGGTAAGTGGCTGAATTCTGTATTTTTTGGTAACTGGCTGAATTCATGAAAAATCATACACTGTTTTTATTTTTCAAGCTAATCATTGCAGTGGATGTGTAACTCAACACTAAGCTAATAGATTCATAAGATATATTTTTATTGATATTACCTGGTAACCAAAAATGATGATCTTTTTTTCTTGCCACAGGAACATGTATTCTGGGTAGTTTCTCTGAACACCCTCTTCATTCTAGTATTTGGTAAGTAAACCCAGTCAGCCAGCTACTCTATCTTCTTTACTCTGCCATCATACCATGGCCAAGTACATATAATGTTATATGATTAGGCAATGCCCAAACAGTCAATTTTTATTTGTACATTATGAGTACATATTACATGTAAGTTATGCAAGGCTAAAGTCATCTGGTCTTGAAAATGTAATGTTTGTGACAGGAACTTTTTAGTTGTGTTGATTGTCACAAAAATATTTGCTATTCACATAATCTGTTTATACTCTGAACTCTTTCTATTTTTCCATGTAGCATTTTGCCCATACCATGTGGGGCATTTTGCAGCAGCGGCAGTGAAAATAGATGACTATGTAAGTTAACATTTAGTTTTATAATCAAGATTGGTAATTTGGAAATTTTTGTTTTATTTCAAAGAAAAGTATGCCCAATGTGTAACCTGGAAGTGGTTCTGACCCAGATCTGTTTGTTTGTTTCTGTAGTTAGTAGCATCCCAGTTTGAGGGCCTGCTGACCACCATGATTGGCTACCTCATCCTGGCCACAGCACTGGTCTTCTGCCATGTATCCTTACTGCTATTATAGTGTAACAATTGTGTATTACTGATCTCTGTTACCCATATGGAACTGTAATTAAGGGACGGTCACGAAGGTCATGCGGCCATCGTACCAGTGTTAACTTTAGGTGTTTTTTGGGACAGCCATGCATGTTTCCTTCAGAGTACCGCTGTCTTGCAACACAAAAGGCTGTCTTGTATCCTTGTCGGTGGTTTTTTCTGTCACAGCCTGTTGAAAATCCTACCACATCAAAATCGTACGACGATCACATGACCTATGTGACCACACCCTAAGGGTCATTTGATACAAAACTGTATCGTTTTTTAAAGTTTCTATAGTTTTAATAGTTGTGCTATCAAAGATTCAGATGGAGGTAGAAATACTAGTACCTGCAATCCAGAAACCTGATTTTTTATGTTACCAATTCCTTAACTTCTCTGTAGGCTATGGCTTCTTTTCTAGGGTTCCAAAGGTGAGAATAGTTTTGTACCTGTTAAAGAATAGAATGGCATGTAGAATAATTGATACAAAGTTTGTTGTTCAAATCTGTGGTAATCGTAGGAATAATGGTATGTTCGTATTGTCCATGTCCTAAATACAAGTACAAATGTTGCATTGTTCTCTGTTTTTCAGGGCCAAGAGAGTTCTAGGAATTTGCTATGTAGTTGTAAAGGTAAGTCAATATCATTCACATCTAGAGATACATACTAATATATTACTATGTATGGGATTTGCTACCTACATTGTTGTATCTCCCTTTTCTCATAGTCATCACATTTGTTTACTAATTCGTTGTCCACTGTAATGTCCTTGCATCAGTTCAGTCTGTGACTACCACTATTGGACACAATATACCATTTGCTTAACTCAATAAACCATTGTTACTATGATTATTTTGTCCCAGAAAAATGTGTGATTCCTTGCTTTTCTCCACAGGTTTCCCTTCTAGTAGTGCTGGAGATAGGTGTGTTCCCATTGGTGTGTGGATGGTGGCTGGATATATGCTCCCTGGTGAGTTCACTTTTTGCACAGCTGTGGCTATTTTATGTGTTTATTTACAAATATCTCCAGTAAAATTTTATGTGATCATTGTGAAAACAGTTTGACAGTGCAACTTTCATGTACTAATAAATCCTCTATGTGCTAAACATAGCTACAAGACTAAGCTCTAGATAATGTTCCACATACAGGCCATGTTTGATGCCACTCTGAAAGACAGAGAGACGAGTTTCCGGGCTGCCCCAGGGACAGCCATGTTTCTCCACTGGCTTGTGGGCATGGTTTATGTCTTCTACTTTGCCTCCTTCATCCTACTTCTCAGAGAGGTACGCCTTCTTTTCTTATCTTTGGATATTGTGATAAACATATTGGAAAAATTTGTTGAGTACTTGAGTATTGTTGCTGGCAATTTGGCAACTCAGAGTGTTATATTGTAGTATAAAAGCACATTATTAAGGTGTTGCTAGGACTCATTATCAACTTCTTTTGCCCTAACTCAGGTGGTGCGACCAGGTGTTCTGTGGTTCCTGAGAAACCTGAATGATCCAGACTTCAACCCTGTCCAGGAGATGATCCACCTGCCCATCCACAGACACGCCCGCAGGTTCCTCCTGTCTGTGGTACGGCTCTTCTTATCATTTACTGTCCATGCCATCATTCAACTTTGAACCATAAGAATACTTTATGCATGATTGATTTATTGTACATTCATGCCTTGACAGGCTACATGTAGGTACAGGTCATGATCACTGAAAGTCTGATGTAACAAAAGCGGAAACAACAAGATTCAATTTAACTATATGAAGGTGCTAAGCTAACAGGATGTTCAAATTTTTCTCGCTTCTTTGTACAAGTGTATATATAGGAACGATACTCAAGTACAGAGGCCTCCAATGATCCAGCAGAGGCCTCCAATGACTAGCACTGTTGTATATCCACACTTGAAATGTCCTTGTGACTGAATGTCTATGTGGTTTTCATCAACAAGTGTTTTCCATCCACAGGTTGTATTTGGCACCACAGTACTGCTGATGCTGTACGTCCCCATCCAGGTCATCAAATGGGCCTTCCCCACCTTCCTGCCATACCATGTCATGTTGTCCAGGTAGGGTTTGCCACACCTCCATGTTTTTTTTACCTTCTGAACTGGGACTTCTGGAACTGGTTTCCTTTCAGTGCATTGAGATATTCCCCATCTTTATACAAATCAGGTGAAAAATGAATACCTAGCTTTGGCTAGTGCTGTCCCTTGGATGGAACATTTAATGGAGGTCACGTGTTTGGGGAGAGTCACACCCCGGGCATGTAAAAGAACCCACCACACTTATCAAAAAGAGTATTGGACGTTCCCGGTGTGGGTGATCAAACCATTCTGGCTAAATGGGGTAGGGAAATTCCCAAGCAGCCTCGTAACCCCTGCTTTACCTTTATTGAGTTAGTCAAACTTGCGAAAGCTCAATGTTTCTGACTTTGGGCGAAGACATGCTGCTACAGTGAGTGTACTTCAGTGCCTAGAAGTGGTCAATGACCTTCCACTGAGCAAACTCGTTTAAAAAAAAAAAAAAAAATCACACCTACAATGTTTCAACCTTATCAATCCATATGTTATTACTGAATTATGTAGATGTTGTCGAATGTCATGCGTTACTGCTGGATAAGCACAGCCATACATGTGTATCTTGTTTCCTGCAGTGATGCACCTGTGAGTGAGCTGTCCCTAGAGCTGCTGCTGCTACAGGTTGTGTTACCTGCCCTGTTGGAACAGGGGCACACGCGCCAGTGGCTCAAGAGCATGGTCAAGGTCTGGACTGTTGGGACAGCATGGATACTGTGAGTCTCTTTGCATTTCCCGCTGTCTTTGGAATTACAGTGATAGCACTTTGTAACATATGCTTCACTTTGTCTTCTCGGCACCAAACTTTCACGGTCTGAAAAAATTTAACTTGTTCTCGGAACTAAATGTTCACTGTCGCGGCAAGTGCACATAAAAAAGTGTGTGAATTATTTGTTATCAGTAATGATAAGTTCACGTTACAGTCGTCACCGTGAAAACCGTGAACATAACAGTACATTGAAAATATCAGGAATTACAGTACATAACCTGATATACAGGTAGCAAGTTGTGCATCATTGGTTGTTGTTCAATCATTCTGTTTCTCTTGGTAATGTTAGCTGTTTTCTTTCTACAGGAACCTAAGATCATACTTGCTTGGAGATGTTCCAGTGGAGGAAGTAGAGGTATGTACCAGAGGCTGTGTTTGATAGGGGTAGTTGAAAATGGCAGGAGTTTATTTTTATTTCTATGTTTTAATGAAATTGCAGTTCTAACCTCAAATTTGGCCCTCAGCTTACTTACTGAAAACATAGGTATCTTTATCAGAAATTAAGTGCAGCATAAGGAACCGTAATGTGATTGTCAAAGTGTACATGGCAGCTGTTTTTACAAACCTTGCATTTCAAACATGTTTGATTTTGCTATGAGCCGTCAGTTTTAAAGCCTTTTTTGGCTGTATGGTCAAACTGTTCTGCTCAGTTTAGATGCACCGTCTCACTCAGTACTATCTATTCTACCCCCCAGGGTGTGCTGATTCGGGGTGAGGATAATGTCCAGCCTGGGAACAACCCTGCCCCTGCTAACAACATAGACCTACAGGATGGGGGCTTACATGCTGCCCACCAGGCTATCCTACAGCAGGCAGGGCCCATCGGCTTCCAACCATACAAACGGCCCACGTGGTTTGCATTCAGGGTAGGTGATGATGTTCATTTTGTGTTCCTATGACTTTAAATTCCAACCATTTAAGAACTATGTAAAAGCTACACATGTTTTCTGCCATTCAAATTCTATGCTGAACATACTTGTGCACAGTGTGTTCATGTAGTACTTACATATTCTGCTAGGTGTCATGCATACAATGCAAAGCAGCTATGTGATATTAACTACCTTTTTTTTATTCTTTGACCCAGTTGGTGCTGTTAGTGTTCCTGATGTGTGAGACTCTGGCCTTCACTAGCTTTGTTGGTCTTACTTTACCAGGTAGGTATAGATGGCATGCGTTCTAATGTTAATTAAGGTTGTGTAAAAAAAAAGGAACTATAACTGATATGTGTCATGACTTTTGGACCTTCCTTGAAATATTAGGAAAGAATTTTCATACCCGGTCCTGATTTTGGTTCCAGCCACCTTCCCATTCTGTGGAAATTCCCTTGTTAAGTTATTAGCTGGTTTTCTAATTTTCCTTAATCATGTTTGTATCGTCAATAGTTGGCCTGGGTCGTGCCATGATGTCTGTGTGGATGGGGGAGGCCAAGGTACACGAGCTGTACACAGCAGCGTGCGGACTGTACACGTTGTGGTTGGTGTGCCGCGTCCTCTCGGTCATGTTTGCCTGGGTCCCACAGGGTTGGACAACTGTGGGCAGGAAACTGTCTGAATGGTCCATGATGGTGAGTCAGGTTTGATACAGAATGCGATTATTGATTAGGAGGTTTAAGTTTGCTTTGGCAGATTTTTGAAAAAACAGGAAGAAGAGAGCCAAGTCATGGGATGGTAGTGCATTTTCTGTAGTCTTTCTTTTCTTTTTAATTGTGTTTCCAGAACAACACAGGTAGGCCTGAGATATTGAACAAGGCATAACATTGTACTGTGTACTACAACAGCAACTGTCATTGTACTATATGTCTTCAACTTATTGTAATATTATGTTAACCTCATATCCTTTGAGATAAACTTGTAGTAATGCTGTGCCTTGCTGTTCCAGGCTATTAAGACAATAGTGTTGGCTGTCCTACTACTCGGTGCTGTTCCATTGCTGTTGGGCCTGCTGTTTGAGCTGGTTGTTGTGGTCCCCCTCAGAGTTCCGCTGGACCAGTCTCCACTCTTCTTCCCCTGGCAGGTCAGATCTCAAGTTGGTACACATGAGAGCACAGCTAAACTCAGCATTTAGTTATGGCTGAAGAAATGTGGTCTTGGCCTATTGTCCTACAATAGTGAAATACTGTTATTCTTGATTTGTTTATTCATTTGATCACTGTGCTGAGGCCAGCCAGAACCTTTTTTCCACTGCCATTGGCTACTCCCCCCCAACCGCTAAAAATTGAATTCAATTGCAGTAAGTATATGTGATCAAATGACTGCGTTGAATTGAACATACTTTCAGTCTTAACACGCCTAAACACACAAGGTACAATTTACCACTATGGGAAACAAGCTCTATACGGGTATCCCTAATGCCCAGACATTAGTGGATGTAGTTACGAGTCATCACTTCCTGCCCATCTACAATTTACAACAGTAGAGCAGAGCCAAGCCAGACATCCAGTCCTCCAAGTATCCTATTATACCATTTCTGCCTTATATCCTTGCAGTCTGCCTAACTGGACAAACAAAGAAACACACCAACTGACAGTCCCTCTGTTTTCATGGCTGTAATTATTGTATCACTACAGTGTGTTATGTTCCAGGACTGGGCCTTGGGCGTCCTCCATGCTAAGATCATCTGTGCCATGACGATGATGGGACCACAGTGGTGGCTGAAGAGAGCCATGGAGCAGGTCAGTCTGTGTCTCTCAATCTTTGCGTCACAGTTGGACATGTAGTGAGTCAATGACGAACGGGAGATGGCAGAATTGTTGTATTAGACAGACTTTATTCTAGAGGTCCTTCTCTGTGACCTGCCCTGTCCATGGTATATGCCAACCCCCCGCCCTAGCCTCGGTCTCTCTTGGACCTTCTATTCTATATCTGGTCCTTATAACTGGTCGTGATGTGCCCTTGTGACTTATCTACTGATACAGGGTTTAATGAAATGAAAAAAATCAGCTTTGTCAACTTCCGATTTACAACTCATGTACATGGCTTTTCAATGTTTTGTAAATTCAAACCATTCTCCCATTAAATGTATGTAAAGTAAATAAGTATTGCAATCCAAAAGTGTTTTGGAGTAATGTCGTGATGATGAATTTTTTTTCAGGTGTACCAAGATGGTATAAGGAACATGAACCTACAGCTGGTGGTGTTTGACCTGGCCCTACCTGTCATCACCTGTCTGTTGTTCTGTCTCTGCATCCCCTACCTGGTGGCTGCGGGTGTGGTCCCTCATCTGGGTAAGATATACAAGACTTGTTTTACGTGTTCTTTGTCAATGGAAATAGAAGTGTTAAGTGCCAATGCTATTACTTGAAACATGATCTCTACTTTAGGGGTCACTGTAGCAAGATTCAGAAATGTGCATACTGGGTATATACAATCCAGTAAGAATGACTACTAATTTCAAGGTTATAGTTATGACTATACATTTGGTATTAATCTGATGATTTACATTAAAGGTGTAGGTGCCACAAATTGCATCTCTATTTATACTCCTGGTATGTAGGGTTGGTACAATGTATGTATGATTGCATCTTGTGGTGTAACAGTTAGAGCATTTGGCTCAGAGACAATAGGTCCCAGGTTCAGTGCTGTGACACGTCCCAATGTTGTACCCTTTGGAACTCATCCCCACTTTCTCCACTTTATGTTGGAGTGAAGCCCACCGGGCCTCTTGGCTTATTTCTTTTTTAGGAGTAAGAAATAAGCAGTAATATGTCAATCACAGACACACAGCTTACCAGCTTGATTCTTCTTTATTTGAATAAGAGCTGTAAACCTGCTGGTGTCCGTACCATTTGTGTAAAGGGCATGGAGAATGTGGGTCACTGAGGAGAGCTAAGAACAACAATGGGGATATAAGGTGGCCTAGATTTCTTTGAGTGTCCTTTGTGTTCACACTCCCCTAGATAGGAGTTTCTCAAATATATGACACAATCAGCAATATGATGTGTGCGCAGCACTTATTGATCAAAGTACTCGGCTAATTTGGTCATCCTCACTTTTAAATGTGATGTATAAAAAGATATGATGACTGTTAAATGTTGGAGAATGGAGATCAAAGACTACGGTCCATTGTGTTGAGTTTATATAGCTCCAGTTATGGTTGTTATTAGGTCCCTAAAGGTCTGGAGACATTAGTGATGGTGCTGTAAACTGTCCATTGTTTATACATGTTAATGATGAAGGGTTGCACAACAAAGTGACCACTCTGTGACACAAAAGGATGAAAGGTTAGTGTAAGCACTCAACAGATGGTACTTCATCACCGAAAATAGATGGAAAACATATCTTCAGGACAAAGTGAAAGCAGGTTTGTACGAGCTTAAGAACTACCAAGACACAAAGGAAGAATATATAAAGGTATGACAAAAGCATCCATGCATTGACTTGCCAGATGGTCTGACTGCAGCAGTTCCTGTACTACTGTAGGTCAGTATTGAGTAAACACGTGGCTTATCATGCGACACACCAGCCTGTAAGGTCCCTACACAGTTTTGTCAGCAGGGAGAGCTTAAGAACTATTAAAACAGAAAGGAAGAATGTATAAAGGTATGACAAAAGCATCCGTGCATTGACTTGCCAGATGGTCTGATCACTGAGTACTTTAGGTCAGTAAGGAGTAAACACGTGGCTTATCATGCGACACACCAGCCTGTAAGTGCCCTCTGCAGTTTAGTCAGCAGGGAGATTGCTGCTATATTTCATCTATAGGTCACATGAAGGGTTTATGAGGTACTGTTTGTAGCCTACATCTGTGGCCTTTCTGAGGAGTTGGACTGTTTACTGCTTGAGATTGTTGTACAGGCTGTACAGAGAAAGTAGTAGGAAGAAAAGTCTCTTTGTGTTAGGGTCTCATGTTTTGTGCAAAGCTTGGATGAAAACATTGTATATACACAGCAGAGCTGCTAGTTGTTTCTTCTGAATGTGAACAAAAAACTGATAGTCTGTTATATCATTGGTTGTATGCATGGAGCAGCAAAGCTCTAATTCCTGATTACTAGTACTCTTTTAGAAATTTAAACTGAAGACTTTAGTTATCACTATCTACATTACATTTTGGTCTTTGATATTAATCTGATGGACTTACAAAAGTTGTAAGTGACACCACAAAGTTTATCTCGATCTATTTATATCATATAAAAAGTTTGCAATTCACCTTAAATGGGATAGCTTCACATCATCTTATTTAATGAATTGGAGGAGGAAAATATTTTTTAAAAAGTTGGTTGTGGCTAGGAAATCCAGAGGTAAGAATGTGTATTTCATTGAACTTCAAGTTAATTGATTAAAAGCTGACTTGATGATATACTGACCTGTGCCCCCCTCCCCACAGGTCTGGGTGGTGATGTGGAGGTTCAGGTGCTGCGCAGGATCTACCCCTCCCTCCTGGTGCTGGTCCTGGTGTCAGGGCTCTTCACCTTCCAGGCCAGGCAGTTCAAACGGCTCTACACACACATCAAAAATGACAAGTATGCATCATACAGCTGTTTCCTTTCATCCAAACATGCCAATTACATTGTTTGTCATTGTGGTAACCAGTACATAAGTAGAATCAAAAGAATTCAATTGTCTGCCTTGATCAGACATCACTAGTATCAATGATCAAAGTGTGCCTTAATTGGAATTCCCAGTCATGACAAACTGTTTCTTGTTTCCCATCAGGTATCTTGTGGGCCAGCGGTTAGTTAACTACGACAAGAACAAGAGAAGTCGTGAGTCCACACCTCAACAGAGAGTGGTGCACTGAGCTTCACGCAAGGGCTGTTTCTAATATTTGTAGATGGGTTAGCATGTGATGGGAAAGAGATTGTTGTTTTTCTGGAATGAAATAAGCAAACAGATAAAATCTGAGTAGATGACATCTGGTCAGATGTTCCTTGAAGTATATTGATTAAAAGCTGACAGTTTGTCCAGAGGCATTACTTCTCAAGTCTATGTTGGATGAGTTGCATGTAAAGAGGTCCTGGTGTTTCAGTATTCAACAATCAATCTGTTGTACTGTGACTGCCTGAGTAATCTAGTGAGGTGTATATGATAGGTTCAATTTTACTGAACAATGGACAGGCCTCACAACCAGTAACTAAACACTGAAAGGGAGCCAGCCCAGTACAACAGATCTGAGACAGTGAGTCCTACTGCAACCAAAATTAGCAAAGTTTCCTCCAGTCTAGTGCTACTGTCAGAAGCTAGAGAATGCTGTAGTACAAGTAGTAGTCACAGTCTTGCTTACTAACACAATGTATATAATTATACGGAAGTTGAATTGAAGTGAGTGTAGAGTTAACTGTTGCCACATGAATGTAATGCATTTTTTTTATCATTTGAGGCCAGCATGGCCTAGAAAAGACACAATTAGAGTTAAGAAAGATCTCCAGACTTCTTGCATGCAAAAGTGAAAGTGAATTAGTTTAACTCAAATGAACTCAATGAACAGATGAACTACTGGTAATCTTCAACTGGTCATGGCATAGAAGACAAATGCTATGTACAGTACATGTGTGTTTACAGGTTTGGGAGCAATTTACCTTGCTCTCTTTGGCAAGCACAATGAACAGTGGACCATATGGCTTGACTGCCTGTTGTAAGGACTGCAACCCTTTCCAGTAGTGTACATACCAAGTGAGTGACACAACTTCTTGGTCTAGAGGCAGGGTTACTAACCTCTGGACCACACATGCTATACATGTATTTCAGCAAAGGTATATTTGGAATTGTAGCACTCTGTCTTACCCATGATCCCTATTACCAAAATTGGTCTCATGAGGTTAAACTGCTATTAGTCAAACTTCTGTATATGTTGTATATATCCTAATTGGATGAAATATACATGTCTATCAGCATTAATCACCACAATGCATTGAAAGCTTTTATTCAAAACACATTTATACAAGTCAAACCCAAGATACCTGTCATTTTTATAAGTGCATTTCCAGTTCTTTTGATATTTAGGATATCTCCTAGTTTACGAAAAGAAAGCATTTTGAAGACGATACATGCTGGGACAAAATCACAGTCCTCTTAAAGAATGGAGCAACTTGGAAAAGCGTAAGTGGGAAATTGTATCTGGAATATGAAACAAAGAATGTGTATATGCATAGTGGTGTCAGACCAGATGTGCAATAATAAATAGTGTGAAATGTATATGATAAACTCAACCAACCAGTGTGGAAGTTTGAAACTCTGTGGCCAAAATTACCATCACAGTTTTAAGCCACATCTTTGTATTGCTGATAATTTGATATTAGAAATGTGTAAACTAAGAAAGACAACTAGATGTAGCCTGAAGTACACAAAAGAAAAGGCCATGTTGCAGTAGACACGGTCAGACACATTGATGTAACAATATCAGCCACAGTAAGATAAAATTTGGCCAATGTAATTCTACTGTCTGTAGTGATCATGTTGTAGTTCATGTTTGTAGCTGTGGACAGATGTATAGTGTACCTGTACCTGCAAATTAGGAGATGTAATGTTGATTTTTTTGACAATTTTTTAAGATATCTGCCAAACTTAAGTTAAGGTTTGCTATTGTGTGTACATATGAGGATGATTGTGTTAGAGGCTTATGGACTTTGGGGTTAAAAAAATACATGTATATGAAAAGTAAATATGACAAAAAAGCTGTTCACATGTTGTAGAAAGTGTTATTCACAACTGCTTTGAACCGTTTAGAATGTTGCATGCAGATGATTTTGATTTTCTTCATGAGTAAAGCTGAACGTCACTCTTGCGTTTTTTTCTGAAATCCTTTAGAGGTTTGGTTGAAGATACTGGATCAGACATATTTCTTTTTTTTTTTGTGCCAGTGGAGAAAAATGGTATGCTTCCTCTGATATTGCATCACTGGCAGGGTGGGGAGTCCTGTGTGAATGTGTGTTACGGAAATGACAAATAAAATGATAGAACTTTCAGTATAAATAACCTTACTGAAGACATACTCATTATCCTCTTTGTCCCTTGCTGAAGAACATAGCACAATCTTAGAAACTAATCGAAGGAAAATGAACTATTTTTGCAACAACAATGTAAGTGGGGAGTTTATGTCTTTCTAGGCTTAAGAAACATCACCAGGCTGGACGTCTTAAAGTTTCCTCTGCATACTGTACGCCCAGCTTTGTTTGCCAACATAAGCATTAAGTGGCAGGGTTTCCATGCGGGCTGCCCATTTTACATTCAACGACGATCATTAAGTCTTGATGAAAACTACCGTTGGCGACTATTTCGATAATACTGCCATGGTGATGAAATGAACGCAATCGGATTAAGTGAAGCAAAATAATCATTAGAATCTGGGGCGATCTAAATAGGCACTACTACTAACAGGTGTTTCAACCTGTAAAGGGGTCATCTGTGTTGTACGTACGTTAGTCTGTGTTGTACGTACGTTAGTCTGTGTTGTACGTACGGTAGTCTGTTGTACGTTCGTTAGTCTGTGTTATACGTTCGTTCGTCCTGTGTTGAACGTACGTTAGTCTGTGTTGTACGTTTGTTAGTCTGTGTTGTACGTTTGTTAGTCTGTGTTGTACATTCGTTACGGTGCGAACACATTCGTCGTAGGCTGTTGTACGAGTTTTGATGACGTGAAGTCCTAGCATCAATCCTATCGCTGGCTAAACACGGAGCCAGCGGTCACTACGGAGGATGACACTCGAGCTAGGCTAGACAGGACCATCCGCCGACGAGGATTCAACCTTTTTCATAAAACGACAGCTAAATAAGAAGTTCGACGACACACTCAAGAATGCCCTGTTTGCGATCAACGAAGGTGGCCGAGGAATGTGTAACTCTGTGTCTTTTCACATCTGTTGTTTGTGGTGGTGGAGGGGGGGTATACGTCACAAATTGCGATTATTTGGTTGGAACTGTTGAAAAAGTTTGGCCCCAGTCCAAGAAAACACCCATCGCGCGCTGTCTCTTATAGACACCAGCCACTTATCTTTAAGTATCGGTGAGCTTTACCGTCGTTATGGGGTCAATTAACTACTTCAGGCATCGTTGGTTACTCGTCAGAAATCGTGTTGTTAGCACTTAATTATCGTTTTATGAACTTAATAGAATGATAAATGAATGTTGACTCACTGATGAGTAAACAGAACACTTACCATCGCTCTTGGCAACTCACTAAACGAACTGGCACTTAACTGGAATATCAACATCGTGGGCTTAAGTCGAACTGGTACAGCAGGTGTTTTTAAGATAAAAGTTATTAATATCTGTCCAAGGTCAATCCAATATAATGTGCAAAAATAACGGAACAAAAATTTCCATTGTTAAGTATGGGTTCAAACAATTTTGTCTTAATTTCTAAACGTAAGATTTCATTATATTAACGGTCTTTTTGTGACCAGTTTCTTTTGTTATTCGGGGTTACTTTTAAGAAACAGGCTTTCAGATCACACAGGGCAGCTCGCATCATACATACAGGAAGAATAAAACTTTGATTCAAGTTGGCTTACGTTAGAATCGGAGAACTCATTTTCGTCTAAACCTTTTTACACCAGCTGCGCCACCGAATAATTCTCATATCGTTTTATTTTAAGATGGAAGTTTAAACAAGCTTGCATCGACGAAACCAGCCGGAGAAACTGCGACACTGTATTTTACGAGAGAAACGTTAGTATTAATGAGATTCTGTGAGTCCGACACCGCCTTTGTGAGCGGTAGAGAGTAGAACACAAGTGAGACAAGCGAATACTTCCCGCGCCCGTTCCTGTTGCATAGACGTGCCTACAGCGTGTGACCGAGCCCCCAAAATATCCACGGACCTTCAGGTGATACCATATCTGTCTACCTTGTGATAAAGTACACATCATCAAGACTTTTAATAGCACTAATCGGTCCTAGAGTCGTAATCACTTTGTAGCTGCCTGTGATGTATTGTTGAAGTGTTTGCTCGCTCTGATAAGGGGATTGAAACAGTCCATTCTGAAGCACTCCTCAACTCGCGCAGGCGGTGTCACAGCTCGTCTACTCCGGACTTCTGAGCAGTTTGACAGCGCATCTGAATATCATCGCAGCCCCAGTACTCTATCTGTATCCAGAACAGACGGCAGTGTCAGTGTGTCAAGCCGCTACAGAAGACTAGCAACAGAAACGCCTTCTTTGATCCACCTCACGCTTGGTCCGGGGTGTTACTAGGTGAGGTTGGAGTCACTGATTACAGACCGGTTGCCAAGAGGACTCTGACATTTTAATGGCGATATTTGTGCGACCAGTCCGCCTTTGTTGTTGTGTCATTACACATCTATTTTGGAAGTAGGCGTCGGACATCTGATTTCGTCCTGTCCGTGCATGTACAGCGCTCTTATCGTAACTTTGGAGACCGATTCCCTCGGCACGATGGAACGTGGCTCCCGAGCAGCCAAGAGCAAGGCTCCGGCAAAGGTCTGGTTCCACATCTTTGTCAAACTTCCCCGAGGCTTGATGACATCGCTGAGAGTCCATGCGGACATGACTGTAGGGGAGCTACAAGGCATGGTGGAGGAAGCCAGTGGAATCCCATGCGACGTGCAGAAGGTGACGACTTCACAGAACAGCGGTCCTGACAAGGCGCTTCTCCTGGGTCAGCTCGGGCTCCGAGCGGGCTCCACCGTGAGCGTGGGGCCGGACGACCGGTGGCGGGATGTGTTCGGCGCCGCGATGATGGGAGACTACTGGCTGGTGCGGCGGTGTGTGGACGGGATGGATGAGGGGGAGACGCGAAGGGACGGACGGTTCTGTGCCATGTTCCTGGCCGCGCATCGTGGACACCTGGATTTGCTCCAGAAGTAAGTGTGCAACAGTTTGTAGGATAAGTGGGATAAACTTTCTTTGTTGCAAGCTTTCCATTCTTAAGGGTAGATTTAGTTACCAAACTTCAAACCAGCGTTGCTGTGCTGTGCTGAGAACGTACACACATGGCCCAGTCGTCGTGACTGTTCTCTAGCACGGACATACAAAAACATGCTTTTAACCCACACAGCCTCGTTTCTTTTGCACAAACAATGCTCGTTCGTTCACTTTGTACAACTCCCCTATTCAAATATCCGTCAAGATAAGATTTGTAACATGATTTCTTCTATTGTTTGAAATAATACAGCACCTACATCTCAGTGGTCACTGACATGGCCAAAGTTAGTCCTTCGAGTCGTAAAAAAAGATGCCTTCTGGTATCATTGACTGAACGTACAGATCATATACTTTTATTCACCTACTAGTTGAAGTGTTATTACGAAACGTCCATTTGAGAACATTACTAGTCCAGTCCTTTGATATACATCGTTAGCTAGCTAGAACTATATATAACACATTGAAATTCTTTTATGTTTGTTGATCAACGTAAAAACAAATCCATTCTTGATATAGCATGGAGCCCGAAAAGGTGGAAAAGTCTGTTGCATCACTATTAAGCCTCCGTCTTGTAAGAAACTACGTATGTCTTTTCTGTACACCATGGTTCGACTGAGGGGCCCTTAGCGTAAACTGATTATAAACGTTCTGTTCGCGTCACTTCGTAAGTCAGGACAACTAAATTCGATCGTCTGTTTCATCCTAGTCACACAGCCTCCGATATATTAAGGAAGGAAGTGTATTCCTCGCGAGACAATTTTGTGTAAAAAGGTACTAAAAAGGTACTTGTACTAAGTCTCGTGCTTCCACATGCGCGATATAGTATTCTACAGGCACATAATACCAGGTAAAATAGACAACATCATGCCAGAACAATAGCAGGGCGTCAACCATAGCTGGCAAATGCGAGATTAGGGACCCCCACTTCTTATTTTCCAAACATGATCAAGTCCTTGTAAACATCATAATGACTGTGTTGTGGCATCACACTAGACCTTGGTTGGGCTGTTTCGACTCACCACTATCTTGTTGTGCCTCGTGCTGGGAAAACACGTTGCCATTGCCGTCTCCTTTTGAAGTCAGGTTTAATTTATGGGCATTCATTAAGGACGGTTTGTCAACACGCCGTAAAGCATGTTACCACGGCAGGCTCCGGGTGGCTTTCGAGCAGCTGCTGACCTTTAGGCGGAGACGCAATGGAAAAGTCAAGTGTCGTCATGAATGGGTTGTCTCAGGTCATCTCTGACGGATGGGGGAGGGGGCTCATTCAGACTATTCAAGTAGCCTGCGTCAGCTATGCAAATCTGGTCCTCTCTTGACGTCATCTTCTAGCCTCGCTGCGTAATTCTGTAAATAGATCATCCTCAGCTCGTAACAACACCGTTCTGCTGACGCGCACAGATTCAAACGAGATATATTCAGAGACTCCGGTGTTTGTTAGCTGGATAAACGTCAGGAAAAATTCCATCGAGTAACGCGAAAGTATGGCTAGTATTTCTTTTACATAGAACGGTGATAGGCCATTTTATTTCCAGAAACTGCAGCAAAACTTTGGATAGTTTAAACCACCATGTCGCAAGTCATGTAAACCCCAGACTTGTCGCCAGGAGCGCTGCATGCATCATCGATGCTTTCTCAAAAAGTTTCTATGTCGTTTATTTTTTGGAGGATCGATGAATCTGCCTGACACCAATGTAGTTAAAGATCTAGAAAGCAAATCCTAATCATATACATAAGCTACCAAGGGGAATCTTAAAGGATTGTGTGTGCTGAGAATCAGGAAAATGTAATTACAATATCGACTAGACAAAAATTGCCCCTGGGCAATATTTGATCAGCGGACAAAGACTCTCATACGACCCCACAGCTAATGTCAGTGATCTAATCTTGAGCAACATCCACCGATATTCCCTGATCCAGCTCCCATCAGCGCCAAATACCAAATGATATCGATTTGTAAAACTACGAGACAGAATTTCAATTTCATCGTCCCCCACAGGCTAAAGAACGGTACTGCTTTAGATGTATCCTTTTGTGCAAGACGAAAGCTGACTAATAACTAATTGAAGTGGCAACTTCAAACAAAAATGTTGCCCCAATAATAAATAGGGCGTTAACGAACAGTCTGTCTTAACTTTGCTTTGAAGCTACTTCCCCAATTCCATAATCTAGATAGAGAATGCGACCAAAGCACCTCTTATGAATATGAAATGCCAAACATTCACCTATAATAACTTTGTATGGCTTACAAACATCTCGTCTGCAATGATGATATCCAGACGATCGTAGGTCTGACACCGACGGCAGCTTGTCGATTTATTCGCCGGTATGTCCATGGGTTTCTACGGTTGGGCGGGCCTTGGGCGACCCCGGGCCAACAGGGAGGTAATGAATTCTGCTGTCCAATACTCTCGTCTGTCCACGCACGGCACATAGACTTGGGTGCGGTTACCAGATGCAGTCATCACAACACACCACGACGTTTGTATACACGTACCGACCAGCACAATCCATAGATATCAAGAAATACAAGAAATTAACGGCCCTGTAATTCTAACTTCCCGTCTGGAAATCTTATACAAACAGATCATGATTAGCTGAAGGTTTACATTAAACAGGCAAATTATCATGATCAGCTATCTCTGATGCCCGTGATAAATCATATCAGACGATAATCTTTCATACGTTGCGTCACCGTCACTGAGAAGGGTGGAGTAAGTGCGTCATATAGCATTTCGACTGATAGTGCCGGAAATGTAAGTCATAAAGTACTTCATATTTATTGATTAGGATGATAAATCATAAGTGAGATAATCGCTACAATAAAGCAGCGTGATTAACAACCCAGTAGGCATTTACAAAAGCGTCATATCCTGTGCCAAGCGTGCTGCTGTAAGAATCAACCAACGGGCTATATGTTTTTTTTATGATATCAATGACAAGGAAATTCCAAAGAACTGATGTCATAATGATAAGTTGTCGACCATACACTAAAGCAAACGAGAGCGAAACGTTGATTATACAGCAGCGTCTTGGGAAAAGCCCGTCTGTGGCTTGTGATAATCCCTCGATGCCTTCCCCCATCATTCTCTGTCTCTACCAACAACACTATGCCGTCCGCGTGATTGGGGAGACCTTTAATTAACCCAGGAACACAGGGCAGTGCCGTGACTGGGGGATGCTCTGACCTGGTTTGCTTGCTATGAAATATGGGAACGTTCCAACAGTAATGTTTGAGGCCTCCCGTAAGGCTAGCTGAGATGCTGAGGAGGTCGGTCTTGCTATGAGAAGCTACACACGTCCAGAGGCGACTGGGATTGTCCACCGTAAAACCTACGAAATGTGCTTTGTTAACTACCTTGGAATAGTGAGGGTCAAATTGAAATTTTATAATTGCACAACAATTGTAACATGTAACGTTAAATGTAAAAGTGTTGTAAAAGACAAGTCACAAAACATCATATATTTTCACTTCATTTATTCCCTTATGCGATTGGTCAAGTTTAATACATGTATATCGCCACTAGGGCAGACATTTATCTAGTACAGCCTAGTAAATTCTCAGCTATGAAATATTGATAGAAGACAGAATGAGTCCATTAGTTGCAAGCATATAATGATATAGCTACATAAGTTGATATATCCGTTACAATACAGATTCTTTTTTGCATGGAGGTTTATATGTATTGGCAAAGGTAGACAGAAACTGTGTAGAGAATTGCGCGGTTCCTATTTTCTACCGGCTTCTAGGAGTCGAAAACAATCATATTCCCCTTACCTGAAGTTCAGAAAAAAACCTTATCAGAGTACTGCAAACCCGGGCTGCAGTCTCAGCACGAAATACAATCCTTTTACAAAGTCGAAGTCAGCAACTTTACGGCGTCCTTCGTAACCTTGCCCGAAACTCGGGGTCGTTGAACCGCCAGTCGCTCGTAGGGAATTCCTGATTGGACAGGTTCTTGGGTTGATACATGACTCTTGCCCGTGGTTCTGTCCTTAACACTCCTATCCCATTCTACAAGGTTTCCATTAAAGTCGGCTGGGATTGGATTGGTGTTCTACTGTTTATGGTACGTAGCATGTGTATTGATCGGGTAGGACAGAAACTGGAAAGAGTTTTCTTAGAGGAAACGGTCATTCTTAATCCTCCATTAGTCCGAATTCATAGCTCTCATTAATTTGTCACTCTTAAAAACATTTTCCATTCAGTCTGAAATCTCTTACACATTTAAACGTCCATACCTACCTTTGAAGGCGCTTTTACTTCGTATTTGGGCTTTGCATTGAAAAAATCCCACAGCTATCCCAGCGGTGAAAATGAATGCCGCTAGTTTCCCAGGTTGATACGACTATCATCTATCAAATATCACGGACAATTCACGCACCTCTGAATGCAAATAGATTGTCGAATATCCTTACACGACTTCAAAGAAAACATGCGCATCGGGCATGACCGCAGTTCTTTGTTCATGCCAATATACTGACGATCCTATTGGCTTTCCCAGACTTGCTCTTACAGTTCATCTATCACGCCTGACAGAACTACACAGCAACTTTGTCTTTCTGCAGGGCATCAATCATATGCTGCAGAGGCCAGGCCTACGCGGTCGTCTGTGCGTGATAATCCTAATAAATTTCAACTTCAAGTCTCCTCCCTGAAGGGGGTTACAGACGGGCAGACGGCGGAAAATTGGCTGGACTGAGCAGGGTCGTTTATCGGGCGGGATATCTGCACACAGACGGGCTGGCTCAACAATTTGCACATTGTGCGCTCCTCTCTGCCTGATTTATTCCTACCTACGCACTGCCGTAAACCAAAGAGCCGGTTCTGAATTTTGACATGTATTTTAAATTAAAATGTATTGCACAGGCGTTTGCACGGTTTTGCGCTACCCCCTTAACACGTTTGATTTAAACATTTTGCTTCATGATTGAAGACAACGGGAAGGGTAGAGTACAAGGAAGTGTACCCGTCTCATCGTACTGCTAGAATTGAGTGACAAATTGTTGACAGCGACATACAACATCATCTCTTCCCACTCAGTTGTGGAATGATGAGGATTGCGGCTGAAGCTGAGACCGTGGGCCTCTATTCGTCACCGAGTGCTTTTCGTGATTAAACCAATAAATTGTCGACAGGCTCTTTGCTGATAAAATCTTGTTCCAAACTTTTGCACGAGCAAATTTAATATATATATATATGTTCGTGTGCGGAACGTATCAAGTACTTTTCATGTCATTTACAGCAGATTGTTTGAATCTTGCTGTGAAGAGTAAGGTGTATGCGGCAAGATGTGGAAAGTGTCTTAAGTTGATGAATATTACCGTGTATTAAACATTTAGAGTCCCGGGAAACAGCCGGAAGGCAAATCTTGTGCCTGTCTCCACCTGAGGTTCCCAGGAGACGCATATTAAGGATTATTTGGGGATCAGCTAGCGGGAGTACTCCATGTTCCTGTCACGTTAGATTGCTGTTCATCTCCCTTTGTAATTAAGGAAAATTAACACGACTCCGTGTTATGTATAGTAATGATTTACCTCCGCAACAGCTTATCTAAAGGGAAAACAGAAAGACGCGTTGCATGGATTCTGAACGCGAATGGGCCGATACACAGCAACTCTATAAAGTTGTGTTACTATTAGGGGTGGGTGCCGTGTACCGTTTTTCTTGTTGGACCGGTTAAGAAAAACCGGACCTGAAAAATCAGTGGACCGGATGTTGAACCGATTAGAAAATGAACAGATTATACCGACACCAGGACGGCAGACGTTCACGTGTTCATGTGAGGCAGTTGTCCAAGAAAATAAGAAGAGCGAAGTAGAGGACATTTTTACGAAGTTTCTACAGTCAAACTTGGTCTAACTTAACAGAGGCAGTTAGCATTGTTTTGTTTACGTGACTGAAGATCACTCCACCAAACAGATTCCTCTGTAGCGAAATGGACCATTGTTTTGAGTATCACCCATTCACAAACAATTCGGTCAAGGTTCAGGTCCGGACCTGAACCGAATCCTCTGGACCTGGACCGTACTGGTACCTGAAGTTTCTGTACCGGTACCCACCCCTATCTAGTTACTATTCATATCAGGCTTGTTGAAGTCACCGTTAGAATTGTTTTGTTAGTCAATACAAAGCGTGTGTATGAACATGAATAGCGGAAATGCGATCGTGCATGACTGGTAACCCGTATAATGTAGTAATCTATGTTAGAACTTGATGCATCCTGACTCTTACACACGCTTGCAGTTGTGACTTTAATTGTGCACATAGATTACACAGTCATGGGTCGTTAAACAGACTTCAAGTTCTGACAGCCGTGAATAGGAATAACATGATGGTGATCCCACAAGATTACGGCATGCACAACAAATACTACTTTGGAAGGCAATAATCATCCCATTATTGCCAAGCTCAAGCTCCTAATGTTACAGCGCAGAGACCAGAATTCGATAGACCCGATATCTGCGCTTAATGATCCATGGTAAGCACGGATCGACCTATATGCCCCACACTCTCTAGTGAGCACATAGAAGAAGAGATGTTATGTTCCAAGCAGTGTGGTCACGTTTGTTATGCTAGTCTGGATGGATACAGCGTTAAAGATAAGGGAGTCGTGAACTTTTGTTGAATATGTCACCTCTGCTGAAAGTGACACATTCCGAAATTAATGAGAACACTTTGGCTTAGGTCTATAAAAAGAATCTTACAATGTCAACTCTATTCAAAAAGGGTTTTGACTTCTCGTTTTTGTGGAGCTGAGCATCGTACGGAATGATAGAACTAGAAAGCAATACTTGGCTTGATCTGCGAAATCTTTTGCCCAATAGATTTACTAGACAGCATAGCTAGGCATGTTATAGTTTCATCTCTCAAAAAAACTCCTTGAGTAGATAAGCATATCTTCCATTGGTTGTAATAGAGAAGACAGACATTGTGTAGGGTATTTACGGGTTTATTGTGCGAATCAAGTACAATGTATCTGAATCGTACACCCACACTATTACTATTCCCCAAGAGGTAAAATGATGGACAGGTAAAGTGGCGCCCGGCATGGATGCTCCTACATGTCTGCCCACGTCCAGTAAAACCGTTGTGACGGGAAAACTCTTGTGAGTTGTCGGACCTGACGATGAATCAGCAGAACGGCTGTACGAGCTCCCCAAACTGACGCCACTTGACCTTTCCCGCCACCTCCGGGGACAGAAGTGGTTCTAACAAGCTTTTAGTGCGGTACATCATTCCGAGCACATAGGCAATCCGCTCGCGCTGGATTTCACAATATTGAGTCTGCGCGCACTACTCTTACAGGAGTAAGCTGACTTCTAGCAGCGAGACAATCAGAGTAGACAACGTGCTAGGCTTCATCAGTCAAACTGACAGGCTGCAGTAATTAACAGCACCGCAGTTAATCATGTGTCCAATCAGCACCAGGGACAGAGCCCGGGTGGTTAATTGCTTAGTCTACACAGACCCGTACTTTCCTCGTTGAAGAGCGCCCATGTATATCTACTGGAACGTGTGGATATTTAGTCACGCTTTGCCAGCCTCTCATGTAATCACGCTTGCTTTAATGGCCAATCGCGATTCTGACTGCTATGCACCGACGTTAGTCCAATGGATTTAATCTTAACGGTTCTCTGTAAGCGCTAATAGAAAACTGATTTCCGCCCAGCGTTTGCAGGTTATTGAATAGAGTTAATGTCTATCCTCAAATAGCCCCTGTCCCTGGAGAAACTAGTCTGCTTGACACACAGTTAACTTTCCTTTGGACCAGATTAGAGTCACACTTATATTACATCAAGTCCAAATATATAAAATACTAAATGAATTGCTGTCCTTGATACTCATGCTGGTCTGTCGACTCTTGGTATTTCCAGCTGCAAGCTCAACACACTTTCTATTTCCCGACCTTCAACTTCCAGCTTTCTATGTTAGCTGACTTCAAATTACATTTGCTAGTGGGCTTTCTGAACGTCGCCCAATTACTGTCCCGATCGATTTTCTTACACACATTAATCTTTCTCGTAGCGCGACTTCTCAAACCACAATCCTCGAGAAAGTTTGCTCTTTTGCTATTCTATGTCAGAATACTTCAAGAGTATCTAGATAATACTTATCCAATGTTTTTGTGTTGGCATGAGTCATTGGTTGTGATCCCATAGTGTGTTATATGGAACGTTGTCATTGAAAGTATAGTGTTGCACGCAGCTGCTGAGTCAACCATTTCATACTAGGTCCATACTTGATGACCAATGGTATGTCAAGTTCTGATGAATGTTCTTAGCTTTGAGCCAGGTCATATCTGTGCTAAGGGCATGAACAAGTCGCTAAGACGCTTCTGTGTTTGCTTCTGCCAATGCTTCATAACTACTTGACGTGATAAGGTCATGAATCATCTGTACATGGAAATAATCCAAATAATCAAATGTTTGCATTTTTCATGGTTAACAAAACATATCCGAATTATAGATTAGATAAAGATGAAGATATACATAAATGGCTGTTTAGTTGTCGGCCATGCCAGAAGCTACATAGATCCATCCCAGTGTGGGGTGTTACAACAAGATAATGATAATCGTTGGAACGTCGAGGGTCTGTATTGGGAAGACTTGGCAGTATGTTTGACACGTTTTCATTGATTATTGCTTCCAGACTGTTGGCGGATGGACAGAACGTCAACCGAAAGACCACAGGGGGACGCAGCGCGCTCCTCATCGCCCATGCCCGCGGCCACAGTCAGTGTGTGGACGTCCTCTTGGACCACGGAGCCGACACATCAGATCTTCCCAACGGCCAGGTTCAGAGAACCGCCAATATAGCTCCTGGGGAAGACCAGCAACAGGACACCGAGGAATCGTCGACCTTCAACCGGTTGTCAACACATTCCAGTATCGGGGCACGCGATGAGACAGCTGAAACGAGCAACAGAAAATCCCCGACAACCTCATTGGACGAACATGAGTCTTCGTCGAATGGTCAGAAACACGACGATTTGATAGCGCCCCCTAACGGAGGTACCAGCCAATCTACAGCCAACCTAAAACACCACAGCTCTCCGAAAGAAGAAGACATCAACCCTCTGAAGAAAGTCAGAAGCAGAAATGAAGACGATGAAGCTTTTGACAGAGAAGACAATGTGAGTAACCCTGCTTGTCATTTGTTCTATATGGTATGTCATGATGAGTTTTTGGAAAGTTAAGCATTATTTGGATTGAGTGCATATGCGTTTCACATTGATGAAATAACAAAACTTACTTCTACTGCTGTAGGGCCAGCCGGACAGGGTGGACAGACTGAAGCAGTTCTCTCGAACCCGCAGTGCTGGCCGGAGGAGCTCAGCCCCTGTGGTCAGTCTGGTCAACAGGCCAAACTCTGCACTTGTCGGGTAAGTACATTTCTCATCTTCCCTTGCTCGACTTCTTGCATCTTTCTCTTCTTTATTCCATCCTTGCATGCATGTCTCTCCCTCCTTTCATCCCCCTTCTAGTACGAAAACAACTGTGACTTGAGCTTATCCTTACGAAACTCAAATTTTGGCTCCAGAAAACTTCACTTGAAAGGCTATGGCATAGACTACTTGCTTTCTATAGATGGCATTTTACATTGTGCAGACTAGTTATGTTCGTCCTCCAGAGATAACACAATAGATGGCTTTGGAATAAGTCATTTATCAAAGTACGGTGTATCAAAAGGCACAGGTGACATGTATACCCTACGTAACTTGCCCTCCAGTGATCTCCATCATGAACATCTATAGATTTTTCTAGGAACGTCGCCACAATGTCGTGACTCCTGAGAGCCAAACCAACTATTGCTTTGGCAAACTGTTAAGGTCTCAAATCTACCATTGTGTGTCACAGCACAAGGAAGTGCGTAGTCTGTAGGTCCAGACAGTGCCATGGGCGTACAGTTAGCAGGAGATACCGTTATGAAGCCGACTGTTTGTGTAAGATAGATATCGTACATTGAAGAGGTCGTCTGTCATGTCAGGATAACGGTATCCGGTGAAGACCTGTAGATGATGCATGCTCATAGGAGCAAGGGCCCGACCACCCTTAGCCCCGGTCACTATTCATCTTCATAATTGGAAAAGCGCCCCGGACGGAACTTGACCTTCATTCCACACAGTCATATATCCCATGTTGTCAGCCCATTCTCATAGCCTTGGCAAAGATAATGACTTTCCTGGAAGACCTCGTAAAAATGACAATGCCCATACATCACCAGACGCTGCTTGCGGGAGGGAGGATTTTTCATTCCTTCTCCAAAGAAACACATTCCACAGAAAACTTCAAAGACTTGGCACCATGAAATCTAAGCCTGGGAGTTAAGAATAACATAAGGTGAACGATATCGCATTGCTTTGATAGGGAAGTTTTGAATCAACACTTAAACCTAGTAGAAGTCCTTCGATTTCAGTTAATGATCGTTCCCCATGCGGAATGCTGCGGCTGCTATGATGTATTATTGCCCAAGCAGTTCAAGCCGTCAGCATTCGCCCCATAGAGCTCTAATCTATGGATCCATGAAACTATGGGCGCCCAATCGCAGCCTGAGGCACGTCGCACGGAATGAACGCGGGTCCCAGCGTTACTACGTCTTCACCTTGAAAGTCCCAGAGAGACACAGTGTAACGGACGTATAATGAGGTGAAAGGCACATAAGGAAAAAGCTTGAACCGAGAAGGATAAGACATAAGGATAGTAGTTTAAAGGGACTCAGCAATGCATTTATTTGAGAAATGACTGTGCTCATAGAGCGTGAAAGAAATCAGGATTTTGTTTCAAATGAAATGTTGTCCAGGACACGAAGAAAGCCTATTGTGAACTTATCATTATAAGTTTAAGAATGAAATCTCTGATGACAGACTGGCTTCTTCCGGAGTCTTATCACACTACTTTGCCTTGCAAATCACTCTCTCCCTAGGCATGAGCTTTCTACATCGTTACTTCTCGTATCTTTCACGGAAACCCAAAGGTGGAGTCCGTTATCAAGGTTAACAACCAAGCCTCGGGCGTGTTTTAGCTATTTGCGTGGGGAGTTGATTTGCGAAGGGGATTAAAAATCGAAAGGCCTTTTGACTTACAAGTGAGGTTATGGCGAGAACGTTGCTATCTACGGGTTACAAAGGCATCATTTCCACTTGACGGCGATCGCTAAAAAGGACAACAATATAGAGAACCAGGCATGAGCGGCCCGATGACGGGGTCTGCCTGCAGGCCTTGTGAGCTTACTCGCTCCAATTGCCCTTGGACATCACCTGGACCTTTGGGGAGAGGAAAGAATTATACCTTTGCCATTGCTTGAATATGGAAACCATTAAAATTTCATCAATCATATCGATCCAAAAGAGGAGAGTTATAAGCTAAAAAGAACACATAAGAAGGACCGATATGTCTCTTCTTTACGGATCTCCCCGTGAAACCTTTAGACAGCCCCAAGGCCCTTATACATCTGCTGTTGCAGTCTATCACGCTTCCTCCTCCTCATATGTCTTAGAAAGATCAGCCTTCTTAATGGAAGCATGACGCACCAAACGCGATCAGATGACGTCCGGTGGGTGACAAAGGTGATACCTTGACTCTTACCTGCGATTTATCACACACGATACGGCGTAGATTGCTTTATCAAGGTCTCTTTTATGTGCTGGGGCAAGCCTTTCCCCATGTATCCCTTGATGCTATAGCGTACTGACTACTCATAGTATCTCGGATCTACACAGTCCGTTTTCTAACTCGGGCCCCTTCCTCGTGAAGATATCGGATACACGCATATATGTTGACAAACAGTTGGTGTACCAAAAGGAGATGAGCGCTCTTGAATGCCTCGTTATTAACAAAACACGAATTTCAAGAAGCCAATCACGTCGACCAGCTTTAGTTACCCGTAATGTACATGTACAGGCACGTTACTGCGTGTAGTAGCATTTCTTCGAAACATATACGGTGAATTAGATGCTGCAAAAGTTATCTACTCTTGGTAGATGCACTTCAATCTTCAAAAACCGTTCACGCAAAGTTAACTGGCGACCAGGCACAAACTCAGACACACATGTATGCACGGTTTTTAGTGATGGCGGCGATGATAAGGGAGTTGTCGAGGTAATCGTGGTTGGCAAAGCAATAATAAGATTTTCAATTCTTTAAAGTTTCTAATCCTTTTTGGATTAGACGAGGTTTACAGTCAAGTTAGGTCATGTCTGCCGCCCTCACGCCTAACAATCAGCAGTCCCATCTCCCCAGCAGTGTTACATGAATCTTGAGATTGTCGTTAATGAAGGGCGCTAAAGCTTTTCATCCGTTCCTTACCCGGTGTGCAGGGAAGATAAAGGCAAAACTAGCACATAAATGCAAAGATAAATATCTAAAAATCCCCGTTCGTACAGAACCGCTGAACTAATTATTGTTTTTTGTAAATGAGAAAGTGGAAAATTTCTCAGCAGCCCCTAAAAGTTGATTGATTCCGCGAGGGCATTGTTAACACTCATATGTTAAGTCTGTGTTGTTTGTTTCTACAGGCGAGTGAAGACGTGGGGAGGGACACCACAGCCCCGGATCGCCAACTTGCGAAGGGGGAGTGAATCCAGCGAAGCAGACGACCGTTTGTCGCCGTTGCCGGGATTGACACCGAGGCGCCACCATCATCCCGCCACCATCACAGCAGATGCAGCCAGCATCCTGAAGTCCATGAGTTCCTCAGAGGAAGTAGAACCGATTGCTCCTCCCAACAGTCCCCGTCATGCTTTTATCGGCTTAGATCCCGCCTGCCCTCCGGCTCGACCCCGGCCGTCTCTCACGGGCCGCCGCCTCACAGGGCTCCGAAGAGTCAGCCTTCCTGCGGCGCTACCCAGCAGGGCAAAGCTACCGACAGGTCCCTCGCCGAACCAGAAGAAAACTTTCGACGAGTGGCTGGAGGAAGTGGAGGAGAGAAAGAAGTTCGAGGAGGAACAGAAGACTTGGAACCGCCTACAGGAGATGCACGAACAGGCGCTCCGTGAGGACGCCAAGTACAAGAAGAGGCTGAGTTTCGATGACTGGAACAGACAAAAGGAACTTGAGAAAATACACAAGATGGAGGAGCACGAAGATGATAAAGACAAGAATCAGCAGAAGGAGAGACGGCAGAAGATGTCTGCCGAGGAGTACCAGAAGTGGGTTCTGAGGAAGGAACAGGAGGAGTTGGAGAAGGAGCGACAGAAACAGAAGGAGGCAGAGAAGGACTACCAAAGGTGGCTGAAGCTAAAGGAAGAGCTACAGGAAGTAGAGAAGAAGATGGGGAGGGTCTCGTTGAGGCCGAAGAGTACACAAAGGCGCATGTCTCTCCAGTACGCCGCTAGGAGCTAGAGGCAGAACTTTCTGCCCGAAACCAAACTTTATACCCAACCATGTTCGACCATGTTGTGGTTAGGTCGCTATGTCTTGAACAAGTTTGTATCATACAGGAACTTTTCAACACTTCTCATATCAGTTCATCTCAACTGCTGCTCACAAACTGAATGGACTATTTGCTTGAAACGCATTTCTTATTTGGCCCACACCGATAAACGCCTCTCTTTCTCTATGCCAAGGAACACCTAATTCACTTTATTAGAACAGGTGTACGTGTATGTAAGGTATTGTCGACATGAAATGCTTTGTACTCCTGTGTAATTTGGTATATAATTACATGTAAATATGTACATTTTACTGGGATTGTTTCTGCATTAACAATTAATGTGCTCCTTGACAAAATACCTACTTTCTGTGTCTGACGCCTATAACTTATATCATACTAGTATAAGCGATGTTTAACAAGATTCTCTTAAATCTATAGTATGTAAATATCAGATACTGCAGCAAATCATATACTGTAATTTTGTAAAGAACTGACTCTTTATGACAAAACAAGGAAAATATCACGATGCCCAAGTAGAATGCATTGCACGTTCTCTGTCATCATAGTACTGATGGTCTTCTATACTCGCTAAACTACTATTGTTGCCCTTTGGCTAAAATAATTGCTACTTGAGACCAGAAAATATGATCTGAATTACATCTGGCGCAAGAGAACCACCGAAACGTTTAATGCGATTTGAATAATAGAATCGGGGAGCAGGGCCGTTAGAACTGTACGCTCGAGGGGTCAACCGACTGAACCAAACACTCCATCACCGTCTGTGTGCCTTTGGCGGGAAAACTGCAGTTGATGCAGAAAAATGGCGCCCTGGCGCGGAGGTAATGACGCCGGTTTCTGGTGGCTGCCAAACCCATGCGGCACTTTGGCGGGTCAGGGCAGGCCCGCGCGTAAATCACGGCTAAGGTGATGGTTTTTATTGCATGGGGGGCAATCAATGCTCAATCAATATCCCCAAATGGCGAATTTGCCGTGCCCTTGTCACCCCCGCCGCGCAACAAAGCCCGTCCATCACCGCTCTGTGTAGTACCGGGCGGAGGGAAGGGGACTCATGATGGCGGTAATCAGGTCCGTCCGCGATGCTGTTTGGGGACATGTGTAGATGATGTACATAAAAACTGGAATTATTCTGTCAATAAATCTTCTCGTCTATACGTCCTCTTGTGTTGAGTCTTATCGATATTGCAACGCATTTGTAGAGAGTATTGCGTTTCACATATCATTTATTTGCAAATACACGTCCGAAGGTTTATCCCAAGTACTTGCTGTATGGAATAATGATAATGAGTACGGTAATACTGATAGGTGATGCCGGTACGCATAATGCGCAAAATAAAATGAAATACATGTGTATAATAAATGAAATATTAAAATCTAAAGCTACTTCTATGTTGGAAGCAGTGGAAGACGAATTTACCAATTTGTTCAATGTCATGTGGGTTCCTTGATTTTAACAGCAAAATTGTTTCCTCTTCGTCGATAATAGTGGTAATATATTTTAGACACTTGAGAAAACTTATATAACATTAAGGTGGCCAATTTGTATATGTTGAGTTTTCACTTCATTGTTGCACACGATGAAGATCACCCAAGATGAAGATCATCTAGAACCTTGTCGGTATATAAATTTATAAAATCTACATTAAAACTACAAAATATCTCCAGAAATGTAAACATAAACGGTACAATAAATAGAACAACATGCTCTTTTAGATGGCATTCGAGACATTACAGAGCATACGTTATGATGATTAACATATTACGACGTTGAGCTTCCAACATGTTACCATTGAAATTTGCGAAATTTGAAGTGACCAGCGTTTTATGATCTTTCCGTCTTACTTGGAAGAAATGCAATATTCTACATCAATAAACTGAATCAATTGAAACCTTTCGGATGATAGAATGTAATAGATCATGATCTTGGAGCTTTGTTGTACATGCAGACATTGTTAAAGACAAGGTAAAGCATGCATTTAAAAAACAATGAAAACAGAGAAAAAGGCACAACGCAGTTGCAGTTTTAGGCAAAATTCCAGTTAACAAAACGATAATGACCTTAAGTTAATTTGTATAGTTTGAACATAAAAGAAAAGATCTGTGCAGAAAAAAATCTCTGACAGATCTTTGAGCAGTGAGCGATTTGTAGATGAAATGTCTCAAGACTGCAGGGGCCCATAGGGCACGTCGGACCTTGAGAAGTGAAAGATTGTTATTCCGGCTGAGTGTATAGGCTATTCACTGTACCCGTAATCCCGTGCTGTACTGTATATTACTAGTCTCTACCAGACTGGCGATACGCTGGCTATTATGGGGAGAATAATTCGTCAGGGGAGTTTTGCGACTGGAAGATCTACCCGGCCGCAAGACTTTTCCATCCGAGCGAGCATCCAGGGCTTTGTCTCTGCACGGAGCCGTGAATAAAGTACCAGGCAGAAGCAAGCCCACATCTTCAACTGCGCATGCTTCATTGTGCGTCTTGCTAAAATTACATTAGGCTCCCGTGGCTGACGAATTACCCACCATCGATTGGCAAGCGTCAACAGAATATAATCATCTAACGTGAGAATGGGTTGGAGGAACCGACTGGCAAACATTGTCTTTAAATTTTGGTTGATTTGTACTCTTGTAGTAGACGACTTTGTTTATCAATTCATTCCTTCGTTCATGCATTCATTCATTGTATACGTCACTCATTCGTTTCTTTGGCCTACTTCTTCTTTCATCTTGTGTTAAGGTGGGTTCACACGTGCGTATTTAGACAAGTCCGTATGAAGTCCGTATGGAAGTCGTAGCCCCCTACCAAGCTCCACATGTATAGAGAAATTAGACAAATAGCAATTAATTCCTCTGGCATGTTATGTGTCTATATCTGTCCGATTTCTACTATTTTTCCAACATCCTGTGGAGCCTGTTAGAGGCTAAGACTTCCATACGGACCATATACGGACTTGAATATATACGCACGTTTGAACCCGGCTTTACATTTTTCAGTCCAATCTTTCATCCTGTAGTTTTGCAGTAATTAAGCATAAATCTTATAGATGAAGCATCAGGAAACAACAGGAAGTTCTGTTCCACAAAACAATCCACGATTTGTTCCGGCATCCCTCCCTCATGCGTTACAGCGTTTACGACTGGTTCGCTCGGTTTGCTCCCGACTGGATTAAGCTTAGCGAAGCCGATGATATACAGAACCATTTCCCGAGAAGATGGAAATGGGACATGGTTTACGTGTCTATCGGGGAGGCTATAAAGTAAGAGATACAGTAGAATATTTCCGGAGCTATAATTGAATTCTAGGTAGGAAGATGCTTACATGATGGCAGTTGGATGTTTGTCTCTGCAGTAGAATCTACGGCTGTCTATTAATCACGTGGCATTCTCAGCTCGGTGTACATTAGCTCTCCACAGTCTCCATAGCCCATACAAATTCTTGATATTGTCATTTGTACAGCCATTCTACTAGGGTGTCGACCTCTTTGTGACCCAAACATTTGACAGAGCGCACACCGAATTCCATAGATAAAAACTAATCATTCTACGCTTTGTGTACATGTGTTCTTGAGTCATACCATATAATTTTTCAGAATTAATATTTAGATTTATGAACTGAAGTGTTACAAAATCCTTTTGAAGCCGTAACGAGGTCGCAGCGCGATCGCCTTCTGGTGGGATTCTGGCCTGGGGGGTATTCAAGTCCGCATGAGGTCCGTATGGAAGTCTTGGCCTTTACCAGGCTCCACAGGTCGCTAGAAAAAAAAACATAAATCCGCCAGATAACATGCAAGTGTAATCAGCTGGTCGCAAACGATACTCCTCGACCAGATAACTTCCCTGGCATGTTATGTGTCTATATGCTACAATTTCTCTTAATTTTCCAGCTACCTGTGGAGCCTAATAGAGGCTAAGAACATCATACGGACCTCATACGGACTTGGATATATACATACGTGTGAACCCGGGTTAACGCTTCCCACAGCGACCTACGTACAAGGACGTGTTCAAATCTCGATCCCCCCTTAGGTCATAAAACACACATCGGTCGACGTTTACGACAAAGTTTTGTGCGTTTTTATTGCCATGCTATGGCCACAGGGCACCCGTGAGGACTTAACGGTGCCAGGAAGTGTCCGTTGATGGACTGTGTTACTGATGCCCAAGCAGTAAGTAGTACGTCTTTAGTTTATAACATAGAAGATCGTATTAATGAGCTCTGAGTGGAAGTCGTCGGAGACGGACTGGGAATCATTAGTCACAGCTGTGGAGAAAGCCTCTGCTTGCCTGCGAACTTTTCTTAATACGATCATAAATATGTTGCTTTGTGAGGCTTATCTAACAGAAGGGGTGGCAATTTGTCGTTCCCGAATAGCTAATATTGGTGGGATACAAGTAGTGCTACCCAAGGATTTGTTCTAAAGGCCATTTTGTCTTTAAAAAACGTGGACAAAGCCAAATGGGAAGAACTGTCAGCTTGTCTACAAAGAACAATTCATGACAGGCCTGTAACGTATTTTCATACCCGTATTCTTCATTCCTCGAGAAAACGATTTCATTAAAATAAGTTGACGACATAGAGATAGTGCACGATATATGCTAACGCTACGTTACATGACACGTAACATGTAAATCGTTACAGGTAAATGCTTATGTAAAACGTAAAAGTAATCTCACAATGTAGCATTTGTGAAATGTAAAACATTTTACGCTTTGGCCGTGATATAGAACAACGCAGGATTTCCACGTGCCCACTGCGTTGCATCTGTCCTTGGTACTGATGTAACTCTCTTGGTGGGGTGCTGGGGCGTGTCTCAGAGTATGTCAGTAATATAACATTAGAAGAGGCATGACATTTACAGAACCAACAAGGCGAGACTATAAGAGTCGCCTTGGTAAGGTTCCCGCCGCCGTTGGCAATAGCCGACAATGTTTGAGCTCTTGATATAAAAGGCTTCCCACCAGTCCAATCGATAAGCTCCAAAACAAAGTAATCACTAGACCAACCAGTCGTGTCGATGGCTAAGTTACGTAAATGCATCTTCTACTTGATAGATCATCATTTTTCACGTGAATTTCAAAGTTTTCCTCCTGAATGTTTCACTCGTATAAGTGATATATGTGGCATGGTTGTTTGTGCTGAGCAATTAAATGATACATGACGTATGGCAGAGACGATTAGAGAAGCCCCTCCTTTGATGGATCGCACAACGCTCTTCTACATCTACCAACTCATTACTCAATTGTTCAACCGACTAACAATCAGCAAACAAAAGTGCCTAGATATTTCTGCGCTTAAATTGCAGCAATTCCTTCTGGTATTCAACTATCGCTATCTCATATATGCGTCGGTGATGGTTCCACCATTTGCATATCAATTCATAGTTTTTAGTGAAAAGCATACTCTTTGATGGATCTTGCTCAGTGTCATAGAGGATGCTACCTGAAACGTCTAGTCGTTTCCAAAATCATATCCAGTTGCTTGACTAACTGCTAGTTGGCGTATCGCTATCCGACAGTTGGCGATACGTCCAGAAACAGTGAAGAAATCAATGGATATCGTTAATAGCCATGTTACGCGTTCTTTATCACTTAAGTTGGCGGGGGATCCTTTGTGTTAGCACATATTTAATGCATGTCATTGCAGTCTTAAGCTATTGTCGCGCCGCAAGACAAGTACCCAGACGTCTAAGCCGCGTGCGCGTCACATCACTTGTGTGATGCAGTCCCGTAGAGACAGAGCGCGAGAACGTTGAGCCGATTGTAGTGGTTGGGTCTGCCTCGTCTTCATTGCGACCCACCCCACGTAGGCAAAGTGTGGGTCAATACCTCTTCAGACTGCCAGACTTGGAGCTGCCTGGCTGTGCGCCGACACACGGGCTCGCGTCGCGGGACGGAAAGGTGTTGTCGGGAAGGCACGGTGCGACTGAGAGGCAACGCTTGTCGGGGTCCGAAATTCGGATAGACTAACGCTCGCCATGAATTCATTTTTCAAACAGCCTGTAAGTTTCGGCGTCTTCTTCTTCTTCATCGTTGTCGTCGCCGTGGAGAACGGGCGCGCGCTGGCTGGCGAAGTCGACGGAGATGTTAGCGGGAAGAGCGCGCCGAGACAGGCACGGAACGCCGTCCCCCCGTCCGGCCTGCCGCCGACGCGCTTCACTCCGGACGAGATCCACCAGGTAGTAGCTGTCCACAACAACCTCCGCAGCAGTGTCACACCTGGTGCCGCCAACATGCAGTACATGGTAAGTACCCCTACCGTCTCTTTCCCAGTTCCTCATGTGGAAAATCGAATTATCACCTTCCTGGTATTAGACACACAGGTACTACCCCTGTCAATGTGCAGCATTAGGGCTTCACTGAGCGTGTTATAAGTTAGCCCTCCTAATCCGCCGATTGGAGAGGGCGGCCAGGAATAGGCAATAAGACACGGCCATCATACACCAGAACCTATTCCTGTTATTGCGTCTGTGAGATTCCTAACGACAGTAAGTCTATAATGGACTACAGTAGGGGATGCACGGAGGGTTATCGGAAAACCAAGCAAAGCGCTCTGCCGAAAGGTGCGCTGATTTACGCGGGCTGTAGCCCCTACACGACCTCCGGACTTCTGGACCAAGACGGCATCCCCCCATTACTGACTTCCTAAGGAATACGTCTTGTCCAGGCCGGTCTCAAAGCACTTGCCTCCGTTTATCTTTGCATTTTTAAGTGTAATCTACGGAGGGCTACTTGTGAACAAGAGTGGGGAGAGGATCCTTGTAATGTGTAGAATGTCGGAAAGTTTTCCTCTCTGCCCCACTAGCGATGCCCACTCTTCTGCCGGAATATTTGTGATTATTCTCTTAAACAGTTTCACTCTATTGAGTTTCAAAGGACGTGCTTGCGACCAATGTCTCTCCCACCCGAAATATTATTTCTTTAGGTGCGGTATTTTAGGACACAAGCAGAATTTCAAAGCAATGGGATCTTACTGCTAACACGTAGTGAGTCTTCGCTGGTAAGCCCATTTGTGCCTCGCGTACAGTTATTCGATCCATACTCATTGCTCACATCCTCAACCAAAATAAATACGAGGGTATGGATTTCTCACTCTCTTAAACTTCAGAAGTTTAAGAGTACGTACTTTTATCGTTGTGGCTATAGACACGCTTGTATGTGTACCCCTTTCCCTTTCATTCAACAATCTTGTCTACATAAAGTCGTAATATGTCGTCATCTATAAAATGTCCGAAATACAAGTTATTGATCTTATCTTTAATGAGATGATGTCATATTTTTGAATAAAATTCTTTATTCATTCATTCATTAAAAAATGTCGTACAGGACGCAAAGTCTACGAGTATTAACTATGAGTGGTTGTGATTATCTTTCCGCTCCCGGTGCCCATGCCATTCCATTATATCGCTCTATATTCACGCCAATACGCGCACGAACACAGGATTCGGAAGGCGGGACCGCGACATAAATTAGGATAAATGCCCAGTTCCTCCCAATTGCCCACAGTGGACCACATCTCATCAATTCAATGGTCAGTAAAGGCGGAACAGAATTCGCGATCCAATTTAGATCTATTTGCAGAATGGCCCGCCCTATTAAGACGTATGAATCTGGAGCGGGCCCAATGGCAGGGCGGTGTGATTACTTATACTCCGTACCCCTGTAGGAGGCAGCTGGTGCGCACTTGTCCCGGTCCTTCCCGCGCGCTGGATAAATAATAGGATAAAAGACCCGTGAGCGGGAAGAAAAGAGGTGTGGGCCTCGAGCATCCATCTGTCTATGAAGGGCTCAGGCAAACATTGGCGTAGAAATCAATAGTTAGGACGACCGAAAACCGAGGACTCCGGTAAAGGGCAAGTAATAGAATACACCTGCAATGCACAGAATCATATGGATCCAAAAATTGAACCTACAGAAATAACATATAGTAAGGAAATCAAAGAATGACACTCGATGTTCCAAAGTACACATTTTAAGGTGGACTTTGGCACTTACCCTTCAAAAAGAGTAGGTTACGACAAAGGGCAATATCTAAACCATTTGCTTTGAGCCCATCTAGAAGCAGCACAAGACAACATCTTGTATTGATTTTCGTTTTCTCTATAGTTGACTGGATTGTCCTAGACAGAAAAGAATGGAGGAAAACGATTTTACTTCATGTGTACACTTCCAATACTCGCAGCGTGGTTACGGGAAAACAGCATCCATGTCCTGCCAACTAAGAAAAATCACGGCTAGCTACTCTTGAAACTGCCTTGCAAATGATTGCTGTGCAGGGAATACGCAATGTAAAACCATCGTATTACCGGCGTCTCCGTACAGTAATGAACGCGCTAGGAGCTCTTGTTCAAATTTCCATTGGCCCACTCCTGTTTGAATATCTAGATCTCTGCTAGATATCCTTGTATAGTGCCGACGTGACAGATGGCTGTTCCAGGTCCTGCGGAATAACTCTAACGGCTTCCAAATCACGCGCGCTCTTGGATTCCTCGGGAGAAGCTTATTTAAGAGCAACCACTACACTTAGTCCAAAAAAGAGATCGGTGATTTATTTCTATTTAATACACTTCCGGAACACATGACAACAAAATCCAAAGGGAAAAACAGATCTTTTTTGACATAGTTTTGTTCAGTACATCCACCACGATATGCCACTTGGAGATTGAGATAAGCATAAGGTTTTTCAGTGACTACCAGAAAGCGCTAGCAAAAGAGCATCGTATATTTCCTATGCACATTTAAGAAATACATTTCCTACTGAATCTATGTCAAACCTTTCACGACCTAGAGCACTTTGCAGGCCCTATTATGTAACGCGATAAAGACCATTACGATAACATACGACCAAAAAAGGCCTTGTGTAGGGTCTGAAAGTGCCGGTAATGTAGTATTATAGGTTTTCTATGTGCGCTTTTCAAAAAGATAGTTCCCTCTGACTTCCTGTCAAACCTTTAGTAGCCTAGAGTGATCCTGTAGGCCCTGTTATGTAATACGGTAAAGACCATAAACGATAACATACTTCCAGATAGGATTCACTATAGAATAGGGCCTGAAAGAAACGACCTGAAAACTTTAAATATCGTTAATCGTGTCAAATGTTACTTAGAGGCTTGCAGGAACATGACATCTGTGTCAGTAGGAAAACGTGTTTCCGAGACGTGCTCTGCGCATGCCCGAGGCGAAGGCCCACGGAACGAAAGCCATTACCAAGGTTATCTCTTCTCGTCAGCGATCGCCGTAACTCGGGAGATAGCGAACCATCGGTGGAAACGCCGTTATCGTGTCTCTATGATTGAGGTGCATTCATGGCATCTCCCAGGAGCGTGCTAACCGGCTGGGGCGTCTGAGTTTCTAGCGGCGTAGTCATGAGACAGAGCCTTGTGGAACGCAAGGAAGTATGTGCAGCCGTTATCGCTGACGCACGTTGCGAGATCTGGATCGGAAATCTTCCCTGTGGCACCTGGACCTGCATACCAAACACTGCCTCGGGCTACAGCCACGGCATAAAGCAGAAAGTACCGCACCTTCCCTCCTTGTGAGTTATTTCTTCAATCATAAAATCGCTCCACGCCATAAGCGCACCAGAACGGAGCAACTTACCGTGTGATCTGCCACGACCAATCGTTCCGCTGTCATGGCCCTGGTGCTGATGTGCCTTCCTTTGTTAACCTGCCGCACATTTCACACAACAGACAAATCAGTCATTACATCAGGTGGGGCGTGGGAAAGGCTTGAGATCATTACTAGTTATGGCCATGATTTAATTTTTTTTAAAGAAATAGTTTCAAACGCATATATAAGATAGGTATATGGTACTGAAACTTCCGAACTTTTACGACCATTCAGATATTTATGGACAGTATGTAGAGCGGAGAGGCAAAGGTGACCATGTTGGTGATATGATAGATCACAGGATGGACCAAATCCATTATCCCTGGTGGTGAGAGCGGCGCAGGATCATCATCCTGTTCGTGACCTGGGGTCAACCTGGTTTTCTCGTGATTGGACTCTGCCATAACATCCAGCAGTGACCGACCAAATCACTCTCTTCAGAATTAATCAAGTTTATTGCAAAGGACGTGTAGAATGTACGATATATATAAACAGCAAAAAGTGCTTATCTGTCGGGCTTTTATATCCAAGAAATACCAGGGAGATGTAACGGACCGTGGGAAATGTGCTGAATTGCTATGGAAAAAAAACTGACCAAGAACTTTCTAGTAGAGCTGCGACCGCGCTGCGAACAAAGATTTTACAGATCGCTGAACAAATGTCATGGAGAAAGAAATTCTTAAATCTTTGTGTGCTTTTGCTGTCTTTTAAATCATACTTATATATCTCGCACCGCTCTACTTTATTCTATGATATTCTATATGTGGAAATGCAGTACTTTATTCTATGATATTCTATATGTGGAAATGCAGCTTTAATCGGCTGTACGATCGCAGGCTAGGAAAAATGAGGCCAAGAAACCGTACACACCAACGGGAAGGCTTTGGCGTAGGCACCAACCATGTGACCAATCATATTACAGCAGGTGACAACCACGTTTAGAACTATCTGAGAAGTATTAAATCGACCATACATGATTGATTCATTAACATCGGAACCTCGCCGAAGAGCCACACAAATATCATCGGTCATGTCGGATATCGGAAGATTTGAGGTGGTGATTCCTCCTGCTGTCCTTGTCTTGAACCCTTGAAGTCAATATAGATACTACCCGACATACATCAGACTAATGTAAGATCGAGTAGATGTGGACAAGACGCAATAAAACACAAATTGAACTAGAGTTCCACGAACACATACCTTTGCCAAATAAACCAGGTTTGTTATGTAGAATGATGTCTGAAGACATAAATGTGCTACTCATTATATTTTATCTTATATGCCTGGAGTTGGTTCATAACATTTTGCCATTGCTGATACAAATTAGATCCCTATTTACATACTAATATTAAATTGTATCAAGCATCACTTAAGCTGTCAGCATACCAAAAATCATGATGATCCATTCAATCCCTTCTTGACTTATTATCTTTCAAAGTAGGAAACTAAACCGGCTCCTGCAGTTCAAGAAAAGATGTTAGCGGACCCAAACATACACCTCTTACTCTCTGCCATCTTTCTCAGTTACATATGTGACAAGTCTGAAAGTCCTATCACGGAATACAGTGGATTTATCAACTTTCCTCATTAATTATGCAAATTAGCTGTTGATTTGCATAACTGGTATCTCATTATGTAACGTTTTACTTAGGCTATCAACATACCAAAAATCATGACGATCCGTCAGCACGTTCATATTGCCATTAATTATGCAAATGAGATCATCATCTGCATAATTAATTTGTATGGATATTTCTGTCTTTCTCAGCTGCACATGTGACAAGTTTGAAAGTCATATAAAGGAATGCAGTGGATTTACACATTTTCCTAATTAATTATGCAAATTAGCTGTTGACTTGCATGATTAGCATTCCATCATGCAAGTCTTCCCTTTGGCTATCTACATACCAAAAACCATGACGATCCATCAATGCGTTTATATTTTCTCATAAATTATGCAAATGAGGTCATCATTTGCATAATTAACATGCATTGATATTTCTCTCTTTCTCATCTATACATGTGACAAGTTTGAAAGTCCCATCATGAAATGCAGTGGATTTATAAACTTTCCTAATTAATTATGTAAATTAGTGCCTGATTTGCATAATTAGTATTTCATAATGTACATTGTTACTTGGGCTATCTACATACCAAAAATCGTGATGATTCATCAACACGTTCTCGAGTTATTCTCGTCCAAAGTTTGAAAGGAAATCGGCGACTGCAGTTCCAAACAAGCCGCTAGGGGGTCCAAACTTATAGTACTTACTCTCTGCCTCAAGGGCTATCTACCACTCAAAAATCATAACCACAGCATGTCCAGAACACGAGATATCAAATATTGAGGTTCTGCTGCAGTACCTTAGCAAGCCGCTAGGGGTCCCATTATCGAACTTGACCTTCGTTTTCCCGACCCCTACCCACCTACCAAATATTATCGGGATACATCCAAGGCTTCTTGAGTTATACTGTTAACACACAGACAGACAGACACACAGACTCACAAGCCCAAAACATAACCTTAGCCATTCTGGCAAAGGTAATAAAAGCACTCACTTGCTCGTTGCTAACTAGAAATTTCTGATACGCAGTGCTTTCCTTCACAGTTATAATATGTACTTGAATGAAGACCTCCTGTGAAAATTCGATAGTTGAATATATGTATTAGGCAGTGAAAAAGCTCTGAAGAGACTATAGCGGCGTGTGTCTTACAAACACAATCATCAATCTTAAGTCGAGAATGTGGAGCCAAGGTGAAGGACAAGGCGCCAGACACAAGTTCCTAAAATACGAACCATGACATCGGCTCGGAGTGATCAGGCATGGAGTAACCAAATAACGTTACACATTTTACATGACATCATCCCGCTATGCCTGTGGGTGTTGGTCTTCTGAGTAACACTTTCAAACAGGACAAGGCAACTTCTTTGACGTTAAATTCAAATTTTCCTCAAAGTTACACTTGGATTTCAGAACTTCCAATCTGACGAATGCAGATACACTAACTCGAAAAAATACATTCTACTTGAGGCAGATGATCCAACAGCAATACTCCATACCTTACCAACCATTGCATCTTATTATATCTTAATCATCTTTGGAGATCTTCTTTAATTATCACACGCCCACCGTACTAGAGAAAGTAATTACAATCCAATTTTCCGCCTGTTGTCTATGATCCTATGTAACGACTGTCTGATGCTCTTACGTCAGGGAACTCGACATTCAACAATCCACTCGTAATCCTCGGATTATAGTCACGTCCTCATCTGACACCTCCCAACAGGTCCTATATATGAATATGAGAGGCGACAACGAAAGAAGAGACACCGAGATGTAGTAGGGAGTGCAATGTAGTCGATTTATTAAAGTTGTGAAGACAATTTTATTAAAGCAATAATTCAATCCAATCCAATCGAAAAGAGCTTGTCCATGATTCCCGCGACGAGCCCTCCTGATTCAACCGTTTCCTGTGATACTGTCCGCGTCTGCGCCACGAACACTCACTCAAACTCCAGACCGTTGGTGGGCGAATAGCAACGAGTAAAGACTCTCCCAACTGACATTTCATGTCTCAATGTACTATACTTAAACGCCCGCAGTGTCAAGTCAGTTAGCAAGAAATATAACAAACTCGTTTGCTTTCAAAATCTTGTTGCTACTGTCCAGCCTGACATCATATCTGTGACTGAAACCTGGCTAACTCCGTGTGTAGCCGACCAGGAGCTTCTGCCCCAGGACTACACCGTTCTTCGGAAAGACAGATGCGTCACCAAGCCTGGAGTGACAGGTGGTGGTGTAATGTTAGCTGTTAAATCTAATATTCTCTCACAGAGAAGAGAGGACCTTGAGCCCATGGACGAGGTTCTTATTTGTGACATTCATCCCACAAATCATCAAAAAATTGTACTCATTGTGTATTACAGGCCACCGAGTGGTGACTTGTCTGTCTTTAATGCTAATCTGAGTTCTATTCTAAGCTGTGTCTCCAAGGAGTACAGCCAGGTAGTACTGTTGGGTGATCTTAACTGCCCAAACATAGATTGGTCTAAAGGAGGAAGCCACTCCGAACATGAGGGTCGCCTATGTGATTTACTAAATGACTACGCTCTTACTCAGATAAATAATGTCATCTCCAACAGTCATGGTCATTTGCTAGATGTAGTGTTGACTAACATACCTGACAAATGTTTAGAAATCGAACAGGTCACATCAGAGTATCCTACTGACCATGCTATATTACAGTTTGGTTTGATCATCAATAGGAAGATCAAAAGGCATGAAGATAAACGATATGTTTATAATTATAAAAGAGGTAACTTTAATAGGCTAAGGTTAGATCTAGAAACAAAACTTCACAATATCAACGATGATGTTAATCTTGACAATGTCTGGGAGAGGTGGATGTTCGAAGTTACCGAATCTGTTGAGCTTTGTGTTCCAAAAATGTGTGTAAAACGATCATCTTCATTACCTTGGTTCGACGGCGAAGTCAGACATGCACGCAACAAAAAGAAGACGGCATGGCGATTAGCCAAACGAACTAACAGTCCTTCACATTGGAGCAAGTTTAGAAAACTCAGAAACGATCCTCAAAGACTCATTAAGACAAAGTACAACTCGTTTCTGAACAATCTTGGACCTCTAGTGCAAACGAACCCGAAAAGGTTTTGGTCTTTTTTTAGATCTAAAACCAAATCCAAATGCCTTCCGGCCGTCTTGAATTCAGCTAGCGCCAAAGCAAGCTCCGCCATAGAGAAGGCTGTCATGTTTAACGATTACTTTCATTCAGTCTTCACTTTATCTAATGATACCCTTTGTCTGCCTGAAATCGTGGCTTTCGAACATCCATGTCTAGGAAATATTGTATTTTCAATTGAAGAAGTCCAAAATGTACTGTCGATACTCGATTGCACCAAGGCAATTGGTCCAGATGGACTTTCACCTACTGTATTTCGAGAGTGCGCACATGTGATCGCTCCTCACCTGACTGCATTGTTTAACAGAAGTTTGAGCCAGGGCTGGGTTCCTGCACAGTGGAAGGATGCAAATATTTGTCCTGTCTTTAAAAAAGGCCGGAAAGATCTAGTAGAAAATTACCGCCCAATTTCTCTTCTTAGCATTGTCGAAAAGATAATGGAAAGGTGTCTGTTTAATCGTATCTTTCCTCATTTAAAGCACTTGATATATCCGTTACAACACGGTTTCATCAAGGGCAGATCATCATCGACACAGCTCCTTGAAATTTACCATGAAATTGGCGGGATTTTAGATCGAGGTGGCCAAGTAGACATCATATATTTGGATTTTTCCAAGGCATTTGACTGCGTTTCTCACCAGCTGTTAGTCCATAAGCTCAAAATGTATGGTATTCAGTCAAATTTACTTACCTGGTTCCATAGTTATCTTTCATGTAGGAGGCAACGTGTAATGGTCGAGGGTACATGTTCGGATTGGCTCCCAGTAGTATCGGGAGTCCCCCAGGGGTCAATTCTTGGTCCCCTCCTTTTCTTATTATATATCAACGATCTTCCATCCGTAGTTAGCAACAAAATGGGCCTTTACGCTGACGACTCTAAATGTTTCAAACAAATTTCTACTGTCTTAGATTGTGTATCACTCCAGAGAGACATTGATTGTATGTACGATTGGAGTAATACTTGGCAAATGAATTTTAATCCCAACAAATGTAAAATCCTCACAATAAGCAGATCTAGAAATCCTATTAATTTTACGTACATAATGAATGACATCGTCCTCGAGTCTGTTCCTGAATTCACCGACTTAGGTGTCTTAGCTACGTGGAATCTGACTTTCAATTCTCATGTACATAATATCATTTCGAAAGCAAATTCAGCTCTCTGCTTTTTAAAGAGATCTGTAGGTTTCAATGCCCCTGTAAATGTAAAAAAAATACTATATCTCACTCTAGTCAGAAGCAGACTGGAGTACTGCTCTGTAATTTGGTCCCCTTATACACACAACCTCATTTCCTCAATCGAAAAAGTTCAAAGACGTGCCTCCAAGTATATTCTTAATGATTACACAACAGACTACAAGACGAGATTAATACATTGTTCACTCTTACCGCTGTCCTACCGACGAGAAATACTAGATCTTTGTTTTTTATATAAGTGCTTACTAGGACTTTACGATATTGATATTGACAATTTTCTTAATCTCCCACATCCCTTTTTAAGAGCACATTCACAAGCTAAACTCATCCCTGGTAAATGTCACACTACAAACTTTCAGTACTCCTATTTTAATAGAATTGTCGACATATGGAACGCCTTACCACCTGAAATTAGACAACTCCGGCTAAATCCTACATTTTCAACCAATCGTTTTAAGCAGTCCGTTATTGATCATTACTTCTCTCTTCTGGCCACACATTTTGATGTCCATCTAATAAGCACTTGGACCCATTGTTGCAAGTGCTGATTGGATGAACATCAAAATGTGTGGTCAACCTTTAGTTACATGATTCTCATTTGATTGTTAACCTTAGTTTATCTGATCCCTTTTACAATTGTTTCGTCTGGGTATTATTTTGTATTTTGCTGTTATTTTGTAAGAATATCTCTATGTAAAGAACTTAGCTTTTATTTGCCCATTCTCTATGTATAATGTTATGTTTTTAACTGTGCTGGAGGTGTGGGTTCTGTAAAGGACGGTTAAATCATCCTGTTGCCCACACCTTGCAGAGCTTTTTCTGCAAAGTTTAATAAATAAATGATGTTTTTCAAAACGTGCTCATCTGCAGACTGTATATGAAAAGACAAGCTGCTTTGGTTGGATGTGCGGCACTTGCAAATCGTTATCACTTTTAAAGTGCTCTAACGTCCTGGACAAATCGTCTCCTCTCTGTCTGACCTACTTTGACATCACGTAATCTAGCTTTTACCGTTACTATAGCAACTGATGAACGCTATCAAGTCAAAAGTCTCTCGGAATGCGATCAATATGGGTCCCTTTGTGCGACCTGTAGTTATGTGGAGTGCGGAGTCTTGTAAAGGGAAGCTTATTTGGTCAGTTGTGATCGATGTCTCGTTCAGTCTGCCCACTCCAGGCGTGCGGAGTGACCAGCGTTCTACTTGATGTGATGAACGGCGACCAGTAAAGTCTCGATCCACCAAAAATCACTGTTAAAGCGAGGACCATTGTAATGACGAGTGTGTGTGTTCAACTGGATCTATCGTTGTGGTGCTATGGCATAGTCGTCTTCTGTTCGCGGATTGCAGAAAAAACATTGTCCATACCTAATTCTTAATAAGGAGCCCAAATGCAGAATCCCATAACTATATAAGAACGCCCGTTCATGCGAAATTTGCACTATCCAGCTCGCAAACAAACAAAATTAACTGTAGACCAAAAGTATACCACTGGACAGGAACTGCTCAAAAAGTTCCCATCTATGCCATCTTCTGTTAAACTGATTACAAATCCAGACAACCAACCAATTGCAACCAGCTGACAGATTGACTGATCACCCAGCTAACCAAGGACCCACATCAACGATATTACTAGTATTTCCTTTATCCAGAGGGGGTAATAAACGCGAGCTCCTGATTATGGAAACTTGAAATTTATACGTTACTGGAGTAAGAAATTGAACGTAAACTGTGACAAAATTGCGATCGGCTCTTGACAGTTTGTGAATATGTCGCGGCAATTTCCGCCAATGTTGCAGTTCGTCAGCACAATTCCAATAAACGTGGTAATACACAACAGGCTTATATCTCTTATCGGGGATACGCCAGTGGTATTACCGCCGATATTGTCTGGCGACAGTTTAATACAAGAACTCACTGCGGGATACTGTATGTTATTATCAAGTATGAAGCGAGCAAATATTTGATGCTCCTCTAGGTATATTCTAATCCTTCTGTTGATAAGAGTATTCAGCCGTTTTGGAGCAAACTCTGTGAGTACAGGTTTGCAATTTTACGTAAAGAGCAATGAAGATCATCACGAAGTAAGATTAAAGTCAGGAAAATTTAGGAATGTGCCAAACATGATTGTTCTTCAGATAAGCTGTCAGATTGGCTCCAAACTCTCCTGATGCAGTCTGTTTCCCTGGTGTTATTTCTTACCGGCGTACATGAGTAGTTGTTTCATTAGAGGAAGTAAGAGGATTGTACTTCCATATGTATGTAATTCATTGAACGGGGGCCAATACCGACTTCCAAGCACCTTTGACCCTTTGCTGACGTCACACCTGCGGTCTGGATGTGTGCCATAGGCTCTGGGTTATTTCAACTTGATAAGAATCAGAGGATTGATCGAAAGCTTGTTGGTAAGCGCTTTATTTTGTGTACGAATATAAAGTTTAGAATTGTAACACAATCCATTTTGGGTTTGTTCCTTGCCTCTGTTCTTCTGTTAGAAATTACAAGTCTTCCCAGGAGTGCCGTCTCTGATATATGGCCCAGATAAGAGAGCATAAATGTACCAGAGAATGACACCCTTAAGACTACATGTATTTACTATCGGAAGCACCGATATTACCAGGGGCAAATGATCGCCATTACACAGATGAGCTGTCAAAAAGTGATGGTAGAATATCCATCTTCTCAGACATTTGTGTCGTTTTTTTCCACAATGATCCAATTTCCAATTTTCCAATCCTAAATCTAGCAAGTGATTAGATGAACAAGACCATGACATTTTCCAATCCACGCCTGATTTGACGCTGATAACACCTATTTTTCTTCAAAGTATTTTAGTGTGTTTTATGATCTATGTGATGAAGTATTCCATTTCGACTTCCTTTATTACTAGACAACGGCAATATCCGCTTCTGAACGCCATATCCGCGTATTTACTGCACGTCATACATACAGTAAGCCTAAACTTCTGGGAAGTATTGTGTCGGAAATCCCTCTCCACTTACAGCCAACCTGTGCTGATGAGATTGGGAGATTTTATGTGCTTTAAAGTTACTTAATGTTCTCCAGACTTACGACGTTCACCGTCGTTAAGTAGCTCTCATTTCCTGTAGACAGATTAAAAGGTTCCATTTAGAACGTAAAACCGCGTTTACTGCTAATAAGGTAAACCAGATTTAGCTGGAAACGATGACCCTTGGACGTTTCGGATGTATGGTGGGATGCTTCTTACTTTCAAGTACAAGTACTAATATTTTATAGTTGTGGTGCTAAGAACGAACATTAGAGGAAAATGCACATTTGCTATACGGATTAACGGTTTGGGAATACTTTGGGAAGTTTGCAATCACGAGTCCACCAGCCAACCATTGACAACTTGTCAATCACACGTTTAATTGCACGATTACCCACACGGTTACCCATGTGGTTAACCGCCCGGTTACCCATCCGTTACCCACACGATTACCCATGTGATTAACCACCCGGGTACCAATACGTTAACCCCGAAGGCAAAAGACGAAGAGGAAGACCTAGGCTGTCCTGGAGGCGAGGAGTCATGAAGGACCTACAACATGCAAAGACCTCAGGGGGGGGGGGGGGGGGGTACCAATACGTTACCTACACGATTGTCCACGTGGTTAAACACCCGGGTACCCGCACGGTAACATACACGGTTACCCATACGGTTACCCTCACGGCCATCCACAAGTACCAAATTACTCATCATAGATATAACCTCGAGGTCAGCTCTGTATACTAGTATGCAGGTCTGTTTAAGCGTTTACTGATGAAGAATCCATAACTCTTGGTGGAAACTGATTTGGAAAAAAAGAAAATGACAATGGATTGAACTTCTTTGAACAGTGCAAGCGAGAATTTATTGACAAACTGCTTTCTTTACGGCGCGATTAAAGAGATGCTATACAGATTTATCTGTTCTTTATCTTGTCATATCAGGAACCGATGTGACCATGACAGGTTGCTGTTGTTATCGTTGGTGTTCTAACTGAGGCAGTTACATCAAACTGCCGGAAAGAAGCCATGGTCGTGAACAGATCTCAAATAGTCCACATTTGTTGATGTTCGTGTCGATCTTGGGCCGTCCTTGTAGCTCAACTGGTATCAGCCTCACAGTTAAGCTCCTAGTACCAAATGGTTGATAACTGAGAGGCCCCATTTAATCCTGGTTAGTGCATCTCGGGCGGGTTTGCAACCGTCTTTCGGAAGAGACGTAAAATGGGGGTTCCGTGTTCGAAATTTAAAAAAGTTAAAGTTAAAGGATATTGGCCAGCGAACTTGCTAGTTGCTACTGAAACAGCAAGGTAATTTACTGCAGTATGTACCACTAGGCATTACAAGGGCCTGAACGTACGGACGAACGTCCAACTCTTGACCACGTTCACCTGAAATCACCTCTTCTCATCTGTATTGAAAAGTAATGACTACATTTTACGGGCAGGTGGCGTAACGCGGCGCCTGGCCGCAGAGTTCGATCCTGTAACCGCACATTCCCATTTAGTTTCCAGTGAAAGGCTATCATTGACAACACGGTCGTCTGTGGCTTAAGTACACCCTGTAAAGGCCGATCCCGTGACGAGGAGGGAAGAACTGTGATCAACTGTGGAATAGTAACTGTGGATGATTGCCGCGGCAGGGCGTCAAGTGTAATATTCAACTGCCGCTTTTAGCGTTGGCGCATGATGTTCTTTGAAAACAGCAGGGGACAAGTACTATAATGAATATATTTGATTAATGGAAACACGGTTTCCCATGCGTATGCAAACGCACACCGACTTATGATGTACGTTCTTGTCAACCAACGTATGTCACTACTGTGGAAAAAGAACATTCAGAGACAAGGTCAAATCGTCGCAAAAGTCAGGAGCAAGAAATAGTAGAAAGGAAACATCTGCAAGCAAATACATGATGTTTATCTTAACATGGACTCTCCTGACAAACCGTTTATTCTTACTCCAAACATTTGTATATATGTTGGCCAGCCCCTCCATCGCTGTCCTGCCACTTGCTACATTATGTAATAGACTACCACAGGGTGCTTGCTGCACCTCTAGTAACCATGGTGACAGCCGTCTGATCCAGATAAATAAGCTTTCTTGTTTGACACAGGGAAAGAAGAGGAAGAAATAGATCAAAAGCAATATGTATCCATTCCGCGAAAGTAGACATAAATATCTGCAGTTTTAGTCCACATGTTTTTACAATATATATCGCCATCTATTTCCCTTGACCCGGATACACTCTATCGACCGAATCATCCTATTTTGAAGCCCAACTATTGACCTAATGGCGAAACTATTGGTGTTTATGGGGCTGCCAACTGCTGATGGCCCATCGTCCATTGACTCTCGCCATTCGGGTGCCTGCCTTGGGTTTGGGCCAGGTTCTGAGGTGATGGCTCTCTTACTCTCATGCTAGCGGAAAGTAATCCTGATATCCATCTCCATCTAAGTCACACTTAACCAGTCCTCTGCAGACAGAGGCTTTGAAGTTTCAGTCAGCACAAAGAAGGTGTTAAAACGCCAGCTTCGATGTTGGCTAATGGCAACTCTTTGCATTACACATGTCAGAGGGTGGTATTGTATTTGTAAAATGAGATTGGGGTAGATAGGAGAGATTCATTTTAGCAAACTCTTGATATTCGTCCTCTTAAGGGTTGTTTCAGAAAATTGCCCAGACAGATGCAATTTTGTGAACACGCCAAATGTCATTAATCGTGTCCGTAAGTTGCGATAATCATTTATCAATGTAGAAGGGAAACGAATAATCTCTCCAAAGGACTGGGAATCAACTCCAAATATTCGCCTATGAAATGTTTGTCCGGAAGGGAACAAAACTACTGACTAGAGAGGAGTCATCTGCATCTTCCACTTGATCTTCAGACACAAGGACCGGAAATTTCAATGCAGTACCATAACAAGACGCTAGAGGGTCCAAAATCGAATCCTAGCTCTTATTAAGACCGTCCCACAAATCAAACCTGAAGACAATTCATTCAGGTCTTCTTGGCTTATCTTGTTCATAGATAGACGAGCACACTGCATTGAAAACATAACTTTCCTGGCGAAGATAAAAATAAACGACCGCGTGTGGGAGTACACTGCTGCCCTCATCACCATGACAGATGTTTAGACACTCACAGTGGAAGGGCCATCGGGTACTTCTCACTTCACCTGGAGAGCCAGCTCTTTGCATTGGATGAGCCGGGCGGCGTCTTTGTGGATCATATATCTGACTGAAGTCTGTTATGACAAAAGGGTAATGAACAAGCTCTTCTGTAGGGATGTTTACGATCAGACGACTTCCAACAGCCCGGATTGCCCGCTGTTGTAAACCTCTTCAGTCTCTCTACTTTCTCACGCTATCAGTGCACATTAAACAACGGAACGGCTCACTTGGGGTACTTTGCACACCGTCGGTATTACAATAGCGTTTCCGTCTACTTGTCTTGAAGTGCGTAGCTTCAAAGCGCGCAGCTGAAGAACATCGGCGTGCATCTAAACGTGGTAAGATCGATGAGTCCGCACTAATGGCTTCATCGGGAGCTAGATCAAATCTTGTTTAAAAGCTTCAGGGAGAGATTGGACAAGACCACCAGGAGACAATAGATTTTCACTACATGAGACGCGATGAAGGTAATTTTCGTCTTGCAGACTGAGTGGGTCCCTGTTAGAGGCTTTTAGGTGCGGCGGTTTTGCAGGCGCTCAGACACAAGGACGCTATATAATGAAAACTTTCTTGGCGAGCAAAAAAAAAAAAACATGTTTAAGAGTACACTCCGCATGCTGCCCTCATTTAAAGAAGAAGTTTATTGCGTGACTATTGTAAATGGTACAATGTTTGGCAACTTGTACGTGGGAGTTGAACTACATGCATTTCTGATATCTAACAATTGTAAAGAACTAATCCTTGTCATGACAGATGTTTAGATCCGGCGGTCTTGAACAGTTAACCAAAGACACACTGTACAACCAAAGGCTTGCATGCCTCTTCCTATTCAAGTTTAAATCGCCTAAGGATTTTTTTCGCACAGGCGTCACCTTGTAATTGGTTTTGCAAGTACCGGTATGTTTTCGATGGATAAACGCCTTATTCCACCCTACAGTTAACGACATATGCATTCTCAGAATGCGTCTTAAGATTCCTCTCCACTCCTTTACTGCAGGGTACGTCACTAGTGTCTACATCGGTCAGTATCTCAATTGACACCCTTCATGGTCTGTACATAAATAAGTATAACCCATGTCTCACGGGTCAAACTGTGTTCATGGAAGTAGAAATATCTCCTTTTGATCTGCAGATATCTCTGCAGCACTACTGTATGTACGTGCCATAGCCGACGCGGCGTTTTCTTCATTTGACTGATTCTGGGTCCGGGCCAAGAAAATCTACTGCTGTTAGCTAAGGGGCTGTCAAAGTAAATGAGCGGAGATGATAAAATGCCTATATTTTTTTTGGAACGACACAAAAACAATTTGGAACTGAATCAACCTTAACTGAATTGATGTAAGAATGGCCCTGTCCTCCTGGTTATCATGCATCACCTGATGTGAAAGCGCGTGTCCCGGCCCGGTGTATTCAAAACGCGTCTTATTAGATCCTGTTAGATTCTCCTGTCCGTGCAGCCAGGCGTTATGGTCCGGATGTTCAGCTAATACGTACCATGCAGCCAGTCTAATGGCCACTTTCTAGAATTCTATTAGAGCCCAGCGATCGAGAATTAGTCACACAGCTCGGCAAATCCGTTACATAATGGAGCATGCATCATAGGAAGTCGATGGGTCTGCGCCAGGGTAGTGTCAGAGACGCTTCTACTCACGCCCACCATTCAATATCATCAAACAGACTTAAATGTCTGTTTGCAACTTAATAAAGGGCGGATGGGAAATGCTGTGCATGCAAATCTTACAGCACAAGAAGAGTGTAAATTTCATGATATGCCCAATGCAGGACATGGATGTATTTGTGTTTGTTTTATCTTTTACGCCTCAACAGAAGGACGCAAGCCACTAAGAGTCTGTATATGCCGTACAAGACACTTCTTGAGAATGGTAAAACAAAACGACCGTGTGGCTTGAGTTCTTTTTATACACCGGGCTAGTTACTAGTAATAAGCGAGAAACTTCAGATCGTTGCCTCTCCCTCTAAGTCCCCTCATCACTTCTTACTTTCATATATTGGTAACACGGCATATAACTAAATTTACAACAGTAGGTTTCTTTATGATCGAGATTCATGTCCAGGGCGCGACATCTAGCTACCCTGCTCACTGATCAGTGTAACGACGGGACCTTTCAAACAGTGTGCTATAAATCAGTGTGACGATATAGTTAAGGTCAGTAGAGACAAGACTTTAAAGTTTTAACTAAACTTCTCCTAAATTAAAGAAAAAAAAAATTTTGTACCAAGCAAAGCAAGTTTTAAGTTTACAAAGTAAAGCAAGTTTCATATACATGCCAGTCTTTTATTGGAAAAAGATATAGAGGAAACAAGTTACATACATAACCGCTATAGACGTACAATGTATCTTGTTTTATCTCAGTAAGGACATTATATAGAATGGCCATGGTTCCAGTGCTGCCATTGCTCGTATAAACGCCCAAAGTCGTAAAACTGAAAAGAGCAGACGATTCGCATCAGTTGGCGCCCGTTCGATTCAATGACTCCTCAGTATTGGGGTCGAGATTAAATCATTCAGAATCGTACAAAGAACCACTGAACTTAACTGTCAGAGTACTGGTGGTAATTGGATCATAAAACGAAACACCAACCTTAAAGTGAAGTGTTGATAGCGTGGTGAAAGGATCATAAATGGGCACTGATACACGTAAGCCTTTATGCCACGGTGAACGGCAAGAGTTGCAGCAACAATAGCAAGTGAAACCAATCACATGTGACTGCAGCTCCAACGGCGGTTTACAGCAAAGCGTTTATTTTTATTATGGACCCTGTGTATTTCAAACATCAGCATTATCATATACACTCGATTTTTCTTTCGCGCACGCCATCTATTTCATCATAACATCTCATGCAAAACTGCATTATATTCCCGATTCAGGATTTGGAGACAAAAACATAGTCAGATCTAGAGTCTGACACTCCATGTTCTGGTTTGGTAACCGGACTTGAAGGATGCACAGTAGTAGATAGTGAGCACTGCACTCAATGTAACGCTGTTGCAACAGCGATGACGATATGTTTTCTCTGTTATCAGGTACTGGCTCACGGAAGATGATCACGTATTAAAAGTTCATTCGCGTGTTCTCCAGTGAGCACTCTATATCTAATCTCTTAGCAGATATCAGGATTGAGCAACGGAAGAAATATTTTCATTGGGATTGAAGGGTCTCACTAAATACCGAAAACAACCTAAAACTACCGAAAACAACCGAAAACAACCGAAAACAACTTTCACTAAATACCGAAAACAACCGAAAACAACTTTCACTAAATACCGAAAACAACCGAAAACAACATTCACTAATTACCGAAAACAACCGAAAACAACTTTCACTAATTACCGAAAACAACTCGACACAACCATAAACAACAGACAATCATTTCAGTGGGCTACTATTTAATAATTTTGACTTTATTTTGGACATGAGTTATAGGCTACGAAGGATTTATTTGTTTGACGACCCCTGTTATTAATACAATATTAGTAAAGTCAACGATCTCCTTTGCCTGTTCGAATATATTAATGTTCGCATTCAGATTCACGGACCCTGTACGTTATAAACGGGGACTGTTTGGTCAACTCGCAAACTCACCAATGGATATCTATATTACTTGGCATCTATTGTGTAACTCCAAGCAGAGGTAACGGTAGGGGCGGGGTGTAGTATTGGCCACAACAAGAAATAGCAGTCACTGCTATCCCCCGACGAAATCTCTGCTTGGAAAATAGGTTTGCTTATTAATTACTGCTGGCAAATTCTGCTGCCTATTTAGCTAATGTGTACTACTTTTTTTTTTAGCAACCAAAACAATCTAGTATATTTCTTGCTCAATTATAACGCATTTCCGCTGCCATAACAAATCGATTTATATGGAAAAACCGCAAACGTGTATTACCACAGAGGCCCCAGATTAAACTAAATGATCAAAATAAGGATTCTACTTTTCACCATAAAACAACGTGTGATCGATGGAAAGGTGTTTTCACCGGCTACATCCCATTTGCTGAAAGAATCCTTCCTTCAGAATCACCCCATTCTCTCCCTCGGCCTTGGAGAAAATAATTAAAGGGAGAGTAACCAGTAGATGAAGATAAAATAGACATTGTTGTTGTTTATGAGTTGTTTTCCGGCTTTTTTCGGGCTCTAATAGGTTGTTCATGATTGCTTTGATATTTTTTAGGTGGCTTCGAGTTGTTTTCAGTATTTGTCGAGTTGTTTTCGGTTGTTTTCGGTATATTTCAAGTTGTTTTCGGTTGTTTTCGGTTGTTTTCGATTGTTTTCGGTATTTAGTGAGACCGGGATTGAACGTTTTGCAAGAATCTATCCGTCTCTGTTATCTCATACAATACCAATGTTCCCTGCACATCTCCAACGTAACAGGCAAATGCGTATCAAAACACAAAAGAAACATTATTGATGTTCATGCGATTTTACAGGCGTTCCAGACATCGATTTTTCAATAGTCGTCAGAGCAACATTACTGAAGGCCATTTTCAACGCCAGGAATCGGGCATTTGTTATAACAGCCGCTAAGTCAGATCCGAGCTATTTTGGTGTGATTATCGAACGGCACAAAATTGTGTGCGGGGCATATTTGTTCTCACTTATTAGATGTCCCTGATGATGGAAATACATCAGATGTTGTTCACGCGGCTAAAGGCAAAAGTATCTACCAGTGAATTCCGAAGCAATAATTTATATAAACTGTTAACACGTCTAGCGCTTTGGTTTTCTTTGCAGAATGTCGCGGGGCATTCACAGAATATCTACGCAATATTTGACAACCTTATCCTGCTTATACTGTACGTTTAGCCCAGATGGGAGCATTCGCGGAAAACAAACGTGGCGTGCCCGCAGGGAAAATGATAGCTTTTAAACAAGGGCTGAAAGGATGGAATCGAAAGGCGGTCCAATCCTCGTCCTTCAGGTGTGTAAATTAGCACGGCTCCTGTTTTAAGCTGAAGACGCGAGGAAACTGAAAACGCCGACGCTATTTCTTTCTTTCAATAGTTTCAAGTCTTTATAAAGCGGAACTATGACTGGCGAATACTGATTCATATCTCTTCATGTTATTGGCTAGGCCTGAGGCACATGCTATTATGATTCTTGTATCTTCAAAAGTTATAAACCCAGCAAAGCAACCAGAGCAAAGCATTGATCTCTTTTGATGGCCCAGTAAATCTTTGCTTTCCTATGTAGAGTATGCTTCATTAAACAGCGTTGGGGGTTGGGACTAGCTGTCTCAATTGCAATTTGCTTGTACCCCATTTCCAACAGAACGGCGCTCTCGCCGTGCTCTCTCTGCGACCTAGAATTCGACATATCGCTCAACGAATTGTATAGAAAAGAAACGAAGCTTTTTACACTTTGTGTGTTTTGTTGTTTTCTCGGTCACACTTTTACATTTTGTATGATATACCCAGTGTAAAAGCGAAGGATACACATATCCTATTTAGGTCGCAGCAAGAACGCAAAAGCAACTCCTGTTTTATATGAAAGTGTATGAAACATTAATCTCTTCTCTGTGTTCGTTTTCAGAAGTGGCATGACGAGCTGGCGGCCATGTCGCAGGCCTGGGCGGACAAGTGTGAGTTTGAGCACGGGCAGGTGGACGTGGAGTCTCCGCCGTACGGGCAGATCGGACAGAACCTGTGGAAGGGCTCCCCCAGGATGTCGCGCAGTCCGCAGCCCATCCAGGACTGGTACGGGGAGGTGGTGGACTACCACTTCGACACGCTGCATTGTAACGAGGGGCGGGAGTGCGGACACTACACACAGGTACGAGGGGGGCCATGTATACAAAATGATGGCAATCTGTCGTTCCTTTATCCAGTTATCCACATTGGAATGCATTGAAAAAAAATGACTCTGCACTTCCAAAATCAAATTTGTCAGACCTTGTCACAAGCAATCTTCCACCCTAATGTCAACACTACATAATGTCGGGGACAAGAAATACATTACAACATGAGGGGGATCGTATGTAGAATGGAAACATTCAATTCCATTGAGGGGTCATCGACAATAACTTTCAGATGAAAACTACCCTGGTATGTCTTGACATTGGCATACAAGTCATGGAAAAAAGTCCTTTCATGTTTTAACTGTGGAGCCTATGGTGTTTTAAGAGATCTAAACGATGAATTGACTTAAACAAAATGTTTTTTCAAAGAATTTGCTAACCAAAATTGACAGAGAAATATCATGCATTTGCTGGTAAATGCATTTTCCAGTTCTCTCCCGATCTACTTCTACTATGGGCTGCACCTATTCCCTTTGGGGGGAAACCAATCTGTGTAATCCTCTGATGATCCATCTCAAGCCGTATGATTACCTAGGCGCTGTTCCCTTTCCACTGTGCTCCTCAAAAGCACTTAAACATTTTACCGCCTGCAGTGTCAGTTTCTTTGGGAAAAGTCAACACAACGTTAACGGTAAGTTTAAGTTGAGTTGTCCCCTGTTCTCCAACGGTTCAATACTACCTCTTGTACACGTAGTGTTGACAATCTGGTCACATGGTCGTCCCTAGGTAAAAACGACGGCAAACTGTACAAGGTCGGTAGCAACATGATAAATATGTAGCTTGGATGGAGCAATGCACCGTCCATATACCACGTCCTTTCACCGATGCCTTGCATTGTAGGTTACACCTTCAACACGGATGTTTTCTGTCAGGTGTGATTCGATAAGTAGCTATAACAATTGTCAGTTCAACTGACATATGATAACACCTGCCGTTGCAACAACTACTTGCAACTACCAACTATTTTGCAGTAATGTCTGCATAGAGTCCATTCCAAGACACCATGCGGATGTTTGTGGCCATTGTTTAGAATTGATTTTAAAGTTTTGTAATTATATGTCTAGGACATTTGATACTTCAGAAATATTTGTAACACTGTTTCAACTTTATAAATATTTCCCTGGTCCTGTAAAACTTTGGAAATATTCATCGTGTGGAATTGGATACTTCTAATGGTTTCTAAATAATGATAACAGCATTCTACCATTATTTACCATTTTCTACCATTTTTTGTAAATGGTTCAATGGGCTGGGAAGATAGCAATTCACACATCCTTGCAAAGTATGGTTGGGTGCCATGCAACAATGGCCCACCACAAAGGATCCACCAGTGGCCAGCAGTGAAATCTAAAAATATACAGATACAACAATGGGGCTTACTTTTATGGGGGCAATAAACTAATTTAACCATTTGGCGAGGTTTACCATTTTTTGTAAATATTTGTAAACATCAAATAATCACACAGAGGTTTCACAATTATTCTAAATAAAGATATTTTTGTACAGTTACTTTCAAAATGTTTCTAAAATATTCAAAGGAATTCAAATATATGAGTACTTTCTCAGTCAATTTTTCAAAAATAATTTAATTATTGTGGCTCAGATATTCTTTTATTCAAAATAATTCAGACTAATTATAAATATCGCCTAAAACCCCTCATGGTGTCTTGGAATGGACTCTAGCGTTTAAGGAATCGCCCCCATCCCTTATTGTCAACTGGCAAAATTTGGGTCGCATACTGACTCCTATGGCCAGCCGACTCCCCCATCGTACTATTCCAATTTCTACTATTTGACTAACTATCCACGGAGGCTAGCTAGCACAAATCCATCACAAACTCAAATATCGCCTATTTCACATCAGTGGCAAATTGCATGGATATTCCACAAATCAGAAAGTGAGCGCGCAAGCAATATGAAAACGCCGACTAGACTAGATCAGTCAAGACACAGCGTATAACCCTGGGGAGTGATTACGTTTCTCCGTGAAATCTTTCTTTGTTGTAAACGGGGCGCCCATCCGCCAGTAGTGGCTCATCATCATTTATGAGAATTAGATACATTCATTCCGCACGTACAGTGTCAGCGACCTTTCCATAAACAAACGAGCGCCCCTCTTGGATGTAGGACTGCCATCTTTGCAAGTTTGCTATCAAACAATTTTCAAGAGTCTATAGCTAATAAATTACGCACAATCCTACAATCTCCTCCTTTTTTCAGTGTTCATGGCCATTCTAGTATCAACTATTTTCATTCTATGATTCTGTCCTGAAACTGGTCATGACAATCTGGAGAATATCATGAGCAAGGTTGTCAGAATCTTAAAATATGTACCTACTTACTCCCCCTTCCGATCAGAGACTGCGACCGCGTTGCGACAACTGGGCGCTCAAAGATTTGACAAAGCGCTCAACGAATTTCATTGCTGAAGAATTTTCTTACGTTTTATGTTCTTTGTTGTCTTTTAAATCACCGTTCCACGTTATCTTCCAATTATAAAGTCAAGGGTTAGGCACTAATCCAATCTTGCTCGCTGTACGATCGCCCAGAGATCCCCCTCTGGTCGAAAGGGAGCCTTATAAATCAAAGTCAACATGCCTCATCCATTCTAACCATTCTTTTCAGGCTAGTCGCATGGAGAAGCGTGTGTTGATGTACCTGGATATTTAACCACACGACCTATTTGCGATTCATCGTTAGTTTGAACTGGCATCGTCCTCCCAAAAGCACGTCTCGACTAACTTGGGTGTTAGATAAAGAACGTGCAAAATAACAGGAGATGGGAGATCGTGACTTGAATACATTAACAGTGATACGTGATGTCAAGACTGCTATAAGTCTGTGAATGACGAGCTGTGGTCCCACGCATGGCAATTATGTGTAAATATATGACTTTGTAGAACTCAATGGCCAGTTTTTTAAGGCAATATCGATACGACTAGTGTAAGCGATCCGAGTTTATCCCTTATTCATAGCAGTAACATCAAGGGACTGACAAGACTGGAGTGGCTGATAAGTTTCCGTGGCATTGGCACTCACACTCTCTTCTCCGCCACAAATGCATGCACGAACATTAATCTTAGCGTTATAGCTGAGGAGAATGGGTCTGTATATGTCACTTGCCAAACCGTATCTGGCATAGCGACAGCAGTCTCTACTTACATAGCATTTTCACGATGGCTTTTTATTATTCCTAATCGTCAAATAATTTTCAAAACTCTTTTATGTACTCAAATATCATTCGTTTCGGGACATAACTGATTATGCTTGCTTGGTAAAGTAATAGACTGATTGCCACGCTGTGCGTAGCTATGCTTATAATTTATCTTACCCTCTTTGACTATGAAATATTCATAATCTGACCAAAACGCATATCAAAGCCAGCACTTTGAAAGTCTTCCAAAGAGCGTGCTGAATCAGTTTGAGACCATTTGACGAATTTGTCCGGAAGTTTCGGAAGTTATTTGGTCCAGGCTGATTAGACCGTTCGTCTTGTACAAATGAGTTCTGGAAGTCTGATGAAAGTTTCGCTCCTCCTCGAGCCTGTGTGGCTTCAAGTCCCAACACGAATTGCTACTGTACTGCCGAGCCTTGCCGAAGACGGAGTAGCGGTTGGGAATTAAAGTCGAGGGCTCATCGTTCAAAGTCTCACCCTGGCAGCCACCACTTGCACACGCGCACACAGAATATCAAGCAAGGATATAATGCATTCCACACAGCACTATCTTTTACCCATTTCCCATGTTTGCGATTATTCTCTTCCACAGGAATTTGTTATATCTCATTGTTCATACGGTGCACAGGTACCAGCGCTGTAAACTTGATAGCTTTGGACGAAGCCAGGGATACAGGAAACCATAAAGGTACTGAATCTGATGTGAATCCAAGCTTTGGAGTTCCTCCTCACTCGTATCTTGTTCGACTCTGTTGCAGTGTGGTTTTGTGATACTGCCTATAGTGTGTCCAATTGATATCCATTTCAATCATTCTTTCTTAACCTAGGCTCCTGGCGTCCGAGAAATAAGACGGCAACTTTAATCTGTCATGTGTTTCTTACAGTACAAGTCGGCCAAAGATTGTAAATATCATTGAAAAGGAAGCAAAGAAAACAAATGACTAAATTCTGTCTTAAACAAATTTCAACTTAGTTCTTATATAGCCACGACTCCGTGTTTGATTTTAAAACCTAAACGCCAGATAAGCCTCGGGGTCAGTCCTTAGTAATGTATACTTTTGAAGCTGTAACAAGTTTCCTCCTGGAAGTATCGACAGAACGCAATGAGATCTACAAGTTGAAGTTCGATATCGGAACAACCATTCCCCTCGTTTGTTCATCGGAGTCCATCCGTCAGACCGGCGGCAGCAGATCCAATAACGAGAGCGCCGCTCGGGCGGTGACCATGGGACTTGGAATGGCGCCCTCCGGGAAGGTGCGAAACATCCAGGAAGAAGTATTCGGTGATGTGAAATCAATTCGTCCGCAATCAGCTGGATGATAAGTGATTCTGGTCTAAGCCCACTCTTGACATTTCAGACTCTGGTAAGGCTAGCGTCACATTTCCAAACAGGGGTTCGGCCGGACTGTTTGTGGTACTGCAGCACTGTTTTGTTATTTCGCCGTTTTTTAAAAGATAATTTCAACATTGAGTACTACGTAAAATTATGACAAATTACACAAAACGTAAGAAAAATCGTTCTTTATCTCTGAAATGTGTTGAGTCATCTAAGAACTCCGCAGTGCCGCACCGGTGCCCCAAGTAGCCCCGGTGACTTAGTTTTTTTAAAAACGTAGTTGTGACAACTGCGTTGCCCCAATGCCTCGCATATTACCTATTAACGAAGAGAAAAAGTTTTATTACTAGCATATAAATTACTTTTGACAAGGTGTATAGCAAATCTTGGTAAATCATTTTCATTCACCAGGAGAGCCTATACTACCAGATTAGTTATTCCATGGGAAATATGCCTTTTTCTTCTTTTTCCCTACTTGATGAGCGACAACGTAACTCAGACTTCAACATTGGCCTTGATATCAATCCCGACGTCTCCTAAAGTAAAAATAATGATTACACTTTTATCTAGCAAGCGATCCTCAATACTCCTGCTTCAAATAGCAATCATTAACATCTCAAACTAGACGTTCCCACTTAATGACCATACCTCTTCCGTAACCGCCGTTGTGCCAGATAAATCTTCCGAATCCTAAACGGCGGCAACATGTCTCTACTTTAACTGAGAGTTCACCGGTGTGTATGAAGCGTGAAGTGACGTGAAATTAGAAGCCTCTTATCGCTTCCATGAAAAAAACTGATAAGTGCATTTGAAAGAGAATATGACGTTGGAGAATTGATAAGTGCATTAGAAGATGATATGAATTCAGAAAAATCACAAATGCGTTGAGGGAGAATATTGGATGATTCTTCTTTTGCAATACCAATCTACATAAAACGACACTGCTATACCCACGCCTATAAAGCTCTTATCAAAGGATTGCAGGAAAGCTTTGCTGCAATATAGAAAGACGATAAGGGCATAGCGCTTTAACAAAAAAGAAGAAAGGCCAGGTTATGCACATCAACAACAAAGTAATTTTTGAAAACGGATCTAGAGGAGACATGTGCTTTAAGATAACTTCCAAAGTTGACTTGAAGGGGTGTGTGTGAAACATTTGGAGCTGATTTAGACAAAGAAAGACGTAGTGAAGAGCCGTTAAGGTAGTATCTCATTGCACTTGGGGCACCAGTGCGGCACTGCGGGGTTCGTTCACTGCGGCACGGTTGTGTTACTTTCGCCAAATTTTTATAATTTAGAAAATGCGTATTACGTGACTCAAAACACCACAAAATACACAAAACGTAAGAAAATTCTTTATTTCTGAAATTCGTTGAGTAATCTTTCGAACTCCTCAGTGCCGCACCCATGCCCCAAACGCAGTGAGATAACGCCTTTAGTGCTATTGGTCTGCACACTATAGATGTGTGCCTCATTCATATCATTCCTAAACTAAAAGTAAACTCGAACTTCCTTAGATGTAACTTTTTGGAACCATGCAATCATGACTGCAATCTTGATTGTCGACAGTAGTACATAGTGTAATAAATAAACTGGGAGTAGTCATCAAGTTTACAGCTTCTTCGTACGCACACCTTCTAAACAGCTTAGCGCCTTCAGCATCGCAGATCTGTAACGCCGTGCTTACGTCAGGCCTGCACTTTTACTTTATGGTGTACAGCAGCACGACAGTAAATTACCATGAAGTTTATTGTCTAACTGCAGTGTCTATTTGAGGCAGTTTTTCATTTCAATTCAAATCGTACAATTACATAGCAACAGTATTGCCGATGTGTTGTAGTATTGCCGATGACACGATCATAATAATGATGAACATATGGATCATTAGATAGTAATATGAATGTTATGTTTCATGTCATCATGAAAATGCTCATTACACCGAAAGATAATTCAGATTCCCATGTCTCATATTTATGTCAGATATTAGCAGATAAGGAAAAACACCTACATATATCTGCTATCTGATGTTCAATACAGGCGTTTCAGCAACAACTGATCCTGCAATAAACTGGGCTTGTCGAAGCGCCCATACCATAAACAATAGCAGAGCATGGAAAATATGTTTTTCATATATACAGACTGTCCGCCGTATTGGCAACAAAATCCTCAGCATCAGTCACAATCGACCAGTCGGAGTCCGAGTTGAGCCGCCTGGCGATGAGATCAATGTCGGTTATGGTACATCCTGCAGGCCGGGCTACTGTCTACAGTCCGGTCTGGTGATGTTCTGCCTTTAAAGGGTCATATGAGTTCTAGAGGGTCGGAAAACAACGAGCTTCGGGGGTGGATGGGGGTGTTGGTTGCTGTATCTGTTAGATTTCCAGCATGGGTACCATCCATAGTTCGCTCCGGCGTTTATTATACACTATGGTATATACAGTTGCTTCTCTGCTGTAGCAGAAGCGAACATGCATTGGAGCAAAACATACACATACTATCTGCCACCAAAAAGTCATACTAACAACGAGCCTGGGGGGGGGGGGGTGGTACATCTGTAAAATTTGTGAATGGGCCGGGTACCATCCGGAAAGTAGTTCACTCCGGCGTTTACCATACATTATATGCAGTCGCTTCTCGCTCTGACATTTATTATACACTACATACAGTCGCTTCTTGCTGTAGCAGAAGCGAACATAACGTCACAAGCTATCTGCCACCAAAAAACAATGCCATAGCACATCCAGGTCAAAAGATATTTAAAAAAAACGGAATTTCTGCTGCAGTATCAGGGGGACAAAAACTGACATTGACCTTCGTCTCCCCAAACCTACCCGCATACCAAATATCATTGTAATCCATCCAGAGGTTCATGAGTTATGCTGACTATAAAAATCCGGAAACACAAACAGACAGACAGACAGACAGGCAGACACACCCAAAACTATATCTCCATTTTTCATGGACATAAGTGCTACCCGGATGGTACCCAGGCTAGCATCTGAGCGGTTATTTGCGGAGTATTGGTCTGTGGTCCAGTTGTATGGATCGTCAGCCACTGCACGTTTCACAACACGAATGTGCCGTATTATTTCGTTCCTTTGTCGTGTCATGCAAATGAGTGTCGTGGAACACTCCCAGCTGAAATAGCTTGCAAAAGTGGTTGTATGGTCAACTCTGAAAGCCGCTAATCTAACTGACATGTGAGAGATCTCCTGACTAAAGCTGTGCCGCATATGACAATTCTTCATCATAGCATCTTGCACGATGGTGCCCATCACCATCTGTCCGTGCATTAAGCCCGGTGTGTGCTGTCCATCATTGGACATTTTGAACCCAGTCAATGTCAAAGCGATACATTTAAAAGAGGCTTTCGGTCGACGTCTTGCAGAATGGTGTCCATCAATGTCTGGAAATCCCCTAACCCCGGTCCATTTTGGTCGATATGAACCTCGAAGTCATCATTCAGCTCTTTGGATATATGAAGTGCCTACGTACGCTACAATCTTACCAATATGGTCTTTTACAGTCTGACCATGAACTTGATGCCCCCTCCTCTGAAGACCTGGTCACTACAAATTACGACATACATGCATTCGGTTCCATAAACACTGCCAGGTGACTTCAGTGACGTTCACATCAATTTCCGATGATGTCGTCGTGTTTCTATGATGTCTTGAAAGATGAAGTCCTATCCCCTTACGCATGATGTCCTTTGATCCTTAAAGTTCGATGTCATAAGCCCTACACTTTTAAGAATGATGTTCTAAGTCCTATTGATGTCAAGAGTCTTACATGTATCCTCTTAAGTATTGTGTCCTATCATCCTTTAAGTATGACGTTATATCCCCTTACGTTGTCCCATAACCACCACTTTGTTTTTTTTTCTCTCATTCTTTTACTCTTAGGATTCAATTCGGGAGGTCCGTACCCTGTGTCGTCACAGACATTAAAACAGGCATCAACTATAGCGTCACCGTAAAGCCAAACACAGGCACCACGTTCAAACGCAGCAAATATATTAATGGCAATTATGCTATCCACGTTAACAAGCTTGTTATCAAAATGTACAAAATTTCCAGCAAGCTCCCCTTTGTCTCTTTGTGAAGCATCGCTGACTCGTTCAAGTTTATCTTTTTAAGATAACTATTCTCTGGCATTTTCCGTTTCCCGCTGGGTTTTACGATGGATTACCTCAGGCAAAACGGCCATTAGAAACGCTACGAAGCAGTATCGTGGCAGTAAATCTTACAGGACATAACTCCCAGCTCTCGGCAGTTTGGGCTTGCAGCATCCCCAAATCCTCTTGTTTCCGTGGTTTTCACGCCGGGCCCCACAGGGGTCTGGACAAGGTGATGCGTTACTGTCCAATGAGGAGTATCAGAGGATCTGTTTTCACGGCTTAAACGCTAGCGCTACCAGGACAATACTGCAGATTTCTTTATCAACGTAGCAGTGGGTGTTAGAAAACAATTGATGATGGTAGAGATGATTTGATCATATGAATAAAGTCATCAATTTGTCTATAATTCAGACAGAAAATGCTGTAAAAGAGTATTAAAGATTGGACCAAACAAACTGGATTTGAAGTGCATTCTATCATGTTGGTAAAAGCGTACATCTGCTCCATAACAGCAATTTCAGCCGGGAGCTGGGCTAGTTCCAGTGGAATATTTGTCATTTCGTCTGAAAATGGAAACCCAGGCTGCACGGTACTGGTGTGGAAAACTGCCAGGTTGTGATTGAATGCAATCGTGGCCACTGGAGTGAGACTATGTCTCATATGTTTTCTTGGAAAGAGAGAGATGATTTCTTAGAAGGAGTTCAAATCGTAAATAGGGATGTTACCTGTGCTTAAAAAAGTACCACGTACATGTACTTAAACCTGAACTACTAGCAACGTTCGGAACCCCGTAATTGTTATAGTGCCCCCCTCCCCAGAAAACTTTTCGTTCCCCAAGCAGCTAACTAGAATGTTACCGTTTTGTCTCAACAGTTTGGGAAAAGTTACATAGCAACCTTGTAAAGGTTTTGTGCGGAGAAACTTACGAGAACGGTTGCTTGCGGCTCTCATGGGATTGTGTACCCTCCATGCTTGGCGCAGTGTACTTGCCACTATGACAAAATCTTCCATTCGAGCGATCGTGATGATGTCACGGTGACGCTGTTGTAGGCAAAAAGCAGGTGTTTGGATAAAAGATTGATTTACATATTAACCAGTAATTCGATCTACTAATATCCATTTTTAATCCAATCCATGACGTCCTGGTGCGGGCACCAGCCATCGAATTCCCCGAAATGAAAACAACAACAGCGATCGCTCGTGTCTTCACCCACCCGAGTAATGAGGTCGGCTGTTCCTCCACTCCACCTCTTTAATTGTCTGGTGTAGACGTTGTAACTACAGGTTAGTTAACATAAAACTTCATGTAGGGTTCTTCACTTTGCAGGTTGTGTGGGCTGAGACGAACCGAGTTGGCTGTGGCGTGATGGAATGTGACGGCTTCACTATCATCGTCTGCAACTACGGACCCATGTGAGTAACAAAACAATTCAGCATTAAAAAGCCATCAAGCTATTCATAGAAAAATAACTTGTTTAAAAGCATTATTCAGTGGAGTACTGCCTCGCTTTTATATACACTACAATGTTTTGTGGATATGATTGTGTATATATGTACATTGATTTTATAGTTACCTTCGCTAGAAGATTCTGTTTTCTGTAGCGTTGTGTGTGTGTGTGTGTGTGTGTGTGTGTGTGTGTGTGCGTGTGTGTGTGTGTGTGTGTGTGTGTGTGTATAGTTGACCAGCATAACTTCAGATTGAATCGTATTGATTCGGTACGTGGGTACGTGTAGGTCTTCATGAGACCATGGAACGATTAGATTTTCAACTTCCTAATCCTAGCAGCTTGCTCTGGTACTGCAGCGGAACTTACGGGTGTGATCTGTCGAGTTCTGGACATGCTACAGTCGTGATTTTTGACTGAAAGACTGACTGACTCCTTGAAACGGAGTGATTTGAACCCCGTAGATGCAATTATGTAAATTAGAATCTAATTTGCATATTGATGGGGAAATTTTATGAGCCCACTCCATTCCATGATAGGACTATTTGAACGTTTGTTAGTCGGCAGGCCCATGGGAGGTTACAAGGAGAGAGTCGAGTACATATCGGTCCGCACAGCGTAACCGGACTTTGTTGGGAGCACGTTAGATGTATTAGTAGAGACAAAACCGGTTTTTGATTTTTCTGAAGTCAAGGCCCGTTCAATACTGTCCAATGTTCTTGGAGAATTGGGTTATTAGTCAAAGATGTCCGCTGTGAGTGGCTCAGCTTTACAGGGTTCGATAAACTTTACCGCACCGTATCGTTTTCCCTTATCCAATTCCTCACAGACCATGCTGCTGTGAAATTGGATTTTAATTTCGATTTCCTCTCTCTACCCATGCACGTTTTCACTTGTAGAATGTTGCACTTTTAGTTAGATAATCTGAATTTCATATCCAGCTGAGTCCCTAGATTCCATCTCCTGATCGAATCGTTCACGGACTTTGCTGGGGCTTTGCGTCTGATTGAATTTACAATTGATGGGATCTGATTGTGAACTTTCGGACAAACACGGCCACTTTCGTTTCCGTAGATTGAATTTTGGGGCCCCAATGTCACAAATCTGAAATAACTCGCTACTGGCATACCACCCCCCACCGCCCTCCAGTCACAAGTCTCTCACAAGCCATTAATAATCTTTATCCCAAACCCGAAAGGAATATATTTTAAGTCTTCTTGTGATAAATTTCAAATGGGCACCCAAAACCGTCAACGGAAAGGTATACAAATGGCTAGGCTGGGAGTCCCAAAGCTCGCCCATTTAGTCACTCGTTTCCTTGCGATATACTTCGTATTTAGAAAAATATCTTCTCAGGAAAGGTATAACAGAGTGGATACGCAGTTGATACTTTTACGGTATCTGGTCCCTCCCACCGGACAAGGTTTACAGAGCGTCTTGAAATAGAGGTTCGCTGTCAGAAAAAGGTAATAAATGAACTAAAGGCATGAAACTCAGCCCGTCGATATGTTCAGAAACAAAAATAAACCGCCGGAAATCGACAAAAATAGCGCTCTGTCATTCGTATATTACTGGAGATTACATCTAATTGGGGACCCAAAATACTTTCTACCAAAGATAATTTGTTCGTTATATTGCATTCTCAGGAGACAATTAGGTCCGCATGGGAGCTCATTATGTCACAGCTTCAGTGTAGGCTAATGAAATAGCTCGCATGGGGCGAACATCTTTGTTGTTGTCTGTATACAAGTCGGCAGCCCGATGTAATACAGATAAAGGTATGGGATGGACTAAGATTTAAGGCGGTATCTCACTACACTTGGAGCACCGGTGAGGCACTGCGAGATTCGAAAGATCAGTCAACGAATGTCAGATATAAATGACGAATTCTATTACATTTTGTGTATTTTGTTGTCATCTAAGTCATAAGTATAACGCAATATCTAAATTATAAAAAGAAATATATGAAATAATCTAGCCATTTTAAAAAGGAGAACAGTTTCTACACAGCATTTGCTTGCATTATGATTTATCAAATTTGATAAATTTGCGCATCTAAGCCAACTAACTGTATGAGTACCTTTACACGATAGACAACATACGGCGTGCACATAGAATTTGACAGTAACGAAACATACGCGTAAATATAATGGATGTGGTGCAACATTATTTATGATATCATAACTTAAATCGTTTGATAAATGAAGCAATCACTTAATGAAGGAAGCAATTCCGTCATTTATAGCAATAACTGTAATGACTAAATTATCAAAGGTACATTGCTGGGTATGGTGAAGATTAGATCATTTGCATTAAATCTTTATATTATAATTGAAACAAAGTTAGACGGGATCATGAACTAATGCGCATGTTATCAAAATCTTGCAAACTCGCGTAACCCCAATTACGAAACGCGCGGAAATAAACTCATTTTTCATGAGCAAGACTATAGATGATATTTCACACGCAATGAAAGATCGTAGACACAACTCATTCGTTGGGAGACGAAGCTTAACAGAGATCACCAATTCCACATTGAATCCGGCAATCTAGTTGAGTCTCAGAGATAAGGATGATCAACAAAAAATTATCCCCTCGTTTAAGTTATCCAACCCGTTTATGTAACAAAACGTTGGACACGTAATCTCCCACATATTCCTACAGAACAATAAGACAACCCCTTCTAGTAGAAATAGATTTAGAATAGCTGCTATTCCAACTTAAAATTCATCTATGTTTTTCATTATTTCTGTGTTCCTCTAGCCATCTGGCATGAAATAGAATTATTGTTGTTGATTTGTTATACGTAGATAAACATTAAGATTTCCATATTACCTACTCATTTCGATTCTACCCTTCTGGTTACTCTATTACATATATTTCTGTTTTTCTAGTCCCCTTGCAGTAGCTAACCCACAATAGCACGGCAATGTTACCGATAGCTTCATATATGCCATAGAACAGGGACAAGAGAACCAATTAAAGTGAAAGATAATGAGTACCAGCGGGATGTTTGTATAACGAGAAGACAATACCCTGTTGTGCCATTTTGACACCAATGGTGGAAATTGAAATTATCTTTGTCCCCGCTAGACTTTATCATATTCTCGGCGTCGTCTGTTTGAAGAATGGAGGTGTCAGGAAGCCGTGTGCAAATGGATGGAGTTTCATGAAGACGCCACTTTGTCTGAAAAGGTTTTACATTAAAAACGTCCAAATTAACTCGTGGGATTCGCGGGGAATAAGAAGACAGTGCTGACACTGAAAAGTAAACTTCAGGGTCTGCCACAGGTGCTTTGCTGTAATAGGATATGATGAATATTTTCTGCGCGACATTACCAGCGATATCCCTGTGGCCGCTACAAGCAACAGTATATGGAGAAATATGTGTGAGGGCGTTTGAGACTGATTGGAGTCAAACCAAAAGGTTCCCCATGGACCTTTCTTTATGTAGAGCATCTCCAAGAGCTGTGATATCGATAATCGTATGTCTCTTTTCTGTATGAAAAGACATTACACGGTGCTATGGCCTGTGTTTAAGCTATAACAAGGAAATAACGAAACCTCTGTACAGCTTACCATTCACATTTCACAAAAACACCAACTAGTGACAAAACGTACCTATTTCATGCGTAAATCTACTCTACTAGTACTCCAACCTTGTCTTCGTCTTCTAAACTGTCTGACACTTGTCTACCCCGTATGTAGATATCAATTCATACTCATCATTTTGTTTTGTAAATACCTACTAGTACTGTTAGACTTCAGATCATGTGCAGTCACTGAAAGACGACAGTGGATGCAGTCAGTCTGAAACGTCTGACTGTTTACAAAAAGTATCCAGTCACTTGAGTGACTTTTGTACTGAATACCCTATGGATAACTCAAGCCTTGTTCGGGCAGCTCCAGGCCTGCAGATTTCTTCTCTTCTGCGTGATGCTTCATTACATCAAACGCACTTGCACGTTACTATCAATGCAACCATTCCCCATCTTCTGACAGCTATCATAAATTCCAAAGTATTTCCGCTCAAAGGATGCATATGTGGCAGGTAACTGGCGTAGCTATTAGCCTTTTAGCTGCTCGGTAATAATTATACTTATATAGGGCTTATTTATTATAGTATAGATTACCATACATGTTGTAAAGTCAACGTACGGCTTTATTATTCAGAAGTTCTCTGTTTAAGGGCGAAGGAAATAAAAAGACGACAGTCAAGATCCCGGCCGAAGTAGTAATATGAAACCGAAATGAATTAGATATATCGAATATCTAAAGACCTGTTCGGTTTATCGAAAGATGTCTATATATGTACAGTTTATATTAGCTTAGATATATATCATATCATATATATCATATATATTCGTGCTCCATCTTCTTCATGAGAGCACCTCAAGGCATTGGGTGGGTTAGATAGAGTTCTTTATGAAATCGAAAATATGAGAGACTTTTAAGGTAATACAGAGCATTTCTTCAGTTGTTTGGCCGAGTTTGAAATATGACATTGACAAATGAACATGGCACTTCATTCGGTTTATAATAACTGTAACACACGATAAATTAAACAGATAATATAAAGTATGCAAAATCACTAGTTTCACTCGCACGGATTCTATTATAGATACTACTAGTATACTCGTGACGGTACCGATTTTTTGCTGTATGTGATTTTTTATGTTTCCTTACTGAAAGTAAAAAAAAAAGAAATGGTGCAACTTATTCCAATGTCACTTCTGCACTTGATTGATGAAAGCTTCGTGATCTGAAATTCATCCTCTGATATCTTCATAATGACTTTGGAAAATGCGACTATAACCCACAACCTTTTGGTAAAGTTCAAGGCACTAGGCCAACCATCTGCAGAGATCTTCGCACTGAGTTACCGGGTTACTGACCTATACGGCCTGGCATCTACATTGAGCATTTTCCGTGCTAAAGCTCTGGTGAGCCGGTCTCTGGAATATATTGCTGCCCCGAAAGCCATTTGCGAAATGCCGTTGCGAGGTAGATACTTTTCAACGATCAGCGAGATTACGATGGTAACAGGTGACTGGAAGGATGCGCATTTTCCGACTGGATGAGAAGCAGAGAGGCTTTCCTGGTCACTGAACTGACAATTTCCATCAGTCTTCCAGCCGCTGAAGCTCGGCGCCGTAACTTTGATCCTGGTTCAGGGCCCTGCGATAAGTCATGCCCAGCTGCAGGTTGAACGAGACTTTACGAGACAGTGACTATGCTTCAAGCATACGTCTGCCATCGGTCAAGCGATGGTAAGATGTTCGTGCGTTCATTCAGACCCTTGTAGTACCTAGTGGCACAGAGGGCAGCAAGTTTTATTGCCATTTCAGTAGCAGGGTATATTACTACAGGGGGCATGCTAGCCCTCTCACTTACTGTGCTTGAAGCACCTCCTCAGACTTGGGACTCCACGTAACGTACGTCCCTCCTGAAAGACGGGTACAGCCCCAACCAATATGCTAGGAACCAGGATTGAACCAGTGTCTCAGTCACCAACTACTAGTAATTAGTAACTAGGAGCTCAACTGTTAGGCTGCTACCAGTTCAGCTACAAAGACAGTCCTAAGATCATCATCAGTGTCATCACCGCTGCTTGTCAGTTGACTCACTAAGGCGGGCGTCATTGCTTTCGACTGTCTCTTGTTTGCTGCTGTCCACTACAGCCCATTCCTAAGCTATAAGAGAGATGCCAATGGGAAGTCGTTTTCCTGAGACTTGTGTGGATTCTTGTGACTCCCTTGTGCATAAGCCCGTGCCCAGAGCCGCTATTGATTGCTGTGGTGGACTTTATTTCCCAAGTTTCTCTTTCCACTTGGAATGACTCGTTCCTCTCGGAATCGATCGACTCAACATAGCTGTAAGATATATATGTAAAGGCTGCTTATTTGGAAAGAACGACGCACGGAGTTTTCAAATATGAAAGAGAGAACAAAACTCCACCTTTGATTAACCATTGCGAGAACTACAATTTCGGATCATCTAGCATTTATTGATACGTGGTCTGCTCCAAACGTTTCAAAAGACAATGCATATCTTTTTCTATGGTGTTAATTCAATGGCAAAAATACATCAACGTTGTATATTGCCATCACTAGAGGCACTTTTTGCTCGCATACGATCCCTAAAACTCTCTCTTCTCCTGAATACATGGGTCTGTGGAATCACGTATGACAGGTGAGCGGTGATAAAGTTAAACCTTACAACTTAAGTCCTTAGGAGTACCTCATCCTTTAAGCCAGGACTGCGGTAGTACCGACAGTATGCTCGCTGTTAAACTTTGATGGATGGCTTCCCTTATGGGAAGTAATGGGAGGCCGTCTTCTCACTTACCGACACTTGCGTCATTACACCTAGTTATGGTAAAGGTGTTATACTTGTCGGCTGATGATGAAGTAGGACTCTGCACCTTATCCTGACTTGGGCCCTTCAGCATCCGTCAGATGGTACAGCTAGTGACAGGAGAGTAATTTAGCAACATTAACAGACTACAGCTTTTTCATTTCGTGCTCACACATGTTGCTGCCATGGTCGATGACACGTATGAGCCATTTACGCAACAGCAAGTTTTCCACAGCTGAAGTTGAGAGGAAAATTCCTTGCTTTGTGAATGAGTAATACAATTCCCTGCGCCCCGTGCCCTCTGTCCGATACATTATCTAGGGAACCTCCTCATAGTGATAGGCAACAGCAGGAAATATTCAGTAACAAAAAGTTTGCTTATCAGAAAATTTGTTTTCGTTTTGTATCAAAATGTCTTAACTGAATTGCGCCCTGCTAAATGATTAACACGTGCTGATACTGATAATAAGTGACGACAGGAATGACTTTTGGCTGTTATGTCTCCACGACATCAATCAGAGCGTATCGTGGTGGACTTATGAGAAGTTATGAGAGGCTCAAAGAATATTTTCTCGAACACGGTGCCGACGGACGATCCAATCTGCGTGCTTTGAGCCCTTTCGGTCCCATACAAGTCCAGGGAAAACATACGTATGAAATAAAAAGAAAAACAATTAAGGAGAAACTTGAATATCTGGTTTTATTTTCTTCTTCTATAATCTCAGCTGTGTGTTCAGTTAGCGTGATGTCCATGCTTCTAGTGACCTCTCAGTGTCATTTCACGGAGAAGCACATTCCATGGTTTATCTTGCACACTGCCTCGACTTCACATTGTCTGAATGACGCAATGTGTAATATCTAGTCTCTAGATCCCTTCCTCGCGGCTTCCCTAACAGCACTCCGTTTATTCCGGTGCTTCTGGAATATGATAAGCCGTCCTTGAAACGGACTGAAAGGGACTTTCGTGAAGCCCACAGGCCCGTTGACGCGCTCATGATATAACCCCACCATAAAACTTCCTCCACTAAGCATGTAAAACACCTGACTGTTTTTCTGAGATATCCTTTATGAACCCTGTCCATGCAAGCCCGAATCCATGCTGTTTCCTGTATCAATATAATGACAGGGATAGCCACATGCTTTTACGTAAAATATAATGGGTTCCTACAAGCAGTATGATACATTGATGTATTATGGTATTATAATTATAAGTACGGTGGTATTTAGAAGACAGTGGCATGAAATATGTGCATAAACACACGTACAGGAAACGTATTGTTCAAGTCTATAATACCTCCCTGTATCGCACATTCCACAACTGCAACATGCTTACTTTTCTAAAAGATAGGATTGTGACGTGGACTTGATGATTTGGAATAAGTAGGTAGACTTACGTGAATGATTCAAGTCAAATACGACGGATTGTTTGAATTCTTAGTGTGTGTTGTTCAATGTATTTTTTACTGAATCCTTAAGTATATAAGTTAGATTTATGGCAGAAATTAAACGTAGAATTGTCCATACTTTACTTAATGATCTTACAACACATAGAAGAGGAATAACAACTCTTTCGTTTTGCCTGTCTGACTCAGCTGGTCGTCCTTAAACACTGTTAATAAATTATATTTCCTGAATCACATTGAAGGAAAGTGGCCATTATTCTCCAATTAGGATATGTTATAGCTCGTTGTTGATACCACCCGGTGGGACTACGCTCAAGTGTCCACTTTCATACATTTCAGCACAACAGTTTTAATTGAGGTCGCTTATAACTTTAGAAAAGTTTGACGAGTGGAACGGGAAGGATAGGGAGACACTCTATATTGTTGTCCATATATCAAAACAGAACTACGATGAAATGTGTCAATATGACCCTCAAACTCCAAAACATCACCACATGATCTTTCCTACTCTCTGCTATACATCCTGTCTGTAACCTTGCTTCTGATATCACATATCCATCATGCACCTAGAAAAGGCCATGGCCACGGAGGTGACTACACCATACATCATAGCTAAGACTATAGTCAATACTTGGAAAAATGTCTACGGACAGATATACTTTCTCTGTAGGCAATACAAATTTCTATAACCTGGGACTAAATTGTGTTGTGATAGGCGATCAGGCAAAGTCACATACAATGTACCATATAATATAATATAATATTGAATTGAATTGACCCCAGTTTGACTGGTGGTGACTCTTTTATTCAAACCCCATACTAGCCTTCATAGTCCGGCGGCATAGCTGAAAAAATCAGGCTAATTGTGCACTTTTGTCTAAAAGCACCAAATTTGGCACACACATAGGCAAACATATTCCAAGCAAATCTAGATATGGAGGCATCTCAATTTCAGCCCAGGAGCCCTTTAGCAGCACTTTGAACTTAGAGCCCCCGGAAATGGAATACCCATTTTGGTGATTTTCTTAAGGGGAGGGGCAAAAAACTAAACATCTTTGTTTCTTCTTTAAAATTCATAGGTCGGTAGAACCAGTCACTACAACCACCGAAATATTTTTCCTTTTTCAATATTCAGCTTTGATAGAAAACTATGAGTCCTAAAATCGGATTTTTAAAAAGATTTTCTCATCAAAAATATATACTTTACTTTCCAATATCATGCATTTATTCACATTACCTATGGGGCCTTGCCTGATGATTTAGACTTACTATGCGTATCATGAGCTGCATATTAAACTTTAGATGATCGAAATCCGTCAGCGGAATACGGAGATATGAATGTGTGAAGGATGACACATCTGCCAGCTTGTAGTGACAATATCGTTGCTAGGGCCGTTGCTAAGGCTGTTGCTATGGAGGTTTCAGATCGTACTCCACAACAAAACTGATACACAGAACTAACTTTACTGCAGTATTTTGCTCTGATTACCACATTAAAAGTATAAGCAGCAGTCTTAAATGTTTAATGTTTATCAGTTGCAGAAATATGTTCTTTATAAGTTGTTTCTATCAGAATCATTAGCAAAACTGTTGCTAAGGCCGTTGCTAAGGGGGTACTAGGTCATCTTTCAAACAAAGACCAGCAGAGAGTCAAGTTCTCTGAGACGTAATTTTGCTCCTGTCATCTTTTAAATCACGCATAACTGTGAAAAATATTAGAATTGATTGGAAATGTTAATTTGGGCTCTACATGGGGGATATGAGGATACCTGAAAAGGAATTACCCTGATTTCGCGCATTTTAATTTTAATTTTTGCTTATTTAGTAGATACCTTATTAAATCACTGCGTATATCTAGTATATATGTCCTATACAATTATAAGGCTCTCCATGGGGGTTACCAGGACTCCACATAAGTGACAATGATTAATACCCAGGACAAATGGATGCAGGATTACGTCATGGACATTGAAATTTTATCTAGAAACAAGACCATAACAACAGACAACACACAGTCAAGCCAACATAACCCTAATGCTGAACACCATACACACATAAACAGGCCAGGTTCATTAACAAACTCAATCTAAAAGAAATAACTGGTCAAATCATAATTGACACTCACACACACAGAAAACAACACAACCGACATAAACCATAATTACGTCACAGAGTATGTTACCTGCGGTCACTCGTTATTGTTGATGCCAAGTGTTCATTTTCTCATTGGTCCAAACTCTGGTCAACTGAATTTTTTCAGGTCCGTTTTTCCCGTTTTTTACCGGTACGATGTACCATACCCTTTACTGCCAAGTAGTGTCTGTACCCCTAGTTAAGTGTCAACACCCTCAGTAGTGTCAATACCCCCAGTAATGTCAGTTCTCACTGTAGTGTCCATATACCCACAGTAGTGTCTGATCTGTACCCTCTGTAGTGTCCTTACTCCCTGTAGTGTCTGATCTGTACCCCCAGTAGTGTCCGTACCCCCTGCGGTGTCTGATATGCACCCCCAGTATTGTCCTTATCCCCTGTAGTGTCCGATCTGTACCCCAGCAATGTCCATACCCCCTGTTATGCCCATTAATTCTGTGGTGTCCGTACCCCAGTAGTGTCCTTAGCCCCTGTAATGTCTGATCTGTACCCCCAGTAGTGTCCTTATCCCCTTTAGTGTCTGATCTGTACCCCAGTAGTGTCCGTGCCCCCTGTAATGCCATTCTGTAGTGTCCATTCCGCCTGTAGTGTCTGTACCCCCCGTTTTGTCCGGTCTCCCAGTAGTGTCCAAACCTCCTGCACTGTCTGATTTGTAGCCCCGTTTCGTGTGAGTTGTATGATTGTTTTCTCGTATTATTTTACCCGCCAAAGAACAATACCAACATCCCAATTAATCCGACATTGAATTTTTTCCAAATCTGCCGTCCGTGCAACAATGGACTCTTCCAAAAATATACCCCCCATACCATATAATCCATAATGTGATAGCTACACCCACACTGAATTTCAGGTCATTTGGTTAAAATACGAAGGCACAGGAGCTCAAAATATACATTTTTGGTCTAAAAATGGCAAAAAATCACAAAACTACCCATCATAAAGTTTTGTAGGCAAAAGGCATGAATAAAGTCCTGTTTATATATGTATAAAAGGCATTCCAACACCAAATTTCAAGTCATTTGGTCTAATTACCAGGGAACAGGAGCCAAAAATGTACATTTTCTGTCTAAAAATGGCATAAAATCCCAATATCAACCATTTTTAATTGAAGTATGCAAAAAGCGTGAATGCATTCCTGTGACCATATGTTTTAGGCACGTCCATGCCAAATTTCAGGTCATTTGGATTAAAAACCTGAGCACAGAATTTGGTTTTCATACAAAGGCACAGGAGCCAATAATATACATTTTTAGTCTAAAAATAGCCAAAAATCCCCCAATTCAACAATTTTAGCAATGTTTCTCACAACAGAAAACACCATACTGTCTGCACTTGGCCTACACTACCTTCATACCAAATTTCAGGTCGTTTGGTCGTAATACAAGGGCATAGGAGCCCAAAATATGCATTTTTTGTCAAAAATTGCCAAAAAAACAAAAATAACACTTTTTTGAAGTGATATATGAAAAAAAGTGTTGATGCCATTCTAAGAGCATATGTCCAATGCATCTCTATACCAAATTTCTGGTCAATAGGTTTTAATATAAGGATATAGGAGCCCAAAATATGCATTTTTAGTCAAAAATGGCCAAATATCCCGAAATATCTCTTTATTAAAGTGCCGTATGCAAAAAGTGTTGATGACGTCCTGGGGGTATATGTTCAATGCACGTCTGTGCCGAATTTCAGATCAGTGGGTTATAATACCAGGGCACTAAAGCCCAAAATATACATTTTTGGTCTAAAAATGCCCAAAAAGTGCTATAAAATCAATTCTGGGCAGAACTTCAGATGCCTCCATATCTATTTCTGTTTAGAATACATTCAACTGCATGTGTGCCAAATTTGGTGCTTTTAGACAAATTTGCACAATTTTTCAGCTATGCCGCTGGACTATCATGTTTATGGGAGAACATAATGCACGTTAGTTTTTCCTTTGAAATTCAGTGCACTGACATCTGCGTGGGGAAAATAACATTTCAGACGCTCAATCTCCCTCTCGAGCCTTATTGAAATGTGCAAATTGAGGGTGATAAAGATACCTTAGGATTGTGACATGGGAGTCATGATGGGACACTGTAAAACGGAAATTTTTTTCGAAGGTTTTATGTTCGCAGTTTTCGGGGCGACCTATTCACCGCGAACATAAAATTGATCCGTCTCCTTGCCGCCTTTTCCCTTGTTTCAATTGTGAAGTAAAACTCACAACGAATACTCCATTGCGAAAGTTAAATCCCTTTGACCTTGATATCGATGATAGCATTATACGTTTGCTGAATCAACACGACTGCAACATATTACAAGGCAAACGTGAATTTCGCCTGCCCTATTGAAGTGATATATATCCACTGACCTACTTCGTTATCATGAGTTGTCAATCCTCCCTTGACTTCTCGTAACAAAGTCAAGAATCACATTCCTGTCGCGTACACCTCCTTGTCGTCTTAAGGGATATTAGTCCTTTCCCTGAGGCGTCTTTACATATTCACTAGAGAAGACATTAGCTGTCCGCGCGGTAAGTAGTCATATGTAAATGGCAAACTAGGAATACAGTAATCACATATGTTCTAAAGTCGCCCTGATTTAGTGTATGGTCATAAGATTGTTGTGTTACACAACACGCTGTGTGTGCTCACAACTACTTGTTACGATTAAAATGCTGTTGTTACAATACTAGTATCTTTTGTTGCTATCCTATAAGTATTCAGGTGGTATCTATTGCAGGAAGATTTCTTAATTTTTTTAGTTCCCTTGACATACAGACATTATTTGACGATACATCCTGTGATATATGGGTTGGAAAAACAGGATTAGCATCTCTCACTTTTATGAGCGTGCAGGGAATAGCACTTATCTTAACAACCACCAATTCAGCACCAAGGTCGTGCCTGTCACTTTCTCTACAATCAGAAGAAAGCTGTCTTATATATTTTCATTTCAAATAAGTGAAAGCTTTAAGACACCAAAATAGTTTGAGCAAATATGTCACGACCTGGAGTATTGTTTTCCAACTAATATCGCTACCCTTCCCTTTGTAGTGACCAGGGAATATTTGTAGGGCAAACGCGGACCTGTTCTGGAGGGTCACGACTGAAGGTCACCGGGAAAACACAATCATCTACGGTGAAGATTACAGGCCCGATGTTTGAAGACGCTGCGAATGATCCACTCAAATCTCGCGTATTCGGTTGCCCCTGATCTCTCGCGGGCGAGGCCTTGGGGGATTCGCCAATCTACAAACCTGAATGCGTATGTCAACATATTCCACCTCTGTGCCGCCTTGTGTAACCGCGGAATAAAAAGGAGAAATATTTGAAATTGCTAAAAGCATCCCTGCAATCATAAAGTTCAAGTGTTGGGAGATTGAGCACCCAACCCTAGCTAACTCGGCGCCGGAATTTAACACATGCTCTCCCACTTCATGCACTTTGCCCTCCTAGATCCCAGCCCCCTGTTATGAATGAGGGAAATAATTCTCGATAGAGGTATTGCTGCAGGGAACAAGACATATTGTATGGCATATGCACCATCATACATATACAATATTCTGAGCCCACTATTTATCTAACAACTTTAAACTTAAGTTCAAACGTTTCAAACTTTAGTTCATCTATCAATCCGCCTTCAAAAGACGTCGAGAAAATCACCAAATCCTCCTCAACTTTAAAGCATTTTTATATACCCATCAAAAGTTGAACTTTGAAAGAAAATCCTAACACATTAAAGAAACACTCCCTAAGGCGTGTTTGTGCGCGGCATTTCAATTCATGTAAGTGCTCAGGTTGACACATCCTTTCAAAGGTTATCCGTTGTTCCGACCCTTCGCCTCTGTTATCCTCCCCCATTATTCAGTGCCTCTTTAGTCATATCAGTTCTGACTTAGTGTGACAAATGTGATGATCCTCCCACAGCTGTATATCTGTTCAGCAAAGCTAAGACACTCCTCCATGCATATTTATCACTCATATCTTTGACGGCTCCATCCGTGCGTTGACCTATTCCCTTTGATTTTGAACCGAGGATGAAAAATAGATAAAAGAGTGGTCCCGAAACAATTCAAATGTCATCAATAGCACAGTGATAGCTAATAATTATTTGTGCTTTCACGTGAGAATCCATGGATAGTTAGCGTTTGGGCATATATATATAATGTTCAGCATCAGGCTTTCTCTTTCCTGTTGCGTAGTTCTGTTATATGTTCTATTCAGTGATGCCGTTGACATAAGCCATTTCGATTTATTGCGCCCACAATATGTACTGTATTAGTACTAAACAAAAAGTATGAAATGTTTTTTCGGTCTCATCACAAAGTTTAATTTTTACAATGCATGGAGATGTTAGCTAGATCTTACGATATACTGTCTGAGTCTACGGTCTAGAACTCCTGAGGGAGTACAGGGAAGCAGCAATTTGGCTGACGATAAATGATTGAATATTCAATCTACTCACAATGGATAGTCAATAACTTACTGTATAATCACAATCTTTTGAACAGTAACAATCAGAGCGAAAGTCTCTGGCGTTCTTCCCTAGTGGCACATACTTGTGGGCCATTCTTCTGCATTTATGTCACACCAAACCGTGCCTACCGAGATCGAAAAAACCTAGTGATGGTCAGTCGGGATAAATTCACAAAAGAGGAAAAATTCAATCGTGTCACTTTGTAGAAATCAGGGCCAAGAAAATCGATGGATCAACATAAATGGTGTTTTCAGTAAGATTGGTCAGGCTATTGACTTTTTCATGCATTGGCCGGTACCTGTAACAATTACAATTTACTGGGAGGGATGGGTTTCACGGAATGCCAGGAATCTATTCAGGGTTACGAGGTCACCATAATTACTTTTCCTCGTATTTTCACCAATCGATGCCTCACATGTTCAATATTGTAAGGAGGGATGGATGTGTAGTAGGCCTATTCCACTAGGGATGTGACCACTCTGTGACTGAGCGATTTCACAGAGCGCTCAATGAATGTCACGGATAAAAAGGATTGTTTTACGCTTTGTGTGTTTTGTTGTCTGTTCATTGATACTGTAACATTTCGCATGATGTTCCAATCATGAAGTCAAGGGTTTCACAAAGCCGACGTCTCGGTGCGATCACCTGCTATTGGTTCATCTCTGTACGTACCCGGCTAGCTTTCCGATCCGTTCTCATTTGTGTACATGCTGTCCAATCCAAGGACAATTCAAGGTCGTTATGAAAGTAGATTTCGGCGGACTTTAAACCATATTGATTGTAGTACTAACGTATCATATACTCGTAATGGCCATATTTATTAACAACGTCGACGACAGTAGAATCGATGAAAAGGCTAGCACGGGCCTAAAGCACACAGGGGTCTTTAAATCATGCAAAACAAGTTATGCCCGATAGGTTGTAATCTGCTTGTAATTACTTTCTGAGATTAGCTTCTGCTGATCCCAGTAAACAGTGCTGTATCATTTTTCAGGATAATCGTCGATTTGTGAGTTGTAAGTAAGGGGGAAATGGTTAGAAAAATAAATCTTAGGCTTTCCACTAGACGGCGATCGCGACGCACTCTCATTGCGACCTAAATACGAGTAGGTTTTTGCATCCTTCGCTTTCACACTGGGTATATCATACAGCATGTAAAAGTGTGACCGAGAAGACAACAAAACACAGAAAGTGTAAAAAGATTCGTTTCTTTTTTACACAATTCGTTGAGTGATATGTCAAATTTTCAGGTCGCTGAGAGAGCGCGGTGGGAGCGCCGTCCTAGTGGAAAGGGGAGTATTAGCAATATATTTTACAGTCACTGCACTAGAACGAACTGGCCCAAGGTCCCAGAAAGAGACTTGCCTCAATCAATACAAGTCATCCAGTCCGCGTTGCAGCTAATGATAAGAGGATTCTATCTGCAAACTCTGACCAGTGATGATATATGTCTGTATTTTACAGCGGTAATCACCAAGGCGTCCCCCCGTACAAAGTGGGGACAGCCTGTACGAAGTGCGCCAGCGGTGCGGGGTGGTGCGACCACGGGCTGTGCGGTATGTATGTTCTCGGCTACATCAAGGAGGTTAACCTCCTTGATAGTCTACATAGTGTATCATGCAACTTAGGCTAGAGTCACATTTCCAAACCGGAGCCCGGTCGGGCTTTTTAAGAAACGAAAAATAAAACTGTATACCTAAAACTAAACATAAATCTTGCCCACGACTCTCCTTTTTACGTTTTGTGTAGTTTTGTATCTTTCAAAGTTTCATATCATACTTTTCGTTCCCGAAAGCTGACCAGCCGGCCCCCGGTTTGTAATGTGACATGGGCATTACGGGTTTAGCATATATTTCAAAGACCAAATTTGAAAACACACAGTCGTACATTCAGTGATGTATGATGCCTTGATAATAGCCACGGCTAGTTTGGTAACCTTGGCTGCCTATAATGACAGCCAAATGAATAAATATGGTGCTTTGATTTAAACCGACATCGATTGTGCTCAGGGGGCCTGTCTACCACTTCTGTCTATACTTTAGTATTTTACATGCATTAGAGTGCTTCCAATGTGGATATGTATATATATATATACTGCCACGAAAGATCACGAAACTTACTTGTCCTATTTTCAAAGTTATGCGAAACTTTATTTCTGCCCAACCAGTGGTATAGGTTGTCAACTTTGCTGTGCAAATAAGTTCTTCAGAGATTTAGTGTGTAATCGTCCCCTTCTGCAGCACCCTTGCGTCTCATCCAATCACTCCCTTACCTATATGTCAGCGCCACAGGGCTAACATGCTCAAACAGACAAAGAAAACGGAGCCATGGGGAAATCATGGGAGGTACTTGGCTTCACGGTGGTAATCAGAAAGGCAATTGAGAGTACAGCGAAGTGTTATTAGGAGATGTCTACACGTGATAGAGGTGCAGGGGACGCCATGATACAGCGTCATTGCTACTCATCTTCTGACAGTTCTAATTGTACATCTCGTCTCGAAATGACAGACGGGCAATTTCTACAAATGTCAATTTCTACAAATGTCAATTTTTGTTGAACAGTACTAAGGGTTATGGCAGATCAACGAGAATTCACCGGAATCATGTTAAATGTATACGTAAACGTAAATTTGCCCAATACATAACTAAGTATGCCTATGTTTTATCGCGCCAAAACGAACATATATCTCTGATTTCTGCATTCCTTGCGTATTTTCTCTTCTTGGAACTATTTCAATCGTCATTTCTTCTTTATTTTCAGTTCAGTTCAGGTTATTAACGACCTTTGCAAGCACACTACACATCATAGCCACACGAAATTTACAACGCTCGTAAGATCTATTGATAGGCAAAAAACACTCGTTCAAATCTAAAGCTCAATAGTTTAGCCGATGCCATGCAGTGCCGGGACTGTTCTATCGCTCGCTGTTGGAGGAAGTAGAGAGTTGTCCACGGCAATCTCCGGATTGGAGGTTCATCTCTCCAAGTAATTATGCCAATTTCCTGGGGCACGTCACCCCTATTGGCCTCATCTCCCGGCGTCTGGCACACATATTAGTCACTTCGGGGTCAAGTTCCCAACAGTCAGTCTTCCCGCAGGATAGACTTCGATTTCAGATATGTGGGACTGTCCACAGTACCGGAGACAAAGTATCTTCACTCCCAACCACTGAGGCGAGCAGGGAGATTAGAAATTGCAGTGGCGCAATCAATGCTGATTTAGCCGGACGGCCGGCAGGACATGATGCACTGTCAGTAGATAAGACGCAGCATGTTAAGTTACTGAGGGAGTTTAGCCTTAACGTCCGCCTTCATCCGATAATGGAGAAGAGATAAGGAAGAGTCGAGCCCCTGGCGTCTTAAACTTTGAAAGTTGTCGACATTACTTGCCCCAGCACACAGCTGGGAGAATACAGGGTGCATACAAAATACTGAAGCATAGCCTTGATATTTATGCGCTTCTTGTATTGAAAGGAAACCCATGTGAACCAACTGGGCTGGCGTCTTTTTACTGTATATTATGCAATGTTATTCTCTATCAAAATGCCATGTTTTGTTGTCAATTACGGATGGTTTGTTCCGGATTTGTGCTACACGTATTACATGGTTGAAATGTTATAATTTGCGTCTTTTCTCTTTGTTTCAGTGGATTGCCAAGACGGAGATTGCGGTAAGTACATTTGATACACCAGTTAGCATTATTAAGAATGTTGCTATTAAGGATGTTGGCCTGAAATGCGAATCGTTCTGACAACATTTAATGTCTTTCACAAACTTCAGCACACGAGTAGCCAGCACCTAACATTTCTCTTGATAAACGTAACGCGACAAGGTGTAAAGTTTACTATATTCTACACCAGGTCCGTTGAATGATAGGCGACTTCGAACCGAAAGACGCAAGATCAGGAAACTGTACACGACTTCTTTCTCATTTGAATGAGATTTAGCAAGGGGATGTGAGCTAAATAGTCTGTAAAATCGTTAGAGAAGACTTTGTGTGGTGAGGGCATGCAGACAGATCGGGTTAGATCAAGTTGCAAGTAGGAGAAAACCGCCGCTGTACGCACGCGTCAGTACGTTTTACTGCGAAATAGAAACTTGAAATTGCAGCAGGGCTGACTTTCATCTGTCGGTGTGGAGTAAACTTGTACATTTGCACACGAAGACGCCTGCTTGTCAAAGCTTATTAGGCACTACATGGTGCGTTTTAAAGTAAACGATGAACTGAAAATACAGCTTTCTGCATGGCGGATTCGCTAAAAGGAATACATGTGCATGTACTTGCCCAAAGTGTAGTGCTATTTTGTAGCAAGGTGAACTATTTGTAAAAGACGACATTTTCCAACCCATTACGCATGAGTTGCCAGACTTACGAAGATACGTACGTACGTACTCTAGCTCGCGCCCTTCTGGTCTCACCGTATGTAAACCTGTCATTTTGACTAGTTCTTTACAACTGAACGTAACAACTTCAACAATGCAGTGCACCCAGCCAGTTTGTTAGCAAGCTCGGTTTGAATTTGAAATAAACCGTCTTGGAGAGTTGAAGGGTCCCATGTGTGTCATTATCCCACCTCCCTCTCCCCGTTCTTGGCGAATAGACATGAACGTTTCAACCTTTAAATGTGAAAGTACCGTTCTAATGAGACCTTAACGTCGACCTTTCATGACCTTCAATACGTCATGTCAACCGAGACCGCAATTTCGGCATCATGAAACTTACTCTAGGCCTCTAGCACGGATTTTATCAGTCTCGTCGGGAGTAGTTTCTTCTTCTTCTTCTTCCGGATGCGTGTCAACTTCATTAGGTTGAAGTCTCTGACACGGTGTGGGGGTAGGGTAGACAAGGTGTAGACAAGGTGGTAGCCATGTTTTCTAATTTGGTTTTCATTATGTTTGAAGGAGAGAGAGGGCCAAGCTCCTCAAGGGCAGGGGCGTTACTCCCTGTCCGCCATCCTACAGCTGTATGGCGGTGAGGTGCCCATTGTTTTTCCTACAAGGTGCCCATAGTTTTCCTATGGGCAACTTTTAGAATATCAGTGACATGTACATGTTTTCCACCAGAGTGCCCACTGGTGTGTCAGAACTGCGGTGAGCTGGACACGGACACATGCACCTGTAGCTGCAAGGACGGCTGGGACGGACTGGACTGCGCAGGTCAGAGGTCAACACAGACTAAACAGGAATGATTACGTGTGTGAATATGACCAAGGAAATACACAAGTGATGGAAAAAGAATACACTAAGACATTCAAATTAAATCTTCTTATTAAGAACTCCTTCTGGTCTGCGTGCTGTATGTTTACTCAGATAATAAATGCTCTGCATTCTTTGTAGACCCTTTGTACCCAGGAAAGTAAAAATGTATGCAGTACTAGTTTTAACCACAGAAGAGAATACAGTCAAACCTGTATAAGGGGCCACCTCTACAGAGGGGCCACCTGTCCATAGTGGCCACTTTTTGTCGGTCCCTTGGGTATTTTATCTACAAGTTGCCACCTCTATACAGAGGCCACCTGTCTATAGTGGCCACATTTGTCCGGTCCCTTGAGTGGCCACTATAGACAGGTTTGACTGTAACAGATTTCACATATTCCGTTTTTTTTGGGTGTGAATATGTCCCAAGTTGGGTATTTTAGCAATGGATTGATGGTTAACTCATGTGTATCACTGCAATATCACTATTCTGGTGATGTATAGAGGATCATGTGTCCCACAGATCTGTGTAACAACACGTATGCAGGCTGCTATGAGAACCCGGGCTACCCGCAGGCCGCCTGCAGTAGGTTATCCATGCTGCAGACCGGCTGCAGGGAGATGTGTGGGTACTGTGGTAAGTAGAAACCTAACCATAAACCGCCCCTGCAGTTCCAGAGCAACTTGGTAGGGGCCAAAACATACACCACGTATTCCTTACGTTACAATCTATCTGCTCACCAAAAATCAAGACCTTGGCTCATCCAGGTCAAAAGATACCAAAAAAGAACTTCTGCTGCAGTACCAAGGTCACATACCAGGGGCCAAAAATTAATCTTGAGTCTTGTCTTCCCAACACCTACCGACATACCAAATGTCGTTGTAGTCCATCCAGAGGTTCTTGACTTATGCTGACTACAAAAATCCAGCAACACGAACAGACAGAGTGAGACAGACACACCCAAAACTGTATCTCCATTTTTCATGGAAATAACTAGCTCGATCTAAATTTATATTCTAGAATGTATAACAGTTTGTCATGGGAAGAAGTGTGCAATTCATATATCTATGTTACATGTATTTGCATTAGCCTTCAGGCATGTATTTGCGATAAAAGTATTATTATGATTATGGTCCCCATCTCTACGTTGTACCGTCTAACTGGAGTCGTTATTGATGTACTGTATTTGGGATGTACACTGACGATGTTTCGCAACACTTAAACCCTTATTTCTCTCCCACAGCGTTTGCGTCTGAAGACAGCGGGAATACTTGCTGTGGCGGGAAGATCTGTCACAACGGCGGGGTGTTGGACACGGTGAACGACTGCACCTGCACGTGTATGAACGGTTTCCACGGGGAAAACTGCCGTAAGGACAGCATTTACAACTCTAACAAACGTTTACGCCAAAAATAGTTACTCAAGCAACTGGATATGGTTTTGAAACGGTCAGACGTTTCGGATAGAATCCACTATCCTTCGTCAGTGACACTGAAGAGATCTGGAAGAAACAGGTCTTTTATACTCTAACAATGAATGAAGACAATTTCAGATGTCCAATAGGAAAGGTTGTAAGACAATTCAGACTGAAGACAATTTGGATTCCAAAGAAAACAAAGCTAAGCCAAAGTCAAGCTGAAGACAATTTGGATTTCAAAGGATAGCAAGGCTAAGACACAGTTAATGCAAATGAGTCAATTAGCTCCTGTTGTTTTAGTTACAGGAGCTAAAAGTTTTGTGGGGGGGGGGGGTAGTGCTATGTCCCAAGTGCCGGAAAGTTCCATACGTAGCCCCCCTTTTCTGTTGAGGGTGGGATTGTATATTCTCTCATATATGGCCTCTCTAACTCCCCGTTCAAACCAACGGGCTTCACGGTCTAGGATGTCGGTAGATTGGAGGTTGAAGGAATGTCCTTGGTTGTGTATCTTATTACCTGGATGTCTAACCTACATCGACGTAACAAACGTTTATTGTGTATAGCATTTCTCTTACTAGACTCAAGCCCTTTTACCTTTGGAAATGTTCCTGAATACCCAGTGGTTCTTTTGGAGGGGTAGCCCTAAGGATGCCACTGTGCTGTGAATATGACGTATGCTGTAAATGATCAACAATTTCCCAGCTTTGTATGACAGCCTGCCTAAGTGCTTAGGCCAGGGACCGGCCACTTGCTCCTCTCTGTCAAGAAATTCCATGTCGCACAGTCCTGTGCTCTAGTTTCGTTTACATATGTGTTTTTTCAGCCTTGATTCACAGTAACTTGATCAATGGGATGTTAATGAGAATGACCTATGCACATGGGCATATGACGACTAGCTATCAAATACTATTTCCAACAACTTCTAATATAGCAACTTGTTTCATTTGTCATTGCAGAACATGAGGACGTTGTTGAGGAGAGTATGTCAGAGACGACCGGACCGAGAAGTACGGCAGTGTCCGTGGGTACCAGTCTGGTGCTGTTTGTCCTCATATCATTGATGAAGATAGTCGCATTGTGATTTCCAGGCACCTGTATGTTGTCAACGATTGACGATAAGTACTAGAGGGTGTCAATGTACCTGTACAAAGCTTCTCTGGTACGGCTGACTGCAGTCTCACACTATGTCGCTAGACTGCGCTGATGCACAGTACTTGTGTAGTGAATGACATATCTACGAGACGAACGTTTATCCAGCATGGTTATAGAGACTGGATTGGAAAAGTAGCACATGTATCTTTCCGACATAGCACTACTGTGACTTGTGGGAAGACGATAGATCTATTTGACAAGGTGTATGGTGACTTGAAGGGTCATACCCTCATGATGGTTATTAGAGAGGCTATAGAAGGCCCTACATCTGGGCTATAAAATCCCGTTCGGCTTTTTATTTGTACAAATAGCACTGACAAATGTTGTGGTCGTGTTGAAATGACCAGCGGTATAGTCTTTTTTCTTGATTGAAACAAGTGAGGTACACACAAATCTTGCAATGTCCTTTGTGTGTAGTTTTCAAACTTGCGCTCCATAATGTCAATTAGGCCGTGTTGATTTGATGACATGGCTGACATCCTCCAAGAACAAAAAAACTGAAACGAGCGATCGCAAAAAAAAAAGTTTGGCGAAAAAAGTTGCATTTAATAAAACTTACTTGGTTAGGAAGGTTGGTTAAACAAATGACTAAGCGCACAGAGTATGATGTACTAAACAACAGATTGTTTTTTCTTCACAATTTCATCTTTTGCTTTGAATTCACTCTGGAACTCTACGATATCAGTGTTCGTCTTCATATCACTGCGATATCAATTTTCGTTTGCATATTACAGGAAAACTTTTTTGGGGGGAAACGGACGAGAATTGATGCGAGCTGGATGTCACTCATGCTATAGAATCAATATGGCCTTACGTGTTGTTGTTTTGCGCTACCTGTAGTGCCAGGGGGCATTGCAAAAGCACATACTATAGAAACCTGTCGTGTTGCAGCTTTTATGGCTTCAAAGAGAAACAGGTGTTTCATATATATGTAGGAGTCACTACCCGGTGTACGTCCGCAAGACATGTTCAGTTCCACTGGTTCTGTTTCCGCAAAGTACTCGTTATAAAACAACAACCTACATAGAGCTTGTTTGCGTTACTTTAAACCGACAACATCAAGAAATAGCTGACTTTCGAGCTATTAAGATTTCCAGACAGGCCTAGATGTTCGTGGCTTCATCATCAAGTTGAAATCGTAATGCACAGAATCGTATCAATGTACGTACAGGAACAGAAAAAACACAACAAGGCTATAGACTCTTTTCAGTTGCTGCAAACAGACATGTTAACATACTGATCAGCAAGTAAACTAAACAAACGCTGCTTACCTGTATGTAACTAAGGTCAATACTGACACTATAACAGATAGAGAGATGCCCATTCCACATGTACACATGGTTGCATACTATACTACTACTTGTAAACAATCAAATATCCAAACGTTTGTTAAAGCTGGCGTAGAAACTATTGTTACAACTTGCGACGTTGAATTAATTGTGAGTCACTCCGGTATTTTCGAGTATTAAAGTGTCTATTTTTGAACATCATACCAAGTCTCGTTTATTTTTAAAATTGTGTGGCTTTCTTTACAGATTATAATAAATTGATAAGTAAAACAATATTATTGAAAGGAAGAAGTTACGTTTCCGGTATACTATAAACCAGTTTCATATAATCATACAAATGTGACTAATGATATCTGGTAGTTAAGCTTGTTTTGACGCTTTACGTCGCTTATCAAATTATATACAATACTAATAGTGGACATACCTCCTAACTTTACCATTGAATCCCTACCCTTAAGGGGCAGGCTTGCTTGTATAAGATCTTATGCAGTAGGCGAGCATCCCTAGAGCTGCAATACCTAGTGCTGCCGCTACACAGAAGCCCACTATGAGCCCTGCGGTGATGTTGGCAGGCTCGGGGCCTGCGGCGGTCATGGGTGTAGTAGTCATCATGGGTGTAGTAGTCGGGAGGACAGGGCAGTCGTCGGGCCCAATGTTACTGCCACTCATTCCTGTGGACGGTAAATTATTCTCTTATAACCTTATCATATTACAACTTCACAAATGTCTGATGCTAGCTTCATCACAGTGTAAACAGACAACAGAATGTCCAGGACAAAAGATATAAAAACCGCAAGTTCAGCTTCAATACCAAGGCCATACACCAGGGGGTCCAAAATCGACCTTTGCCTTCGTCTTCCCAAAACGTACATGTACCCGCCTACCAAATATCATCACAAGCCACTTCTTACGTCATATTGACTGCAAATATCCGCAAACGCACAGACACACAGAAACACGCACATACGCACACACTCACACACAGACAGACATACACGCCTACAGACATATGTATAAAAGACACACACACACACACACACACACACACACACACACACACACACACACGCACACACACACACAAACACACACGCACGCACACACACACACACACACACACACACACACACACACACACACACACACACACACACACACAGGGCCATACCGTTGCTGCTGATATCAGCATAGTCGTATCCCAATGCGGTGGATCTCTTGTACACAGCAGCGTGTGAGATGGGCGGGAAGAGCGGGACGATGTTTTCATGGCGGTTGTGGCCTGGAGCGGCACCAGACTCGGGCAGGGCAGCGTCAACGGAAACACTAAAAAGAAATAATCATTTTCATCTTATCTTCTTTCTTAAACCAATTAAGTGTTAAAAGTAGAGGAAATAACAACAGAGAAAAGCAGCCAGACATTTTGCAGTACTGCAGTGTTATAAACATCATTCCACAGCTATAACCTAATAAGTCTCTGCCAGACCCCATCATATGTTGCTGGAAAAATAGTAGGAATTGGAAAAATAAAGATCTTTTCATACACACTGGAGTAAGCCAGCCATAGATGATAATTTTGCAACCCAGATATTATTCAGTCTATTTGGCCAATTCCTACTGTTTTCCTATCAACCTATGCAGTGTGATAGAGACTAGTCTATAAACATCCGACCCTCACTTGTGTCTTCGCATCCATTGCTCGAAGATGCGGTCCATGAAACAGCGGTGCAGATAGAAGATGGGATCGTTGGAGGCCTGCCACAGTTGAGACATGGTCCCTCCTGTCCCGCCCAGGCTTTGGTGCACCTGCTCGTTCAGGTATTTCCTGAGGAATCATAGAGCATTGATATAGAACACGTTTCCAATCGCATCTTTGGTCATGTACGGTCTGCTTCAGAAAACATGGGCATGGAGCCAAACAACAACAACCAACCCTGCCATTCCAACCCTAGTTGCCTCCGGGAAGGAGTTTAACCTCCGACATGCATGGGTATCATTTTTTTCGTGGTGTGTTTGCGCCTATATCTCAAGATCCTTTCGATTGATTTGTATGAATTTTGGTATGTGGGTAGTTCCGATCGCCGAAGAAATATGACAATTTAAGTCATTCACCTTGGTCCTTGCATGGCAGACAAGGTCAGTGACCAGGGTGGCTTAGGACTTGTGGAACATCAACTGCTATAGCGCTTGAAAAGACTACTGATATATGGCAATAATAAAATCACAAAAAACTTTTGATATTTTACGGAGGCATGGGATTCTCAATATCTTGAAAAAAAATGAATGACTGAATGGTTGGATGAATGAATGAAGGACCTTAATTGTATGTTTATATTCTTACAAGCTTGAGTACAGATAATCTACAAGATCGGCATCGGTAAAACAATACCATTTTCTTTTACTTTGTCTTCGCCACACACCATCCCTTCGCAAAGTTATCGATTGTTACGTAATCCAAAGTTCTTTATCAGCCTTTCTTTATATACGAACATTCATATATGTGTAGATGTATCTTTCTTCACCGTTCTACATGTGATTGGGTCACGGTTTATGTATACATACCTGCCAGGGTCGTGTATGCCTGTTCCTGTATTCACAAACCCCTCCAGAAGATTTCGGAAGCTACAGTCGGACGTCTTATTGTATCCGGCTTTGTCAAAAGTGGTGAACCTCTGAGCAAAATTCACTTCCTGTTTGGTTGGAAGACTACCGTCTGCCTTTCGGATGATTGGTCCGGTGTCCACGTTCACGTCGCATGGTTTAGCCCCTGTCGTGTTGGACGGGGCACACACGGTGTTCCAGCGGGAAAACACCGACATGTCGTCCAGCGTCCCGCTCGCGTTGTTCGCACCCACAAGGTCATTGCTGCAGACGTTGGAGCTGTTGCACGACGGCGACTCGGTCCAGTCGTAGTATGGCAACGCGAAATCGTAGTCACCGTTCACCACCTGGACCGCCAGTTCGAATGCCACCAAAAAGGCGCGATTCCACGTAGCGAAGCCCGCACTACCCTGAGAAAAGTCAAGCCCACTAGGGAATGAATGGACGCCCGCGTAATATTGCAAATAGACAAAGAAATCATATGCAGAGACGTTCCTAAACTGGGGGACGATGCTTGCATTCGCGTAGGATTCGCTTGCCGCCACATATTGAATTTGTGCGTACTTGGTGTTGTTGATGTAAGCGATAAACTTGGCCTTCTCCTCTGCTGTTAGATTCAGAACGTTCTTCCTGATCAGAATTTTTGTCTCGGTGCAGTTCGAACCGCGAAACCCCCTCTTGCACATGCCGCAGTCTGCCCCGGCAAAGTTTCCCTCGCAGCTACAGAACCGTGTGAAGAACACACGAGGCCAGCGCCGGCGGTCGTCCAGGTTGTAGGCGGAGGCGGAGGGCCATCCCGTCTGATTCGTAGGTGTCGGATCGGTGAAGTTGGCACACTGCCCCCTGCCTGTACCTCCGCAAGGCTCCGTAAACCCGGTGGGGACAGGACAACATTCCCGCCGTCCGAAGGTCGCAGCATCCGTGCACGCTCGTGGAAACTGTGCATCTGTGACTTGAAGCAGGAACATCCACAACACAGCCACAAGAACGAGACGTTTTACCGTCGCCATTGTTTTACAAAGCACAGATTTCTGCCACACCCGGTCACAAACCGAGATGAGAACAAAGATTCGTTTTTGTCTAGCTATCTAAAGCATGTGACTCATAGTTACTTGTTTTCCCAGATGACGCCCATAGAAATACCTTGATCGAACTACACAAAAGAATTTCGCCTGAGGAAATAAGATAATATTTGAACTTTCATAGCTTATTTGTACTTCTAAAGCAAAAAAGAAATGAGTGGATATGCTACCTTAATCTTATAATACGCGTTAGGTTATTCTGAGGTCATATTGGCATTTACCAGATGTTGCGCGGCGACATTTATATGTCGTTGTCTATGTCACACAAAACAATGTGGCTTTGTTTCATGTTGAACTGACACACCCACAGGTGTGTAGGGGTACTGACAGTAATCACGAATCATTGATTGATGGCTTTGGGGAAGGGATGATTATCTCAGGGTCATTGACGTTTGATCCTAGCAATAATGTACAGTGACGTTCCTGAATCGTAGGACTGCTTAGAAAATTGCCCATGCTTTTATGATATTATCCGCTAGGGGGCAGGATGTGCGCGTGCAGCAACCGTCTTACCAAAAGGTAACTTAAGGTCACCTTAAGGCGTACGTGACGATATGGGGATATCCCGGGGCTATTAACGTAAGGGACGAACCGTGTGCAATACATATGGAATGAGCGTATTCAAAATAGTTAAATATTGGGCAGGTCATGTACTTACAGAAATGTGCCTCCACTTAAGTGTATTATAGGGAAATGAAATAATATAATGCAATATTCAAAATCAAACAAATCCATGGGCTATCATATTTGTGAAAAATTGTCTGGGTACATCAAATATTCAAAAGGCCACGTGACTTGTGACTATCTAACGATGTGATTTTGCTTTTAATGAATTTATATGCATTTGTCCCTTCTATAGAATCTGGCCTTTTGCAGTGTATAGAGCAAACAATCGGACATAGTTACAAATCACTGTAAGTGTAAAGCAGCAAACTGTGCATATACGGCGATATATTGTGAATACATTTATCGAACGATACGGTGCATGTACCTGCTGGTGTGATAACGTTATACACATGTATATTAATCACAATCCTCTCCTCAGACTGAAATGAACCGCCCCTAGACAGGTATCCATTGCGCCTGCGTAAGAGGTCAAGGTGGTCAGGTTGGATGAGCATAGCTTTACTTACATGACATGCATGTCTTGTAAGCTCAAAGACGCGACGCTGCTCAAAACGCCTAAAAATTTAGAGTCCTTATAGCGTCTCAAGTAGACTGCATGCAAAATGCTGCGATCTAGAATCTTCTCCGTCGGTCAGAGATATGTCTGCCGGTTGAACTTGACCCCCAGACTGTTCTGTACCACCGCGGATAAACCAAGCATTCCGGCGGCCGACCAGCTGAACTACCGCCTGGCCACGGTCGAGGATTTCGGACAGATCCTACATTTGTCACGAGGGCTGTTCGACGGGGTGGACCCCTTCCCGTACTTCTTCCACGAGTATCAAGTGGACAAAGATGCCGCAGTATATGTTGCCGAACATGACGGGAAACTGGTACGTGCAATATAACATGCTCTATTTTTATTACATAAGGCCTAAGGGACGGGCCATTTAGCATAGAGTTGTTGGTGGGAGGGTGTGTGTGAAACAACAATGGTGCTAATGTTGTTACATACGTTGATGAAGGTCAGACATCCAGGTATAAATCAGATATGCCAACTAGCAATTACTCAATCAACTGGATATGATTTTGGAAACGGTCAGACGTTTTACATAGAATCCACTGTCTTTCGCCAGTGAAACTTATGACACATAAATAGTTGCATAATCATAACAATTTGCGTTTGTACATTGACAAAAAATGCAAAATAACTTACAAATAGTTCAACAAGTAAAAATTGCACTGACTTATGTACAATCATTGACGCGCTCCTACAAATATTTACTGGCCCACAACGGACGTTGCCTCATTACCACCGTTTGACCTATTCACACTCAAAGGCCCTGTTTTATTTTATCAAAATAAATGTTTGACAGACCTGTTAGTCCGGTAACCATATACAGCTTATAAACTGCACAAACATGCGAACGTTAAGTGTCTATACACACTCCAGGTGGGGGCATATACAGCGGTGATGGCGGGAGACAAGACAGCTATGATCAACAAACACCTGCGGATAGACCCAGACTACCGGGGACGGAACATCATGTGGCACCTGGATGAACACCTGGACAGGTAAAGGTGTTTCAAACAGTCCTGTCAACAAGCTTGGTATGAAAGAACGCTTCGCCATTGTAACGTTAGAACAATTCATTCTGCCGTGACATCACGAAACACCATTTAGCGCTGGGGTAATCGATACCTTTGGTTTGTATTGCTTGGCCACGACCTTGCATGCAGGGACGGGACGGTTCACGATGTATTGCAGGGGGGGGGGGGTGACAGATTCTAGTGTTAGCTGTTTTGGGGAGGCTCCTTTCTTAGAAGCGATCGAGTAAGACAGAAAGTCCCACATTTTCCTTTTCCAATAATTTGTGGGTTCTGTGATTTCAGCGAAAAATGACCTTGTGAATGTGATCGTCAGTGACAATAGCTTATTTCATCGTGCAACTGTGCAACTCAACTGTGACGTCTGCCCTTCTCAAGAGAGATTTCCGGTGGCTATAATCACATGTGTAAATAATGATAATTCACATTTATACGTGGATTTTTTGTTTCCAGATATATGAAATATCGACACCCAACCGTGACGCTGAAACAACGAATGCTGTTGTCGAATTGGGACAACCCCAACCCAATCTTCCAGAAATTCCCCAAGGAAAGGATGAAGAAAATCTACAACGTGGTAAGTCACAATGTGCAATCCATCCATCCATCCATGATGTAAGATAGTACAGTAAACATTGTACTTCTTTGTCCAGCTAGACAATATACCAAGTCTGGATCCCAGGGTAAGTCAGAACATGTCCCCACCAGGTAAAAAATTGGCTTATTGTCAGCTTGAGGTTGGTCGGTATACCGTTATCCTCGTGACATTTGACAGGGAGGGCCAATCAAAAGCAAACTACGTACCCGGAATCTCAACCATTCACCACAGAAAAACCGTTGGAAGTTCAATTCAGTCTGTTTTCCGCGACAACTCATACTTAAGGAGGACAAAGTCTCGAGGGATACATTGAGATATTTTATTATTATTTTCAACACATTAAATGAGTATCTACGATGACAAGGACTGGCAATATTATCTTTTTAACATCATCATATCATCACAACGAAAAATATACTCGTATCACTTCAGGCTGCGATATGCATTTACAAAGCCTACAAGGACATTATTTCTCTAATATCAAATAAGATGACAATGTGAATGACACACAGCTGAGTAAAATGTACACTTAATTCTATGCATTATAATGCAACACAACAAAACTGCATAACCATCCATAGCTACGTCACTTTTGCAGCTGTGTAGATAATAGGCCTAGGATTTTTTTTTAAAGATTTCCTTCCCACTAATGGAATTGTTGTATTATACGTATTACTCCTCAATACATCAAATTACATAATTTTACAAACAAACTAAATTCACATGACCGCAAATGTACACCTTACAACAGTCTTCGAATATATCTGATTCTCCTTAGAGATCAGTTTACCTTGCTCACTCGATGTCTTTCACGCTGCCTACGGCTTCAACAGCTGGCGTCTGCAGTGACTTTAGCGAGGGTACGAAGAGCACATCTGCACTGCTTGAACTTTGTGCCGTTGTCGGATTCTGTGCCGCCCTTCGATGGACTGCCCATTTAGGCATCTGGCCAGTCCGATTGCCCGTACTCGATCCAGCAGTTGCCATTGCTCGCGCCTCACCAACAACCTGAATGTTCACCACTTGATCCGATGACCACCCCAACTTTTCACGCATCGCGTTGGCGAGTCGTCGCGCCCTGCGATGCACAGCGTCTCGAATCTTCTTGATCCTGAATGCGTAGATGACTGGGTTGATTACCGAATTGCAGAGTGCGATCAACAACCCCCAGTATGGTCTTTCCTCTAACTCACAGTCCTCTCTTGCAAAGCACAAAATGTTCCGTAGAAACCCGATGCAAATCGGCAGCATGCAGGTGACGAACACCGCTGCAATGATGATAACTGTCACCTGCTTCTTCATGCTGTTTAGGAGTTGCTGGTATTTTCTTACCGCGATTCGTTGTTCCCTGCGTCTTGCGGCGGGCAGATTGTCTTGAGGGGTTTCGAGGGGTCGGGTTCTGGAGATGCGCCGCTTCAGTACGATGAAGATTCTGACGTTGGTGAAGACCACTATCACAACGGCCATCAACAAGATGGTGTTGATCAGGATCATGTAGGCCAGTGGCAGCTGTCCCATGCAGTTATCTGCTTTCATCTCGATGCAGTTCCAGCCCATGAGGGGAGACAGGTAGACAAGAACACAAATTGGCCACGCGATCCCCAAGCTCACGGCAACGTGTCGCCCGGACACGCGGGTCTGGTAAAACAGCGGGTGGAGGATGGCCAGATAACGGTCCACGGACAGGAGGACCACGCTAACTGCTGATAGGACCAACACTAAAAAGAAGGTACAGGCTATGCGCAATGATGTCAATGGCCGAGGCAGTTCCATCTGAAGACTGGCGCAAAGGAAGAAAGAGAACAAACCTGCCACGCAGTCCGCCGCAGCCAAGTTTGCCACGAACAGGTACATGGGTTGGGACAGTTGATGGTTTTTCAGCACTCCGGACAAAACCAAACCATTCACGAGGAGAACAACTGTCCCGACAGCGGCGGAGACGATCCCGACGTTCCTGTTCTGGTCGATGAATGTTGTGGGGAGATGTGAGCACGCAGCTACTCCCAGGTCGTAGTCCACGTTATTTTCTAGGTGCGCGCGGAAACACGACGAGAAAGTCTCGTGCACCGTGGAGTTGCCTTCGGTGAAGTTCATGGTAATGTTGTCCATCTTGCGATGCTTACTGAAGACACGTACGATGTCTATAGTACGAAACACTGATTTGGGGGTTTTACACCTTCTCCGCGCGGAGATAACTACATGACTGCCTCCGATAACCTGTCGGCCGCTCCTACCAATTGCAGAAAATTTGGATAGTTCGCTACAAGACGTCAGTGTTACCACAGTTGCCACTAGCGTTGCCATGACAAAGATCACCCGTTTTGATTTGCTTGTCATCCGTTTTAATTAAAATGTCAAGCCAGGTGGGAATGCTTTTGAATATGACTCAGCATGTTCTACAGTGTGCATAGAAAAATCCCCATCCCTTTTAATTACAAAATACCGTATGCTTTTCATACATGTCTAAAAGCAGAAGACACACACCTGCAGGACTGATAAAATATCCTTGGTATATAGACAGTCAGAGATGGCAGATCAAGACTAAGAACTGAAAAGTACTGACTGAAACACCAATTTTGTTCCCAAAGTCCCGAAATTGTCGAGTCTGGTAACGAGAGACGGTTCCTTGGTATCATAAAGTGCAGTTTTGTTAGTTTTAATCCGCTCTAAACGATCATTTCTGGAGTAGGGCTAAAGCTAACAAGACTGGATTCCATACAGGCTACTTCACTTTCAATTTCACTTTATTTATATCTTTATTCAATAACATACACTCAGAAAACTAGTCCTAGGATCATTCTACACTGCATCAAGCACCTCATAATACATGATACATCATCACAACAAAATGAGTCCAGTCGTTCTTGTGTTATCTTGTACACAGACAGACAGACAGACAAACGCTAATGAAACAAGAGTCCGTGGGCTGGCAGTACTAGCGACCCAGTACAAAAAAGACGTGACCAACAAAAGTATATTAATCCAAAGTAGGCTACAGTCATCTCGCACACAGATCATAATACTCGTCCTTACTCGTGTTTCTATTGCTTCCATTGACTATGATATTTGTTTGTTTGTTTGTTTGTTTGTTTGAACCTTTATTCAAAAGCCGATTTTCATTGAGGTCATGAGAGCTAGAGAGGTATTACGGTTGAAACCGCACACAATGATTCCATCTTTCTCTCCCCAGCACTACTTGTTCTTCTCGAAGCCAGCGGGGATGCCAATGCCGGTAGATCGGAAACACTTCAAGGGGCAGATCTTCTCCCTCCAGCCGTGCACCCAGGACACCGCCGCCCGGCTGAGCGACGACGACCTGCGCCAGCTGCTGCACAAGGACTACGGGCAGGTGTCCATGCACCCGTACAACATGTGCCGGACCGACTCCCTTCAGCTCAGGACCGCCGGGCTCAGATACATCGCCATCGGGAAGAATGAGCCGGCCGGAGTCAGCCTGGTTTCACGGTGGAGCGCCTCGGCGGGCCTGGTCTACCACATCGACCTGCACGCCGCAGACGATACCTCGCTGGAACATCACGTGGCCCATCACGTGGAGCAGATCTGTATGTACCACGCTAACGAGAAGGTGTACCTGCTGTTCAGTGCGCCGGAAACCTTCGACCGGGACAAGATCATGAAGTTCTGTGAGAGCACGCTGGGGCTGCCCCAGTCCGACCGCTTCCCCTTCGACTGTGGAGTCATCTGTGAAATGGAGCTGCACCCGTCTTTGCGTTTCTCCGAGTTCTAACGCCTTAAACTCCAGGCAGACTGACTTTACTTACATGTACATCTGACCTTGGTAGATCGTTAAACGTGTGTTATTACTTCGACCATCGGAAAAGCATAGCTATCAGTGAGGAAAGTGTTATTATTCACGTACAATGTTTACACTATATTTGCAACATCCTTAGATCAACTCATGTGAAATCAGCGCGAAACTGGTACTACTACACAGTGCGAAATCACGCGAAACAATGCGATGACGCGAAAAGTTGCCATTACGCGAAAACGCGAGAGTTTCGAATCACCGATTTTTACGACGGAGGAAGACTCAGACCTTACGCACTGTATTGACTATCTTTTTAGACTCATTGCAAATACGAGTAGGCAGATACATACTTAAAACATTTTTCACGAAAGATCCTATAACAACACCTAGATGTTTCTACAACAATCTTTTATCTTAAAAATCGATGTTTGATACCACAAGGTGTGAGCTTTTGGGTTTCTAGATCTGCCATCAGCTACAGTGTTGTATTATCTAGGCACAATGTTTCAATCTATCTATGTGATGTGTGAATGACAATATGTGTTGCATAGTAGTTGCGTCTGTTATGTGACAATCTATGAAGAAAAGGGATCTTTGGCAAAATTAGAAAAGAAAGCATGCATATTACAGCTTCCCAAAGAAACAGGTACAGGCACTTTAAATGTTCAACACCGCTATAGACCAGAAATCGCTTGCACAGGAAAAACAACTATTATAAACGTAAAACCCCATACGCCTGGCCCTTCTCTTACGTTTGAAATTGTTGTGGAGCTGGAATGATCGATGGTATTCTGTATTTATTGTTAGGTTTGAACCTACATCTAAAGTCATGCATTAAATGAGACTTAAGATCTGTGACTTATGAATTGTTATTTTTACAATGACGCCTCCTGATTATTGCTTTTTTTCACGATTTTAATGTTTTGGGCCGGTGCCAGCTATATGATGACTCGATATTGTCACTGGATAAACCAAGGATAAACCAATAGTTTATCAAAACTCTACAATAATTCACTCAAATTTGACTTGGATAGCTCAAAGGAATTCAATGTTATCATCATCTACAAATTTCGAACATATATATTAAGCATGTTATACAAGAACTAGAGTTCCACGACCTCATACCTTCACCAAATGATTTAACCTTTTCAACTGGTGCACTATTGACTACGTTTGCCATGAATACAAAACTAAGGCCCTCATTTGCATAAATTATATTAGTTCATCATCTCCTCGACCCAAATAACAGACGTACACAATCTATATCAAGAAAGTAGGCTTTAATCGCATTTTCTGATAACCTATGAAAACTAGGTCCTCATTTACATGTTAAATAATGTGGGATGGGACAGGGTAGGGTAGGGTAGGATAAAGTAGGAAAGGATAGGATACACTTTGAACAGTTTTCATATCGTCAGATTGATTTTACCCGAGCTCGAACTATTCGTTGATCTTATTTGTAAATGATAGGTCAGCCCTTACCACCAGGTTTGATAGGGTAGAAACGAAGGCATTTGGAATAAAACGCAAGTCTCAGTTGGCTCAAAATATTGTTTATTAAGCATGCACGTATTGCTATTCAAAAATCCTGAAACCTCAAAAGATAGAATCATCAACAAAATACCTAAAAACAATCTAGACAATACAATCGCAGTGGGCGTGATTAGGTATACATCAATAGCCTGCTGTGTAAAGTACTGGTAGCTTTCATCTTCGGACACCAATCTTGTTAAGTAAATGTATTTAAAGAATTGGTCTGGTCCTGGCGTACTTCAGACCACGGATCCTGTTGTTTGGGGCAAGGCGTGTATGGTTTGCTACCTGCAAAACCCGGCAAGTGTCACCATGTCCGAAGACCAGAGGTACCCGCAGACGACTGGGCACACCACAAAGCCAAAGGGTAACAGAGCCTTGAATGATTTGTTGAATTGTTTAGTTTTAAGTATATTTCTATATGTACTGGACGGGGATACCACGTGCTATCGGTATGATGTATGGTCCATTTTTGTGAGGTTTTACAAATCTCCAAGATTCCTACCCCTTTGATACCGCCTTGTTCCACCGTCTTGGGTAAACTGATTGCGGATTTGTATGACCCCCCAAAAATGGATCATACCCATAGCCCATGGCATTCCGATCTAGTATATGACGCAATTTTGGTAAAAGGCCGCCAGTAAGGCTTAGCTACAGCAGCTAACGAAATAGGACGAATTTTCATCCAACTCTCGTGCAAAAAAGAACTTTCTTAGCTATTCGAAATGCATATAAATGGGGGGAGGTTTAGAATGTGGCGTGGCGGCTGACATACTACTCACTAGGGGCACGCTGAGACTTTTCATGTGGATGCTGTTTGTTCATACGTGCTCTTCTAAAGGCATACACCCTCCGATTTAATTTGGGAATTCCATTATTATTTGGGAGTGACCTTCCAGATCTCAGCAACCGTACACCCAGATGGGCTGATATCGTAAGCTGTAAGTATAAATGATGTAAGAAATACGTAGCAGCCAATAACGACCCCCTGGGAATTAATCTAAATTGGCATAACTGTACATAATTATGCATAAGTTTCCAATGGTTATGCATAATTATGCATAAGGTTCCAAGAATTATGCATAATCATCAGAACCCTTATGCATAACCCTTTGAACAAGCATAGTTATGCATAACCCTTGGAACCTTATGGATAATTATGCATAACCATTGGAAACCCTCAAAAGTTATGCATAATTATGCATAATTATGTACAGTTATGCCAATTTAGATTAATTCCCAGGGGGTCGTTATTGGTTGCTGAGATCTGGAAGGTCACTCCCAAATAATAATGGAATTCCCAAATTAAACCGGAGGGTGTATTATTGAAATTTCCACGGAGAGGTAATATGATACTGAAAATCAAGTTTAATGTGGATTTTGATTAAGATTGGTATTATCTGTCAATTACGTTTCGTCTACTCATATAGCGTTCAGTATACTATACATCCAGATTTATTTTGATATTTACATATTTCAATATCGAAAGAAAGTAAACTACTCCATGGCAAGATTCTGTGCCGACTTAGACACCTCAATTCATTTAACAGATAACGCAAGTCGATGCTATAATCGTTTTATCATGTTTTTCTCTCCAGCCAACAACATTTACCCCGGACAGCAAACAGAGGGTAACCATTGGCAGTCCGTTGCGGACATGGCTGCGACTACACTCAACACATTGTACGTCACACGAGCAGGTTGTTCTCCCTCATCTATGGCCCCCTATAATCATCATACCATTCTTGTATTACAAAAAGTAATTCTGCGTTTATATTTTTCCATGATGCCATCCATCGATGCAGACTTAAAAATTCATTTTTACCTCCATGAAATGTCATGGAGGTTATATTTTACCCTGCGTTTGTGTGTCTGTCTGTCTGTCTGTCTGCCTGTCTGTCTGTCTGTCTGTCAACAAGATAACTCAAGAACGGCTGGATGGATTGGTTTCATGCTTGGTGTGTTGGTAGGGTGTGATGAAAGCTGGAAGTGATTAGATTTTGGGCCCCCTAGCGGCTTCCCTTGGTACTGCAGCGCAACTTCCGGTTTTGCTATCTCGTGTTCTGAACAAGCTATGGTCCCAATTTTTGGGTGTTAGATACCTCTTGCGCTAAGGAATAAGTGACATAAGTTTGGGCCCCCTAGAGTCTAGTTTTGGGATAGCAGGGGCATTTTTGTCAAAAACTTCTGAAGACGATAACTCAAGAAAGGAACCGCGGATTTTCATGATTTTTGGTATGTAGGTACCTCAGACAATGTTGTACAAAATGAAATACTAATTATGCAAAATTATATTACATTTGCATAATTAATGAGAATATTCTATCATAGCAGTTTTTTCTATGTATCTCTTGTCCCTGACGTGATATGGTCTTGACATTTGGGTGGTAGATAGCTTTTAGTGTCATGACAAAGTGGGGCAAGTTTCAGCCCCCTAACATTTAATTTGGGAACTGCAGGGGCGTCTTTGTCAAGACATTCCAATGAGGATAACTGCAGAAAGGATTGACAGATTGGCATCATATTAGGCATGCGGGTACCTTAGGCAAAGATGTTCATAATGATATACATGTTATGCAAATGAGAGCTTAATTTGCATAATTAATGAGGAAATGGTATAATTCCATTGTTTTCAATAACTGGACTTCAATAAATGTAACACATGTTAATTATGATAGGTAGAATATAAGCAGATACCTAATATGGTAATGAGGGACTTATTTGCATAATTTATGTAAAAATTGCAAAACCGCTTTATGATCAATAATGGGAATTTTATAATTGTGACATGTGTACGTTAGTCAATGATGAACAACACCATGCATAAATCATGTTAATGTGTTAGTCAATTGCATGAAATTTACGAAAGCTCTAAATTTTCATGGAGGTATGAGGTCGCCGAACTCTAGTTTACTGTATATGTATGTGTATGTGGACACAATATCCGTTTGTTGGCTGCCTAGTGTCCAAATTGTATTGTCCCTGTTGCAATTCGAATAAAGTCAAATACATTAAAGTAAAGTCAACATGGCAGTGTCCGCTCACAGGAAAATGAAATCAAAGATAGAAAATTTAAATTTGAGCATATTTTGTCTCTTTGTCCAATGTCGGAATACTCAAGGATGGAACATACTGACTTTTGGAAAGAAATTTGGAATATTCGCCCTACTTTGGTGGTAAAAAATGGGTGGACAAATCTACAAGGCTCCCAAAGTCCTTTAGACATGTTATTTTTTATACTCATTGTGATTAGTGAGAAAATCTATTGGTGCAATAATGTCTGCTGGAACCCAAGAAAATAATTAGTGATAGACAATCCAAACCGCACGACAGTCAGAATGCGTTATTAAGTTGATTTATTCATTTCATTACATCTTAGTACCAGCTAGCTACATATTTATATATTCAATATTTTCTGTGTAAGTAATACACATATGATTAAATCTCTCTGTAAAAATAAAGTATGAGTATGGTAACATATTACATACATTTGTAATCATCCACTATGTTGTATATCAGGTACTTTCATGCAGTGACAAATGTGATTTTCTCAAAGCTACGCTTAATCAAAACAGTACATACATGTGACATTAACAATTACAACGTGCTCCATATATCATTCACACAATTCAAATTCATTCTGTCAATTATGTAAAAACACTCTCATCCTCCGGCTCTAGGTCGGGAATCTAGAAACTAAATCAACCATATTCTGTCATGATACGATTCAACGATGCAGACTTAAAAGTTATTTCAACATGACAAAGGTCCGCTAACAGAAAAATGAAATCAAAGAGAAAGTATTTGAGCCTATTCTCTCTCTTTGTCCAACGTCGGAATAATCAACACAGTGACTTTTGGGAAGAAATTTGGAATATTAGCCCAACTTTGGTGGTAAGAAATGGGAGTACAAATCTACAAGGTTCCTTTATGCAAGATATGATCACGATGTTACATCTATTTCCATATCTTTCTTGTTTGGTTTATCAGATGTCTATGACGTGGTCGATGATGTCAACAATAAGACGAAATTGTTCCGCCTGCTGAAGAAACTGTGGCCCCCGACAGGCCTTGGTTTCGCCGTGGTCATCGTCATACTATTGGCATATTTTGCTGGTAAGTGGTGCAACAATTGCAAACTATAAAATAAATCTTGTGGAAATTTTGCACGAAAACCAACATGTTAACAGACTTCAGCAACCATATTTTGTCCTTAATACAGCCAAAGTCACCACTCTCTCTGAGGAGATTGCTAAGCTCACAGCACGGAACAATATGATTGAGCTGTGACTGTCCGAGTTTGAACGTAAGTAGCAAGTTCTAAAAAAAGTAGAATCTTTCCACTTGCAATTCTTGTTGAAGGACTTGAAGTTTCCACGACATTTCCAAACGTTTCTTTTAAATGTAAATGTTAAGAATTGGCTTACTCTTGACTCTATCCTTTCAGAAGACCAGGCGGAGGTTCCCGGCCCCCCAGGCCCTCCTGGACGTCCCGGAGTGAAGGGGGGCCCCGGTCCTGCAGGCCCCCGGGCCCGCCTGGACGTGCGGGAGCGAAGGGGGGTCCCGGTCCTGCCGGGCCGCTCGGACCCCGGGGCCCGCCTGGACGTGCAGGAGCGAAGGGGGGTCCCGGTCCTGCCGGGCCGCTCGGACCCCGGGGCCCGCCTGGACGTGCGGGAGCGAAGGGAGCTCTTGGTACTGATGGCAAGGCAGGCTCCCCTGGGTCCTCTGGGCCCCGGGGCCTACCTGGACCACGGGAAGCGAAGGGCTCCACTGGTACTGACGGCAAGCCTGGGTCTGCTGGACGCCCTGGCCCACCCGGACCCCCGGGGAAAACGGGACGCCCGGGAAGTCCTGGGCGTCAGAGTCCCGGGCGTCAGAGTGTGAGGCAGCCCGTGGGACCAGGCGAAACGTCAGTGTGCCCACGTCTTACTGGAACACCTGGACACCGTGAAGCGAGTGGAGGTAAGGACTCCGTTCTATCCCTTGTACAAATGTAACTTTAGTCCGATGAGAGATTTCATTTAACAATCCATTTCACTGATTTACCTGTTTTCATAGTAAGATTCATCTGACTGAAAGAGAAGTCGATGTATATGTCACAGTAGAGATCACGATCCAGTAGAATCGCCGATTCTCCTAGGAGAGATCGCAATCGGAGTTTCTCCTAGGAGAAATCTCGATCGCAATCTATACTAGTAGAATCGCCGATTCTACTAGTACAGATTGCGATCGGGATTTCTCCTAGGAGAAACTCCGATCCAAACTCAAATGATGCTAAGATATAGGAAACAGACTGCGATCGGGATCTGTCCTAGGACAGTCGGCGATTCTACTTGTACAGATTGCAATCAGGATCTCTCCTAGGAGAAGCTCCGATAAAAACTCAAATGATGCTAAGATGTAGGAAACAGGAATAATTTTTGTAAAACGATGATGCTAAGATGTAAGAAACAGGAATAATTTTTGTAAAACAATGATTTCATTTAGTTATATAAAGTTGTGAACTGATGCCATACTTATGACATGTTGTGAAATTTACTCAATAGGTGTGAAATTGTGAGTAATATCTTGAAACCCTGCTTGATATTTTGACACCTGTTTGATGACTTTACAGTTGTTATTGTTCCTCCAAAGCCGTGAAATTTGCATACCGACACATTTTTTGATCACCTGTTGGTGTCGTTCACATATTATAAGATTTTTGCCACTACTTAATCAGAAATTACATTATCAGAAATTACTTTATCAGAAAACCTGAAATTTACCATGAAAGTGATGCTATATACTATAGTGTACCTTGAGTTAGGTTGCAGAAGTGACTCTAGTGTGGTAGTCTTCGATGAAGTTAACATTGTAGAAGTGACACAAGTAGGCTTCAGTGTAGTTGGTAATGAGTTAGTAGGTTTCCATTAATACTAAATGAAATCATTGTTTACAAAAAAAATATTGCTGTTTTCTACATCTTAGCATCATTTGAGTTTTGATCGGACTTTCTCCTAGGACAGATCCTGATTGCAATCTGTACTAGTAGAATCGCCGATTGTCCTCGGACAGATCCCGATCGCAGTCTGTTTCCTATATCTTAGCATCATTTGAGTTTGGATCGGAGTTTCTCCTAGGAGAGATCCCGATCGCAATCTATACTAGTAGAATCGGCGATTGTACTAGTACAGATTGCGATCGGGATTTCTCCTAGGAGAAACTCCGATCGCGATCTCTCCTAGGAGGATCGGCGATTCTACTGGATCGTGATCTCTACTGTGACATATACACCTAAACGGAGATACTGAAGGTGTTTCAAAATATGTGATGATTTACCAGTATCATCATCACTATCATCACTATCACATACTGATGAATTATCTATGTCTATTATTGATGCAAGCCTTTTCTTTGTAGTAACTTGTCCAGCAAACGGTTACACGGTGTTCCGTGGAACCTGTTACAAGGCATACAACACTGGTAAGTCGTTCAGCGATTCGGCCGCGGCCTGTCGCGTCGATGGCGGCACCCTCGCCATGCCCCGAGACGCTGAGACCAACGCTTTCCTGAAGGCCTTGTATGAATGCGTGAGCCGGTATGTGGGTTTCTGGTTTGGTCTGCACGATCGGCGCATCGAAGGGAAGTTTGAGTGGATAGATGGCACTGCACTTGGGAGGTACAACTCGTGGAGCCCGGGACAACCAGACAACTTTAACAACGAAGACTGCGTTCATTATTTCTATGCCGACCCAACGCGTACAAGTACAAAGAGGTGGAACGACGCATACTGTGGCCAACCGCTTGGCTTCATATGCCAAGTCAATCCAGGTACTTATTGTAAACATGCGTTTTCTTGAAACCACTGCTTAAGTATCAGTATGACTATACTCAATGAATGTCCATTGTCATATGCAACCACAAGAATATTGCATTATACTGTACTGACAGCAACGTTGTTCATTCTTTCACAGGAAAAAAATAGGCGCCGAGCCAATCCTTCAAAACCACAGTAGGACGGCACCCGGACCACCTTACTCGAAAACAAGGTAGAATGCTTTGCAATTGGACCAAAACAAGTTATAACTGAGATTTCTTGATGTCCATTATTAGTCTGCTGCTTATGTAATATTATAATTTTCAATGGATGAATGCTGTTACCGACAGTAATGTAATAATGAGATGCCTCTAAAGAATTTAACCCCTCAGTAGTCATACAGAAATAATTTTTATGAATTTAATTTTTGCATGTAATATTCTTACATTTAATAGGCCACAGTAAGTACATTTATGGATGACATCCTCTTCAGATTACAAAAATAGTGAGCTAGGTCGAAAAACAACAAGATGGTTATACATTTTCAAAATAGACACCATTAACGATCGATGTAACAAGAATTTAAGAGACAAAGCATGGTATCACAGCCAACAAGGCATTTATTCCGATCCTGTATTCAATACATCGGATGTACTGGTGTAATAACAACAAGGTTGGTAACTACACTCATGGCTTCCATGTTGGTTCCACTTTTACTTACAACTATCCAAGTAGTTTCACTTCTACAACTACTTTCCTGAGTGCCTCGTTAGTGTCGCTTATACAAGTCAAGTACAATCATTAGATTGCAACACATCACATTTGCTCATTTTGGTAATATCTTAAATCAGGCGTAAATTATTGAGCGCGTGGATGTCATCCATAAAATGTACTTGCTGTGGCCTTATTTGTCTAAGAATCATCTACAGAGAGCATTCATCAATGAGCGACTCCCACGCTGTATGAAGTTATGAATAATCTAACTGTGTGATGTCACTCAAACCTTGCCATTCATGCAAACTGTACTTATAGACATTTATGTATGTTTTTTTATACTCAAGATTATGATTTATGTGAAATGTAACAATGTGATGACTGCTGAATCCCAAGAAATACAATTTCTTGATATCAATAATTAGCCTGACGCTTATGTACTAATATGATAATTTTCAATGGATGAATACAGCACTGTCACCAATAGTAATGTAATTATGAGATGTAATTATGAGATGTAATTATGAGATGTAATTATGAGATGTTTCTTAACCCTAAGTAGCCATACAGAAATAATTTCTATGTAACCATGTCATGTCACTCAAGCCTTGCCATTAATGCAAACTGGACTTGTAGACCTTTTCATATATGTTTTTTATACTCAAGATTTTGATTTGTGAGAAAATGTAAGTGTGATGACTGCTGAATAATCCGAAGAAAATAACATAATTGTGCGATTTGTAGTTATAGACAAGCACTGAAAACGAGAAAGCTGGAATGCTTCAATTTAGTCAGCCTGTTAATCTCATATTTTATGCGTTATACAAAATAACTTCAGAGATGACAAAGCCAAAAGGTATTTGTAAAGGCCGCATATCTTTGTAGGAAGACTTCTGACATTAGAAATTTGAGTGTGATCATGATAACAATAGTCAGCTTCACTCAGTGACAACTGTGAAGTACTTGTTCCCACACCAAACCTATCTTTGTATTTCATAGATCATTTTTATATTCTTATGGTCATAGTAAAACAATGTATAACGTATGAACATAGTGAAATGCTATCATAAATCACGATTAGTGCCAAAACCAAAATTTAAAGATCATTGAATGAATTCATCGCTTGAATACTTTAGTCAACAAAATGTAATTATAAGATGCACATCTTTCCTATCAGTCATGCAAAAGGAATTTATAGATGTTTATGAATGTAATATTCTAATGAGTAAAACCTAATGCAGAGATCAATGCGACTCACACGCTGTTATGAATCTTCGAAAAATGAATAATAACTTTGTGATGTCACCCAAGCCTTGTTGTTTATGCAAAGTGGACTTGAATGCATAGTCCTTTATTTATGCATGTTATATTTTAACACTCAGATTCTGATTTGGTAGAAAATCCAATGTTGCAATGGTTGATTGAGACCAAGAAAATAATTGTCGTGATAGACAAGCACAAATTAAAGCACGCGATAGTCAGAATACGTACGTGAATTTATTCATTTCATTACATTCTAGTACCAGCTACATATTCAACATTTTTCTGTGCACGTAGTACGTCTACGATATCAGTCTGTGAAAGCTCTCTGTAAAACTCATTAGTCATTTGAGTGGCAGCCAGTCTCTGCCAGGACATTCCAGCAATGTACTATTATTTTGTAAGTTCCAAAGAAAGATTCTTCTAAAGGTAACGCAGAAGCCAGAAGGAAACCAATGTTTGTTAACAGTCTGACTAAGGTTGTGTATTAATCGATTCACGCAGTGGCAAATGTGTGTTCCCAGATCTGATACATGTATATTATTTGTATATCGGAGATCTATTAAAATGGTAAAGATTATAACAATGTTGCCTGGGTTGACCTTTGTATTGCTTTGTTGCAATTTCAACAAAATAGACTATATTACAGAGTACAAGGTACAAAAGTAGTAAAATACATCATCTAAATATGTGTCACTGTAAAATGAATTACATTTTTCTCCTTATATTTTACACATAAACATACGGGTCAAAAATCTCAAGTGGAGATAGTGAATTACACGATTCAAATGAAGTAAAACTCTGTGAACTAAGTAAAAACCCTCTCATCTTTCGACACCAGGTCGGGGCTCTAAAATCAACAGCTGATAAACCTGGCAAACGTTAACGGTGTGTTGATCTCTGAGACACACATCATGTCAACTCCTCAGTGCTCAGGGTCGACTTCATACAGGAAGCCGGTACCGGGCATCAGCACCCGGTTGTAGGACGTGCTCTGCACAAACACGCGCCAACTGGTGGGGCAAACAAAATAAGTGTATCCAAATAAACAAGACTTCGACATTGTTAGAAATTAAACATCACATGACATGATTTGCAGAGTAACCCTACTTTGTCTTAAGGGTGTGCAAGCATGGATGTTTTATCATCACAAGAAAAATACACGTTTGATATGCCGGAAGGAAAGGAACCATACACACCTGTCCAAAGACGCGGGTTTGATCCTGCCCGACCCCCCCCGCACCGATCATCTCACATGCCTCGGGGCCGGTGAACATGTCTCCCGTGGTCTTGTCAACCAGCACCACCTAGAGATGATAAAAGGAAATACAGCACAAACGGTCATTGCAAGACGTCTTTGTTGACATTGATATAATTGTTGTACATAGTGAAGATAATGAAAACAAATGTAAGCTCCTGACACCAAAAATGTGAAGAAGACAATATAAGAATTAACCTTAAACAACCTACCCTGTTTTCCCTCCACTTGATCCAAAGACATGACATAAGTTGCATCTGTTTCTCACCCCATAGCTTAGATATCAAGACACGCACAGCTCTCTCTCTCTCTCTCTCTTTCTCTCTCTCTCTCTCTCTCTCTCTCTCTCTCTCTCTCTCTCTCTCTCTCTCTCTCTCTCTCTCTCTCTCGCTAGCTCTTTCTCACTCAGATACAGTCAAGAAGCTTGGTGCTTCTGAAAGTACACCAAGACTGACCTCTTTCTTATCGGAGATTTTCTCGGGCTTGGTGAACTCGTAGAAGCCTCTCCCTGTCTTGAAGATGAGACTGTTGTTCGAGACGAACGTCTTGATGTCGCACCTTTCATCCACAGTAAGGACCTGGACAGCCGGGTTCATAAAACAACAACTATTACAGCAAAATTGTGGAGAGGCCAACAACGCTCTAGAAAAAGAACTAAAAGATCACTAAAACCTATCAATACAGAGAACAACCGTCAAGAATCTTAAGCAAGGGCTAACTACATGCAACAGAAGCGGAATGATACGGGGTGCAAAGAGCACTTCGCTGTCATTTTCAGACGTCAAAAAGTCAACAACATTGATACTACAGTATCTTCTTATCGTATACATGTTTCTCAAAGCCACCATTCCTATTACAGAGTTGAACCTAAAAGTTTTTTTTAGAAATCATAAGTCACACTTATGATAATAATATTTTGAAATAAGCTTCAGTTTCCTACCGACCTGGAACCTGGAGGGACTAACGGGCTCCAGGTCTCCGGCAGCGGCAGCTCCGGCGCCCGACGCGGTGAAGGTGGTCTTCCTGCCCGCCAACGCGTCGAACAACTGATGGAGCTCGCGGTTCATCCCGCCACCACCACGCCGGGACCGGACTTCCTTCTCATAAGCCTAGGGGGGACACATAGGTGAAGTAGACATGTTAGATATCCAAAATGTATGTATGGCGTAATTACAAGTGATACATATGGCCACATCTAGCAAATTTGATGGATGACATCCGCTGCAGACTTCAAATTTAATGCAAGAAGGCTGGAAAAGGATAGGTAAAGATGAGTATTTTTTTAAAGTAGATACCATAAATGTTGTAACGCGAATTCAAGCGACAAAATAAAAATGGTATCACGGCCAACAAGTCTTTTATTCCTGTATTCAAGTTTTCCACATTTATAATGCCACTTGTACCAGTGAAAGTAAAAACAAATCTACAGCCATACCTGCCACACTAGTGTTGCTTCTACAAGTACAACTAAGGCTACAACACAGCATTGTTTTTCCATTTAGCAATTTTGGTATTTTCTCCTCATGCTGATAATCTCTGGAGGGGATTTTTTTGTCAAATTTAAAATTTACTTGCTGTTGCCTATAGTTCAAACCCAAGTAATTATTACCATTTCAATGTGCATGTTATCCAAGACCGCAAACAAAAATCATAAACTTGAAACGTCTATCTTAAGAACTTGGTTGCCATACAGTCAGGATTAGACCTTACCATTCAATATACACAGATAAAAAACAACAATGTTTTCTGTGTCCTTACCTCCAACTGTTCGGCCCCACGCTCCCTGTAACAGATGGCCATCATGAAGTCCACGATGGAGGAGAACTGGTTCAAGTTCAGGTGGCAGCCGTGTGTCCTGCGCGCCATCTCATTGTAGAACCCGCCGCGGGGACTGTAGCCTAGCGCCTATCAGAAAGGATTACGAAAGAAGGTGTCTTCAACTTGTCAGTGTACCTGTGTCTGTATTTGTTTAGCTAGGCGGTTATAGTGGCTGCTACAGAGCCGGTATAACCATCCTTCGGCATAACACACCAGCTTCATGTGTTAAACAAGAGGGTGATCATCCATGACTAAAGCCTCAAAAATACCTCAATGAACAATAGTAAAAGCAGCTTGCTATCTTTTCGCTATAATTCAATTTTGATAATCTTGTTAATCTTTTACCTCATACGGTTGGCATATGGTACCGATAGATACACAGGCCAGATATCTTGGCTGTTGCAAATAGACTAAAAAGGCGGCAAGCTGATAGATGTCCTTATTTTGTGGCAAGACCATCTACATGTATGTTACAAGTTACGCCTTCACTGGTGCTTAAAAGACAACGATTCATCTCTACCTGGCCGTGCTCCCATCCAAAGTCCTTACCTGTACAGCATAGATGTGTACACCCATCTCCGCCAGGAGCTTGACCTCCTTCTGCCAGTCGATGTTGTCCTTGTTGAGGTGGTAGGTGGGAGCGTGCGGCCCACAGTCCCCGATCATAACAAGAGACCGCTGGGTTCCGGGGGTCCAGGACAGCTGGGTACGGGCCTGAACAGGCGGTAAAATGGTGTTAAAGACGTTTCGTGAATCACGCACGCACGCACGCATATGCACACACACACACACACTCACACACACACACACACACACACACACACACACACACACACACACACACAAACACACATATGCACACACACACACACACACACACACACACGAAAACACAAGCACACCGCACACACAAACACACACGGACATGCACACACACACATACACACACGCACACGCACACACACACACACACACACGAAAACACACACACAGGCACGCACACACACACACAAGAAAACACACGCACGCACGCACGCACACGCGCGCACACACACACACACAGAGGCAGTCAGGCAGTCAGACAGACAGACACACACATCAGATCGTAATCCTTCTAGGTATAGCCTTACCTTCCGAAGTGCCAGTTCATAACACTCGTCGGCGTCGTATCCGCACGTGCTCTTGACGCTCTTGGCCCAGTTGCACAGCTTCTTCTCGTCAGTCGTGAAGTCCAGCCAGGTGACGTCATAGGTGGTGGCGGCGTCCTGGTAGTCCCCGTGCGCCATCAGGGCCATGCGGATCCCGGAGATGTCCTTGTGTAACCTCTTCACCACGTCCTGGATCTACAGTGTTGGTGAACAATACCCAGGTATGACTATGCCTGTTGTGTACCAGCCAGTATAGTGTACATAAACATCAATATTCTCTTCTTCCTTTCGCCCCAGCCCATCTCAACCCGACCCAACCCCTAAATTAGGGTGAAAGAATAGCTCCTCCATCTGTAGTATGTTTGATTGATGCCCCGCCCTTACTTATTGTCAGATGCTAATGATTATTCAAGGCTACAAAAACAAACTACAGCTATACAGATTTCCCATATACAGTACAAACAGCAAAACCTCTACTAGTACTACTTTTTTATTAGTGAGACAAAAATGGCTTACCTTCTTCCTGACTTCTGCAAGACATGGATACATGGACCCGGTGGTGTCGAAACAGAAGACAATTTCCACCGGTCCCCCTCCTCCCGGGGCAGCAGGAGCCGACGTCCCGGCCGCTGTTTCAGCCTTCGATTCGGCCTTTACTCCACGTTTCTTTGGAGAGGTGGCGGCCGGCGGTTCCGGTTCTGCCTTTCTCTTCTTACCGGCCGCTGGAGGGGCCGAAGGAGCCGGCTCGTCTCCCCCGCTACCGACCTCGTACAGAAACTCGGTGTCTGGCATCAAGGCGCGGTTATACGAGGTGCTCTGGACGAAGACGTCGAAGTCTGGAATCTTGGACAGATCGAACTTGAACTTCTTGCCGGCGTCGTCGGGGATCCCCAGCGTGGACCTGACCGCGCTGCCGCTGACGAACGTCCCGTCAGACTTCCTGCGCGCCACGATCTCCTTGTAGTCCTGACGGAAACAGAGTAGAACCAAAAACACAATCTTAAGTTCAGTGACTAATTAGACTTCCTGACAAAGCCTATCTATACAAGCTGTACACAAAATGCTCCCGAGAATAATTTCATCAGGTCGGTTGGTACACAACACTTTCTCCGGGACGAGGGGGAATACAAACTTTTGGGATTGTGTTCTATCCGCAAAAGCGCCACCTACATCGACTACATATAGCGGCAAGGAGCAGCACTCCAGTCAAAAGCTCTGAAGAAAATGTCTGACAGGCATCGAAACGTAAGCAGGTCAGACTTTACTGGTCGTGTAAAAGAAAACTTCAATGTCCTGTACACAAAATGTTTATAACGCTACATCTTGAAACTCTAGTGGAGCTCGGAGCGTTTCTTCCATAAATTCAGACCTGTATAATCTCTGGCTTGGTCAGCTGATAGAACCCTTTGCCCTTCTCGAACTCCAGCTTGTGAGTCGAGACAAAGTCCTTGATAGATGTCTTCTTCGTGACCTTCAAGGTGCGGAACCGGGACGACTTGACGGGAGAAGCCATGATGCCTGGCGCCACACAAAGAAAAAATGTTACATATAAGTTGAACATGTGCATGTTTATAAATAAAAAGGCCTGAAAGCTGCTCCGACACAACGATTCGTGAATGAAATACAGCTGTACAATAAAAAAGATGAGTAAAATAGCGGTCTGTGGTTAATTTCTAACAGAAACAAAGGAGCAAAGCATCAAACCAAGTTCTCTTGCCGCTGAGCACTGCCTGCATTCATTATATGCATGTGTCATCAAAAATACATTTCAGCCCTTCGTAAGGATATGTACTGCAAGGCCATTGTAGTACCAAGTAGCCAATAGCACGCTATTCCATAATAACGTATTGTCGCAACTGTGAAATCCCTACGTTTTTATTGCTTGCCTACCTGCGCGTGACTCAACTATTTTTTCTGACCTGAAATAACCCAGAGCCTGGGTTGAACATGTATTAGATCGTGCCATTGAGACATGGCTTTGTTTACCTTAGGAAGGTGTAACATTACAGTAAGTACAAAGGCTTCGCCATTTTGTTCAGCCTACATGCATGGCGTCCCTGGGGGGCATCTTGTTTGTACAGCAAAAGATCTGATGATCGGTATGGAATCATGACACGTGTAGATCTGCGCACGGTTTACATTACCCAGTACCCCTTTGTAAGAAATCCAACACTCGGTGGTAGCTAGATTCCTTATGTAAACCGGCTATGTTGGTGGAATGCAGATATTAAAGAACTAGATTTGACGTTTGTAGCTTGGTGTTGTAAACATATGTATTGTCAGTAATCAACGCGTAAGTGGCTACGGTCAGTTCTAGACTTCTTTTTGAGAAGATAGGACATGTCTGCATTACGACGTAGTAGTTTGGACTTTGATTAACGACCTCCGAACTGCATTATATAAAGATAGGGAGGGTTATAACGTTACATGTAGGCTTTTTACGTTCGTGGTTGAAACTGTAATGCATTTTAACTTCAATGCTGTTAAAAATGGAAATATCCGCGAGGGTTTAAGCTCGCAATGAAGAGGGTCAGCGTGAAAAACGCGAACATAAAGCCACTGCGAACACTTCTCAGTCTAGTATACGGAGGTCCTGCATGAGGCCCCTGAGTATCTGTGTAACATGTGATATGCAGCAATCTGCATCAATGTAAACACATTAATCTACGGACCATTATAGCTGCTGAAGTCCCGATGACTAGTAGGCTATGACAACAGGCTGCGATGTCCATGCACCTGTCTTACTGCAGGGACAGCAACCCGTCCACCTGTTATTCGTACTGGTTACCACAATAGCGTACCGTACACTGCCAGTCAATATCGTGTCAACATGGTGTACCAACAAGGTCCGTGTTACTACCGCACAGGGCCCTACAACAACAAGCAGACGCCTTACCGTGTTCACGTGTACGGCACTTGTGCTTTGATCAAGCAAGAACCTCCTTGGATCAAGGGACTGACGATCCCACTGTCTTCCTTCCACAAATGTTCAATCAGATGGCAGTGTTCCTCGAAGCCAGGATGTTCTGTTTAAATATCGACTGTTGATGGGTCAGTACGCCTACCCGGAAGTGATCTTGCCGAGGCACGCTATGTGACGTAGCGGTGACTCGTACCCAGGATTCAGCCCGTGTTTATTGATCTTTATTGACCTGTATTCATAACGCCCAGGCAGGCAGGGAACGGGCCCGGGCAGGATACAAACAAGCCCGGTAAATCCAGCTTTGCGCCTGCCCAGTACAATTACCGCCTACTGACGTCAAACTGGCAGCCAATCAGAGAAGAGTTCGCGGGCGCGGGAATCCTATATAGGAAGTAGGTTGTGTTAGGGAAGACCAGACCCACATCTACTACAGGTGGACTTCAAGGAGCCGCAAGGCCTGAAGAAAGACATCTTCAACTCTTTAGCTGTTCAACCTATCTTGGAGCATCAGATACGACGAATATATTCTACGGTAAGTGTTTATTTATAGCAAATAAATAGTAATAAGCTGGTGTGTCACAGTGACATGGAACTAACCGGATATGTTAACTGTTACAGTATTAATTGATTGTCCACAGATTGAATGTAAATAAGATTTATAACAAGAGATACGTACCAAGTATACAAGCTATCAAGGGCGCTGCAGAGATATTATTTTTGAACTGATTTCTGAATACTTTATTGAAAGTTACCTTAAAAGATTCATAGATTTATCTCTAACGTGAACGTTCCGTCCAAACAGACAAAAATGCCTGTCGCAACCGCTGTTCCCGCATTCCGCTTTGAGACCCTGAATGTTCCCAGCAAGACGAAAATCAGAGATTTCGTCAAGGACAACAAGCTGGAGTTCGCCAAGGGGAAGGGCTTCTATCAGCTGACCAAACCCGAGACCATCCAGCGCTACAAGGAGGTGGTGGCGCGGCGCAAGGCGGACGGAGCCTACGTCAGCGGCGACGCCGTCAGGAAAGTCCTCGGCATTCCTCAAGACGACTCCAACTTCTCCCTGAACAAGAAGAACATCCCAGACTTCGACGTCTTCATCCAGAGCACGTCTTACAACCGCGTCTTGGTGCCCAACACGGAGTTCTTGTACGAGGTGAAGGCCAGCTGGACCGGCAAGAAGGGGTCTGCTGGGAAGAGGAAGGCCGACGAGGCAGCTGACGTCATGATTACGTGTAAGAAAGTCAAGGAAGACGAGACGGTCCCTTCTCCGTGTGTCGTTCCACACTTCCCGCCAGGGGGCCCCATGGAGATCGTCTTCTCCTTCGACACCACGGGGTCAATGGGTGGCTGTATCGCCGAGGTTCGCAGAGAGGTACGTATTTTTTCTTAAATTTGTCAGAACTGAATTTATAGGACATATTTCAAGTTCTTGTCTAAACACAAATAGCATCAACTGGAGAAAAGACATCAGTGTTTTGTAATCATGACATGACGAATATCATATTTGGATCATTCTAACATTGTAACCACCTGTCCACACAGGTTCAGGACATCATCCGCCGTCTGCACGCCGACATCCCCGGCATCCGCATCGCCATCTTCGCGCACGGAGACTACCAGGACGCCGCCAGCACCTACGTAACCAAGTGGGTGGACTTCACCACGGACGCCGACAAGCTGTGCGAGTTTGTGCGCACCGTGGAAAACACGTGTGGATATGACGGCGATGAATGCTACGAGCTTGTCCTAAGCCAGGTAAGAGTCTTTCTCTGAGTTTGCTATTCCCTGGAACCGATAAAACGATGGGGAGATATTCTGAACGTATCAACACGTTTCGCAACATTGTTTTCTTGTTAGAATATATGTACGATAATTGGCAAACTGAGAGCAAATAGCAGTTGAAATGTAGAGTTTAAAAAATCCTCGCCACCTTCCAGGTCCGGACGGAGCTGTCCTGGACGCCGGGCACGCAGCGCTCCCTGGTCCTGATCGGTGACGCCGACCCGCACGAGCCCAGCTACGGTCTCAACGCGGACAACATCGACTGGAGAGAGGAGACCGACAGGCTTTACAACGAGAACGGCGTGCACATCTATGCTGTCCAGGCTGGCGGGTGAGTCTTCAATCACTCAAATCGTGCTTCAGTGGTCCCCCAAGGCACCACTCTTTGTTTCGTGTTCTCAGCATCATCTAGCTTTGACCCAGTCTAACGCCAGGTTATTCCCGTTTGTTAGTGGTTCGTCCATGGCCTTCTACAAGGACCTGGCCAACCGGACTCAGGGCTGCCACCTGAAGCTGGAGAACTTCTCCTGCATCATAGACTTCCTGATGGCGATATGTTACCGGGAGCGGGGACCGGACCAACTCATGGTAGGTACATCGGATGTCTGTACACCGGGATGTCCTCCTGCATGAGTTGTACGAGTTCCATACTTAACTTTTGTCGGATCGTGTAACGATTGGTCACCTGGTTAGGCCCAGACAATTAGTTGTCGTTCTACTCTATTGGGTAGAAACCCGTGATATTTTTTTTGTGTCTTCAAGAGCGCTAGAAAATTACAACTCGTAATCAAGTACCGTACAGCATCGTACCGTACAACTCATAGTATACGTATACCCTGTGTTTCATCCAGGCCTATGAGAACGAGGTGCGTGCCCGGTACAACGCCGCCGGTGGGCCCGCCATGAACAGGGAACTACACGGGCTGTTCGACACACTGGCCGGCAGGGACGGGGAGGAGGCTGAGACAGATTCTCCACCCAGGTAAGATTTACAACAATCTTTTCTCGGGATGTTGAGCCTGTCTTAATGGACCACAACAAGACATTTGATCGAATCTTAACAGCTGTTCCAATTTTACTCGCAAAGTTGAAATGTAGTTCGTTTCGATTTCAGTGTCTTTTCTGACTGGACAGTGATTCTTGTCCCTCACAGGTTGGTCCGAGCCCTCACACCACTGCTGACACCACCCGCCACCCCACCCCGCGGGGTCAGCGGACACACCCCGTCCCCACCCCGGACCCCAACACGCAGGCGCGGTTTGTACAGCAGGACCAGGCTCGGAGTGCGCAGCCGCAGATTCGTCGGCAGGCGGTCACCCAGGATCGCAGCCCGGCTACTGCGCAGGTCACGCCGGATTGTCGCCAGACAGCTGGTCTTTACTCTGTAAACAATGTTTCTAGTAGTCAGGGGAACGGGGTTTGGGTTAAAGATTAAAACATCAAGGTTGTACGAAATATAAAAGACTTCTAAGACTATGTATGCTGCGAAAGATTTACATGTACGTGTACATATGATCGCTACTGATATAAGTGACTATGGCAAATATATTATGTACATAGCTTCTATAGATATGTGTTCTATGTGTATATTTAAATTATGTATATAACGGGAAGATATACAGAGTGGAACTATTTCTTGTATGAACTACAACTCCATAGCATATTGCAATAGTATGGATTTCTTACCACTTAACATTATAAACATATGAATGTCCATGTCGTGGTGATGGAGAGAAAATAAAATGGTCTAATAAGTCACCCTGTTAGTGTTTGTTTGTTTGTTTATCTGAGACATAATAACATAAAACAGCTTACAAGGTTTAGATCCCACTACATGATTACAACTGCATTCAGCATACTCCTGCTAACAGCACTTTATCAGAATGCCTCCTCCATGCAGAACTAAGAGATTATATATTGCTGTACCTGAATGGCTGTCAAAACAGACCGTCGACACAAAGGTTATAATATTTTTTTGGTTTATTTCCATCGCACCAACATTACAATACAATTACAATCTAAGATATGAGTGGACATCTCGCAGCCGTAGGCTGAATTGCATGTAAGCCACTATGTTAAAACAATTTGCTCCATCAATGAATACATTAAAAAGGTTAAGACAATAGATTCTAATATAAATATACATGTAATACAATATGTACAAAGACCGGCTATTTGAGCACATGTTCGTTCAAGAGATTGGTTAGGTATGGTATTGGGCTTGTTTTGAAGCGCTTGGTGCGCACTGGCATGTAGTCGAGCTTATTTCCATTTCTTGTCTCCCTACCACTAACATCACCTCTTGACTGTGGTAGCCAGTCCCTGTAGAGGTCCGAGGTGAGGACATTCCTGGCGAATTTTACACAAAGCTCGACCCTGCGTTCCTCCAGTGTTTGCAGTTGGAGAACTTCACACGCTAAAGCGTAGGTAGAAAACTTCCTGCCCAGGATTATTCTGGTAGCCCGTCGCTGGATGCGTTCGATCTGATCACGTTGCTTTATTGTCAAGCCCGGATGCCAGAGTGGCGCGGCGTACTCCAGCACAGGGCGGACGTAACATGTATATACCGTTACGAGGTCTTCGGTTGGTAAGTCGAATTGACGCAGTCTGCATAGGATGTGCAGCCTCTGGTTTCCCTTCTTGGATGTTTCTGTGACGTGAGTGTCCCACCTCAAGTCGTCTTGAAATGTAACTCCAAGACACTTGGCTACCTTGACAACTGTTAACTGGTGGCCGTTGATGTTGAGAACTGGAGGTGGTGGTGGGATGCGGGAAAAACAGATTACCATGGCTTTGCATTTGCCCGGATTGAGCTTCATGCTGTTGTCCTCAGTCCAACCTGAAAGATGGTCCAGATCGTCCTGTATGTTGGGTGGTTGGGACAGCAGTCGGGACTCAACAAGGTTGAGATCGTCTACAAATGCCCAAGACGGAGAAGCTACAATGCTGGGTAGTTCGTTAACATGGGCTATGAAGACAATTGGTCCGAGCTTTGTGCTTTGAGCCAAGCCACACGTAAGACGTTTTGTGTGGGACAACGCCCCCCGGTATCTCGTTCTCTGAGTCCGTCCTTCATGGAAGCTGGCGATCCACGGAATTACTTCCGGCCGAACACCGATCTCAAGTAGATGCCTCATTGCCACTGTGTGGTCAACAAGGTCAAACGCCTTGCTGAAGTCAGTTAAAACCCATGTGCTGCAGGTCCCCTGCTTATCCGCAGTTCTGTACAGTTGATTTGCCAGATTAACTAAGCAATGAGTGGTTGAACGTCCCTTCAAACATCCAAACTGGCTAGTTGATATAGACCTGTTTATGTCCTGTAGAACCCAGGAAACGATGAAGTCCTCACAAACCTTCGCGAGGAGTGAGGTCAGGGAAACGGGCACGATGGTAAAATTTGGCCCTAAAATTTCCAGACTTCTATGTGGGGATTTAGAACACGAATCATGTTCGATCTGACGTGATCGAACCATGATAGAACAGAACGGGCGTTCTATTGGGGGTCATCCGGGTTCACCCGCAGGTTGTTACAGTAAACACGCAGAAAACGCCCTCATTTTCCCAGGTGCCGTGCGTCAGAAGAAAATCAAACATTTTCACAAATATAAACCGTTATCTGGCAAGCTTAGTTTTGCTGCCGCTTACTTTGGAACATGTGACATGTAACAAAGCTGCTGGCGTCATTATTGGTGACCTTGAATATTACAACACTTGTTTACGGCGGTATCAATTACTCTATGTCACTATCAGTGCGACTCGACATACGGCCAAACATGGTATTTAGATCGCTTACAAAACGCGTGCAAATCAACTCTTTCAGGACTTATATTGTCGACAACTAATATCTCCAACTTTGTGTCTTAGGAATTTTTGGAACATGGAGGCAATTTTGAATTACTAGTCTTTGAGTGTGAAAATTTGAAAAAATGACGATTTTTCGACCTTATCTTGGCTGTAAAAATAGTTTTAAGTAGAAGTTGAAAAATCCCTAAGACAGAAAGTTTTATCTTAATATCATTAACTATATGATATAAAAGATGTGGATTTTCAGTCAAATTTAGGACCAATCTAAATATAGTATTTGTTTTTTTGGTCCACCAAACACCCTTTCTAAATCAACCAACCAGGCACATTTCAGAAAACATTGAGAAAAAACTGTGCAACGCACGTACAGGGTAAGATTTGACGTGTACACACTGCTAGTTTTCATTTAATATCGAGAATGCATATGCGGGGGGTTGCTTTTCTAACTATCATGATCTGTTGGAAAATGTTCCAGTTACTGTCAGGTTCCCCGGAGCGCGCGCGGGGCAGCCCCGGTAACCCGATACCCCACGTTCGAATGGAAACTTTGGGGCCAAATTTGACCATCGTGGGGTCGGAGTTGATCTATACTGGGTGGGCGGGTCTTGGGTAAAGGTACTACGACCGCTTCTTTCCACTGTTGTGGTACTACTCCCTCACGCAGCGAAGTGTTGAATATGTCAGTAAGGGGTGTAGATATTTCGTAGGCAAACTCTCGTATCAACTTGCCCGTTATTCCATCTGGGCCCGGCGATTTTGTCGTCTTAACTCTCAGCAGTTTGTGGTACACCTCCCACGGTTGTACGGTGGGAGGAGGGCGGGAAGGGAGGAATGCCGGGAGTTTGGACAGGTCCAGAGGGGGGAGCGACGTTGTGATGTCTGAAAACCTCGTGTTGATGATGTTTGCGATGTCGACGTTGTTTTCTGGGTCAACACCATCGACTGGTACCATCATGTCCTTTCTTTGAGTGCCTGTCAGTATCATACGTGTGCACTAGCTATTGATTAATGGGCACTAACTAACTCGACTCAACAAAAATTAATCTACACTGAAGCTCATAGTAATTGATCCCCAAAGTTCACATATGTCAATACATACCATGCATATCGGATCATTACAGTAGTAGTTAAAATTACTTTCAGTATCTCGTTAAAGAGCAATAAAAATATGATATGGGGTTCTTCTATCCATCATTTAAGATAAGTAATGTAGTCTTACTGCTGCAAATAAATTCTCATTTCTTGCCTTAGAACGCTAGCAGTGAACCTAATTTTCTGTGTGTAAATTAGCAAAATGGACAACGCTTTTAATACTTAATTGGACACGCAGTTCATTATGGTAATATAGCGCATATATAACCTGCGGATACTGCAGGGTCAAACATCCTTCAAGTGGTGTTCTTTATTTAGAATGCTTTGACAGGGTTCCACACGCTCCACGTTCAACACACTACGCGACACATACAGAAGTATTGATGACCATTGCCACAACAGATACATATGATCTCAGTGAAAGGGTTGTGTGTCCGATAAACGGGACAAGGTGGGCAACGTTATGATATTCCCACTGGCCAGCCATTACGTGCACGAAGATCACCTACCAGCAACCCTTATAAAGTACTGGTAGGAGCCCTGTCAAATCCAGGTCAAATCCAGCTACACACGCTCCAAACAACTACCTGTCGCAAGGTTTTATCCTGAAATGTGGCCCAGATCCACATCAGATATGCTTTCAAGATTAAACCAGAGCAGAGTCGAAATGTGTCGTGATACAGTGTGGCATTGTACTATATACATGTGCAACATTTCAACCGACGTGACTACGAATCATACTACACATACTTTACACAAGCACATCGTGGTCAATGTTTTGATGTCAGAAGCATACGGACAAATAAATGTCTTTGGAAAACCACCTGTATCTTGGTATCACACTGAGAACTTCGCAAAACAGTGAACCCACCCTATTCGAGACCATGCCACTGTTATTAGTTGTCCAATTAGGACTAATTACTGTACATGTGTACAAGCTCAGACTAGTAGTGTCCCCATGCGATCGTTTTGTATCGTAAACATTTGTCACGCCCACCCGGAAGCGATCTTTGCCCGGGCACGTTTCTGCCTAACTAGTCCATCTGGCAAGAACGGGCCCAAACAAGCCCGGGAAATCCACCAGTGCGCTTGCGCAATAACATTACCGCCAACTGACGTCAAACAAGCAGCCAATCAGAGAAGAGTTCGCGGGCGCGGGAACCCTATATAGGAAGTAGGTTGTGTCAGGGAAGACCAGACCCACATCTACTACAGGTGGACTTCAAGGAGCCGCGAGGCCAGGAGAAAGTGATCTTCGGCTGTTCAACGTTTCTTCAAGCGCCGTTCTTGACTAATTCTACAGAGGTAAGCACTCTGAAAATTTCTGAATGGCTGGGACTTGCTAGTGATGATTAAAAAACGATCTTAGTCATCTTTTGTTTTACTTGTTGACATACCTAGTACCTGACATACTCATACACAATCTCTGGTAGTGGCACGTCGTATCTAATAATATGACCGTCGCATTGCGACACATGTTAAGTTTTACATAACGAGTTTGCTATTACCAACTATCACTCCTTCGTGATTTCCTTGATGTGCTGATTTAACGTAGAATTTGTATCGTCCGGAATTATCCGAAAACTATATCTTATGTGTTGGAATGTATAGACCTTCCTTTCTTCTTCTTCCATTTACTATAACACATTCTTATGAACTTTCTATTTACAGACACCATGTCTGCCATCGTTCTTTCCGCATTCCGCTTTGAGACACTGAAAGTTCCCAACAAGACGAAAATCAGAGATTTCGTCAAGGACAACAAGTTGGAGTTCGCCAAGGGGAAGGGCTTCTACCAGCTGACCAAACCCGAGACCATCCAGCGCTACAAGGAGGTGGTGGCGCGTCGCAAGACGGACGGAGCCTACGTCAGCGGCGACGCCGTCAGGAAAGTCCTCGGCATTCCTCAAGACGACTCCAACTTCTCCCTGAACAAGAAGAACATCCCAGACTTCGACGTCTTCATCCAGAGCACGTCTTACAACCGCGTCTTGGTGCCCAACACGGAGTTCTTGTACGAGGTGAAGACCAGCTGTACCGCGGTGGACAAGAAGAAGGGGTCTGCTGCTGGGAAGAGGAAGGCCGAGGCAGCTGACGTCATGATTACGTGTAAGAAAGTCAAGGAAGACGAGACGGTCCCTTCTCCGTGTGTCGTTCCACGCTTCCCGCCAGGGGGGCCGATGGAAATCGTCTTCTCCTTCGACACCACGGGGTCCATGGGCGGCTGTATCGCTGAGGTCCGCAGAGAGGTACGTATTTTCGCATTTTTCAGAACTAGAATTAAGACATATTAAGGTCTTGCCCGAACACAGTGTATCGTTAGCATTGCACATCAAAAAAGTTGATCATCTCGCTTTTTTAATCATTCTAACGTTGTAACCACCTGTCCACGCAGGTTCAGGATATCATCCGCCGTCTGCACGCCGACATTCCCGGCATCCGCATCGCCATCTTCGCGCACGGAGACTACCAGGACGCCGCCAGCACCTACGTCACCAAGTGGGTGGACTTCACCACGGACGCCGACAAGCTGTGCGAGTTTGTGCGCACCGTGGAAAACACCCACGGCTACGACGGAGACGAATGCTACGAGCTTGTCCTACGCCAGGTAAGAGTCTTCTTTGAGTTTGTAATCCCTTGGAACATAAAACGATGGAGAGATGTTCTGAACGTATCAACCCATGTCACTTACACTGCTTTCTTGTTGAAAAATATACGTACGATTGTCGGAATGGCAAAAGAGCAAATGGCAGTTGGAATGTAGAGTTAAAAGAACCCCTCGCCACCCTCCAGGTCCGGACGGAGCTGTCCTGGACGCCGGGCACGCAGCGCTCCCTGGTCCTGATCGGTGACGCCGACCCGCACGAGCCCAGCTACGGTCTCAACACGGACAACATCGACTGGAGAGAGGAGACCGACAGGCTTTACAACGAGAACGGCGTGCACATCTATGCTGTCCAGGCTGGCGGGTGAGTTTTAAATCACTGACATCGTGCCTCAGTGGTCCCCCAAGGAACAATTCTTACTCTCTATGCTTCATTCTTAGCATCATCTACCTTTGTGACCCAGTCTAACGCCAGGTTATTCCCGTTTGTTAGTGGTTCGTCCATGGCCTTCTACAAGGATCTGGCCAACCGGACACAGGGCTGCCACCTGAAGCTGGAGAACTTCTCCTGCATCATAGACTTCCTGATGGCGATATGTTACCGGGAGCGGGGACCGGACCAACTCGTGGTAGGTACACCGGGATCTCCTCTTGCGTGAGTTGTACGAGTTCCACACTTAACTTTTGTGGGATCGACAGCCAATGTGCAACGATGGGTCACCTGGTTAAGCCCAAACAATCAGTTGTCGTTCTACTCTATTGGGTAGAAACCCGTGATAGTCTTCAAGAGCGATAGCAAATTACAACTCGTAATCGAGTACCGTACCGTACAACTCATAGTATCCTATACCCTGTGTTTCCTCCAGGCCTATGAGAACGAAGTGCGTGCCCGGTACAACGCCGCCGGTGGGCCCGCCATGAACAGGGAACTACACGGGCTGTTCGACACACTGGCCGGCAGGGACGGGGAGGAGGCTGAGACAGATTCCCCACCCAGGTAAGATTGAATTATGTAGAGCCAGGCCTGATTTACTATCACAGGACATTTGACCGAAGCATAACAGCTTTTCTAACTTTATTCGCCAAGTTTATGTTGTTACATCTTTCAGCGTGTTTTCTGACTGGACAGTGATTATTGTCCCTCACAGGTTGGTCAGAGCCCTCACACCACTGGTGTGGCGCGGGGTCAGCGGACACACCCCGTCCCCACCCCGGACTCCAACACGCAGACGCGGTTTGTACAGCAGGAACAGGCTCGGAGTGCGCAGCCGCAGATTCGTCGGCAGGCGGTCACCCAGGATCGCTGCCCGGCTACTGCGCAGGTCACGCCGGATTGTCGCCAGACAGCTGTTCTTTGCATTGTAATTCATAGATTATTTTGCAGTAAAAGATATCAAATATCTGTTGTACTATAATGCCTGCAACTTGCTGCATTTACTTGAATCCTGTTGTTTTCCTGTAACTGTACTTCCTACTGTTAACCTTTGTACTATACTAGTACTAAATAACATTATGCTTGTATAATATGCATTTACCTTTTAAATATTCTATGTACATATAAGTTAAGCCTATAGCAGTGATGATGTGAAAACTGCAGTTAATGTTTTGACTTCAGTGTAACTTATTTCTAACGAGAAGACTATGGATAGGAACTCTTCTAAAAGGTGTCAATATCTCTGTGCTACACAATGTTGTGGAAGATGCATATTTATCTCTGCTGTACTACAAAACGTCGAAGGTACATATTTCTCTGTAGTATTGTGCACCTGCATAGATTAACACTATCAGGAGTGTGATCATGAATTCTGTGGCTTTAGTGTGGTTATTTTCAGAATGAAGAAGGGGCAAAATATTGTATATTAGTATATATCAATGTGATGCTTCCAGTAAGCTATTAGTCTGGGCAAATGTCCCATAATGATCATCAGGTGAAAGTTGTAATAAAATCTGTCCACCTCATGCAATTTCGTGCTTCTGCTTTCTTAGTGAAAGTTTGCATGAATTCTATACTTTGTATGAAACACCAGTAAAGACACATAGTTTCCCAGGTAAAAAATTTCAATCCCTAGCACAGCAAAGTTAGAATGACAGCCACGCATCCTCAAAGTGTGAGTACTGCACTTCCAATTCAACTCAAGTCAATGATGTTTACAGAAGGAACAGTGTAACTGTAACCAAACACAGGCCTTGTTGCAAATAAATTTTGCTGTCATACGGAAAATTGAGTACTGAAAATATTGGTACATGTCATGTACGGTCCAGGTCCAGACCTGAACCTAATTGTGAAAACTTGTAAATGGGCGATGCTCAAAACAAATTTGTCCATTTTGCTACAGGTTAGATTGACCAAGTTTGATTGTAGAAACTTAGTAAGAATTACCAACTCTCCTCCACTCCACTCGCTATTTTCTTGGACTGGTAAGCCGCAAAACACATAAATGCCTGCCACCATAGTGCCAGTATAATCTCTTTACATGTATTTTCTAATTGGTCGTAAATCCCGTTCACTGATTTTTTTCAGGTCAAGTTTTTCCAGACCGGTCCAAGAAGAAAAAAACGTTTTGTTACAATAACCAACCCTAATGAATATGGTTTCCACTTTTGATATCACACCAACTTTGCAAGCATCTGTCAGTTTTCCAATGACCTCGGTCCTGGTGCAGAGCATTTTTCAGTCATTTTGTGCTTGAGGAGGATGGGTAAACAGCCATGTATATATAATACAGTAATGTATACATTTGACAGAATAAACTGACAAGAATAGACACCACACCATTGCTGAGGAAACCTTGGAAGTTTTATTTCCACCAGAGGTTATTTCTATGACATGACTCTCCTGTGTTCTGCCCACGTTACTGGGCCTTCCTCATGGCGGTTGCCACCTGACCAGCGATACGGTCCAGATCCCGCTGCCCCTGGGCGGTTAACCTGCGGCCACTGGGGAGGGGAGAGAGACACAACTCAGTCAGACTACATATGCTGTAAAGAGGGAAATGTCCAAGGGAATTCAATTTTGCAATGGTGAGACAATAGAGTGTTCATGGTGGTTTTGAATTTGAAGTTGAAACTGCCATGCAGGGTTTTACTGTACAAGGGCAAATGATGTTTTTTTAAAGTTTGCGGTGAAGAAGTCATACAAGCAATGGTGAGTGGTAATCATACAAGCAACATACACCATATAATGTTATAAAGCCCATTTTCAAATACACAAGTACTAAGGAAATCAAAGTGCACAACAAAGTTGAGGAACCATGTGCACAAGAGAAGACCATGTAGTACATACTGTAAATGAAGAAATGTTCAGTGGTTTTATGTTTGCAGATTTCGCCATGGCCACTTCACTGTGAACTTAAAACCACAGCGAACATTTGTCCATTATAGTTTTTGACTACAATCTACGGTGCTACCTCGAACTTAAAAACTACCGCGAACACTTCATTTTTCCACTACTGCGAAAGTAAATCCCCGGGAACTCAAATGCATTTACAGTAATTTTACCCCAACACAGTATACAGATTCTGGCATTGAGAATAGTCTAGGACCCGTCCCTCCGTCCCAGGAAGGAAATTTGCTTGTTTGGATGCACAAAAATCCACCCAGCCTGTCACAAAACATCTAGAATACATGACATGAAATGTACAAAACGTTTTTTGTCAGCTTAAAATGACAAGTGAATTAGCAACGAAAATCAATACCACTGGCTCTCCAAACAATGATTGGGACGGCAAAAAATCTAAATCTGGAGACGGCCCTGGAACATTCCCACCCCGCAGCCATGTCACAGTGTAATCTCCACCTACCCTGCAGCGTCCTTCTCCACCATCTTGACTCCCTCCAGCGCCTGGAGCACCGTCCTGGACACGCCCCGGGAGCAGATGCGGAACTTGGCTGGCTTGGTGCCTCTGCGCTTGCGACCGCCGTAGATTTTACACATGGCGCCGACGCCGACCCCACCACGCAGGTACAAGTGTCTGGCTGTGGATGCTGTGGGGAGGGGGCACGGGAAAGTGTTGGGTACAGCTTATGATACATTTTAAAAATAATTCAGTATCATTGTAGAGAATTAGGCCAGATTGCAGAAAATTTATGGTTATTTTAAATTTTTTTCTGGCAGAAGAAACAAAGCATTTCATCTCTCATTGTCAGTGTCCAAAAAAACAGCTTGTTCCTGACCTGCTCTGAGGTAGAACCAGTCAGGGTCATAGGGCGCCAGTTCCTTGTGTGGTGCAGTCTTGACCAGGTCCACCCATTCTGGCAGCTTCAGTTTACCTGACCTACAGGGAAACAATAGAGCATTTCTGGTCAGGCACAAATTTTATCCAAACTGAAGTGTAGTTTCATTACTTCTCATTCAGTCATTGCACCAGAAAACTGTTCCCCCATCTGGCATGATCTGCTAGCATGCAACTCACCTAGAGTTGTTTTTTAACTGTTGAACATGTGTAAAATGATTTGCATTTGTATGTTCAATTGTTTGTGATGCCAACTGTAACAAATTTACTCAATTCAGGAAGTATGGAAGGCACTTATGTAAGTTTGCTTTGGTGAAATAAATTGCTGTGGATATGTAAGTAATACAAATTGTACAAATCTACTATTTTGATGGGTCAGTAGTAGGAGCGGGTACCAGTCCAGAAAATTCAGGTACAGGTGCGGTTCAGGTCCAGACCTGAACCTGTCCTGGACCTAATTATCTGTGAAAACTTGTGAATGGGCGATACTAAAAAAATACCTTTAGGTCCATTAGGCTAGTACAAAGGATTATGTTTGGTGCAGTATCCGACGTACATACAACTATGGTGGTATGCCAGTCTTGCTTTACGCACATAATAATGGTACAGAGTGTCCAGGAACTCCTGCTGCACCCCATGTTTTATGAGGGCCCAATTTTTTTAGTGACTTACTTTTTGAGGAAGGCAGCAAAGGCCTTGACGAACTCTTGCTGGTTCACGTCTTTAACTGTCACACCACCAGGCATCTGTGGGGAAAGTGGACACAACATTTTTGTTACGGTTTGTTCGACACATATTATGGGAGCAGCACAAACAGTTCTTTGTAAATTGATGGTCGTATCTATAGTATACCTAGCCTGATCATGAAGTCCAGCAACATAATTTCTATCCAGATAGGGGGGGGGGGGATTTAATACACAAAATTTTTATTTTCTCAAACATACTTGGTACAACCCTTATCGTCAAAATAGTTAAGTTGGGTATTAGAAACAATCGTGTAGCCAAAACACGATCGTAGTTTTAGCCCATGAGCAGCTGTGTGCAAAAAGATGTTCCCACAACGCGTTGCAACGATCGGCATCCGCCATTTTACTGGGCCATGTGCATGCAAGTCGCCAGAAAGAAGGCGAGATCAGTCACTGTTTTAAACGAGTCAGTCTCAATGGAGACACATAATATTGCTTAGGTAGAATCTTGAATACTTTTTTGTTCCTTTGGGTCGAAGTTTTACTGCCGGGTATGCGCTATATCAGAAATATTGACCATCTAACGAGAAAAGGCAAATCTCAGGCCTACCTTGAAAAATGGTGGAAGGGAAAGAGGCCGAGAAAGGGAAAATATCCCGGATGCCACGTGAAACTTCGCGAGATTTGACCCTAGCGGAAAACATTGCTGCACTTCGTGTATAGGTCGCTAGCTGTCATTGCTGCGTGGTCTAAAGAAATTACACCTCACCTGCGGTCACCAAACTACGACCGAATTTAATAGCTATAGCAAACTTCGAGCTGAAAAAAGAAGACATCACTACACTGCTCTGGATTGAAGAATTATGCTTCACATACAAAATCTTCACATACTTCTCATACAAAATCTCTATCGACAGTGTAGCAGATAGAACCAAGAAACTGCAGTACTAATCCTCCGTTGTATGTCGCCTTACACTGTAAAGAACACATGTGTCATCAGCTCAGAGCAGAGCTTGGGTCTTGCTTTTCTACAAAATATCTTATAAAAAGAGCCAAATCCTTCTATATCTTAGCCGTGAATCCATGAAAACAGAGGCAAGGCATTCATAAACAGGTAAGCAGTGTTGGTATGAAAGATGAAAACGTAAACTTTTAAATTTTAAATGGTTTGAATAGTTGTGGGAGGGGGGCAGAAATATTTCAAGGTCTCATAACACAGTAATTATCCGCGACCCCCGTCCCCAAAAGTAGTTCGGGTTAAAATAGTGCATCGCGGTACTTGCAAAGGCCGTATTTATTCTTCCGTGCACGACAGCGAGGTGGAATCTGTGGTGAATAGTAGAGGAATACATCGGCGTTCATACTGTATAAGTTGGATTACGTCGCTTTTTTCGGCCGGCGGGAATTTGCGCCTTGATATGTTACCGGCACTTCCTGTTCGCCGCCTGCAGTTCCATGACCTCCGCTGGGGGTCAAATCAAAGTGTCTGTTATAGAAAAACGAGCCGGCAAATCTATGCTCATCTTCAGATATTTTGTAGCTTGTACCCTCAACTTCAACATACTAAATTCTTGTGAATTGTATCTGCACCCTACTATAGGTTTTGAGTCGTCGAACCACCTCACTTTGGGGTCCTTAACCATGTAAATCCCCATACCCGAAAAACTGTGTTCTGAGACCTTCATCCACAGCGTGAATTCCCCAGGGACGGACAAGCACATTAAATTTGACCGATATGTTGGTAATTGACCTCGGCTGACTTGAACTGTAACATTTTTCGTTACCGTCTGACCCGCCGTTACCATGGCAACGGCCGCCTAGACCGTTCCCTATGCTTAAGTATAGGACTTAGTGCGGTCTAAAGCCCGCTTACCTCCCCCCCCCCCCCCTTTTTCTTCGCCCTAAAAAAGACAAACCCCCAACCCCAATCACTCAGAACGGTAGAATGTGGTCTGGCAAGCTCCTTATAACAGAAAAAGTCAACCAGAATATCAAGTTTGTTGAGATAATGAGACCAATTAGCGGCCCCTCAGATAGTCCTTGTACAGTGCCGACACCTGTGCTAGGCGCCAAAGTGCAAAGTTGGCCATATCTCAGGAACCATTTGGAATTCTGCTCTAAAATTTGGTACGGTTTTGTATCTTGACTAGTTTTATTGTATGAACATAAAGAAATCCAAGGTCAAGTTGGCTTAAGGTCTCATAACACAGTAATTATCCGCGACCCCCGTCCCCAAAAGTAGTTCGGGTTAAAATAGTGCATCGCGGTACTTGCAAAGGCCGTATTTATTCTTCCGTGCACGACAGCGAGGTGGAATCTGTGGTGAATAGTAGAGGAATACATCGGCGTTCATACTGTATAAGTTGGATTACGTCGCTTTTTCGGCCGGCGGGAATTTGCGCCTTGATATGTTACCGGCACTTCCTGTTCGCCGCCTGCAGTTCCATGACCTCCGCTGGGGGTCAAATCAAAGTGTCTGTTATAGAAAAACGAGCCGGCAAATCTATGCTCATCTTCAGATATTTTGTAGCTTGTACCCTCAACTTCAACATACTAAATTCTTGTGAATTGTATCTGCACCCTACTATAGGTTTTGAGTCGTCGAACCACCTCACTTTGGGGTCCTTAACCATGTAAATCCCCATACCCGAAAAACTGTGTTCTGAGACCTTCATCCACAGCGTGAATTCCCCAGGGACGGACAAGCACATTAAATTTGACCGATATGTTGGTAATTGACCTCGGCTGACTTGAACTGTAACATTTTCGTTACCGTCTGACCCGCCGTTACCATGGCAACGGCCGCCTAGACCGTTCCCTATGCTTAAGTATAGGACTTAGTGCGGTCTAAAGCCCGCTTACCTCCCCCCCCCCCCCTTTTTCTGCCCTAAAAAAGACAAACCCCCAACCCCAATCACTCAGAACGGTAGAATGTGGTCTGGCAAGCTCCTTATAACAGAAAAAGTCAACCAGAATATCAAGTTTGTTGAGATAATGAGACCAATTAGCGGCCCCTCAGATAGTCCTTGTACAGTGCCGACACCTGTGCTAGGCGCCAAAGTGCAAAGTTGGCCATATCTCAGGAACCATTTGAATTCTGCTCTAAAATTTGGTACGGTTTTGTATCTTGACTAGTTTTATTGTATGAACATAAAGAAATCCAAGGTCAAGTTGGCTTAAGGTCTCATAACACAGTAATTATCCGCGACCCCCGTCCCCAAAAGTAGTTCGGGTTAAAATAGTGCATCGCGGTACTTGCAAAGGCCGTATTTATTCTTCCGTGCACGACAGCGAGGTGGAATCTGTGGTGAATAGTAGAGGAATACATCGGCGTTCATACTGTATAAGTTGGATTACGTCGCTTTTTCGGCCGGCGGGAATTTGCGCCTTGATATGTTACCGGCACTTCCTGTTCGCCGCCTGCAGTTCCATGACCTCCGCTGGGGGTCAAATCAAAGTGTCTGTTATAGAAAAACGAGCCGGCAAATCTATGCTCATCTTCAGATATTTTGTAGCTTGTACCCTCAACTTCAACATACTAAATTCTTGTGAATTGTATCTGCACCCTACTATAGGTTTTGAGTCGTCGAACCACCTCACTTTGGGTCCTTAACCATGTAAATCCCCATACCCGAAAAACTGTGTTCTGAGACCTTCATCCACAGCGTGAATTCCCCAGGGACGGACAAGCACATTAAATTTGACCGATATGTTGGTAATTGACCTCGGCTGACTTGAACTGTAACATTTTCGTTACCGTCTGACCCGCCGTTACCATGGCAACGGCCGCCTAGACCGTTCCCTATGCTTAAGTATAGGACTTAGTGCGGTCTAAAGCCCGCTTACCTCCCCCCCCCCCCCCTTTTTCTGCCCTAAAAAAGACAAACCCCCAACCCCAATCACTCAGAACGGTAGAATGTGGTCTGGCAAGCTCCTTATAACAGAAAAAGTCAACCAGAATATCAAGTTTGTTGAGATAATGAGACCAATTAGCGGCCCCTCAGATAGTCCTTGTACAGTGCCGACACCTGTGCTAGGCGCCAAAGTGCAAAGTTGGCCATATCTCAGGAACCATTTGGAATTCTGCTCTAAAATTTGGTACGGTTTTGTATCTTGACTAGTTTTATTGTATGAACATAAAGAAATCCAAGGTCAAGTTGGCTTAAGGTCTCATAACACAGTAATTATCCGCGACCCCCGTCCCCAAAAGTAGTTCGGGTTAAAATAGTGCATCGCGGTACTTGCAAAGGCCGTATTTATTCTTCCGTGCACGACAGCGAGGTGGAATCTGTGGTGAATAGTAGAGGAATACATCGGCGTTCATACTGTATAAGTTGGATTACGTCGCTTTTTCGGCCGGCGGGAATTTGCGCCTTGATATGTTACCGGCACTTCCTGTTCGCCGCCTGCAGTTCCATGACCTCCGCTGGGGGTCAAATCAAAGTGTCTGTTATAGAAAAACGAGCCGGCAAATCTATGCTCATCTTCAGATATTTTGTAGCTTGTACCCTCAACTTCAACATACTAAATTCTTGTGAATTGTATCTGCACCCTACTATAGGTTTTGAGTCGTCGAACCACCTCACTTTGGGGTCCTTAACCATGTAAATCCCCATACCCGAAAAACTGTGTTCTGAGACCTTCATCCACAGCGTGAATTCCCCAGGGACGGACAAGCACATTAAATTTGACCGATATGTTGGTAATTGACCTCGGCTGACTTGAACTGTAACATTTTCGTTACCGTCTGACCCGCCGTTACCATGGCAACGGCCGCCTAGACCGTTCCCTATGCTTAAGTATAGGACTTAGTGCGGTCTAAAGCCCGCTTACCTCCCCCCCCCCCCCCTTTTTCTGCCCTAAAAAAGACAAACCCCCAACCCCAATCACTCAGAACGGTAGAATGTGGTCTGGCAAGCTCCTTATAACAGAAAAAAACCACAAAATATCAAGTTTGTTGAGATAATGAGACCAATTAGCGGCCCCTCAGATAGTCCTTGTACAGTGCCGACACCTGTGCTAGGCGCCAAAGTGCAAAGTTGGCCATATCTCAGGAACCATTTGGATTCTGCTCTAAAATTTGGTACGGTTTTGTATCTTGACTAGTTTTATTGTATGAACATAAAGAAATCCAAGGTCAAGTTGGCTTAAGGTCTCATAACACAGTAATTATCCGCGACCCCCGTCCCCAAAAGTAGTTCGGGTTAAAATAGTGCATCGCGGTACTTGCAAAGGCCGTATTTATTCTTCCGTGCACGACAGCGAGGTGGAATCTGTGGTGAATAGTAGAGGAATACATCGGCGTTCATACTGTATAAGTTGATTACGTCGCTTTTTTTCGGCCGGCGGGAATTTGCGCCTTGATATGTTACCGGCACTTCCTGTTCGCCGCCTGCAGTTCCATGACCTCCGCTGGGGGTCAAATCAAAGTGTCTGTTATAGAAAAACGAGCCGGCAAATCTATGCTCATCTTCAGATATTTTGTAGCTTGTACCCTCAACTTCAACATACTAAATTCTTGTGAATTGTATCTGCACCCTACTATAGGTTTTGAGTCGTCGAACCACCTCACTTTGGGTCCTTAACCATGTAAATCCCCATACCCGAAAAACTGTGTTCTGAGACCTTCATCCACAGCGTGAATTCCCCAGGGACGGACAAGCACATTAAATTTGACCGATATGTTGGTAATTGACCTCGGCTGACTTGAACTGTAACATTTTCGTTACCGTCTGACCCGCCGTTACCATGGCAACGGCCGCCTAGACCGTTCCCTATGCTTAAGTATAGGACTTAGTGCGGTCTAAAGCCCGCTTACCTCCCCCCCCCCCCCCCTTTTTCTGCCCTAAAAAGACAAACCCCCAACCCCAATCACTCAGAACGGTAGAATGTGGTCTGGCAAGCTCCTTATAACAGAAAAAGTCAACCAGAATATCAAGTTTGTTGAGATAATGAGACCAATAGCGGCCCCTCAGATAGTCCTTGTACAGTGCCGACACCTGTGCTAGGCGCCAAAGTGCAAAGTTGGCCATATCTCAGGAACCATTTGGAATTCTGCTCTAAAATTTGGTACGGTTTTGTATCTTGACTAGTTTTATTGTATGAACATAAAGAAATCCAAGGTCAAGTTGGCTTAAGGTCTCATAACACAGTAATTATCCGCGACCCCCGTCCCCAAAAGTAGTTCGGGTTAAAATAGTGCATCGCGGTACTTGCAAAGGCCGTATTTATTCTTCCGTGCACGACAGCGAGGTGGAATCTGTGGTGAATAGTAGAGGAATACATCGGCGTTCATACTGTATAAGTTGGATTACGTCGCTTTTTTCGGCCGGCGGGAATTTGCGCCTTGATATGTTACCGGCACTTCCTGTTCGCCGCCTGCAGTTCCATGACCTCCGCTGGGGTCAAATCAAAGTGTCTGTTATAGAAAAACGAGCCGGCAAATCTATGCTCATCTTCAGATATTTTGTAGCTTGTACCCTCAACTTCAACATACTAAATTCTTGTGAATTGTATCTGCACCCTACTATAGGTTTTGAGTCGTCGAACCACCTCACTTTGGGGTCCTTAACCATGTAAATCCCCATACCCGAAAAACTGTGTTCTGAGACCTTCATCCACAGCGTGAATTCCCCAGGGACGGACAAGCACATTAAATTTGACCGATATGTTGGTAATTGACCTCGGCTGACTTGAACTGTAACATTTTCGTTACCGTCTGACCCGCCGTTACCATGGCAACGGCCGCCTAGACCGTTCCCTATGCTTAAGTATAGGACTTAGTGCGGTCTAAAGCCCGCTTACCTCCCCCCCCCCCCCTTTTTCTGCCCTAAAAAAGACAAACCCCCAACCCCAATCACTCAGAACGGTAGAATGTGGTCTGGCAAGCTCCTTATAACAGAAAAAGTCAACCAGAATATCAAGTTTGTTGAGATAATGAGACCAATTAGCGGCCCCTCAGATAGTCCTTGTACAGTGCCGACACCTGTGCTAGGCGCCAAAGTGCAAAGTTGGCCATATCTCAGGAACCATTTGGAATTCTGCTCTAAAATTTGGTACGGTTTTGTATCTTGACTAGTTTTATTGTATGAACAAAGAAATCCAAGGTCAAGTTGGCTTAAGGTCTCATAACACAGTAATTATCCGCGACCCCCGTCCCCAAAAGTAGTTCGGGTTAAAAGTGCATCGCGGTACTTGCAAAGGCCGTATTTATTCTTCCGTGCACGACAGCGAGGTGGAATCTGTGGTGAATAGTAGAGGAATACATCGGCGTTCATACTGTATAAGTTGGATTACGTCGCTTTTTCGGCCGGCGGGAATTTGCGCCTTGATATGTTACCGGCACTTCCTGTTCGCCGCCTGCAGTTCCATGACCTCCGCTGGGGGTCAAATCAAAGTGTCTGTTATAGAAAAACGAGCCGGCAAATCTATGCTCATCTTCAGATATTTTGTAGCTTGTACCCTCAACTTCAACATACTAAATTCTTGTGAATTGTATCTGCACCCTACTATAGGTTTTGAGTCGTCGAACCACCTCACTTTGGGGTCCTTAACCATGTAAATCCCCATACCCGAAAAACTGTGTTCTGAGACCTTCATCCACAGCGTGAATTCCCCAGGGACGGACAAGCACATTAAATTTGACCGATATGTTGGTAATTGACCTCGGCTGACTTGAACTGTAACATTTTCGTTACCGTCTGACCCGCCGTTACCATGGCAACGGCCGCCTAGACCGTTCCCTATGCTTAAGTATAGGACTTAGTGCGGTCTAAAGCCCGCTTACCTCCCCCCCCCCCCCCCTTTTTCTGCCCTAAAAAAGACAAACCCCCAACCCCAATCACTCAGAACGGTAGAATGTGGTCTGGCAAGCTCCTTATAACAGAAAAAGTCAACCAGAATATCAAGTTTGTTGAGATAATGAGACCAATTAGCGGCCCCTCAGATAGTCCTTGTACAGTGCCGACACCTGTGCTAGGCGCCAAAGTGCAAAGTTGGCCATATCTCAGGAACCATTTGGATTCTGCTCTAAAATTTGGTACGGTTTTGTATCTTGACTAGTTTTATTGTATGAACATAAAGAAATCCAAGGTCAAGTTGGCTTAAGGTCTCATAACACAGTAATTATCCGCGACCCCCGTCCCCAAAAGTAGTTCGGGTTAAAATAGTGCATCGCGGTACTTGCAAAGGCCGTATTTATTCTTCCGTGCACGACAGCGAGGTGGAATCTGTGGTGAATAGTAGAGGAATACATCGGCGTTCATACTGTATAAGTTGGATTACGTCGCTTTTTCGGCCGGCGGGAATTTGCGCCTTGATATGTTACCGGCACTTCCTGTTCGCCGCCTGCAGTTCCATGACCTCCGCTGGGGGTCAAATCAAAGTGTCTGTTATAGAAAAACGAGCCGGCAAATCTATGCTCATCTTCAGATATTTTGTAGCTTGTACCCTCAACTTCAACATACTAAATTCTTGTGAATTGTATCTGCACCCTACTATAGGTTTTGAGTCGTCGAACCACCTCACTTTGGGTCCTTAACCATGTAAATCCCCATACCCGAAAAACTGTGTTCTGAGACCTTCATCCACAGCGTGAATTCCCCAGGGACGGACAAGCACATTAAATTTGACCGATATGTTGGTAATTGACCTCGGCTGACTTGAACTGTAACATTTTCGTTACCGTCTGACCCGCCGTTACCATGGCAACGGCCGCCTAGACCGTTCCCTATGCTTAAGTATAGGACTTAGTGCGGTCTAAAGCCCGCTTACCTCCCCCCCCCCCCCCTTTTTCTCGCCCTAAAAAAGACAAACCCCCAACCCCAATCACTCAGAACGGTAGAATGTGGTCTGGCAAGCTCCTTATAACAGAAAAAGTCAACCAGAATATCAAGTTTGTTGAGATAATGAGACCAATTAGCGGCCCCTCAGATAGTCCTTGTACAGTGCCGACACCTGTGCTAGGCGCCAAAGTGCAAAGTTGGCCATATCTCAGGAACCATTTGGATTCTGCTCTAAAATTTGGTACGGTTTTGTATCTTGACTAGTTTTATTGTATGAACATAAAGAAATCCAAGGTCAAGTTGGCTTAAGGTCTCATAACACAGTAATTATCCGCGACCCCCGTCCCCAAAAGTAGTTCGGGTTAAAATAGTGCATCGCGGTACTTGCAAAGGCCGTATTTATTCTTCCGTGCACGACAGCGAGGTGGAATCTGTGGTGAATAGTAGAGGAATACATCGGCGTTCATACTGTATAAGTTGGATTACGTCGCTTTTTCGGCCGGCGGGAATTTGCGCCTTGATATGTTACCGGCACTTCCTGTTCGCCGCCTGCAGTTCCATGACCTCCGCTGGGGTCAAATCAAAGTGTCTGTTATAGAAAAACGAGCCGGCAAATCTATGCTCATCTTCAGATATTTTGTAGCTTGTACCCTCAACTTCAACATACTAAATTCTTGTGAATTGTATCTGCACCCTACTATAGGTTTTGAGTCGTCGAACCACCTCACTTTGGGGTCCTTAACCATGTAAATCCCCATACCCGAAAAACTGTGTTCTGAGACCTTCATCCACAGCGTGAATTCCCCAGGGACGGACAAGCACATTAAATTTGACCGATATGTTGGTAATTGACCTCGGCTGACTTGAACTGTAACATTTTCGTTACCGTCTGACCCGCCGTTACCATGGCAACGGCCGCCTAGACCGTTCCCTATGCTTAAGTATAGGACTTAGTGCGGTCTAAAGCCCGCTACCTCCCCCCCCCCCCCCTTTTTCTGCCCTAAAAAAGACAAACCCCCACCCCAATCACTCAGAACGGTAGAATGTGGTCTGGCAAGCTCCTTATAACAGAAAAAGTCAACCAGAATATCAAGTTTGTTGAGATAATGAGACCAATTAGCGGCCCCTCAGATAGTCCTTGTACAGTGCCGACACCTGTGCTAGGCGCCAAAGTGCAAAGTTGGCCATATCTCAGGAACCATTTGGAATTCTGCTCTAAAATTTGGTACGGTTTTGTATCTTGACTAGTTTTATTGTATGAACATAAAGAAATCCAAGGTCAAGTTGGCTTAAGGTCTCATAACACAGTAATTATCCGCGACCCCCGTCCCCAAAAGTAGTTCGGGTTAAAATAGTGCATCGCGGTACTTGCAAAGGCCGTATTTATTCTTCCGTGCACGACAGCGAGGTGGAATCTGTGGTGAATAGTAGAGGAATACATCGGCGTTCATACTGTATAAGTTGGATTACGTCGCTTTTTCGGCCGGCGGGAATTTGCGCCTTGATATGTTACCGGCACTTCCTGTTCGCCGCCTGCAGTTCCATGACCTCCGCTGGGGTCAAATCAAAGTGTCTGTTATAGAAAAACGAGCCGGCAAATCTATGCTCATCTTCAGATATTTTGTAGCTTGTACCCTCAACTTCAACATACTAAATTCTTGTGAATTGTATCTGCACCCTACTATAGGTTTTGAGTCGTCGAACCACCTCACTTTGGGGTCCTTAACCATGTAAATCCCCATACCCGAAAAACTGTGTTCTGAGACCTTCATCCACAGCGTGAATTCCCCAGGGACGGACAAGCACATTAAATTTGACCGATATGTTGGTAATTGACCTCGGCTGACTTGAACTGTAACATTTTCGTTACCGTCTGACCCGCCGTTACCATGGCAACGGCCGCCTAGACCGTTCCCTATGCTTAAGTATAGGACTTAGTGCGGTCTAAAGCCCGCTTACGACTCCCCCCCCCCCCCCTTTTTCTGCCCTAAAAAAGACAAACCCCCAACCCCAATCACTCAGAACGGTAGAATGTGGTCTGGCAAGCTCCTTATAACAGAAAAAGTCAACCAGAATATCAAGTTTGTTGAGATAATGAGACCAATTAGCGGCCCCTCAGATAGTCCTTGTACAGTGCCGACACCTGTGCTAGGCGCCAAAGTGCAAAGTTGGCCATATCTCAGGAACCATTTGGAATTCTGCTCTAAAATTTGGTACGGTTTTGTATCTTGACTAGTTTTATTGTATGAACATAAAGAAATCCAAGGTCAAGTTGGCTTAAGGTCTCATAACACAGTAATTATCCGCGACCCCCGTCCCCAAAAGTAGTTCGGGTTAAAATAGTGCATCGCGGTACTTGCAAAGGCCGTATTTATTCTTCCGTGCACGACAGCGAGGTGGAATCTGTGGTGAATAGTAGAGGAATACATCGGCGTTCATACTGTATAAGTTGGATTACGTCGCTTTTTCGGCCGGCGGGAATTTGCGCCTTGATATGTTACCGGCACTTCCTGTTCGCCGCCTGCAGTTCCATGACCTCCGCTGGGGGTCAAATCAAAGTGTCTGTTATAGAAAAACGAGCCGGCAAATCTATGCTCATCTTCAGATATTTTGTAGCTTGTACCCTCAACTTCAACATACTAAATTCTTGTGAATTGTATCTGCACCCTACTATAGGTTTTGAGTCGTCGAACCACCTCACTTTGGGGTCCTTAACCATGTAAATCCCCATACCCGAAAAACTGTGTTCTGAGACCTTCATCCACAGCGTGAATTCCCCAGGGACGGACAAGCACATTAAATTTGACCGATATGTTGGTAATTGACCTCGGCTGACTTGAACTGTAACATTTTCGTTACCGTCTGACCCGCCGTTACCATGGCAACGGCCGCCTAGACCGTTCCCTATGCTTAAGTATAGGACTTAGTGCGGTCTAAAGCCCGCTTACCTCCCCCCCCCCCCCTTTTTCTGCCCTAAAAAAGACAAACCCCCAACCCCAATCACTCAGAACGGTAGAATGTGGTCTGGCAAGCTCCTTATAACAGAAAAAGTCAACCAGAATATCAAGTTTGTTGAGATAATGAGACCAATTAGCGGCCCCTCAGATAGTCCTTGTACAGTGCCGACACCTGTGCTAGGCGCCAAAGTGCAAAGTTGGCCATATCTCAGGAACCATTTGGAATTCTGCTCTAAAATTTGGTACGGTTTTGTATCTTGACTAGTTTTATTGTATGAACATAAAGAAATCCAAGGTCAAGTTGGCTTAAGGTCTCATAACACAGTAATTATCCGCGACCCCCGTCCCCAAAAGTAGTTCGGGTTAAAATAGTGCATCGCGGTACTTGCAAAGGCCGTATTTATTCTTCCGTGCACGACAGCGAGGTGGAATCTGTGGTGAATAGTAGAGGAATACATCGGCGTTCATACTGTATAAGTTGGATTACGTCGCTTTTTCGGCCGGCGGGAATTTGCGCCTTGATATGTTACCGGCACTTCCTGTTCGCCGCCTGCAGTTCCATGACCTCCGCTGGGGGTCAAATCAAAGTGTCTGTTATAGAAAAACGAGCCGGCAAATCTATGCTCATCTTCAGATATTTTGTAGCTTGTACCCTCAACTTCAACATACTAAATTCTTGTGAATTGTATCTGCACCCTACTATAGGTTTTGAGTCGTCGAACCACCTCACTTTGGGGTCCTTAACCATGTAAATCCCCATACCCGAAAAACTGTGTTCTGAGACCTTCATCCACAGCGTGAATTCCCCAGGGACGGACAAGCACATTAAATTTGACCGATATGTTGGTAATTGACCTCGGCTGACTTGAACTGTAACATTTTCGTTACCGTCTGACCCGCCGTTACCATGGCAACGGCCGCCTAGACCGTTCCCTATGCTTAAGTATAGGACTTAGTGCGGTCTAAAGCCCGCTCTCCCCCCCCCCCCCCCCCTTTTTTCTGCCCTAAAAGACAAACCCCCAACCCCAATCACTCAGAACGGTAGAATGTGGTCTGGCAAGCTCCTTATAACAGAAAAGTCAACCAGAATATCAAGTTTGTTGAGATAATGAGACCAATTAGCGGCCCCTCAGATAGTCCTTGTACAGTGCCGACACCTGTGCTAGGCGCCAAAGTGCAAAGTTGGCCATATCTCAGGAACCATTTGGAATTCTGCTCTAAAATTTGGTACGGTTTTGTATCTTGACTAGTTTTATTGTATGAACGTAAAGAAATCCAAGGTCAAGTTGGCTTAAGGTCTCATAACACAGTAATTATCCGCGACCCCCGTCCCCAAAAGTAGTTCGGGTTAAAATAGTGCATCGCGGTACTTGCAAAGGCCGTATTTATTCTTCCGTGCACGACAGCGAGGTGGAATCTGTGGTGAATAGTAGAGGAATACATCGGCGTTCATACTGTATAAGTTGGATTACGTCGCTTTTTTCGGCCGGCGGGAATTTGCGCCTTGATATGTTACCGGCACTTCCTGTTCGCCGCCTGCAGTTCCATGACCTCCGCTGGGGGTCAAATCAAAGTGTCTGTTATAGAAAAACGAGCCGGCAAATCTATGCTCATCTTCAGATATTTTGTAGCTTGTACCCTCAACTTCAACATACTAAATTCTTGTGAATTGTATCTGCACCCTACTATAGGTTTTGAGTCGTCGAACCACCTCACTTTGGGGTCCTTAACCATGTAAATCCCCATACCCGAAAAACTGTGTTCTGAGACCTTCATCCACAGCGTGAATTCCCCAGGGACGGACAAGCACATTAAATTTGACCGATATGTTGGTAATTGACCTCGGCTGACTTGAACTGTAACATTTTCGTTACCGTCTGACCCGCCGTTACCATGGCAACGGCCGCCTAGACCGTTCCCTATGCTTAAGTATAGGACTTAGTGCGGTCTAAAGCCCGCTTACCTCCCCCCCCCCCCCCTTTTTCTGCCCTAAAAAGACAAACCCCCAACCCCAATCACTCAGAACGGTAGAATGTGGTCTGGCAAGCTCCTTATAACAGAAAAAGTCAACCAGAATATCAAGTTTGTTGAGATAATGAGACCAATTAGCGGCCCCTCAGATAGTCCTTGTACAGTGCCGACACCTGTGCTAGGCGCCAAAGTGCAAAGTTGGCCATATCTCAGGAACCATTTGGATTTCTGCTCTAAAATTTGGTACGGTTTTGTATCTTGACTAGTTTTATTGTATGAACATAAAGAAATCCAAGGTCAAGTTGGCTTAAGGTCTCATAACACAGTAATTATCCGCGACCCCCGTCCCCAAAAGTAGTTCGGTTAAAATAGTGCATCGCGGTACTTGCAAAGGCCGTATTTATTCTTCCGTGCACGACAGCGAGGTGGAATCTGTGGTGAATAGTAGAGGAATACATCGGCGTTCATACTGTATAAGTTGGATTACGTCGCTTTTTCGGCCGGCGGGAATTTGCGCCTTGATATGTTACCGGCACTTCCTGTTCGCCGCCTGCAGTTCCATGACCTCCGCTGGGGGTCAAATCAAAGTGTCTGTTATAGAAAAACGAGCCGGCAAATCTATGCTCATCTTCAGATATTTTGTAGCTTGTACCCTCAACTTCAACATACTAAATTCTTGTGAATTGTATCTGCACCCTACTATAGGTTTTGAGTCGTCGAACCACCTCACTTTGGGGTCCTTAACCATGTAAATCCCCATACCCGAAAAACTGTGTTCTGAGACCTTCATCCACAGCGTGAATTCCCCAGGGACGGACAAGCACATTAAATTTGACCGATATGTTGGTAATTGACCTCGGCTGACTTGAACTGTAACATTTTCGTTACCGTCTGACCCGCCGTTACCATGGCAACGGCCGCCTAGACCGTTCCCTATGCTTAAGTATAGGACTTAGTGCGGTCTAAAGCCCGCTTACCTCCCCCCCCCCCCCCTTTTTCTCGCCCTAAAAAAGACAAACCCCCAACCCCAATCACTCAGAACGTAGAATGTGGTCTGGCAAGCTCCTTATAACAGAAAAAGTCAACCAGAATATCAAGTTTGTTGAGATAATGAGACCAATTAGCGGCCCCTCAGATAGTCCTTGTACAGTGCCGACACCTGTGCTAGGCGCCAAAGTGCAAAGTTGGCCATATCTCAGGAACCATTTGGAATTCTGCTCTAAAATTTGGTACGGTTTTGTATCTTGACTAGTTTTATTGTATGAACATAAAGAAATCCAAGGTCAAGTTGGCTTAAGGTCTCATAACACAGTAATTATCCGCGACCCCCGTCCCCAAAAGTAGTTCGGGTTAAAATAGTGCATCGCGGTACTTGCAAAGGCCGTATTTATTCTTCCGTGCACGACAGCGAGGTGGAATCTGTGGTGAATAGTAGAGGAATACATCGGCGTTCATACTGTATAAGTTGGATTACGTCGCTTTTTCGGCCGGCGGGAATTTGCGCCTTGATATGTTACCGGCACTTCCTGTTCGCCGCCTGCAGTTCCATGACCTCCGCTGGGGTCAAATCAAAGTGTCTGTTATAGAAAAACGAGCCGGCAAATCTATGCTCATCTTCAGATATTTTGTAGCTTGTACCCTCAACTTCAACATACTAAATTCTTGTGAATTGTATCTGCACCCTACTATAGGTTTTGAGTCGTCGAACCACCTCACTTTGGGGTCCTTAACCATGTAAATCCCCATACCCGAAAAACTGTGTTCTGAGACCTTCATCCACAGCGTGAATTCCCCAGGGACGGACAAGCACATTAAATTTGACCGATATGTTGGTAATTGACCTCGGCTGACTTGAACTGTAACATTTTCGTTACCGTCTGACCCGCCGTTACCATGGCAACGGCCGCCTAGACCGTTCCCTATGCTTAAGTATAGGACTTAGTGCGGTCTAAAGCCCGCTTACCTCCCCCCCCCCCCCCTTTTTCCGCCCTAAAAAAGACAAACCCCCAACCCCAATCACTCAGAACGGTAGAATGTGGTCTGGCAAGCTCCTTATAACAGAAAAAGTCAACCAGAATATCAAGTTTGTTGAGATAATGAGACCAATTAGCGGCCCCTCAGATAGTCCTTGTACAGTGCCGACACCTGTGCTAGGCGCCAAAGTGCAAAGTTGGCCATATCTCAGGAACCATTTGGATTCTGCTCTAAAATTTGGTACGGTTTTGTATCTTGACTAGTTTTATTGTATGAACATAAAGAAATCCAAGGTCAAGTTGGCTTAAGGTCTCATAACACAGTAATTATCCGCGACCCCCGTCCCCAAAGTAGTTCGGGTTAAAATAGTGCATCGCGGTACTTGCAAAGGCCGTATTTATTCTTCCGTGCACGACAGCGAGGTGGAATCTGTGGTGAATAGTAGAGGAATACATCGGCGTTCATACTGTATAAGTTGGATTACGTCGCTTTTTCGGCCGGCGGGAATTTGCGCCTTGATATGTTACCGGCACTTCCTGTTCGCCGCCTGCAGTTCCATGACCTCCGCTGGGGGTCAAATCAAAGTGTCTGTTATAGAAAAACGAGCCGGCAAATCTATGCTCATCTTCAGATATTTTGTAGCTTGTACCCTCAACTTCAACATACTAAATTCTTGTGAATTGTATCTGCACCCTACTATAGGTTTTGAGTCGTCGAACCACCTCACTTTGGGGTCCTTAACCATGTAAATCCCCATACCCGAAAAACTGTGTTCTGAGACCTTCATCCACAGCGTGAATTCCCCAGGGACGGACAAGCACATTAAATTTGACCGATATGTTGGTAATTGACCTCGGCTGACTTGAACTGTAACATTTTCGTTACCGTCTGACCCGCCGTTACCATGGCAACGGCCGCCTAGACCGTTCCCTATGCTTAAGTATAGGACTTAGTGCGGTCTAAAGCCCGCTTACTCCCCCCCCCCCCCCTTTTTCTGCCCTAAAAAAGACAAACCCCCAACCCCAATCACTCAGAACGGTAGAATGTGGTCTGGCAAGCTCCTTATAACAGAAAAAGTCAACCAGAATATCAAGTTTGTTGAGATAATGAGACCAATTAGCGGCCCCTCAGATAGTCCTTGTACAGTGCCGACACCTGTGCTAGGCGCCAAAGTGCAAAGTTGGCCATATCTCAGGAACCATTTGGAATTCTGCTCTAAAATTTGGTACGGTTTTGTATCTTGACTAGTTTTATTGTATGAACGTAAAGAAATCCAAGGTCAAGTTGGCTTAAGGTCTCATAACACAGTAATTATCCGCGACCCCCGTCCCCAAAAGTAGTTCGGGTTAAAATAGTGCATCGCGGTACTTGCAAAGGCCGTATTTATTCTTCCGTGCACGACAGCGAGGTGGAATCTGTGGTGAATAGTAGAGGAATACATCGGCGTTCATACTGTATAAGTTGGATTACGTCGCTTTTTTCGGCCGGCGGGAATTTGCGCCTTGATATGTTACCGGCACTTCCTGTTCGCCGCCTGCAGTTCCATGACCTCCGCTGGGGGTCAAATCAAAGTGTCTGTTATAGAAAAACGAGCCGGCAAATCTATGCTCATCTTCAGATATTTTGTAGCTTGTACCCTCAACTTCAACATACTAAATTCTTGTGAATTGTATCTGCACCCTACTATAGGTTTTGAGTCGTCGAACCACCTCACTTTGGGGTCCTTAACCATGTAAATCCCCATACCCGAAAAACTGTGTTCTGAGACCTTCATCCACAGCGTGAATTCCCCAGGGACGGACAAGCACATTAAATTTGACCGATATGTTGGTAATTGACCTCGGCTGACTTGAACTGTAACATTTTCGTTACCGTCTGACCCGCCGTTACCATGGCAACGGCCGCCTAGACCGTTCCCTATGCTTAAGTATAGGACTTAGTGCGGTCTAAAGCCCGCTTACCTCCCCCCCCCCCCCTTTTTCTGCCCTAAAAAAGACAAACCCCCAACCCCAATCACTCAGAACGGTAGAATGTGGTCTGGCAAGCTCCTTATAACAGAAAAAGTCAACCAGAATATCAAGTTTGTTGAGATAATGAGACCAGCGGCCCCTCAGATAGTCCTTGTACAGTGCCGACACCTGTGCTAGGCGCCAAAGTGCAAAGTTGGCCATATCTCAGGAACCATTTGGAATTCTGCTCTAAAATTTGGTACGGTTTTGTATCTTGACTAGTTTTATTGTATGAACGTAAAGAAATCCAAGGTCAAGTTGGCTTAAGGTCTCATAACCAGTAATTATCCGCGACCCCCGTCCCCAAAAGTAGTTCGGGTTAAAATAGTGCATCGCGGTACTTGCAAAGGCCGTATTTATTCTTCCGTGCACGACAGCGAGGTGGAATCTGTGGTGAATAGTAGAGGAATACATCGGCGTTCATACTGTATAAGTTGGATTACGTCGCTTTTTCGGCCGGCGGGAATTTGCGCCTTGATATGTTACCGGCACTTCCTGTTCGCCGCCTGCAGTTCCATGACCTCCGCTGGGGGTCAAATCAAAGTGTCTGTTATAGAAAAACGAGCCGGCAAATCTATGCTCATCTTCAGATATTTTGTAGCTTGTACCCTCAACTTCAACATACTAAATTCTTGTGAATTGTATCTGCACCCTACTATAGGTTTTGAGTCGTCGAACCACCTCACTTTGGGGTCCTTAACCATGTAAATCCCCATACCCGAAAAACTGTGTTCTGAGACCTTCATCCACAGCGTGAATTCCCCAGGGACGGACAAGCACATTAAATTTGACCGATATGTTGGTAATTGACCTCGGCTGACTTGAACTGTAACATTTTCGTTACCGTCTGACCCGCCGTTACCATGGCAACGGCCGCCTAGACCGTTCCCTATGCTTAAGTATAGGACTTAGTGCGGTCTAAAGCCCGCTTACCTCCCCCCCCCCCCCTTTTTCGCCCTAAAAAAGACAACCCCCAACCCCAATCACTCAGAACGGTAGAATGTGGTCTGGCAAGCTCCTTATAACAGAAAAAGTCAACCAGAATATCAAGTTTGTTGAGATAATGAGACCAATTAGCGGCCCCTCAGATAGTCCTTGTACAGTGCCGACACCTGTGCTAGGCGCCAAAGTGCAAAGTTGGCCATATCTCAGGAACCATTTGGATTTCTGCTCTAAAATTTGGTACGGTTTTGTATCTTGACTAGTTTTATTGTATGAACGTAAAGAAATCCAAGGTCAAGTTGGCTTAAGGTCTCATAACACAGTAATTATCCGCGACCCCCGTCCCCAAAAGTAGTTCGGGTTAAAATAGTGCATCGCGGTACTTGCAAAGGCCGTATTTATTCTTCCGTGCACGACAGCGAGGTGGAATCTGTGGTGAATAGTAGAGGAATACATCGGCGTTCATACTGTATAAGTTGGATTACGTCGCTTTTTCGGCCGGCGGGAATTTGCGCCTTGATATGTTCCGGCACTTCCTGTTCGCCGCCTGCAGTTCCATGACCTCCGCTGGGGGTCAAATCAAAGTGTCTGTTATAGAAAAACGAGCCGGCAAATCTATGCTCATCTTCAGATATTTTGTAGCTTGTACCCTCAACTTCAACATACTAAATTCTTGTGAATTGTATCTGCACCCTACTATAGGTTTTGAGTCGTCGAACCACCTCACTTTGGGGTCCTTAACCATGTAAATCCCCATACCCGAAAAACTGTGTTCTGAGACCTTCATCCACAGCGTGAATTCCCCAGGGACGGACAAGCACATTAAATTTGACCGATATGTTGTAATTGACCTCGGCTGACTTGAACTGTAACATTTTCGTTACCGTCTGACCCGCCGTTACCATGGCAACGGCCGCCTAGACCGTTCCCTATGCTTAAGTATAGGACTTAGTGCGGTCTAAAGCCCGCTTACCTCCCCCCCCCCCCTTTTTCTGCCCTAAAAAAGACAAACCCCCAACCCCAATCACTCAGAACGGTAGAATGTGGTCTGGCAAGCTCCTTATAACAGAAAAAGTCAACCAGAATATCAAGTTTGTTGAGATAATGAGACCAATTAGCGGCCCCTCAGATAGTCCTTGTACAGTGCCGACACCTGTGCTAGGCGCCAAAGTGCAAAGTTGGCCATATCTCAGGAACCATTTGGATTTCTGCTCTAAAATTTGGTACGGTTTTGTATCTTGACTAGTTTTATTTATGAACATAAGAAATCCAAGGTCAAGTTGGCTTAAGGTCTCATAACACAGTAATTATCCGCGACCCCCGTCCCCAAAAGTAGTTCGGGTTAAAATAGTGCATCGCGGTACTTGCAAAGGCCGTATTTATTCTTCCGTGCACGACAGCGAGGTGGAATCTGTGGTGAATAGTAGAGGAATACATCGGCGTTCATACTGTATAAGTTGGATTACGTCGCTTTTTCGGCCGGCGGGAATTTGCGCCTTGATATGTTACCGGCACTTCCTGTTCGCCGCCTGCAGTTCCATGACCTCCGCTGGGGGTCAAATCAAAGTGTCTGTTATAGAAAAACGAGCCGGCAAATCTATGCTCATCTTCAGATATTTTGTAGCTTGTACCCTCAACTTCAACATACTAAATTCTTGTGAATTGTATCTGCACCCTACTATAGGTTTTGAGTCGTCGAACCACCTCACTTTGGGGTCCTTAACCATGTAAATCCCCATACCCGAAAACTGTGTTCTGAGACCTTCATCCACAGCGTGAATTCCCCAGGGACGGACAAGCACATTAAATTTGACCGATATGTTGGTAATTGACCTCGGCTGACTTGAACTGTAACATTTTCGTTACCGTCTGACCCGCCGTTACCATGGCAACGGCCGCCTAGACCGTTCCCTATGCTTAAGTATAGGACTTAGTGCGGTCTAAAGCCCGCTTACCTCCCCCCCCCCCCCTTTTTTCGCCCTAAAAAGACAAACCCCCAACCCCAATCACTCAGAACGGTAGAATGTGGTCTGGCAAGCTCCTTATAACAGAAAAAGTCAACCAGAATATCAAGTTTGTTGAGATAATGAGACCAATTAGCGGCCCCTCAGATAGTCCTTGTACAGTGCCGACACCTGTGCTAGGCGCCAAAGTGCAAAGTTGGCCATATCTCAGGAACCATTTGGATTTCTGCTCTAAAATTTGGTACGGTTTTGTATCTTGACTAGTTTTATTGTATGAACGTAAAGAAATCCAAGGTCAAGTTGGCTTAAGGTCTCATAACACAGTAATTATCCGCGACCCCCGTCCCCAAAAGTAGTTCGGGTTAAAATAGTGCATCGCGGTACTTGCAAAGGCCGTATTTATTCTTCCGTGCACGACAGCGAGGTGGAATCTGTGGTGAATAGTAGAGGAATACATCGGCGTTCATACTGTATAAGTTGGATTACGTCGCTTTTTTCGGCCGGCGGGAATTTGCGCCTTGATATGTTACCGGCACTTCCTGTTCGCCGCCTGCAGTTCCATGACCTCCGCTGGGGGTCAAATCAAAGTGTCTGTTATAGAAAAACGAGCCGGCAAATCTATGCTCATCTTCAGATATTTTGTAGCTTGTACCCTCAACTTCAACATACTAAATTCTTGTGAATTGTATCTGCACCCTACTATAGGTTTTGAGTCGTCGAACCACCTCACTTTGGGGTCCTTAACCATGTAAATCCCCATACCCGAAAAACTGTGTTCTGAGACCTTCATCCACAGCGTGAATTCCCCAGGGACGGACAAGCACATTAAATTTGACCGATATGTTGGTAATTGACCTCGGCTGACTTGAACTGTAACATTTTCGTTACCGTCTGACCCGCCGTTACCATGGCAACGGCCGCCTAGACCGTTCCCTATGCTTAAGTATAGACTTAGTGCGGTCTAAAGCCCGCTCGACCTCCCCCCCCCCCCCCCTTTTTTCTGCCCTAAAAAAGACAAACCCCAACCCCAATCACTCAGAACGGTAGAATGTGTCTGGCAAGCTCCTTATAACAGAAAAAGTCAACCAGAATATCAAGTTTGTTGAGATAATGAGACCAATTAGCGGCCCCTCAGATAGTCCTTGTACAGTGCCGACACCTGTGCTAGGCGCCAAAGTGCAAAGTTGGCCATATCTCAGGAACCATTTGGATTCTGCTCTAAAATTTGGTACGGTTTTGTATCTTGACTAGTTTTATTGTATGAACGTAAAGAAATCCAAGGTCAAGTTGGCTTAAGGTCTCATAACACAGTAATTATCCGCGACCCCCGTCCCCAAAAGTAGTTCGGTTTAAAATATGCCATCGCGGTACTTGCAAGGCCGTATTTACTTCCGTGCACGACAGCGAGGTGGAATCTGTGGTGAA